>JANBXA010000731.1:43390000-44590000 GCA_030556225.1 Cricetiscus sungorus | reverse complement strand
TATAACTTTCTGTTCCCTTCACAGGATGTCTCTCCACCCCTGAGATCACTACGTGAAATCTGAACCATGTGAGATATGTTGTAGTCACAATTGAATTTCATAGACTTAGAAAAATAAATTTAAAAATGAGTAAAATCATACTAGCTGAGTACACTTTTAAACAGTCACTCAAATAGCTTTTCCAAAGGAGTGTGCATGTATTATGTACTATACCAATTCTTTTCTCGGAAAATATTTTAAATTTGATACTTCACAGAATCTCTCTCTCTCTCTCTCTCTCTCTCTCTCTCTCTCATACACACACACACACACACACACACACTCTCTGTCTCTCTTGTGTGTGTATGTGTCAAAATAGTACCTAAATTCTTCCAAAGTGATGTTCAAATGATAGACAATTAAGGTCATTAAAATAGATGAAATGTTATAAACATTAAAATATGATATTCACACTATAGACCAACTTCACTGATGAACACAGATATAAATTCTTGCAAATAGAATTTAAAAACACATTATGGAGATGATGAACCATGGTCAATTCCAAGGATTCAAGGATGATCACTATATAAAAAAATCAATAAACATAATATACTTCATAAATATACCCAACAGAAATCTCCATAACATCTCAATAGATGCATATAAGTCTTTTTTGATGAGCATTTATGCCACTCATCTGTGGAACTAGACTGTGGAATAGTTCCTACGCTGTGGAACTATTTTCTAAATGACACACTCAGCTCTGCTACATTCGACATAAACACTAAAACTATTTCAAAATAGAATAGTTCTGATATAAAATAAACCAAGGAAAAGGGTAAGACCAGAGCCATTAACTTCAGTGTAATAACAGGAGAAATGCAAAAATTCAAGGCAACTTTAACTCCTCCAAAAACTACCAATCTTACAGTACTGGCATCTGGTGACTATAAGCTGGGTAAAATCTCAGTGTGGTAGTTTGAATGAGAATAGCTCCCAAAAGCTCGTATATTTGAATGTTTGTTTCCCCGTTGGTGGACAGTTTAAGAATAATTAGGAGGTGTGGCCATGTTGAAGTAGGTGTGGCTTTGGTAAAGAAAGTGTGTCACTGGGATTGGTTGTGAGTTTTCAAATGGCCCAATCCTGTTCTCTCTCTTCCTACTGCCTGTGAATTAAGATGTAAGCTCTTAGCTACTGCTCCAGCTCCATGCCTGCCTACCTGTTGCCATGATGATCATGCATCAGCTCTCTAAAGTTGTAAGGAAGCTTCCAACTAAATGCTTCCTTTCATAAGTTGCCTTTGTCATGGTGTCTCTTGACAGCAATTGGAGAGCAGCTAAGGCACCCAGACAGAGAATTGAAAGAATGACTTTAAATCCAGTCAGAAATCAAAGAACAAAATAAGCTCATTACTGTAAATGAAATAGGGAAGACTATGCAAGATTTGAAAGCAGAATTCAACAATGAGTTATAAATACTGAAAAGTAGCCTGACATACTATACATGAAAAATATAAGTTGAATAGAAAATTCTGTGGAAAGTTCCTACAAGAGACTAGACCAAGAAGAGGGAAGGACAACCATGCATGAAGACAAGGTAGAGGAACAAAACAACCAAGGGTAGAAATAAAATAATAGTAAGGTATCAGTGTGGATTCCAACATAAACATGACACTCTGAAAAGATGCAGAAACATCTTTAAAACATTCATAACAGAAAATGTCCTAGAGTCAGGAAAAGATGTGGTTTTGGTTCACTTGTCAAAAGACAGAAGATTGTAGCTGCATAAGTTTATCTCTGAGTATGTCTTGTGCCAATGCATGAGGCATATGCTACCATGGCTCTATAGTATATATAATTTGAGTTCTACCTTCTATCTTTTGATGATGAGTCAAAAATTTATAATAGAAAAAAGATAGCCTTTTCAAAAATTGCTGATGGGGAAACTATGATAGAAGAAAATCCAAATCCCAAACATTCTATGCAAAAATGCTGCTCCAAGTAGACTAAATACCTTAATGTAAGACCTGAAACTTTTAAACCTCTAGCAGAAGAAAAAACATAATAGAAATGCTTCAAAGTGCTGACATAGGCAAGGACTTTCTGGAAGTTCTCCAAGAGCACAGGAAACAACAGCAAGGGTTGATAGTACTACTGCATGCCATGTAAATACTTCTGCACAGTAAAGGAAATAATTGACAGAGTGGAAAGACAACCTATAGAATTGGGGAATCTATAAATTCTACATTGAGCAGGAAATTAATACCTGTAGTCTATACAGGATTAAAAAATAAAACACAGAAAAGATCATCCCATAAGTCACCCAGTTAATAAATAAGCAAATGAATTAATTCCTAAACGAAGAAATACAGGGGCTAAGATGGCTCAGAGTTGATGAAATACTTGCCACACAAGCATGAGAATATGAGTTTTCTGAACTCCAGTTCCTACATAAAAACTAGGCTTGGAAGTGAACGCCCTCAACTCCAGGATGGTCAGAGAGATGAGGGTGATAGGAAGATCCTTGAAATATGCTGGTCAGCCAATCTGGCCAATTAAGAAGCCAAAGTTTAAGACAAGACCTTGTCTTAAAAAATAAGGTTGGTAGTCTGGCGTTGGTAGCACACACCTTTAATCCCAGCACTCCGGATCTCTGTGAGTTAGAGACAAGCCTGGTCTACAGAGTAAGTTCCAAGACAGGCTTCAAAGCAATACAAATAAATTATGCCTTGAAAAAACAAAACAAGAAAAAAAAATAAGGTTGATAGCAACCTTTGGCCTCCACATATGCACAAATCCACATAGACACTCAACCCTGCATGTTGCTGGTAGAAATACAAATCATTAAAACCACAATGGTGATCAATATGGAAAGTCTTAAAACCTGAAAATAGAAATGTCCCAAGATGCAGGCATGCCATCTCCCTGGATATATAACTCAGGGATTCCACAGCGATACCTGTACACATATGGTGATTACAACACTATTCATAACAGCCAAGCTATGGTACCAGACCAGTGTCTAACACATAAGTGGAGAAGAAATACGTATCATATATACACAAGGGCTTTTGTTTATCCATAATAAGAGTGGAATTATGCTATTTTCGGGATGGTACCAGACCAGTGTCTAACACATAAGTGGAGAAGAAATATGTGTCATATATACACAAGAGCTTTTGTTTATCCATAAATAGGAGTGGAATTATGCTATTTGCAGGAAAATGGGCACAACTAGATACCATCATGTTAAGCAAAACAAGTCAAACTCAGACTAATTCTGCATCTTTCTCTCATATGCATAATCTAGATTTAAATGTGTAGTGTGTGTGTGTGTGTGTGTGTGTGTGTGTGTGTGTGTGAAGTAAAAAAAGAGAGTATAAGAGAGAGTAGAAATCAAAAAGAAAAGGGAAGGGGAACAAAATATGGTAATAGTAAGAGTAAAGAAAAATATCATATTTTCTGTCATATGTTAACTTTAGGTTTTAACATATGCATATACATCAAACATATGACATGAAATTAGTAAGAATACTATTTGGTGTGGAAGAAGGTGGTTATAGGAAGGGAAAAGAAGGAAAAAGTAGTAATCGATACATGAGATGTGGGAAATAGAGAGATATCTGCATAACAAACAAGGAAACCCATCATTTTTGCATTCTAAATTTGAAAATTAATAACAGATGAATATGTGGTTTAGAAGATGTTACCTATGCGTTCTCAGGCCCTATGTCCTACTCAGCTCTGTGTCCCTGATTCTCTGGAAAATATCCAGGTTGCTGTGTGTTGCCCTACTGTTCCTCACTGTTTCTCCTCCCTCCCTTTAAGAGCACACTTTAATTTGTAAAAGGTCGATGTTTAATGATGAGTATAGCAGCAAATATCTGTTGAGAGTTATTTGAAATGCATAGCTACTCAATTAGTGCAATGACCTCATCCACTCAGACCATGAAATAGGTCAGCTCACACCTTCCCTTCACTCTGGGTGCTGCTTGGTGTCTGATCTCTAGCTCCTTGTTCTTCTCTTATGGGTGCCCCCTTTCAACTTCATTTCTTCTGTAAGAAGTAGACCAGGCTGGCTCTCAGGGAGCTTGTAAAAGAGCAGGGTGTAGGTAAAGCTAAGTTAAAAGGTTCCATCCTGCCTTGCCCTCAGCCATGCAAAGTGTCATCACAAGCTGTCCTTCAGGCATTTCATTCCTTACATCCTGTATATTCAAGCACATACATGTTTAATTTTAGTGGCCATATAGTAGTCCACTGCACTCTGGTTTTTACTGATGCTGCAGAAAGCAAAGAATTTCCTAAACTGTTTATAGCACTATATATTTTTTTTAATATTGAGAAACAATACAAAAGAATAAAAGGTATCCCTACAATGGTTCTGTAAAAACTCCAAAACAAAACAAAAACTTGTCTCTAAATTAATCACTCCACATTCTTGACTGTTCCTCTGTAATGGAGACACACATACACACACACACACACACATGTAATGTTCTACTGTTCTGTTGGGACATTCAACTTCATTAATGTTTGACAGGTGTTTCATTAATCAGCAATCCATATCTATTAAAGATGTATCAAAATATTCTGAAAATTTTTCTAGAATGGAATGTTCACATACAAACATCACCAGTTGGAACTTAGAAATTGAGCTTTTTCTCATGTGCTGTGTGTGTGTGTGTGTGTGTGTGTGTGTGTGTGTGTGTATTTCTGTGTCTCTCTGTGTGTATTTCTCTCTGTGTATGTTTCTGTGTGTGTATTTGTGTGTGTGTGGTGTATGTTTCTGTGTGTGTGTGTGTGCATTTCTGTGTGTGTGTGTATTTGTGTGTGTGTGTATTTCTGTGTGTATTTGTGTGTGTGTGTGTGTGTCCATACTATCTTGCTCCTCTGACACTCCTTCCATTTCTTATTGTCTTTCCCTGGAATTGCCTAGCACTTATGTCCTCCCCATTCACCAGTGAATTCTTAGTTCCTATAACTCTAATTAGTCTTTCTCCCAGTGAACTCTTCAACACCGGCAACACCGATATCCTGTTTGTTTCTAGCAAACCCTGTTTGGTCGATTTCAACTGCATTCCATGTGAGCCTGTTCTTCAGGTTACAGCCCCAAGAGTCACTACAACAGGTTTAGGGTAACAGGAGAACTCAGGCAGCTGCAAGAACATGCCTGGTACCATGGCTTACACACAAAGTTGGCAAACAATCTTACCTTCCCTGCTGGAATAGAGTTCTGGGGGCAAGCAATGTTTCTTCAAAGTCACTGCTCACCAGCGGCCACTCCACAAGTGTCCCAAAGCTGCTTGCCAGTCCCCTAGCTACTCACCCCTCCCCCTCCAGCTCCATCTGCCTGCTACACAGCCTCACTCCTAAACTGTCTGAATGTCAGTCAGGGCAGTGCCTGGAGGAAGCAATAGAGAGCATTTGACTAACCCTGCATGTTATTTTCATACTCCACGCCCATTTGTTCTAAGGAAAAACTTGTTTTCCTGAGCCAACAAGGATACTAAAAATGGGGACCTGGACAGCAAACCTCCTCAGAAGTGAATCTAATCAGAGGAGGCTCTTGGCATCCATGCGCCCTGAAGATGCCCTGAGCATCTTCATGTTGGACCCAAGGCTGGGAAAGGGGACTGTGAAGATGAGTGCATCACTCTTCTTCTCCAGGAGCCTGCAAATTGGGGCGCCAGAAATGCAAATTAGCTGTGAGAGCTCACTGAGAAATATTGAGACCCATATCCAGAGAGGATAAATTTATCCAGGGCAGGGGTGGAGATGGGGTCTGGAGGATAATGCCCTCTGTGAGTCTCAAAGCAATGGCTCTTTCCTGGTAAATGGATTGGGAGAGGTAAACTTCGCTTGGACTGCTTGGAGAATGCTGAGGTAGAGAGCACCATTAATGACACCAGAATAGGACGGTGCCTTTAGGAAAACGCCAAGGAGACTTTCCGGTGAAAACAATCTGTATAAAAGTAAAATGGAGAGGGGAGGCCAGAGAAGCATGAAATGTTGTCTGGTGGGCTGACTTACATCTCAGAAATCCCACTTAGGAATTTGGGCAGAATAATGGCTCTACCTCTAATTTTAGATTCCTCTTTCAGTTATGTATGGCTATGTGTCTGCGTTTGTATGCCATTGTGTGCAGGTGCCCATGGGGACCAGAAGAGAGTGATCAGTCTTCTGGAGCTGAGTCCCAGGTAATTGGGAGCCACTCAATGTGAATGCCAGGAATTGAACTTGGGTCCTTTGGAAGGGTAGCAAGCTTTCGTAAACAGTGAGCCATGTCTCCAGCCCCAGCAGTGTCTGAACTTAGTAATGTTGCATGTAGTTATGAAAGCAAAGCTTCTAAGGGAATAGTGTGTTTTTGTTCCTTGTGTTCAGATGGGTGAGTGGTTTGGTTGCTCAAATAACCTAGTTGGGATGGCATCACCAATTAGCAACTGCCAACACAATTAGAATATTAATGTTCATTAAATACCAAAACTGTCCTTGGCATGTGTGAATATTTTTTGCTAGTTCAGAGGAGTTTTTAAGACTGTTCAGTTGCTGAGCCTGTCATCAGCAGGAATACCATCCTGTGAAGGGCCAAGTTATTTACCAACAAGTGTGCTGGGAAGGACTCGAACTTAGGGTTCTCCTACTGAAAATTTCCCATGATGGCTGGAGAGATGACTCAGAGGTCATCAGACATGACTTACCACTCTTCCAGAGGACTAGGTCCAATTCCCAGCACCCACATGGCAGCTCACAATGACGTAGCTCATAACTCCAGTTCAAGGGCATCTAACACCTTCCTCTGGCTTCACGGGAACTAGGCACACATGAGGCACTTAGTACACTACACAAAGGCAACACACTCACACACACAAAATACAATAAATTCAACTTTCTCTTAACTCACATGCATTTGGAATACTTTCACACGTCCGTGTACAGGGAAGCCTCCCGACAGATTGAATTTGTCCAGTGTGGTATCTGCCGCACTGCTTGAATCTACAAGCGCATAGCAGAATAAACCCTATTCCTCCACGTGACCTAGCAAACATATGGTCTTGTGGTTGAAACTTGGCAAGTTAATTGTCATAAGAACCCTGAGAGGAAGGTGGAATGAACTGGTAATTTTATCCCTAGGTCAGACCTCTGCCCTTGACATTTCCCTGTTCCCACAGAGGGGCCAACGCTTAAAAATCAAGTGCATGCTTCTGTTTACACACTTCCCCTGTGCTACCGCACTGATGACTGCAATGTGTGCCCTTTGTGCTGGCTTTGCAGCCTCAGGCAGCACTTCCGCCTTTGTTTTATCTTGTTTGTCAGGACTTTCTTGGGTACCCAAGGCAGGAAAGCTGCTTTGCTTTGTTTCCTCACCTGTGTTCAACATGTGAGAACCTATGGCTCAAAAAGGCAATGCTTTGCCAAAAGGGACATAGCAGCAATTCCAGTATCTGCTTCTGTCTCTGAGCCTGGATGTCCTTTTGACAAGGTTACAGACCCCACCCCCCCAGAGTAATTCCTCACAAGAATTGCCTGTGGTCAGTTTGCTATGCTTCAGGATGGACCCTGTGTATGTATGCTACCTATTTGTCTATCTCTTTGGCCTCTGCAGTGGTCAAGTCATGATCTTTTTAACTAACTGAGACCTTTCTGGAAAGAAAACCTGGTTTGGGCAGTTCACGTTTCCTTTCTCTATTTAGACTCACTCACTATTTCTTTTTTCTTTTTCTTTTCTCTCTCTTTTTTTTTTGGTAGCAACAGAAAATTTCATTTCACTTTTAGATGGCTAATCTGTCCTCAGCTTGTGGGGCAATATGTCCTTTCGAATTGTTCCTATAAATATTATAGACTTCTGTTGGGGAGTAGCTTATGCCTTTAGTCCCAGCACTTAACTTAGGAGGCAGAGGCAGGCAGAACTCTGTGAATTCACAGACAGTCTGAGCTATAGAGTGAACTTCAGTGCAGCCAAGTACATAGTGAGACCCTGTCTCAAAAGGAAAAACAAAGACCAGACTATGAAACAAATTGTTGCATGCTTATTATTTTTCCAGTACCTGCCAGAGAAATGGAGATGCTTGGAAAATAGGCTTAGGTTCAGTTATCCCCAAAAAACATGAGCAAGATACACAAGTAGTCTTTCAATTTCATACCCATAAACATGCAGCTAGGCTCTAACTGTTCCTAGCTAGTTTTTGTTTTTACATGTGGCTACTCAAGTTCAAGGGGTGCAGGCATTTGGAAGAACCTCTCTCTTCTCATACAACATAGAGCACAGAGGGGACATAAAAATCTGAACACTGACCAAAATAAAACCAAGGGTTTACTTAATAACACAATGCATGGTTTCACATCCGAGAATCAGGGTGAGGCCTGTGCAATGCGAGGTCCCTCTTGGTGGTAAAGGTGAAATAGGATGTTGTGGGAACCAGGAAATGTTCTAACAAGGAGATTTTGGCTTTTTGTCTTAGTAATCATAACTGAAGTGGGCAGAATTGTTTAGGTCAAAATCTTAACCAACCATGTCAATTCATGAATAACCATTCAAGACAAAATCAAACAAGGGAAAGGGAGCCTGGAGGGCCCAGGTATGCAGTGGGAGGGAGGGAGGACCACAGAAACTAGCAGAGTTTGGTTTTGTAAAACCAAGCCTTCACGGGGCACCATGCCCAGCCCCCACTGTCTCTGACACCAGATATATACACTGTACCTTCCGGAGATTCTGCAATAATCAAATTTCCCCAAATTCTCTTCTGTCTGGCCTGATGAATTTGCATGCATTCTTTCATTCGTCTCCTTGTTTGACAGGTCCCAAGCTAGCCCACATATTTGAAAGATTTCTGCTGCTATAAGAAAATGTCCCAAGTAGGTAACTGGTTGAAAGGAGAGTTATTTAGCCAACCGTTTTAGAGGCCAAAAGTTCAAGTGGTGTGGTGGTGTATCTAACAGGGACTCTCCGGGCTAGATCACCTTGTGTTGTATGGGATCAAAGGTCAGGAGCATGGGAGAGGCAACTCCAGACAGGAAGCCAAGGGATATGTAAAATGACTGGGCTTATTGTTCTGTAACAGCCCTGAAGAGCTATCTTAATCTCTTTCAAAGGCAGTGTTTCCAAGGACCTGAGGTTCTACTAGACTCCTTACAGGTTCCACAGCCTCTTAATGTGATCAGAGGGTCACTGAGGTCTCAATACCTGCAGAGCTGGGCTTCTGGTATCTTTTATAGATCTCCCCTTGATCCTTGCTGAATTTATATCTCCCACAGCATTCTGATTTAAAGACTCTGTCAATCATATCACGTAGAGATGCTGTTTTGCAGGCAAGGACCAGAGGCCCATGGTGAAGGAACAGCAACACTCAGGGTAAGGCAGTGCTAATGTCCCCTACCTCATATCATTATTGTGCCTTGCATATAATCCATAATATCAGTTACCACATCTGTAGGGAGTGGAAGAAGCTTTGAGTGAATGTGTTAGTTGTGGGTGAAGTCCTGATTGAATGTGTATTGTTTGACATGGGCATGTCTCAGAGCCATGGGATTCTGGGGTGAGGCTTAAAGCCTTCCTATGGTCCTACTATGTATGTGGACAGTGTGTACAAGTATGAGTGCTTATGAATAACTGACGAGTGTGTGCAAGAACTAGCAACTGATGCTTCCTCTTCCCAGATGTTTGCAGCCTGAGACCACTTTCCTACAGACAGCTCCTACCAGACTAGCTAACTCCTCCTGTGTCATACATAACAAATCAGTGAGGGTCCAGGTTGTCGCAGTAGTTTGTGCCACTCCATTAGAGTGGCTGTGCCACCCCCCAACGATCCCAGCTTTTCTGTGTGTGTGCTGTGTTTCTGTCTTTTGTTCATTCTCCGACTGCTCCTAGCAAGGTTTATAGAATCAGGCTGCACTGGAGACAACATGCTAATCATTAGAAAATACTTGCTTCTGTGATTTTCTTATTGGGAAAAAAAAGTAAAGATTCTGAATATAAAAGCCAATGACTTTATTTATAAACATAATGATAAACTGCAGGAAATGCCCCCTTTGTATGTCAGATCTCGATAATGTGACCATTGTCTTAACTAACTCCAAAAATGTTGCATTATCCTTAGTTTGTGCCTTCTTCATCTTCATCATAACCAAGTCCTCTCACCTCTTCCTCCTAAGTCCTCTCAGATGTTTCTTTCTATCCGTATCTACTTACGCTACCTGTTCAAATCGGAACATTTCTCAGCCACACCTGCCTCTTTGCTGGTCCTCTTGCTTTCTGGGATCCGCCCACTCCAATCCATTCCCATATCTAATAGTGACTAGCATGTCATAGGCCATTTTCAAGTACCCTACAGGGCTTTTCTTCCCGTGCATCACACCCAGGAGGATCCTGATTCCTCTTTGGGAATTGAACTTTTCTGATTTCTTTGTCTATATGGCTCTACACATCATTTAAGAACCAGGCCATTAAGCTGACTGTGTTTGTTCTTTACAGAATGGAAGGACATTAGTGGGGCTTCAATGCTACACACTCACCAACAATTTCATTATGAGCACTGTTTTTCACAACTGATCCTCATGAACTTGTATAAGAATGTCTGAGAAATATACCTACGGCTGGATTTCAGACTTACAGTCAACTGATAAAATTCATACACCAGAGTCAATAATTGATGAGAATACTTTGTTTTGTGCAAAGTTGCACTTATGATCAGGGATCCATGGTGTTATGAATGTGCATAGCATCCTTGATGGGAGATGTTATTTTGTATATATGTTTCTCATACTGGTTAATAAAGCTCTGTGGCCAATGAGATAGCAAGATAGGCGGGGCTAGGAGACAAGGAGGAAAGAGGAAGTAGAGGGGAGGGGTCGAGATGTAGCCCTGGGAGGAAGGAAGACGCCCGCCACGGCTCCCTGATAAGACGACCACGTGGAAATACTTAGATAAGTAGAAATGGGTAATAATTAAGGCGGAGCTAGCCCATAAACAATAATGATAACTGGCCAACAGGATTGTATCAAATACAGAGTCTCTGCATGTTATTTGGGGCTGGCGCTGCTGTGGGCCCAGGCTGGCGGGCTGGCGGAAACATACATGCTACACATCCTGGAACTATCCATTTTTTTTTTTTTTTTTAAATTCAAAGAGGCACTGTGTTTGGAAGTCTCAGCAAATCTCAAGGACTGAAAGTCACACCATTGCTAACAGGCCTACTGCCATAGACTGATTTACTTTCTCTCTGGGGATGGACTAGGGGTTGGACACAGTGACTTCAACCATTTATCTGTGTTTCTTCTTGGTTCCTAAGAGTCGCTTGCATTTTCTAAACTAATCCTTCATTGGTCTGCAAGTACAAATATGTCCTAATCTGCCACCCATATGCTATTCTATTCTATAGAAGACTTCACTGAACAGAGGTCTTTAATTTTGATTTTGTCAAAGTCAGTTTTTACTGTATGGCTTGTGCTTTGGGTTTTTTTTATTTAAAAAATGTTTTTCCTTGCCCCAATTATTTTTAAAAAGTTTATATTCTACCTTAGGTACCTTAGGTTTCTTGCCTTTATATCTAGTTTTTGCATACCTCTTGGGTTGCATTTATATATGGCATAAAATCTGGACCCAGTTACCTTTAATGTATACTAAAAGCTAATTTTCTGAAAAGCATCCAAATGAACCAGCACTACATTTACCCCCTTTATTTCTGTGTATGATGCCATTTCTCTAAAATCCCAGACCTTTTATGCTTTTATGCTCATTGGTCTGAACCACCACCACACTCAAAATGGTTTGAGTTTTAACCAGAATGGCAAACCTTCTTCTTTGTCTTCAGATTTGCTATATTAGTTATTTTTTGTTGCTATGGTAACACACCATGACCACAGCAACTTGCATAAGGAAGTTTATTTTGATTACATGTGCAGAGGGGTAAAAGTCCATCACGTCACAGCATCATGTCAGCAGAGAGCAGGCAGGGCAGGAGAAACAGCTGAGAGCTCACAAGCAGGAATGCGGGGGGTGGGGGTACTTGGGATGATGCAAGGCTTTGAAGCCTCCAAATCCATCCCAAGTGATGTATTTCCTGCAGTAAGACCATACCTCCTAAACTTACCCATATAGCACCACCAACTGGGGACTAATTATTAAAAAAAAACAGAACCAATGGGGAAAATTCTCATTCAAACCCCCATATTTGACATTTAGGATGAGTTTGCTGAATTATACAAATTCTAACTGAAATTTACCACCTATGTTGGCTTTTAGTTAATATTGTGCTTAACTTAATAGAATAACTTTGAGTAATTAATATGTAATTTTTCAGTTTTCTCATCAATAATTGCAGTGTATATCCTCACTTTCTCTAACTCATGCTGTTCTCTAGTACAGTTTATAGTTCCTCTGGTAAATATCCTGTGCTGCTAATACCTTAACTTTCAGAGGGAAGAGAGTAAATGATAGTCTTCCCAGAGGAATGTGGGGAACAGAGATGAGAATGTGAACCCCCTTCCCTACCACGTTCCTCAGTTTTGCTTGTGGCCATTTGATTGTCCAGGAGTGTTGTGTGTTTTGTGTAAGCTGGGAAGGTCTGTCTTTGCCTTTCTTCACCATGAAGAGAATTTCTAGGATGAGATCCTGAAAAAGAGGACATGTTAGCCAGATTTCTGCCACTGTTTTGGCTAACAACTTTCAGGCCTCCAGCCCATAACAGGTGTATCGGGGTGGGTGCCATATGTTAATGGAGGAAAACATGTGGAATAGAACAGCAGACCTGCCCACCTCATGGTAAGGAATCCCTGTGTGGGAATGAACCAAGTGACCTGAAGACTACTCCCTGGTCATACCCCTAAGATTTCACTATCTATCCCTTAGTGTCATCTCTCTGAGGGCTGTTCTTGGGGGACATTTAAGACCCAACTATAACAAGACCCAAAGGCCATATTATTTTTCTGTCTTATGTAATGCTCTTATGAGGGTTAAATACACATATAAACCATGTTAATTCACACATGTAACCCGGTCACTTGGAAGCATGAGGCAGGGTCACTGTAAGTGTAAGGCTACCTAGGCTACATTGTGAGTTCCAGGTCACCATGGGCTATAGAGTGAGAGCCTATCTCAACACAGTAAACAATAAAAGGATAAAGTGAAATGAAAGTTAAATACTATATAAAATCATTTGGAGACTAATATGTCAAAAGTAAGTAAACATATATTATGTGGCCATTTTAATCACTGGTAATCTTTAGTTTTCTAACAGAGTTTATACTTGACACAAACAAGTCTCTTTTACATGACATCTCCATGTGGACAAAGTAGTGTTTCAGTATGCCCTGATTAGAGATTTCTTAACTACTCGAGTACAAACGCTCAGAAAAAAAATCTTCTAAAAGTTTTATGTTTGCCAACATTTCTTGCATGATTTTGTGGGCAGAACTGATGATGATGAGTGTTAGTCTCGTGGAATTACAGAGCAATGGTCACTCAGGGTGATACTGATGTTGAAGCTCAGCTAGCACTCTGTGGTACAGGAGTAAGAGCGCTGGGCTGGAAGGCAGGAATTGGCAGCTACTGGGCCACCAGGAAACTTGTTCTTTGTTATCTGTATGGATTCGAGGACTGGGCAGCCTTTTGGTGGCTCTGCGGAATTGGCCAAGTACCTAATGTTTCCATCCTCCATTTTCTTATCAGCCTGTGGGGATAGCAATGCCATGCTGCCTCATGGAGTGGTTTAACATGCAAAAGTGAGTGGCTGCTCACTTTTGTGAATGGGTGTGAATTTATCATAAGGAATGCTGAGCGTCTCCGTCAGAGGGATTTTTCTCTGGAAAGCCGAGTATAGTGTGTATAGCCCAGAGACTCTCGAGAAACCATTTCATCCTAATTGTGCCCATGCTACTTGAATGGACCTGCCATTTTGTTTTTCAGTTACTATGAATATCTCATCAGTGAACCTAAGTTCATTTGCTAATTTCTTCTTTGGAGCTTCAAAAGGTGCTGTAGCCCTTAGAACCTTTACCCTTTGTGGCCCAAACCCCAGCAAAGGTAGGATTATTTACCTAGTGTAGAATATGAGTAATCACTTCAGTTATAATCTGATTTCCTTCTGACACAGCCAAGTAGCCAAATAGTTTAGGCCACTGGCCAAGAATTATATGAGAAAAGGCAAAGGCAGGGCTTGGATACAATGCTCCATCGCAGGACCAGTTTTATCTTGTGATAACATACAGTGTTTCCACATGAGAATGACAACAAAATAAGCCTGAACACTGACCTAATTTAACAGGGGTTCTACTCAGGTCTTTCATCACCACAGAATTATCAGGGAACTGTGGATAGAGTTACACTACGGTGACCGTCCTTTCCGGCTCCTTTTTCTCATTCCTACAAAGCTAGATGAGTCCTCCATCTTTACAGCAGGTGAGCGGTCTTGAATAAACTCTATTCACATCTTGGTAAGCACACAACTTTCTGAAAACATCCTCCTGAAGCTGTTGAAAGAGAGGAAGCAACAGTAAACATTTCCTTCCCCTACAAAAGATATTGAGACATGACAGAACTCCTTTATCCATCTGAAGGCTGATCAACCGTGCTTGCCTTGTGTAAGTACAGCTGAAAGTAGCACAGGCAATATTGACTGAACAAAGGCTTTCTGACTCTTGTTCTAGGAGACATAATCTGTAATGTTTCTCCGACTTCACTCCTCAAATTTTTTCCATAATGGCAGCCAAAAATACATCATTTTTCCCAGCTTTTCTAACGCTCTCGTCTAAGGTCATGCAAGTATTGCATGGGAAGGCAGTGAGTGAATCCAGGTCCTTTTGGGTTGAATGCTAACAGATTTCTATGGTGTCATTATACTAGCTCTACATATGCCCCACACAGATTCACATCACACCCAAAGATTCACTCCCTGCAAACCAGACCAAAATGATCTTTTCAATCAAAAATCAAGAGAAAAATACCTGCCAGTTGAGCATGGTAGCATGCCTGTAATCTCAAAGTCATCCTGCCTTTGGGTTGGACATAGCAAAGAGGTGTCACACAGGTCTTTGGCCCATACCACAGGCCATTCTGCCATCTAGGACCTGGGTGTGAGCCAGAATCCAGAGCCAGAGCTTCTGGAGAGCCTCTACAACATTCATGATACTGGTTTTCAATGTATATAACTGGTATGACTGCTACACACAGTCCTCGCGAGAGGACTGTGAGGATCTAGTGTCCATATGTTACATATCCGTAGAGTTTCCCATGTCTCTTGGGTAGAGTAGGATGTGTATGGAACAGCTGGCAAGTGAGTGAGGGCAAAAGTACCTATAGTGCTTCCAGTTCACTCAGCTTTCTATGGGAAACATTCCGAATGTGTGAAGTCATATTTCTCTTAGGCTCACAAAGCATTTTATCTGGCCTACAAAAGTCATCAGATCTGAAGGGTGAGTCACGACTCAGCAACAAAAGATGTAAAGAATAAACCTGGCCTTAAGTTCCACAGATATTCTCCCTTTAACTTGCCAATGAGAAATTCTCCTGGATACCCGCCTGCTTCTGGCTGCAGTGTCCTTGAAAACTAGGCCTCCTGACCTGCTGGCCTATGGGTTAGGAAGTGAATGGTGCCCTGAACCTTCCAGCTTGAGGGTTGCTCTCACAACTCAGACCTCAGAGCTCAGAGGTAAGTGTACTTGCTACATGCATTTTATTAGAGTGTATCAGTGTCAGGAGTCGACACATGGAGGACATGCCTAGCACAAGTTGTGCCAGGAGCAGACAGGGAGACAGGGGGAGACTCCCTCACCAGCACCTCCCCACCCATCCAGGAACTCTCCAAACCCTGTTACTGAGGGACTTTGTGGAAGCCTGGTTACATTTGCATGAGAGACTTCAGCAAAGGCCACTCAATACCCCTTGCTCCCCTCTGCAGGGCTGAGAAGACGACAAGCTCTGGCCTGCTTGTAGTGAAGCTGGTTCCCTTGGAAAGCCAGGCAGCCATGTTCTGCAGAGTTGCTGCATCAGCAGAAACACAGGTGTGACTGGAAGGGGCTTATTTGGAGCAAGAGAGAGTGCCCTTGATGTGTGCAGTCCTTGCAAAACTCCAAGGACTTTAGATGCTCTGTCAGGGAACGGAGACTAAGACCAATCGTGTATTCTTTATGATATCACAATAATCACAATTGTCATAACTGTGGCATGAGAAATTACACTCATGTGCACCAGCCTGCACTTGCCCAGGTTCAAAGGATTGCTGAAGTGGCCAAACAATTCTTTTGATGTTACAGTCTCTTCCTTCTTGATCGGACTTCATTTCTTCTTTCGTCAAATGGAATGAACATTCAAGTAATTTATTGAGGAATGGTGCATATCTTGTGGTTGTATACTATCTTCTATTTATCAGAAAATATATTTCTATTGCTTTCTTAACAATTAACTGAGCTTAAAACACTTGCCTCTGAAACTTCATTGAGAGAGGAAGAACATTAAATTATTTTTGTCTGTTGGCATTTAGGGTAATAAAGAAGAAACTGAGTTAAATTAATGTTTGTTTTTTTGTAGAAAATCTGTTTTTCTTATTTGGTGTCTAACTGATTTTTACCTTTGTTGGACTTGTTTGTTTTAATCCTAATATCTTCTTCAACTTTGCATGGAATATGCAGAGTGTTCTTTCCAAAAGAATTTTGCTTTTAGTCACTTTCCCATCTACCCCAAGGCTTTACATACAAGCAAAAAGTATTAATGAGCACTGTGTGGCTTGTCTTTTGTTTTTTCATCTTTATTTCCCTTGCCTTTCTCACCTATGCTTTCTGAAAGGTATTTACCCTCCCCTACACTGTGAACTATTATGTATTTATTACTTATTAATTTTAAAGGAGAGATGTCTCACAGCAGATGCTCTGCTCCTCTTACAGTCTTGCCTTCCACAGTATCCCCAGAACCTAAGGTGTAGAGGTTGTGTTGTAAATGTACAAATTGGGGCTGGGCACCCCATGGCCACTTGACCTCCGACTTGTGACCAGTTACGGCATCTGTGATGCTCACTGTCTGCTGGGAAAAGAAGCTTCGTGGATGGGGTGGGAACCCACCTGTGGGATGAGAATACGTACTTAGGATGCAGTGGGAGATAACACTGGTTTAAGAAAGCAGCAATAGCAGGTTTTACTCCATGGCCCGTGGCCTCGCTAGCCATGAGTAGTTGACCAAATCAACAGTGCCGGCCCTGAATTCCCTCCCACTGAGCAGGTTTTATGTCCAATTAAGTGGCTGTTGGTTACTCACAGGATGCGAGTGTAGCTATTGACCCTTTAGAGATATTTTGCCAAGCAAGTCATTGTAATGACTCCTAGGCATCCCAGCTGGTTAGGACTACTGATGGCTTTTCCCCCTGGGCAGCTTACATAGCATCTTCCTATGTCAGGAGAGCTAATCCTCAGAGAAGGGGCTTCCAGGTCAGAGCAAAGTTGATGCCTTCAAGTCCAGAGTCTAGAGTGAGTGGCATCTTTAGTAATAGGGTCTTTTTCTCTTTTTCTGGAAGGCACCAAGGGCAAAAACAACAACCTTTATTGTACGGGTGGTCTGTTGAGCTCCTCTGACCAATAACTTGAAAGAAACTTCCCCCATTAGGGATTTTGCTAGTCTATAATTTAGCATGATCATTGTCACCCCAAGTGCCACAACTTCAATAGGTATAATGTAATTTTAGCATAAATAATTACCTATGCCTTTTCAAGCATCCTATTGTTATTCATCCTTCACCCTTCCTTCTTTCTCCCTCCCCAAGTAAGTTCCCCCTGCCCATTTTCCCCACTTCCCCCTCACAGCAAATGTGTCCTATTATTCTCCTCACTAATGCTCCAATATCCCCACCCCTGGCTGTGGTCCCTGTTTGCTTTTCAGGTTTCTTCAGGTACTCCAGGTTACATGCTCACATCTAAGGATTTCCTTATAGCATATACACAATATAGTATCTATCTTTCTGTATCTGGGGTACTTCATTCAGTATATTTTCTGGTTCCATCCATGTACCTGAAACTTCATGATTTTACTTTTCTCTACAGGTAAATAGTAGTCCACCGTGTATGTGGACCACATCCTCATTACCCATTCATCATTAGATGACTATTTAGGTTGTTTCCATCCCTGGCTACTGTGAATAGTGCAGACCAACAATGTGTGTGACCAGGTAGTAAATTATGCCTAGCCTCACATTCATTCTCTATGAGCTTGTTAATAACAATGTGTGCTTTGTCCTGTTGTTGTAAGGATTTGGGTGAGAAAAATTCTACTCAAGTATCTAGCAGAATGGCTTTCTCCTTTCTCCTGAAGCTTCATTATGTTTTTCAGATATGTTTTTATTTTTAATTGGCTCGATAATTGTGTTTATGGAGTACAGTGTGACATTCAACATATGTGTAAAGTGTGTGATAATTCTACTGGGATAATAGGCAGCTCTATCTTCAATTGCTTGCTATTTCTTTGTGTTAAAAACATTAAAGCATTTTCCTACTTGCTATTTTGTAATTTTCTATTGATTATAGTTAATTTTGGTTATCTTCCTGTCACATAGAAGATTAGAAGTTACTCCTTCTATCCAATTGTACCCCAGTGTCCATAAAATATCCCCTTTATCTTTCCCACCCTAGCTCTTGCCCAATCACCTAATTTTGCTCTCTTATTCTATGGGTCCAACTTTTAAGCTGAGCATTATTTCTGGTCAAATATGTTTTTAGAGTTGATGATGATAAGCTTAGTTGACCCTATCTAATGCACAGATCCTCCACAAACAGCTAGTATTTGGAGAAAATCTTCCACATCCCTCCAGACTTCTGTGAGGTTGTCAGGATGACTGAACACTTCATTTGCAGAGAATTTGTATTAAGCTCTGAAGACACTGATAAAGAACGGGTGGTCTAGGGCACAGTGACCACATTTTGTGTCACTGGAGCAGCAGCTTCTCATATTAACAATACAAGTCAACAGGCCCCAAGGAGAATGCTAGCTGAAAGCTACCAGTTTACAAGGACTACTGTGAGGGGACCAGCTGGGACGCCTGTGCTGTGAATTCCTGGCTGAGGGTGGGCTAGCCATACCTCTGTCATGCTCATTGTTGCATCTTACAATGCCCTCCATCTAAGAAATAAATACACATGACCACCCTAAGTGGGGGATCTTAGGCCCATAATTTAACTCTTGAGGTCTTGAGCCAAATGACCACCAAAGACCATGCTGGGCCAACACTTGTATTATGAAATTTCTTCCACAAAACTCCTGGGAAAAAATTCCAGTATGTCTTGTCTCAGATACTGTATCCTGAAGCACGGTGTTTGACATGCTGAGTACATGACGCTGATGACACCAGAGGAACATTCTCTGTGATGGTTTCCTTTCCTTCCTGCCCTCATCTCTCTTTCAAGAGTCACAGAAAGCACAGCACCTTTTCGCAAAGCCAGACACAAACCCTTAGCAGGCTACTCTTGACCTCTGTCCTCTGAATGCCTTATGTGACAGGCATTCTGCCCCACAGCCATTGGGGGGAAAATGTCATGCAGAGTTTCAGGAATGAATCTGAACAAAAGAGCCTTTCAGAGTTCCATTTGTCATTGCCATTACAAATACAATACAGGATTAGGTCATACCCTTTGTGTCCTGTCATAGTTCCTCATAGTTACCCACTTCTTTCACCAGCCAGCATAAAAACACTTTTCTCTAGTGTCTGGGTATTCATTTCTGAAGGCTCCTGTGTCTCACAAAACCTCAGTTAAATACATCTACTCTTCCTTTCTGCTGCTGATCTGTCCTTTGCTACTGGTGTGTCAGCCACGGAGATGGTGTTATATTCACTCCCCTACAAACCTGGTGACAATCAGGAATCCAGGGAGAACACAGGAGAATTTATTTTTAAGGGAACCTCCCTGTCCTGTGTTTAACTGTACAAAGATTCAGAAATATTCCAGGTCCACTGAAAACTGCTGTGTAACACTGACAGTTCAGGCAACCTCCCAGAACCTCAGAGGCCTTTTCTGGAAAGTGTGTTAATAACGTTACACTCATTCATAAAGGGCAAATGACGGCATCATCTAAAACAATTTCCTGGGCATTGGAAACATCTGATTTGAAAAATGTGGTTGTGCATAAATTACACACTCAGTGGTCCAGGGAAATGTTTGCTGAACTATTACTTTCACTGGGAAGTTTAAGTAATTTGTTAATATTGAAAGCCTGTAGAAGATCAGTATCCATCATCAATGATTGAATCCTTACCACATGATAGACGTCTCATTTCTCACAAGAGCTGATTCCAGTTTGGGAGGTTCTGATGGTGGCAGGGAGTCCAGTTCTGCTAACATTGTCATGTTTGCCTCACATCAGTAAGTTCCAAATAAATCCCAAATAGCTATGATCTGGATTAAAAGCAAACCCAGTGTCTTCCCCCATCCTCCTTTTCTCAACAATTCTTTGCTGAAACAATGTATCTACCATATTGTTCCTCATCTCACTAGAGACCTCTGCCCTTCTTTTGTTTCAAATAGAGCTGATGCCACAATATCTGGTTTGATTAACTACAACGTCCACCCAGCTGCTTGATTAACTGCAGGGTCCACTTGGTCTCCTGAGTAGCAAGGGCTTCCCGTTAGCTACAGGATGCAGCCAGGCTGTTTATGCTCACATCAGTGGTGATGTGAGCTTCCCCTGGGGATTAGGGAGCTGTTATTGCAGTGTAGCAGGCACAGCAAAAGGAGAGCTACCATTCCTTTGCTTCATGTCAGGCCCCATGGCTCACACTGAAACAAGTCACAGGTTCTCCATTCCCATCTTAGAGAGAGAATTGAAAATCACAAGAGAAATAGATAGGCTTGCTAAACATCTAGAATAGTCTTCCCATTCTATTGGAAGAGGCAAACATGAGGCCCATACAAGACACAGCTTTGTGATGACGAGTGTGGATGCCTCATTTCCAACCTTTGCTCTACAGGCAGTTTCAGCCATTTCCAAGGTCAAGAACTTACTAAATCAGGCCTCCGGGATCTCTTTGGCCTTTCTCCTTTTGTTAATGATAGAGGGAGCTACTCTGGGTTGGCTGAGTGAGATTTAAGGGGATTTGACAGTTTCACTGTCTCAAGTCAACTCGAGGGCTCGTATTCTAGCTTTGTTCTTTGTGTCATTGTGACTTGTGACAAGTTAGATATCCTCCTTGAGAAGTGAAATCAGTTGAAGTATGGAGATCTGTGTAAAGTGTGTCAGGGAACACCTCACGCACAATGAAAGGCCAGGAGGGGTTCATCCTAAATTCTTCCTAGAAGTTAAAGTATAACTTGGAATCTCTTGTCCTATTATCTGTATATACCATTCTTTCTCCTTCAAAGCCTTAGTACCATTTGTGAAAGGCTATAGGTGTGATAGACCCTGAAAAAGACAGGCTAGTATGAAAGGCAGCATAGGGTGAACTCAATAGTGTCAGGTCCCTTCCACTGTTGCCTGAGATCCAGGTAGAAAAAACAAATACCAAACCAAACACCCTGTTTGTTTTAGAGTTGGATTCTCTGCATTTTTTGTAAAGGGGATGGGAAATGTCTGGCTAAATTAATGTACATAAGTGGTAAATGGGGAGAACTAGTACTTATTGAGTGGCTAGTATGTGGTAAATATTGATAGGCAACGGTGACATTTAACTCACAGAAAGACTCTGGAAGAAGTGTTAATCTCATTTTAGAGAAGAGAAAATGATGTCTAGAGAGAAATCACTTGTCTATAATTTTAAGTGAGTGTCTTTCAGGGTTAAGCTTTAAACTGAAGTCTAAAATCCAAGATTTTAGGACTTGACGAGCAGATCCACTAACAGATGCCGTGGAGTCAATGCCAATTGTCAGGCAAGACTCTCCGGGCCCACAGTCACGGATATTCCTCATCAGAGAGTCTTGTCTAAATGTTTCACACTCATTTCAGGGACTCTGACACAGGAGACAGATCTTAGGAAACTGGCTTTGATACCAAACTTGGTTTTGTAAAGCAGGCACCCAGCTAATCTCACTGGACACTGTCTAACACACTAGAAAATGAAACTTCTCACATGAAACATGTCAGCACAGAACAGTACACAGGTACTTTCAACACAGATACCATTCTGCATTCAGGATTCACCAGTATTGTTGTCTGTGCATGACTCCAACAGTAGAGGGCAATGATTTATATGCAACAATAAGAGTTCCTCTCTTGCCAATAGGAGGTGACATGTTAGACATGGTATACAACTAGAGAGGTGGTTCAGTGGTAAATAGCATTTTCTGCTCTTGCAGAGGTCTAGCAATCTGTTCCAAGCACCTCCCAATAGCAGGCAGCTTATAACTACTAGAAACTCCAGCTCCGGGATGCTCTCTTCTGGACTACATTGACACCTGCATATGTGTATGCATTTGCGAACACACACACACACACACACACACACACACTTCTAAATATTTAAGAGTCCCAACTTCCAGATGCAAATAGAAAACAGTGGCCTTAGTTCTTTTTCTTATGTTATTGTGGGGAGGGGGGTATCCAGTATCCGAAGCATAAAGAATAATATGTAAATATAATCCTCGAGGAGGCACCATTTGCGAAGATGACTCAGAGGCTTGAGGACAAAGCAGGAGTGGGCGGTGAGAGTTCTTTAAAATGGAAAATGTGACTGGTGATTTAGCTAAGGGTCAGGAGTGAAAGCGTTTTCTGCCAAATAGTTACATGCTTAGTCTTGTTATTTCTTACTCAATTACTCTGTCGCCATCTTATATTCAGCAAACATTTAACAAACTTTTTCTTAATGTTTCAGGCTATAAATTATGGAAGTAATAAGTGAGGGATTTGGCCTCATATGGCATGCTTTCTAGTAAAGGAAAGAAACAAGCAACCAATAACATAAATGGTAAGGTGATTTGGGCTGGGCAAAGTGGTACTTGAAAGAGGAAGCTGGGGAGGGAGGATTGCTGGAATACACAGTAGATTTCAAATGGCAATCAAATTTCAGAAGAAAATACAAGGTGACTGAGTTATAGCCCACAAAGGATTGGTTTGTTAATTGGGTAGCCAGAAGAGCCATCCAAGAACATGAGTGATGTACCATGGTAAAACCAGGCAGGCGGGCTGATCTCCCCATCTGTGTCCACGCATGCTCTCTATCCATGCTGTCCTCTGACTCTACAAAGAATGTCTTCAAGGCTCATGTCCCAGCTGGATTCTGATAATACTATACTGTGGAGTCAATGACTTTGGCAGAGACAAGCTGACCCCTCCTCTTCCTCTACTTGTGACCCGAACCTTTGCACAGCTAAGCAAAGTAAGACCCTGAGGAGAAAACTTCCTCTGATACTTCACCTCAAAAGCGTCTTTTGCTGTCATTTTAGCTAAGGTTTCTTCTTTTTGGTGGTGGGGGTGGGCAATGAGTATACTCAGGAGTTTCCCTGTCTTTCATTTTAACCTTTAGAGCATGTGCTTTGTCCCTATACTGAGTATACACATAAAATACATGTCGGCCATCTACTCTTCTTGAGCTGAGCATGCTTGGGGATGTGCCCATCCCTAAAGTGCTTTTCTATATGTGAAGCTACAGCCTTGCTCAGATCCCCATGCTGCCCAACTTTTGTAGTCATTCTAGTGCTACCTCCTGCAAGTAAGAACGTTTCCATTCTTTTCACCTCCTTGTCATCCTTACCAGCTTGGCACTCACGGGAAGAGGAGAGCCTAGTATATTCAATCATCCAATGATGAAAGCTCCCATGGGGTGGGGTTAGGGTGGTCCTCCACAACCCCAGCTCTCCTTTAACTTCCAGAACAGAGCTGCCCCAGCCCTCACCCCAGGCCTGTAGACATGGAGGTAGCAATAGCTTCTGGCTGTTCCAAATCTCTAGGTCTCTTGCCTTTCTTGCATATTCCTAATCCTACCCATACATCTGTCCCCACACACACCTTCATTAGACTCTGTGATGTTTTCTTTTCTTTCTTTCTTTCTTTCTTTCTTTCTTCGTTTTATTTTCTTTTTCTTTTTGTTGTTGTTAAAACCTTGACATATACCCTTTGGTTATTTAAGGATAAGGTGTTCTGGTCAAAGAGAGGATTATGATTTTGTGGGCAACATTAAGAAAATGATAATTATCTTTGTAAACTGATAAGAATAGGAGCAGTTTTGCACATATGATCTCAATGAAACCTTGTGAGGACAGAGAGTTTGGGCAGTTAAAATTCTCACTTTAACAAGGTATCTGAGGCTGAGCAGTAAAAAGGCTTACCAAGGAATGAGTTAGGTGGGTGACACTAGAGCCCACCATACGCCCAGCCTTCTGGGTCCTGCTCTAGGCTTCCTCTCTGTTGACATGCAGCAGGCAGGTGGTCAGGAGAATCAAAGGGTGTTGGTCAGAGACTGGCTGACCACCTCCAACAGCAGCCCACACACTCTATCAGCCATGTACCTCTAATTAGAACTTTCAGCTCAACCACAGAGATGTGTGAATGCTCACAAGTACAGAAATGCCTTTCAGGAAGGCCAATTGTCAAATAAATCTTTTCATGGTGACTAAATCTCACCACTGGATCCTTCTTTCAAAGCATGTGCATATGCT
This sequence comes from Cricetiscus sungorus, assembly GCA_030556225.1. Lineage (NCBI taxonomy): Eukaryota > Metazoa > Chordata > Mammalia > Rodentia > Cricetidae > Cricetiscus > Cricetiscus sungorus. The sequence goes on along the minus strand of JANBXA010000731.1, from coordinate 44,565,467 downwards.
TGCACTTCATTCAAAACATTTTTTCTTAATACATGGATGCTATCAGAATGCATTTCTTTGTTCATTTATTTACTCAGCACTTCATTTTGTCCCTCAGACTGGCCTGGAATACACTGTGTAATTTGGGCTAGCCTTGAACTTGTAGCAACCCTTCTGATTTAGCTTCCACAGTTCTGCAGTTACTCATGTAAACCAGCATGCTTTGTTTGTTCCTATTTTAAAGGAAATGGAGAAACAATGTACTTATAAGGTGTATCTCACTTGATGAACATTGCAGAGCTTTTGACATCTGGATAGCCAGTATGTACTAACTGTATTTTGAAGTTAGGGTTTTTGGATAAATGGTTTTTTCAGGCTGGAGGGCAGCCTGGTAGTTACAAAACTGCTTTCATGGGCAGTATATTTTGAGTGGGTGGAAGGCTAAGGAGAGAACTTATCCCTAGAAGTGGAGTGAGCCACAGGAAAACCCAATACCCAGCAGTAGATCATTCCTCCTAATGCTCCCACAGGCCACCTCCTCATTAACTAATCATTTTCAGTTTAAAATATCTGTGTGCCCCTCTGTGATGCTCCAATAGCCAGTCCTCAGGGGATTACAAGCCAGATTGAACATCTGGATTTTACAGCAAATCCTAAAGGTCACCAGATTCAGAATGATGGAATGGATGGATAGATGGGGACAAGATAACATACATCCAGTGAGACAAACTGCTCCTGCTGGCTCGGCTGCCTCCAAGAGCTCCGGAGCCTCAGACCACATGGAAATCTGCTAAGAGATGAATTGTTACACGACTCTGGAAAAAGTCAATGTTTCCATTTCTTTCTCTCCCATTTGGCATTTTGGAACCTGCTGTTAGGATTCACACCGAGTTTTGGCTTGGTTTCTAGGGACTTCTCTCCCTCCTCTGCTACTGTTGAGCTTAAAGAAAAATAGCACAGAGAAATCGTAAGAAGAAAGGAAATCATGCTCCAGATGGCCTTAAAGAACTCCAAGCTGACCAGAGTCCACAGGAAAGACCTTTCGTTTATAACATGTGACCACCTTAAAAGCATCATCTGACAATTGCCCCCAAAAGCAGAAGCACACATCCTAACATGTAACAGAGTATCCTCAGGCTCCCATGAAGCTCTGTTACAGATTCTGTCTGAGTGGCATCATGGAATCTGACCTACCATCTTTCAGTTCTGTCACTGCTCAAAGAAGTGGGAGACACTCCGTTTCAGTTGCTTGGTTATAGGACACTTGCGACAGGTCTGCTTTGGGAAAGTGGGGTTTTCCTCCCTGAACTTAACATAAGGACTGTGTGCTAAATGTCCATTCGGCACCCCTGGGTGGGAGGGAGCCCAATTGAGGAATGGCCTTTGTCAGACTGGCCTATTGGCATGCTAGTGAGGCATTTTCTTGATTGGTAATTGATAGAATCTAGCCCACCATGTCTGCCATTCCTAGACAGATAGATAGGCCTGCTCTTTGTGAGAGAGGGAGCCCAGTGTGAGCCCAGAAGCAAGCCAGTATCTCCATTCCCCCACGGTCTCTGTTTCAACCCCTGCCTTGGCTTCCTTAATGATGACCTGTGTAACCTGTAAAACAAACACCAAAAACATCTCAACCCGTAAGCTACTTCTGGCCACTGATTTGTTGTAGCAACACAGAAGAAAACTACAAGAGAGTGGAAGTCTTGGGCACTGGGAGAATTAGCCCAGGATAACCCCAGAGGGGCAAGGAGCCTGGAAAGCTGAATTTATAGTGTGTATTTAGTTATAAGCTTCAAAGACTGAACTCACGTTTATCCAAAAGAAGAAGTAAACAGAATTTATTAGGATGCTTTGGGGCAAGACACAGAATGAGGGGATGGACAAAGTGGGATGATCAGGGACTGAGGCTCAAACACTGCCAGCACCCTCCTCTACCCCACCTGTCTACTCCATTCTCTGTGAGTGCACACGATTGATTTCTCCAGGTAAAGAATGTGGCCACGGGCAGTTAAACAAGGGTCCAATAATGAAGGGAACATAATCTTCCCTATCGATTCTAGCTAGAACAAACTCCAGAGGTATAATCTTGTGAGTTCAGCGTGGGGTTCAAAGTTCTCCTTGACTGATGACTTTATCTATATGAATGTGGTAATTTCCCAGCCTGGATTCCTTAGGGACGAGAGGTGAGGGCATCCTATAATAAGATCCAGTGTGGAGAATCTGTAGGAAAGAACAACAGAGGCCCGCAGCACTGATGACCACAGTACCGGGTACTGTAAAAGTGTGTCTCACTGGTAGAGCTCACAACGGCATCTTAAACAGCATACCAACCAAAGACAGGCTGTGTGTTTTCAGGCTGGAAAGCGACTTCTCATTGTATTTAAAGTAGAGCACAAGTAGCATTTCTATGCCACGTAGTGTGGCAAGCTACCTCACCAGCTACGCATGGTGGGTCCTTTTATGTCTAGGACACTGATCTTCTCTCAGATACTGGAGCTTAGCAGGCAGCAGGCTGTTTCTCTCCTTGGTCTTTAATGCCTCCCCTTCATTCTGCCTACAGACATTTCTGCCTTGCTGTCTGCATGGCTAATATGTTGGCATCCTCTGGGCTCTGTCCTAGAGGGTCTTCTGTGAGAATCCTGTTTGCAGGCCTCGTTCTCCAATTCCTTATCAGAGTCCTTTAGGTTTTATATTATCTTGTTGATTCACGATTGATATAGTTGTCCTTTTGCTTTGTTTAGTCTGATCTTTCTGATCATAGGTATCGTGTCAGACTCATCCATCGTTATTCTAATGTCTCAATGTGTCCTGTTCACAGCAGAGACTCAGTCAGTATTCAGGAAAGGAGTACATTGCCCATTGGAGGGATACATTGTCCATACGAGTGCAACAGCAAGTGAAGACCATAAAGAGAAGACTAAAACCTAACAGGGTAAGGAGTATGTTACAAAGGAGGTTCAAGAGCACCTGCTAATGGAGCCACGCGGGGCTTCTGCAATCTCAACACCAGGGGGCACTGTGTTCATAGACTACGATGGCCCCAGGCTTGGCATTAGTATTGTCTAGCCCATGTCTCCCACAGTGCATAGCAATTCAGGAAGAAGTGAATCAATCCTAGAAAACCACAGAGCTTTGAATCTGAGAGCAGTGTTTCTTAGGCAATCTGTGATGAGGGAATATTTTCATTAAATTATTTATGATTCACTGCTCATCAAAACTTGAGTAACACACACTATTAAAACATACATCCAGGGGTAGGGTTATATGTCATATGAAAAAGGAAACGGGAGTGGGGAAAACCAGAGTGGGGAGTTGGTAGGAATGGGGCATGTAATGTCTTTCCGTATAATTTTGAAGTTTGTTCGCCATGAGTTTTAAGTCATTTTCGTGATTCTTAAGGGAATGTGAGGGGAGGAGGTATGTGTGTGTGTGTGTGTGTGTGTGTGTGTGTGTGTGTGTGTAGTGTGTCTCCTTAACTTTTTTGTCCATTGTAAACTGTTTGCTTAGAGCTCCCCAGATGCAGTCTTGGGACTGGATGTAAGCTTTACTCTTACATACAGAAAAAGGTAGACTTAAAGTTGCATTTCTCAAACTCAGTAAATACATAGCTGAAGCCTCCACAGAGCCCTGAACCCAAATCCACATAGTTTCTGCTGTAGCACATTGCACCCAGTGAACAGCAATTATTTGTATACTCATTGATTTCTTCATTCGCTCACTAAACATGATATCAAATGTCATTGCTGATGAATAGTTTGAAACACTATGAAGCCAAATAACACACAACCTTGAAAATAGAGCTGACCTTTGGATTCTGACTAACATTATTAAACATTCTGGAAGTGATAATGTCAAGTTTAATGTTTAGAGAGTTCACTCTGAGCATTATTGGATAGGGGGTAAACTGGACCAGGCAAAACAACCATGGCAGGATGGATGCTCCAGGCAAAGCAGGACAAGCAAAGCCAAGATGCTGGCACATCGGGTATGGTTCATCAAGAGGATGCACTGTCCCTGCTGCAGCCAAACCTTGTCTGGACATGTTCACGAGGGTGCGGGAAGAATAGCCAGGCCCACTGGGAAGGCAGTCTGCGACCATGTATGGTGTGGAGGGAGACAGAGGAAAACTCGGTAATGACAATCTGCAGTGAGGAAAACGGGTGCAAGGAAACATGGAAATGCAAGACGCTGGTAAAGGAGAGAGCAGAAGGCAGGCAGCATCTGTGAGCTCAAGGACAGGAGGAAGGAAGAAGGCGGAGTAGGCGGCAACAGCAGTCGGGTTCCCAGCAGCACTAAAATTGTTCCTGCCACTTGGCAGGAGTCAGTTCAGACGTCTCAGATCCAAGTGCCTCGTCCTTTTCCTCATTCAGATAACTGCCAATTGGTGAGGCTCATGGACCAAAGGATCCTTGGCAAATATCCTCTCTATCCTTGGTGGTGATTTAAACCCTCAATGTGTGGTTTATAGAAGTAATGACAGAGGCAATGAGTTACTCCTGCCAAAGTGGACCGTAAGACAGTTGGTGTGTCTGATTAAAAGTTTATGAGGCACAGTTTAAATATACCTAGCTCTCTTAGAAAATATTAACTCAGAGTCTATCTAAATGGATAGGTAATGAGTATTATTATTCCATCCTAGGCACCTTTGTGACACTCTGTTACTGATCACTTTTGTAGCAAGAAAAGAAGGAACCATCATGTTACAGAAAAGTTTGTGTTTCTCTAAGCTTTTCGCCAGTATTATGCATTTGGTTCCTCCAATAAGTCTTTAAAGGAGAATATGGGAGAAATTTTCATCCCCATTTTTCTCAGTTTGCAGAGGCAAACCTAAGGCTAAGAGAACTACTGAAATTTAATTCACCCATATCACACAATGTGTTCAACAGCAGAGCTAATGCCAGTTCTCTTGGTCGGGACTGTTCTTTCCAAAGATCCCCAATACCCACCTTAGACATCTTGTGGATGTAGCTTTTCTGGAATGACAATGTGGTGTTCGTGTCATTATTATCTCCTGAAGACAAGCTGAAAGATGTTTCATGGGACACAGCTACAAAACCACCAAATGGGGGCCCCACTTTGACCTAATAGCCCTAAATCTTTGAGCATCTCTTAGCCGAGAGAGTGGCAGTTGCTCTATCAAAATCAGTCATTGGAAAGTACTATTGCCAAGCAAAATGCAGAGTGCTGAAGGGTGGAATGCAAGGCTGAGATGTGATTGGAAGTAGAAAAGACACAGGAAGTAAGGGTTCTTAAGATCTAGTAGGCCCCATTAGAGTACACAAGTGGGGAAGAGGGAAGAGGAGATCATCTAGAACCTAGACCCTAACTAGAATGTGTCTTGCTGGAAGACAGAAGGAGAGTTCAGCGTCAGATCCCACCCTGCTGGCCAAAGACTATGCCCAATGGCTTAGAGAAAGTACTTAATCAGAAAGCCCTTTCCCACCCTTCAATGTGCTCAGAGCATAGCTATAGGTATTAGACATGCCCAAGTAGAAAGAGACAGACTAGCATGGTCAAGGCAGTCACCTCCTTCCCTTCTGCTAATATACTGGGGAAACTGAAATTTTAGGATGAGAACAAAATAAACACTCACAGGTCTCTAGATGCCTCACCTTCTTAGGACATTTCTATTTTACACAGTTGCTCCTGTCGTCCTCACAAATATGCAGACTACATAGTCCCAGATGCTTTCTCTCCTCCAGAGCCCATTCTCTGGTAAACTCAACCTAAGCGCTCTTCTCTACAGGACACTGAGTTTTTGGTGACTACAGATGTGTAGCCAAGCTTCTGCTTGGTAATTCCCCTCCAGTAGGTCCTCATCTGTAGGTAATCTCACAGTGCTCAGGACCTGTGTATCCATGCCTTGTGCATAAAATGCAAAGACACTGCACTCATAAAGTAAACCTCATGGTGGCCAGGAAGGATAACAAGCAATTAAGTACAATATACTATGTAATCTCATTCTCCCAACTTTGTCCTAATGGTCCAGGCTTGAACCTCTGCAGGTGACAGATGTCTTCCATTTCCATCCATAATATGCTGGACACAAAAGCAAGAATCCTGTCCCTGTATATATCAGTGCCAAAGGGCTGGAATCTTGTCAGGAATACTTTGGGGCCCCTAAGCCAAAGGTCTTTTGGAGTCCTGGAAGAGTTCTGGATCACTTCCTTTTAAGAACCATTTTATATATTTGCTTATTTATTTATCTGGCAGTACCTGGGACCAAACCTAGGGCTTTGCACATGCTAGATAAGCACGCCATCACTGAGCTATATCCCTTGGGCAACATAGCTGTAGATTCTTTGAGACAGGATGGCGAGCCTCCCCAGTGCAAAGAATGAAGCAAGGAAGCTACAACCCTGGTCTGTGAGGACTTTGCATAGCCAATGGGAGAGAGGGCTATGTGGATTTGGTTACTAGTACTCTTCACATTTACTCGGCTCTCTTTGCCTCGTGCTCTCAGCTGCTGTCATTTCTGCTGTTATCCACAGGGGACGATGGCTCCCCACCTTTCCCCACAGCCTGGGTCTTCTCCACTGAGCATTGCACCCACACATTCTTCTCAGCCATTTCTCAGGTATTTCCACATGTATCCAGGGACTGAGAAAATTCCCCATCTCTCCATTTTCAAACTTCACTTATATAACCACCATCTGTCTGGCTGCACAGGCTAAAAATCAAGAATCAATCACTCCCAATCTTTTCCTCACTCGTTCTTCCTTCGACCAATCTGTCACTAAGCTCTGCCAAGTCTTGAGTCTCACATTTCTGGCCCCGTAGCTCCCTCTCTGTGCCCCCTCTGCGTGAGATTCAGCCCCAGCCCTCCCAGCTTGTATTCACAATTTGCTGACTGACATTAAAGAGAAGATGATTGCATGCACATACTAAGGTCATTATGAACGCTGCCTTTCAGGGCAGGGCATTTCACGATGTGTAGGAATCAGCCGCCATGGAGTAGATTAAAAGCTTGTTGTCTGACTGCAACTCCGACAATGGAGAATGATAATCAAGGAACTGAATAGGGGCTCGCTTGGTGGATGAAAAATTCCTTGTTGGAAGCATCAGGGAAAAGATGGACCGACTCTGGCTAAACAGACTTGATGGGATAGTTGCGGACAACAGGCCAGGGAGGTGGGCTGCTAAAGGTGATGGGTGAGGATTTTGATCAGATAACAAGGATGCTCAAGCATCATATTGAGCACAAGTAGCAAGAATCGAGGTTAAAAACTGGACCAAATGAACAGTGGACTGAAGACAGAATCCACTCCCATGAGCCCTCACTGTCCTGCCAAATATACACCACCATGATCTTCTTGTAGTATACACTTAAGTCTGCAGGAAAATGGTTAAGTTCCCAAATGTAGCAAGCTCTCTCTCTCTCCCCCCCCCTCCCTCCCCCCTCCTCTTCCTCTCTCCCTCTTGCCCTCTCTCCTATCCTGGGAAAGGACCTACATTCCTATATTTGGTCACTAATGTCCTTTCCAATCTCCCAACAACTTGCAACTTGGGATTAAGCTGCAAGTCCCTCTTGAGATGTAAACCCTGATCAGCCTGGTGCACCGCCCTCTGCCAGGTCCAGCTTCCCCCAGGGACGTGCTCATCCCAATTCCTATTGCTTGGCAGAGTCTGGTTCTGAAAGCAAATCCACATTTACCTCCATTGCTGTCCATTTCCTATTAAATAGAGAGGGCTCTATGTCTACAGCCTGCAAGTTATCTACAGCAATAATACTAATAAAAAAAATAAAGCAATGAGTAACCGTGGCTCCTATCCTGGTGCTCACTGTGAAGTTAGGAGTGGTTTGGATTTGCTGAACTGTGTTTGCTTTCAGAGGATCCGGTGAAATGATGACCTCCCTTCTGCCCATATGGAGAAGCTGAGTGCATATCACCAAATGAGCACATGGCAAGAGTGAGTCTCAAACTCCAAGCCAGAACCTTCGCTCCTGCCCACTAAGGAGTGTTACCACTTTACACAGGCGCCCTGTGCACACACACCGGGTACGTGGAAAATAGTGAAGAGATGGGAGGTGGGAGTAAAGGAAGATAAAAATGGCTAAAGCCAAAAGACCAAGAGCTGTGACGTAACTCGACAAGAACAAGCATCGGGTGGTATGTTCACTGACTGGAGAGGCTGCTGTAGATAGAGTGGATGGGTAACTATGGCCAGATGCCACACATTCAGGAGGAACTAGGTGATCAGTCATGGCTGGAGAGTGACAGAGCAATTTTCTGTTTCCGAAGGAAGTCTTTCTTGGAGGTTTAGCAAAACAAGCTCACGGCAGCTTGGCATTGCTCTCAGGCATGCCACATGGCTTGTAAGGGGCCCTGGTTTGATCCCTAGCAGAGGACAGAAACAAGGGACAGGAAGAGAGAGAAATTTGGAATAAAAATCATCTAACAAAACAGAATGATTTCTCTTTCTGATGTTCTAATAAAACTGTGAAATTTGAGCCAATTCAACCACCTGAATGTTCTCTGTCACTGTTGCCCAGGCTAGTTGAAAAAAAAAAAAAAAAAAAAAAAAAAAAAAACCTCATGCTGAGGAAGCTCATGCTGAGGAAGTTGAGGGGTGAATTTGACTGCTCCCTGGACAGTGCCAGCAATAGGGCTAGGAGGCATTGCGATGAAGTTTCAAACCTCACACTCCTTTGAAATTATCTCGTAAGGACTGTCACAGGGGAGCCCAGTAAGACTGCAAGTTCTCCTTGTTTTACACTTCTGGACTGAGGAGGGAGTTGAAGGAGATTAATTACTTTCCCTGCTAATCAATGCAAAGACATATTTTTTCTGTTCCTTCATCTCATAATTTTTATTTCATCTAGTTTGGGCTTTTTTAGGGTTGCCAGATGTCCCAGTTTCAGTGGGACAATCCTGCGTTTTGAAGGTATGTCCCATCTGCTCTTGAAAATATTTCTGTTCACTGCTCTCTTGTCAACTGTGGGGTTTTTAGAGCTGCCAACCAGGGTAGAGCTGCTGGAAAGGAGATGATAAATTATTGTACCACTATAAAAAAAATCACTGATACCCACCACCACCTCACCTCGTTGATGCTTTGAATTAATTCTGCAGGAATAGTTGTAGGGAAAGGTGAGTCACCAGATCTCCATCTGGGAGTGTGAAGCTCTTTCCTCCATGCCTTTGAGAAGACGCAGACTGGGCAGCAAGAACTCTATGGAAGGATTCCCGGACTGGCCACAGGAACAGCTGCCTCTGCCACTTTCCTGGAGTGTGACATAGGGTTGTTTACCTAAAGAGAAAAGTAGAGGAAAACATTAAGCAACTACTGTCTACCTGATGCTATACTTGGCAAATCAGGTAAAATATCTAGTTAATTTCTGCTGTAGGTTGGGTGGCATAGGTTTATATCCCCATCTTGCAGAGAAGAAACATAAAGCTCAGAGCCTGCAAGTCCAAATTCCTGATATGAACCCCATTGCAGAGGCTCACCTTCATCTTCCAGACTGCCTTCCTAGGCTTTCTTCCAGGCTCCAACGATACCAGGAGAACCCATCGATTAAGGCTAAGTCTGCAGGAAGCTTTGAATGGGCAATATTCTGAGAAAAACTTCTAAGTGTGGATCTATGTATTATTTAACATGGCTTTAAGATGGACACTGGAAGCTGACACTGCCAGATAATAGCATGGTGACCTTTGATCATTTTTGCCAAATCATCTTTATCAGTCATATTATGACATCCCTTGTTTCTTGTAAAGGAGACACTGGAAATGCTGCTTTGGTTCACTGTTATCTGAGGAGGGGTCACTGGGTCCATTATCCACAGCCGCTGGAACTTGTTCTGTGAGTTTATCATCATTACTTGAATAGAACAAGTCCCTGACAGTAGAGGCCAAGCAGGGCAGACACTGATGGTTGTTGCTGTTCCATATGAGATAGGGATCTGCAGAGTAAGTTCTACGCCAAAAGGAAAATGAGAATGTTCTGGAATCCTACATAAATGTAGGATCAACATGCACTGACCATCATACAGACAACCATGTGTGTTTTGTTTTTCTTGCATCTGGCTTTGTGTGAGTGTGTTTTGGTTGTTTGTTTGTTTGTTTGTTTTTTGGTTTTTTTTTTTTTTTTTTTGGTCATGCCTTCATGCCTTCATAAAGATCCCAATTCGAAGAAAGCAGATCTCCATTGTGGGCCTTTGTTAGCGTCTCCAAGTGACAAATGTGCAAGTGGGTGAAAGATCCTAAAATACAGCTCTCACCACGTCAGCTGCCATCACTTTGGACGCCCTCCTGGCAGCGACAAAGACACTGCACAGCCTTCTCGCTCTGTTGTTTTTCTCTTGCCCTTCACAAAGCCATTTTTTCTCCGTAATGATGAAAATCTTTCTTTTGAGTTCAGCTCCCTGCGCTTGCACCCTCCCTGGCTTCTCTCCGCTTCTTATGGAGGGCTAGGGATCTACTGTCTAACTCTGGAAGCACTAGAGGGCTCGATGCATCCCTTGCACTTTCAGAGGGACAGGTGTAAACACTTGTGCATCCCATCCGAATCTCAGAGACTCCACAACAGCAATGTGGGGAGAGATCTTTTCTCTGTGGCTGCAGAGCTGAGCAGAACCACGCAACTGGGCAGCAGAGCCATTGTCAATGCTCTACTGGTGAAAAAAATAGCTCTATTCTAATTCTCTGTGTTACTGCAAGCAAATGATTGTCTTCAATTCCTCTGTAGTCTCAGCTGTGAAATGGGCCCCTGCGCCTCTCCCATGAGCTATTCAGAGCTTCCTGAAGTTGGTGCTCTGGCCATGGGACTTTTCCTATTGCTTCTCGGCAGTTGGGACTCTTCCGGTCTGGGATATGTACGTTCATTTTGTGTTCACCTACCCAGGTCCTCTCCAGAAATGAATTGGGGAGGCATGCGTGTCTATGGCTGAATCATTTGCCAATGGTGTCTCAAATCGAGACTAAGCGAAGAAAGGCACTCATAAATCGTTGATGGGGAGCAGCTTGTCTAAATTCCCACCCACCCCACCACCTACTCCAGAGAGAAAGAACAAAATGAGTCCGGCAATGGGGATCCCGACAGAGACATAAGGGAGGGTGTGGGGGCGTGCCCTGGCTGCCTGACAACTTTAGTATACAGAGGAGTACTGTGAACAACTTATTGAAATAGTCCCCAGACGCCTCCCTCAGAGATCCTGAATCCCACTAGGAAGTAGCACCCAAAACCACACCTTGAAATGCTCACAAATGATCTCCACAGATCTAAGCTTGACCAAAGTAGATGGTGACCCTGACATTAGGATTGATAGACAACTGTGTGCACTTCCAGCTATCAGAAACCGCTCTGGCAGGACGGAAGACTAGAGCTGAGTTCCTGGATTGTCCCCTGGGTGGCGCTGTGTAGATGCGTCTGCTCAACAGAAGGCGTCCCTCCCCCATGGCCACCAAGCCCCTGTAGCCTCATTTCTCACAGTGGCCCCAGGTGGGGATTCGGCTGAAAGCCAGGGTTGCCAACACCAGGGATTTATATGAGGCAATGTCTGGCGAGTACAAGGTCTCAGTCTAAGTCTCTGCTCACTCTGACTGGGGAACAAAATGTTTCAAAGACAGGACACCGGGTCTCTGTGGTGTTTTTGTACTTCACACAAAACAGTATCAGAGTGGCTGGATGCTCAGCGATTGCATTATTATTTTTCAGACTGTCGTTTGTAACTACAGAAGTAACGCGTGTTTTTGTGGATGATTTCAAAAAAAGCATATAAACAAAAATAATTTTTAAAAGTCAACTGAAATCACACCACCCACGGCTAACCACTGTTAACATTTACTGTGTTTCCTTAAATGGAGACTGTTTGGTAACCTGCTTTTTCTACCTTCACAATATAACAAGAACATTTTCCAGGGTAGGAACCACATTAAAATCATTATAATAGTAATATAGTATTATAGTATTTCATTTACAGGTGGACCGTGGTTTATTTAACCAATTCCATATTGTGAGACATTAAAGATTCTCTTCTGCCATTCTTCTCTCCCTTTCTCCATCTTCAAGTGTCTTTTGCTTTTCTGATCAATTCTTCCATAAGTTCTCTTACAGGTATCCAGCTGCTCTTTGTACACCACCCAGTACCTTCTTACAATACACATTTCTAGACGTGGATAGAGGGTCATCTGAAGCACTGAGACTTTCCTTTCCACAGCACTGAGGCGTTTTCCCATGGTATCCATACCACTGGGGAATAGAAGAGACCACAGGTGTCTCGTTAAAGGAACAACTTATCAATCCAGTCCCCTAAAGAAAATACACAATCATAGCTGTGGAAAATCTTCCCAGAAGGGCCTCATTTCTGCCTTATTTAACAGGGTGGTCTGCAAGTCTGCTTGTTACTTCTGCCTTTGTCTGGTGGGATTAACAGATTGGAAATGCACTGACCTCATCCAGGGATTACTTCCATGGGAGATAAGAGAGAGTGGTGGCAGCCTCATGGCAGTCGCTGTGTGAACACAGCAGTCTCTGTTTTGTACAATGAAGGTGATGGTCCTTTCCCCACCGTTCTCAATTCCTGGGGTCTGGACAGTGGGACAAGGTGTGATGTATGAGATTCTCAGTAATGGGGATACGAAATTGTTATGATCTAGTCCATTCCAACAACAAAAAGAGGAACTGAGGCTGACCTTGGCCAAAGCAGAAGTACTGCAAGGCAATGTGGTCAGAGAGGAGGTAACATAAGGCACCACGTAAGACCAGAAAGCCTTAGCAATGACCCAGCCAGAGACAAAAAGCAAAGTGAGTCAGGAAAGCTGCTGGTGTGTCAAGCCAGAGGCAGAGCCCACTAGTTCAAAGGCAGCTGCTAGAGGCTTGAGAGGAACAGGGGGCTTTTTGTTTACATTTTATTTTTATCGGCTTGCAAGAACACTATGCTTAAAATACTCACACAGAGCCTCCACACAAACCCATAAGGTCTCTGCCCTGAGATCCAAGAGAAAAACAGACTGGCCACACAGGCAGGACCTCTGAGAGAGCAGTTTCGCCCGGGTTAGAAAATGACCAAGGGCAGAAACTGGCTTTGGCAACTGGAATGCCAGGCAGGCAGAAGTGACAGTCTCAAAGTCAGGCAAAATCTGTATCAAGGAGGATAAGTTCCTGGTGCAGGGGGTGATCTAGTTTTAGACTGAGTCGTGCCCTTATATGTGTATGCTGGAATGGAGAAAATGGCCCTGGAATCAAAGCTTCACTCTCATAGCAAGAGCTGCTGTCTGGTGTGGCAGATATTTTAGCAAAGAGAATGAAATAGGACTGTGTGGGGACAAAGAGGCAGACCCTTGTGTACCTCTGACTTGTCTACCATATGACTATATTTCTTTTTCACAATTTAAGGAAACTGATTGAAACTATTTACTAAATTGTTTTCATAGAATTTTGCAGCTTTAATGTAAAGGAAAATAATGCACAATGAAAAATTACTTATGTACTATAATTTTAATTCTGAAGAAATATTTATATGCATAACAGAAAAGGACATAGATGGAAGTATACCAGTATTTGAACACTGTGGGAAAGAGCAATATGTGGATAGAAAACAGAGTGGAGGAAAGTGGGGGAGGGAAAGTGAGGAGGAACCAGGGACAAGACAGCCCTCGTAGGCCCAGTGAATCAAGGACCAAGGATAAGACAGCACACCTAGAGCCCTACGTGCTGGAATTTTGCATAAAAAATAGTACCACTAGCTGGGAACCAAGATTTTAACACAGAACCATTAGGGGGCATTGCATAGTCAAAACTACAGCATGTATTTATCTTGATAGAACTGCTGTTCTTTCAGCTTTGTAAGAAACGTCTTATTGTCACGCTGATTGCCTATACGTTTTGGCCTATTAAATTGTAGCATTTTATAACCAAGCTAGATGTGGTAGTATGAATGCCAATTGTTTCCATAAGCTCATAGGGAGGAACTTCATTGTTGGAGGAAGAGTGGGGGTAGACTTGGAGGTCACCTTCGCTCAAGCTACACCCAGTGAAGCAGTTCATTTCCTGCTGCCTCTATATCAAGATATAGAATTGTCAGTCCTTCTCCAGCACCATGTCTGCCAGCACACTGCTATGTCCCACTATTTAGTCCATGTAATGGACTAAACCTCTGGACGGTAAGCCACTCAATTAGTGTTTTCCTTAATAAGAGTTGCCATTGTCATAATGTCTCTTTCTGGCAATAGAATCCCTAAATATGACCAATGTTGGTACCGGTATTGGGGCATTGTTGTGATAGATCAGACCATGTTTTGGTTTGAAGGAATATGGACCCTGGCCCTGTGGATTAGAAAAGCAATTGAATGCTCTAAGTGGGGCTTATTGTGCCATCCTAGTAGAAGCATGGAAGGCTGTAATGCTGAAGGTGATTTGAGCTGTCTGGGGCTGGCTCAAAAGGTTTCAGAGGAGAAGAAATTTAATATGTTGACTAGACATTGTTCTTGTAATATTTTGGTGAAGAATGTGGCTGAGTTTTGCCTTTTTCTGAAGAATCTGCCTGAGACCAAAGTTTGGAGTTAATTCCACTGTCAGAGGAAATCTCGAAGGAGCCTATTATAGACTCTGGCATGTGGTTATTAATGTTAACTCTAATGAAGATTTATAATGACAAAGAACAAGCTAAAAAAGTAAAAATACAAAGTTTACAATTTGAGGAGAAAAGGAGCATCAGGAACTAGAATGCAGCTAAATCCTATGTTCAAGGAGATAAACAGATTAAGAAATGGAATAGAGAGTTGTAACCTTGGGGTAAGATCCCACCGAGCTAAGTTTCCAACTTGTGAAAAGGAATTAAAGAAAAGCTTAGAGCTGGCTGTGGTGGTCACATCTTTAATCTCAGCACTCTATAGGCAGATCTCTGAATTTGAGGAAAGCTTGCTCTACAGAGCAAGTTCCAGAATAGCCAAAGTGAGGCAGTAAAGGTAACCATAGAAAAGAGAAAGCTGGTGAAAATGTAATTGAAATTTATCTGAGTTCAAGGCCAATCTGATCTATAAATCCAGTGTCAAGACAGCCAAGCTTAGGCAGTGAAGGAAAACAGAAAGCTGGCTGTGTGTTTTGAAAGAAAATGGCCCCCAAAAGGAGTGGCACTATTAGGAAGTATGGCCTTGCTGGAGGAAGTGTGCCACTGTGGGAGCAGGCTTTGAGGTCTCTTTTTCTCAAGCTTCCCTCAGTGTTGCCTGTTACAAGGTGTAATAACACTCTCATCTCCAGCACATCTGTCTACATGCTGCCATGTTCCCCTGCATAATCATAATGAACTGAACTCTGACATTGTAAGTGAGTCATCCTCAATTAAATTCTTTCTTTATAGGAGTTGCTGTGGTCATGGTGTCTCTTCACAGCAATGATAAACCCTAAATAAGACCCTCTTGGAGATGTAATTGAACAAGGGGACCATGTTCCTTCCCCAGCAAGGAGAAGAACATGGTTCTGGCTTTAAAGAAAAAAAAGGGGGGGCTATGGAATACGCCAGGAATCTGTCTCTGAATGAAGGTCCACAAAGGCCATTGTATGAAGCTGTGAAGGGAGCATGGTTTTCTTTGGATATTAGAGATGCCAGAGTCATGGGATACCTCAGAGGAAAGCTGCCTACAGGAAGTGGAAACAGTCCAAGAGAAAGTGTGTTGTAGTCAACAAAGCTCAAAAGAGTTGGAGTTCTGAAGATCACTTGATGTCACACATGGAGATGCAGAATTTAGCATTTGTCCAGCTGATTTTTGGTCTTGCTTTGGTCTAATATTTTCTCATTATACTTCTTTCCCTATATTATGAAACAGTAATGTATATTCTACACTATTATATTTTAGAAATATGTGATTTTTTTATTTTGATTTTATAGGAGATTATACCTAAGAGATTCCTTGAATCTTAGAAGGGACTTTGAACTTCAGATCTCAGTCAGTTACTAATAGCTCACATGTGGTGAGTAAGATCTGTAGAAATACAATAATTACAGTTAAGTAAACTGAAGATTCAACTGCAAAGAGGTTTTAGTTCATGGAGCAGATTCAGCCTTTGTCATGTAATCTAATTTTATAACTCTTTGATTAAAAGCACTTCATTTGTCCTTTGAATAATGTTCTTCTCAGAAGCCAAAGATAATTTAAAAAAAAAATCCTAGCGCTTGTGTGCATACTTCCCTATGAGCCACTGGTCATAGAGACCCCAAGAGGCACCTAAAACATAACAAGCTTTTGTCATTCACTTGGTTACCCATCCAAATGGAACTGTAAGACCCTATTGTTGGAGATACCATATTCTTGACTATTGTGGGGGTAGCCATTGGATTTGAGACTTTTTACACAGGAGATAATTCTTCTCATTCTGTAAACTCAGTTAAGAATGCATGGCTGGGGAGTCCACAGGCTCAATGAGACAGCTACTACTGTTGTTTGCTAAATGAACATGGCCTCAAACTGCCTTCTCTGTGTATTAGACAATGATTACTACATAAAATCACAAATTCTCTAACCAAAGAGCATAGCTAAGGAGTGTACTCAGAGATACAGAGATGGGGACAACACAACTACACAATAAAAAGTATCTTTAATGGAGATAAAAGGTGAGGTATGGCCAGGTGTATGGCCCATTTCTGTAAAGCACAGCACTCAGGAAACTGAAGCAGGGGGATGACTACAAGTTCAAGGCCAGATTGTGCTTCATGGTACATTCTAGGCTAGCCAGGGACAGTATGGAAGGCTGTCTCAAACAAAACTTAAAAATAAAATGGGAAATAGAAACAAAGAGAAAGAGGGGTGGAAGGAAGGAAGGAAGGAAGGGAGGGAGGAAGGAAGGAAGGAAGGAAGGAAAGAAAAAAGGAAGGAAGGGAGGGAGGGAGGAAGGAAGGAAGGAAGAAAGGAAGGAAGGACAGGAATAAAAGAGAGGGAATAGACCCAGAAATGTTAAGGAATGATTTGGGGTTTGGAGTATTTTTCTATCTCTCACCCACTTCTGATCTGAGACTTAGGCCAGATAATTTTGGAGGCTGTTTTCTCACTTTGTGGCAATATACTGTCTCCTCCTAGTAAATAAGATCAATATAGGGGAGCCAGAGGACCCACTGCCGCATGGGTGCTTGCATGTGGTCTCTCCTCACACCCCACCCAGATCACTAAGATAAGGACTTTCCTAAGGTTTTCTCCTTCCTGCCTCAGAGCCACAAAATAAGAATCCTTCTTGCCTTCTTCCCCTCCTGTCCCTGGCTGAGGGGTTCAGGTTTCTTTCCCCAAATCCAATGTGAAGTAAAGCCCCATAGAGCTGAAGCTTCTGCTTTCCTTTCCTCATCTTTACCCCCACATCAGCTAAGTAATGCACAGGGTCCAGGGCAAAATGAGGACATGGCTTGGTAAGAAAATTACTAGCAATAAACAAGCATTAAACTAGGCATCTAAGCCTTCCAAAGATGGGGTCCCCTGCGATTGCATCCTACCACCCATTAAGCAGATCCACCCTGGGACTTTTACAAGGTCATTTTTTTTTTAATTCTCTATACTATAGCACCGTGTTTCTAACTTTTGAAAGTATCTTATTTGTTCCTCAGGTTGTTCTCACACTCTTGTACCTGTTATATTTCACTCATTGAAATTGTATACTCAAATAAAGTGTTGGACATACAGAAGGAAGTCAAGGATGAATGTATCCTTTAGGAGTCTGAAATCATTCTCCAGAGAACTTGGACTCTAAATTTTTAGCAGAAGTTTGTGCTCTCTGATTCCCAGGCACAATGTTCTGTGAAACACAAATGCATTTATGATACAAAGTAAGTTATATCAACTGGGATACCGCTGTTCATCAGCCAAAGTAGTAAAATTTAAAATCAAAATTATGATCCCTAACACAGACAGAAGTTGATACTTTCATTTGCCTTTTGAGTTACAGTATTTATTAAAATGTCTAAAGGTATTTTTAGTTGAACTGCATTCCTTTAATTTCTCACATAAGCACATTAACATAAATGCATAAACACCCAAGCATCACAGTGTAGGGTGAGTGGAGAAAGAAATGTGTTTGGTGTGATATTTTTATAATAAAGGTCTAAATACACCACACAATGAGATTTATTAAATACATTTTAGATTGTGCAGATGGAATAACTTTGTGCCACGAAAGGAAGAGTGGTGTAGATTTCCTTTAATTTTAGTGTGACCAAAGTATCATTGAGAATGATTTCAACAAACCACAGAATAGTTTGTAGACTACAATACCAATAAGGTGAATTTTATTTTAAAATTTATATATTTTTATTTTATATGTATGGGTAGTTTTGCCTGCACATGTATGTGTCTATGTGCCATATGTGTGCAGTGTCTAAGGAGGTTAGGATAGTGTTTGATCCTCTGTAACTGGAGGAGTTGCAGGCAGTAGTTAGCTTTCATGTGGGTTCTGGGAATCGAACCCTGATCCTCTTGCAAGGTTAACAAGTATTCTTACCTACTGAGATGTCTCTCCAGCCCCTGCCAATAGATGTTTAGGAATAATAATCAAATATAACTGGCCTGTAAACACATCTGTTGCTATATCTGGGTCCAATATAACCATCAAAAACTTGTGGAAGAGCACAAAGCAAGGCCATCTACAATCCCCATAATCAAGAGAACTGGACCACACTTCTCTCCTCTCCACCAGGAACAAGTGTTCATTCGACTTGCAACAGTTTTATTCTAGGTACACAAGGGCACAAGCAGTCTTCTTATTTCTAAATCGAAACTTGACCCAACAACTGTCACCTTGAAGAAGACCTTTCCACTAAAAACTCTTCTCTCAGGGCCTTGTGGAAACCATGTATATGGATTGGTTTGGGGGTTTAGGGTTTTTGTTTGTTTGCTTGCCTGATTTTAAGTTCCCAAAACCCTTTATGAAAGGAAAAATAGGAATCATCTGCTGACATATATGATTCCCTCTTTCTTCTTCTCACTTCCTGACATGTCCAATGTTCATAAACACTGAGATTTAGGCTGTGATTCAATGATACCTGACCCCTGCAGCTCAGGGACTGTCACTCAGAGGGCAGTTCTCAATCACATGGGCTTCCAGTGGGTTGTCATCATACTCCAGATTTCAGAATGATGTAACAGCTTCGCCTGGGATAACTGGATAGTCTGTTCCCTTGTCAGAAAAACAAAAAAAAACAAAACAAAAAAAAAAAAACAAAAAAAAAAAAAACCAGAACAAAATTAGTCACAGCCCACACAACTCTATTCCCTCCACTCAAGAGAAGTGGACATCACTATTGTCTAGGTTTCATTGGCCAGCACAAATGTCATGACCACACTTGAGTAGAAGAGGAGGAGTGGTGAGTTTTGAAGAGTCATGGTTAGCAGTCCACACCGTGTGCATGACAGAGATCTAATTTATGAACGGGCCCAGAACAATTCACAAAACAACCAACAAAGGGCCTAAGCACATTGAGCCATGCTCTTTTGCTCAGTCTCCCTATTGGTCCTCTGTGATAAATGCCCTTATGGAAGCTGCTTCTGAGATAATGGAAAGGAGTGAACACTCTTCTAAGTAAGCAATGCAGTTAAAATCAAGAGACCCAAAGTCAAAAATCCACGTATGCAATCTCATGTTTTACTCTCTGGATTAATGTTGTCCAAGAGTTCAGTAGTCATATTAGAACACAGAACAAAGAAATGGGTGAGTTAATCTCAATAGGTTTTGTTTAGCTTGATGCATCCAAAATAGTATTTTTACCAAGCGATCAATATAAAATTACTGTTGAAATACTCACATTAAAATTCTTGCCAACTCCTAGAAATCTGACTTCCATCTTATCTTTACAACAACCTAAATTCAGATGCTAAATTTTCCTCAGAAATAATTGATCTGTATTTAGATTTACAGCTTAAAAAGTAGGTTAACACATCCAAACTGCACTAAATGCACTGATGATTTCCCAGCAAATGAATCAACTATCCATTTTAAAATTTGAATTAACTTATTTATAATACAATTTAAGATTCATTTTTCAATTACTCTCATCACATTCCCAGGTCTCAATAGCCACTGCCTTGTCGCTCTGCCAGATTTCACAGTGAATGTTTAGAATGTGACCTTGGGGATGTCAGTCTCCACCCTGAAAATCCAGTTTTCAATGCAGATCATAAAATGACTGAGTCAGTTGATCTCTCTGCCATTCAGAGGTTTTGTTGCTGCTGCTGCTGTTTTGTTTTGTTTTGTTTTTATAGGTGCAAAGTCAGAACTACAGTATGCAAAAATCTCCTTTTCACACTACGGACCTGTTTGTTTCTGAGTTGGTTTCTATAACAATGTGTCTCAGAGATCTCTGGGACTGTCCCAAAACAAGAGGTTCTACTAATCATACAATCCTTTTTAGAAAAAGTTGAAAAATTAACTTAAAGTTGTCTTATTATACTCTTAGAAGCCTTTTTCTTGTTGTTATTATATACTTAAATGTTTAGTCCTAGATTTTGCACAAAAGGAAGCCATAATTGAATCTTAAGGGAAGGTTATGGGCATACCACAGCCCACTCATTGTCAGCTGCGTCCTTTTATTATTTTTCATCATTTTTCACCCGCACTTGGGGGGTTCTGTCCTTGCCAGAAGACCACGTTTTCTACTTCATTGCCCATATGAAAGAATTAAATATAATTTCTAATTTGCTATATGACCTTAAGAAGCCAAGAAAGCAAGTTCAGAGTTTTGCATCTGTTGCCTTGGTTTTAGATAACTATATAACAGACTGTATAAGGTATGTAAATTTCAAACATTTTTATATGAATAACCTCACTTGAACATTCAACATTCACGTTGGTATGAATGAAAGGAAAGGGAGTTTAAAATCAGGCAGCCAGTAAGTAGAAACATCTGGATTATAAACACAGCCTTCTACATCCTTGCTCAGTGCTCTAATATACCACCTGTCTCTGCCACACCAAGCATCTCCTGGGGTAGCATCAACTTAGGCACCTTGTGTGCCCGTGATACCCTAAGGATGTTATTCACTGTTTCAGAAACCAGACTCCTGCAGGTACTTTCCACATCTTAGTACCATATTCTAAATTCAAAATCAAGAACAACTAATAGTGTTGCCTTTACCCCAATAAGCCATCAGTTGGTATGGCCCGTGCCACTGCTGCCAAGGGCTTGTTATCAGGCTACTCCATGGGGCAAAGCAATGGTGACCATTTCCTAATTTAATTTCCAAACTAAAAGACATTCTCCTCTGCCAAAAGATGCTGTGCCCACAAGAAAAAGATGAAAACGCAACAAAGAGCACAGAAAGACAATCAGGGACAAATAGTCCACTGTAGAACGAGATGAGCTTCAAGTGCGGTCTTGAAGCAAGCCCACGGGTGAGCATTCTCGTCTGACTATGTTTCAGCTTGCCAGCAAATATGGCACATAGCAAGGAAAATGAAAGAAAGCAACTTCAGTGATGCCACATCACACACCACATGACAGAACAGGGCCTCAGAGTACTGTGTCCAATGGAACAAGAGCTGCAGTTTCTCCCAGACTCAACTGTGTTAATGGTAACTGGCTCCAAACAAAAAGAGGTTACTATGGAACTTCAGACAATAAATAACCAGTGCTGATCTTAATAGCAGCATTAGTTGTGAAAATGATAAAACCACTTGGTTCTTTCCTGGACTTGCTGAGACGAGGCAGACCTGAGGACAATCTTTGCAAGGTCATCATGGCTCATGGCTACTCCTACCTTGACGGTGAGACCAGGTCTTTCTTTACTCCTCCAAAGCTGCCTGATTTTTCTATGGAGAGTTCCTTCCTGGCCTCTGAAGTAGGAAGATGTGCAGGAATTTAGAAGCATGGTGAATTCCAGAAGAAAGAATAGCTTTGTTCTAGGACTTACACAGTTTCTGGCAACGGGATTATACTTCCAAAGCCATACCAGCATTTGCCCAATGAGTTCTGTCCAGAGATTTTCACCTAGGCTACCCAGGGTTCCTGGATTTTGACAAAGAAATGGATTTCAGAGCCAGCAGAACCTGAAGAAAAAGTGAGTTTGTTAAAAACAGAAAGAAAGGAGATCTGAGAGAGTAAGCCATACCTTATGGGGCAACTGCGGACTGCTCAAAGTGGTAAGCAGCTTTCTTAACAACGGGATTTTAGTCGATCACATGCTACATTGCTACATTCTGAGAGCTTTCTAAGAAATCACTTCCCACTTCTCACACTTTCCAAATTGTACTGCATAGCAATGTTAAAGAGTTAAAGAATTTTTCTCAGTAAACAAAGTTGGAGAGTGATGAGGGGCATCATCCATGTCTAGGAGGTAGGAGCTCTAGGAATATAAGGCTACATATAATTTTAGCCCTAAGTAAGCACAGCCTAATTGCTGTCATTGGCATCCTTGATGGGGTTCCTTTAGGAAGGCAGTGTCTGGCCCTAATTGGGTGCTCTTTATTTATTGTCTTGAATAAGACATCTTTTGGGAAACACATGTTGTCTCAGTAGGCCATGAGGTTCTTATCTATAGATTCTGAAAGCACCTGTGAAAGCAGATGAGGGCTCAAGAGCAAAGTCTTTTCTCTTCCAGCCCTTTTCATGTCATCATGCTTCTGTTTTCTACCCTGCCACAAAACTTCTTTATGACCCAGATACAACACCTAAGTCAAATCCAATATTCAGCTAACAGGTCTCCTTCCTGACCTGTCCTCTGAGTGAATGGTGTCCCAGGTGGTAGAACATTTGGAAAACTTCCACAGACCAGAGAGTAGAATGTAGGAAGTCTAGTCCCACATTACGCTATGCAGATATAACATCCGCAAGGCATCATCCACAGATATCTAGTTTACACTTCTGTTACAAGCACTTTCCCACCAGCCTGGTCCCAGAGCCTCACCAGCCCCAAATAACACACAGAGACACTGTATTAGTTATGAAGCTGTTGGCCTGTTACTAGTGTTTCTTATTGGCTAGCTCTGTCTTAAATGTTAACTCATTTCTATCAAAGTGTTTCCACGTGGTCTTATCTTACCGGAGGAAGGGTCCAGACTTCTTATACCCCTTGTGTCTTACATTTCAACTCCTCTCTACCACATCTCCCAGAATCCTCCTTGTCTCCTAGTCTCACAATATCTTGCTTCCCTATAGGTCAACAGTGCCTTATTCATTAACCAATAAGAGAAACATATTTATAGAATGATATCTTCCATCACACTTCCCTTCTTAAAAACCACCCCAAAATCCAGGTGTAATAACTATATGCCTTTAGCTCCAGGACTTGGAAGATAGAGATCTGCTTTTCTACCCAGCTAAAACCACAGTAAAGTTACCAGCTCCCATTTCCTCTGCCCTTTGCTGATCCTCTCAGCCTCTAACCAACCCTGGTGCTTCCCATGTGACCCAACAGTAAGTGCTATGTGTCTTCTGTTTCTGGGGAACCCTTAGTATATATGACTTAACTTCACTTTATTCTGGGCTCCTGAGTACCCTTGAATAAAAGTGCAGATGTGGACCTGGTGTATTAGTAGGAATAACAATCTGTTTAGGGGATGAGAACAGCTTGCCAGCAACCTCAAACAGCTACACAGCTGAAGTCTTGCTGAGCAACTTCCCACAACAGGGGACACAGACAGTCCAGAGCAAGTTTGTTTCCAGAATCAGAGCAGAACCTGTCCAGCCAGTTTGAATGGATCAGGCTGAAAGAGGTAGACAGTCTGGAGCTAGCTAATATGAGCTGATTTCTTTTATCCTATCTCTTAGCCATGGTTGGCAGGCTGGTGTTCTCTTTCAGAGACTATAGTGTTCTGGGGCAGCAAAAACAAATGGAGGTGTAAGGGGTGCTTCCACTGAACTCAGTATGATGGTGCTTAGCTGAGGCAAGGGAAGTAAAGCACAGCACAAGACATGCCCATGAATGGGGGGGGGGTTCAAATCAAAGGCTATAGCGGTGTCTATTGTTCTTCCTCTCTAATGTGATTTTTCCATCAGAGTTGGAGGCTACACATGGGCGGGGACAGTATTGCTGGCAGTACATCGTTTGGAGCAATGTTATCCTTGGGTGCACACAGTATCTACCAATGAACTGAGCTAAAAGCCTCAACTAATTAAAACCTGAAACTGGAAACCTATGATTGACTTCTCAACTCTCAAAAACTGTAAACTCCCCAAGTGTTGCCAACATCTGATACAAGGCCACTCCGAGCCTCGCAAAGCAGTGAGAAAACATGGACGAAGGCTCTGGGGGTTGGTTGGGCCGTCTGTCTCATGGTCCCTATGACAGAGGTGACAATGGCAAGGAGACAGAAGAAAGGAAACAGATTTCTAACTGATGCTCAGTTGATTTCTTCTCACCAGAGCACAGCTGCATCTCTGTTTCATGTTCAGACTGTATCTTGTTTTACTGTTATCTTCTTGCTCTGCTCAGTGAGGCCACAGCCCCAAAGACATGTGAATGGGGAACATAACCCAAGTTGAGGTTCATATGTCTTATTCCCCCTCAGCAATAGGCAGTACTTCCCATGTCTTTGTGGCTTTTTGGGGTTGCAAAATGTCTGTTAACTGTCTTAGCCTTGCTACTATTGACATTTTTGATTGGCTATTCTTCACCACGGCACGATTTTTCTCATTGCAGATGTTAACTGTGTCCTTGACCTTGACTCACTCTATGTCAGCAGCACCTCTTATTCTCACTGATTGTGACAATCAAAATTATCTACAGACATTGCCAGATGTCTGTTGAGAGAACTTCCACCCCCTTGTTGAGAATCTTACTCTGGCCTACACAGAAGCTAGGCTGAGAAAAGCTGTGCTAGAAGGCAGAGGACCAGGCAGGAGCTTGCATTTACTGGAAGGAATCAGGTTTGGGCTGCTTTGACGATGGACTCCCTACAAGTGGTGAGCTATAGAGGCATATTTCAGATCTGGGAATAAACACCAAGATCACAAGGGCCATGGGATCAGCTCTGGCCCATATGTTTCTCCTTCCTGAGCTCAGGCAGAGCATGCTGTTTTGGCCATATAAGTGGGAGCAAAGTTTTCTTGTTGTCCTTGTTCCTTCAGCTAACAACTCTTGGGAACCATGTCAGGGACCAATCTGGTTGTACAGCCATCAGGGCTGCCTCAGACTGCAGCCTACGTAGTCACTTACCCACTGGGACAGAAACACTGTAAGTTACCCTTTGCCTGTGCTCCCCACCTGTGCCCGGGACAGGATAGATCCTGACCCTCCTTTGCTTGTTTCTCTCGTTTGTTTGTTCTTAGCTCAGTAGCTATTCCTCCATGAAGCCTTGCATTGACCACAGGCATCACACACACACACACACACACACACACACACACACACACACACACACACACACAATGCTAAGGGCATGGTAGGGAGAGGGAAGACGTGAAGCCCCACCCGTACGTTCCTATGAGTCCCATGGTCTTCAAGGACTTCCTCTTTTTCTTTTCTTTTCTTTTTTCTTTTTATTTTACATATCGATCCCAGTTCCCTCTCCCTCCCTCCCTTTTTCCCTCTCTCCCACCCTCTCATGCCTCCACCCACACCCTCCCCTCCCACTCCCACCTCCCACTCCACATGTAGGGTGATGCCTTCCAGGAGGGGTCACCTGTGCAGTCATTTGGAGTAAGGACTAGGCCTTCTCTCCTGACTCTAGGTTAAGGGAGTACCCCATCCCAAGGACTGCCTCTTTCATAGCATCACGTGACACCTTCCTGAGCCCTAGCTTTGGTTTCATGTCTCAGTGGTATCCTTGAACAAAGTACTTGGTTTGGCCTTCTTCCTCCCCCATCTTCTCCCCCCCCCCCCCCCCCACATAAGACAGGGCCTGCCATAGTGAATGTGAGATGAATTCTTAGAGACTCCGGACCACACCCACATCGAGACTGCCCACAATGTACAGTCAATCAGAATGGTTAGAGGGCAAAGTAATTCTTTCATCTATTTATTTCTGAGCAACACAAATGAAGAACTCCAAGTAGGGAAGAACCATATTGGCAATTGCCCTGTGTAGAAAGGGCTCCATCCAACACGCCAGCCTGAAGCCCCTTTTATTCCGAGCATGTGTTGAGAGCTCCAGCCTGGCACCGACGCGGTTAAAGCCTCACCATTTGCTGTGTGAGGCTGATTCTGCTGACTTTATTTCAAGCAATCAGAACTATCTAATTTGCATTCACATTCACATCAGTAGCCCATATGTTAGCCCTGTTTAAAAGCTATAGGCTTGCATTCATTATGAGAGACTTGGCTCCCCTCCTTATCTCTTCACTTGAAAATTACCGAGACACTGTCGCCACAAAGGGTTATATTTAGCAAAGGCCCAGCGTCTCCCAGTGCGTATGTGTTTCTGCCTGTGTCTGTGTCTGAGAGGGATCTGATATTTGCATCTTTCACCAAAATATCGTATAACTTTCAAAACTGGGAAAGGAAGAACCCTCTTTCTCCACCCCTTTGCATGTGACAGTGCTGCCTCCTACCTAACGCATCATTAAAATACCATGTCGCAATATTTCAGAGCATATGATTCCAGACCACACACTAGGCCTCTGATAAACAGGTTCCTTTGGAGAGCCACAGTAGAAAAGTCATTGCTTCCTGAGAAGGTCCCATCCAGTGTCACCTCCCATTTTCAGACACAGCTCAGTGAGATTCTAGTTGCCATTTGGGAAGCCCTTGTTGGTGCCTTATTCTTGTATTCTATTTACTGCACTCCTACTATGTGGTAAGCACTCTGGGAGGTTGATAATGCTGTCTTGTGTTTTCAGAGAGCTAGGGCAGCAGGAAGCAAGCATCTCAACAATTGCTTCTCCTGGGAAGATGCTGAACACCCACTGAGATGCACAAAACGCTAGGACAAAGCCAGAGTTAGGTCCCTCTTGAAATATCAGAGCAGCAGGCAGGGTAGAGCAGGGCAGAGCAGGGCAGGGCACTTATCAAAGTCTGTGCGTATTAGGCCTTTCTATTCAGGAGTAATTCAGGGATCACATAAAGGACAAAAAAGAAGGAAGAGGGTGTGTAATAGCACCTTTGTCCAACTCCAAGGCAGATCGGTCCCTGTGGGCACACCCTCCCCCATCCTTGATGGCAGAGATAAAAGATGCAAATTGCTGTAGTGTGTACAACCCCAACAACAGAGGCTTTGTTCTCTAGAAACACTTACAAGAAACTGTTAAACAGGGTTACTCTACAAAAGGGAGTGGACACAGAGGAAAGCAGTGAGCAGCTTGCATCCTTTTACCATGCTTGGATTTTCTTTCTTCTTCTTTTTCCTCTTTCTCTGCATAGGCACTGGTATTTAAAGAAAAAAAAATGGGAAGGTATTTTTAGTTGATACATTCTGGGAAGCATCCCATTGAAAAGATTTTATCCTTAGAGAAGCTAATTACAGAAGATGAATCATGACAGCAAGTTTAACAGATTAGATAAAGTGGAAGAAGCAATAATGTGTGTATGGTGAATACTTTAAATCTTCTTCCCCGTACCCCTGGACCGAGAGTGAGGTCAGAAAAGCTGCATGAGCTGCTTCCCAGAAGGGCACAGCACATTGCCTCTTGTCCCAGTGCAGTGATGGAGGACAGTCTTTCTTGTTTGGGTGTTAATCCCAAACAATGAGTGTAAGATCACTACCACAATTCGAGCCAAATCTGAAGCAAGCTTGATCTTTTTTTTTAACTGGGGATGCAACGAAGAGCTGGCCTCAGACTGCCTCCTAAGTAGGAATAAAGAGAACAACCCTGAATCCATTTTTTGGGCCCCATTTAAGGAGAAAAATACCATAGGTTTAAAAAAAAGAGAGACAATAGGCCAATAAGGAAAAAAAAATCTCAGAAAAAAAAAACCCAACATGTGGTCACCATGTGATTACAGAGGGTCTGGGAGGGGTCAGGGAGGACTAGAGAGGGTCAGGGTATCCACAAAAACAAGTCAAGGTCATGGGTTGGGGAGGTCAGGTCCCAGGAAACAGACAGCAACTCAACTCTCACAGTAAACTTATTTTTCAACAATGCAACCTAATGGCCTCTGCCCTCCAAATGGAGCCAAGCAGGTTGCTCATATGGAAGGGTATCCTTGATCCACCACTACATTACAAATTCAGTCCAATAAAAACTATACTGGTAGAAGTCAGCTCTTTACCTGCCTTATTTCTCTAGACATTGTTCCCTCACTATTAATTAATCTTTACGTTTTTACCACTTTTGACTATGTAGATAAGCTGTGTCCCAAATATAATATATTGTATTTGTGTTAACTCCTTATAGTTTTGCCTCTTTAGATACTGCCTAGTTCAAAATTAAAGCCAAAATACATATTTTTTTTTAAGAAAGTAAAGAAAGAAACACAGTGATGGCCAAGTGGTGGTGGCCTTTAATCTCAGCAATAGCACTCCAGAGACAGCGGCAGGTGGATCTCTGTGATTTCTAGGCCAGCCTGGTCTACAGAGTGAGTCCCAGGCCATCCTCCAAAGCTACAGAGAAACCCTGTCTTGAAAAGAGGGAGAGACACGCAGTGAAAGCCTCAAGGTGTGGTCAGGGATGGAACATGGGTTAGATCATCTGCAGAACAGAGAGAAAGAGAAGGGGAGAGAGAAAAGGAGAGAGGTATGAGGAGGGAGGGCAGGAGAAGCTGGGAGAAGAAGGGACGGAGACACTATTATTTAATTTTCTGAGAGCTCATTTTTATAGGAATGTAAGATTAAACTTAGAGAAGAATGAAAAAAGGCCATTTCAAAGCCATAGGGTCCTGGGAAATGATGGCCTTGCTAGTTGTTCAGGAAAAATCTGTACAATGGCCCTGAAACACACACACACACACACACACACACACACACACACACACACACACGCACTATACACACAAGCACACCACATTCATAATACACAGACACATTAATACCACACGCACACATACCATACTCAAACACACACACACACACACACACACACATTTCACACACACACACTATACACACAAGCACACCACATTCATAACACACACACACAAACACACACACACTATACTACACACAAGCACACCATATTTATAATACACAGACACATTAATACCACACTCACTCACACATACCATACTCAAACACACACACACACACACACACACACATTTCACACACACAGACTATACACACAAGCACACCACATTCATAACACACACACACAAACACACACACACACTATACTACACACAAGCACACCACATTTATAATACACAGACACATTAATACCACACTCACACATACCATACTCAAACACACACACACACACACATTTCACACACACACACACTATATACACAAGCACACCACATTCATAACACACACACACACACACACACACATTAATACCACACACACACACATACACACACACACACACACCATAGAACAGGAGGGGGGTTGTTAAATTTCAGGAAGGCCCTTGGAATCTTGAGATATTGTAAGACCTGCGAGAGTGTGGTCCCTCTCGCTCCCACTCAGGAAAGGCGCGCCCCCCCCCCAAATCACTCACGAGAAGCGATCTTGATGCAAAAGCATGAGGTCCTTTATATTCCAAGTGCACTGGGGCCAACAGCCATACGCCACGCAGGGTAGAGGGCTGAGGACCCTCAGTACAGGATTGAGACAGCTTTTATAGGGTTACAACAAAGCCCATGCATCGTGAACCAATCACCTCGTAGAGTCCAGTGCGGACCAATTAATTTAAACTATCCAAGCCCATGCTTAGCCCAGGAAGCCTGCTTTCGAACAGGCTTCTGGGTTTCTGGGTAGGGTGACAAGGCTCATTTCCTGTGTTCATTCACTCACAGGCTGTCGTAAACATTCAAGAAGGTGACCTTCAGCCTGGGATTTAAGACTCCCAGCTTCCTGGGGTCAGTGGAGAGTTAGGGTAAATTTTTCCATCCTAACATTATGTGCTTCCTAAGGAGTCAACTGTATATAGCAAGCCCCAGTGTTTGCTCACCTTTTAGGTAATCACCAAGATTTTCCTGGATATTTGACCATCCCACTGGAAACTTCTTTCCTTTTGGCCAATGTGGAAAGAATACAAGTGATTGCACCAGTCTGGATCATTCTACTGGAAGACATTCCCTCCAGCTGTAGCTAGAGGCCCAGGTGCTTGAAGCAATCATACAGGCAGTAAGGCAAGGATGGCAAACCCATAGCACCCTTGGATTTCCAAGTCTCGTTTAAACCATTTAACAGGTGTCCTGTTTAATGGACTTTCTCCTCTCTCCTCTGTACTCTGATTGTCTATGACTGACGTTGGATGCAGCCTCCTGCCCCAGCCCACAGGGAGTATGGGACTTGTCCATAGATTTATGGCCATGCTCTGATTGCTAGTGAGTCTAGGCATTTACAATGAGACTTGGATAAGTCATTTAGCTTCTCTGTACTCATTTTCATCATGTGTAAAAGAGGGTACTTTTGTAGTGTGAAGCTAATGGGTTGTTGGATGCAAAATGCTTGAGATTATAGCAAGTACTGAATCAGTGTTAAACATATCCATAGTGGTGGTAGCTATAGAAAGTGGTCCCCCCTGGAAGCCTGCTCAGAGAAAAAGCCCTGGAATTCTGTTTGTACTGAGAAGGCCCACAAGGTTGAACAAAGGATTAGACAAATGAAGTGACTTATATGTCAGATTGGCATGACTGTTTCATAATGATACTATGAATTAATTAAACACAGTAGGCTCTCCAAACCTATGAATTTCATATATTTGGATTAGTTTCGTATGAAATTATTTGGACAATATTTTGTTTGTACTGAATATATGTATGTATATATGTACATGTATATGTATGTATATATGTATGTATATATGTATGTCCTTACAGATGAACCTCCTAGATACACATCCTTGATCCTATCCCAAATCTTCCTGTAAAGTAGCCAGGCTTTTGAATTTGGTATCTATTGTTCACACATGAAATCATTTAATTTGTATTATTTAAACTTTGTAAAAATAGTATCATTTGGAAACTATATTTTTATTATATCCTTGAGAATTTAATGCAGATATAAAACATTCACTGATGTTATATGATTAAATCATAGTTTGTCTTTGTTCATCTTCATCATTAGATCCTTCTTAGAATTTTTGCTCTTATGGTAAATGCTTCAGTGAATATTCTTGGACATGTCTTCCTATGGAGATATTTAACCTTCCCCACCCCCCCCCTGTGGTTGCTTAAGTCATCCCAGCAGGGGGCATGCTATGTATCTCCAGTGGGAGGGTCTTTGTCTGTTATATTTGCAAAGGGTTTTTTGTTTTTTGTTTTTTTTTTTTTTTTTTTTTTACTTAATGGTACATGAATGGTTACTGGAAGCCATTAATCTCTCCCTTTTCATGGAGTCCCTGTGTATTAGATGACGAAAAACCTTCCAATTTAATTAATTACCCAGCCTTCTCCATCTAAGAATAAGCCAACAATGTTTGAGTTAAAACGCGTTTGGTAATTTGAAGGCAAGACCAATAGATTTGACTTTCCTCTGTAATGACTGCTCTAGCTGCTGGGCTGAGCGTAGTCTGTGCATAGGAAACACTGTACAGGACAGGAAGGGTACTCTCATGGCTTCAGATGCAGCACAGACTTAAGAGCCAGCTATATATTCCACACATTTTGGACATAGATGTGATGAAACTGGCTTATTCTCTGTTGGATGTGGCCTGTGGGATATTGAAAGAAGCCAGTGACAGACAAAAAGGTTTATATCTCAAATAATGAAGATGGCCTCATCATTTATTAGAATTACAGACATTATAAAGAAAACTGTTGTACAGAAAATTTCAGAGTCACGTTTCTGACATGCGCATTAGGTATATTGGGAGTATCTAGCTAAAATTGGCATTATGGACTTACAGTTTTAAAGAAGAGATCCAGATACAATTAACATAAAATTGGATATTCATAAGTGTCATTTATTTTAAAGAAACAACCTTAGAACGCAACAGTTGGTAGATGAGTGCAGATAGATTAGAAAAGAATTCCTTATACAGAGAAATTGGCCATATCATCACTGAAAAGTTGAAAACGTAAAGAATAGATAACCTAGAAAGACTGGCCGTAGAGATGGGAGGGGAAGAAAGAGAGTTCTGTGGAAAGAAGAGTCATGGCTGGTAGACCTGAGTTCAGAGCCTGTGGCACTCACTGCCTGAAATAAGGGAATGTCTCAAATTCAATGAGAGCCAGTTTTCTTATCTCTTAGTGCCAATGGCACCCATTTCCGAATGCGTCCAAAAATGAGATCTGTCTACAGAAAGTTTTTATCATAGTGTATGGCACAAAGCAGCCATTAGTAGACAACAGCTGTCACATTTCTGACCTCACACCATGCCTCCCAAGCCACACAGCTTTGGGGCATGTAGGATGAACTGACAGTTTTAATCTGATATTTTCAGACTCCCCATCTTCGACCTCACTGCTTCCTATAATCAGAAAAAAACACATTCTTTTCTACCTGCTTTTAGAACAGGTTTGGGCTTAAATATCGCCGTTGTAATTTTACTAATCAAACCCCCAGCTATCGCAGCCACAGCTAGTTTCATCTTCCATTTGCTCCAATGATACCTTGGGTGCGGTGCCATAGCGGAACTCCTCATGTGGCATTTAAATGATCTATTCATACGAACCCTGGGGCTCTTCAGCAGCAGATTTCACAGAATCTGACGCACAGTTTGTCAGACTGCCTGAATAAAGAATCGGAGTGGTGTTCAAACCCAGAATCAACCATTTTACAGTGTTTCTGGGGGAGATTTCCCAAATCTAAAAGTCATTATCTCTTCTATGGGAAAAGTATGTGTGGATTTAAGGTGATCTTATCATATATCCATTTGGTTGCCAGGGAATAAAACTCCAGGGAATGTACCTAACACACTCATTCACCTCTCTCTTTGGTATTTTTAAGACAAACCCTGGATTCCTGAGGTGAAGTTCAGAGCCAAGAGTCTCTTTGAAGGACAACAGATCAACGTTGCATTTTATTTCATCCATGATATTCTCTCTAAAAACACAGGATGAAGAAAAAAACAAGAAAAGGAAAGGAAAAAGGTATTGTGTAACCAAAGCTGGCACCTTTTAGGAACCAGTCATTCAAGCAGTAAATATTTACCAAACACCTATTATTGTGTGATCCAGACTGTGGTGGGGTGAGATAAGGTTCTTTAGCCACTGGACAGCCTGTGGGGGCATCAGCTAGGTCAGGAAATGAAGCTCCACACTGCCCCTCTGCAATAGCAGAGACCTCTGCTCAGGTGAGGCAGTGCTCCTGTCTTTCCACAGGTCCACAGAAGAGAATATCGGGAGGACAGTATGAGACATATTTGCACTTAGCAAAAGTCAGATTTAAATTAAATATCTGTCATCAGTAGAGAGGGCATTACGCTTAGAACAGGAACAGTATATACTCAGTGTATACTGTTTGAGGACAGCCTTCTTACTAGTTCAGTTTAAATTTCTTAACTAAAGATATATACATAAAATACATATGTATCATGCATATATACATAATATAAAGATATACATATAAAATACACATATATACATATATAATACAGTTTTGATGGCTCCTGATGTTATGCCATTCATAGGATTTTAAGAAATTTTTTTTAGTATCTCCCCTGTGGTGTGTGTGAGTGAGTGTGTGTGTGTGTGTGTGTGTGTGTGTGTGTGTGTGTGTGTATGTGTGTGTGTGTGTATGTGTGTGTGGTGTGTGTATGTGTGTGTGTGTGTGTGTGTGTGTGTGTGTGTGTGCACGTGTCTGTCTGTTTTTCTGTCTGTGCCTTTCCCTCTCATTTTTTCTCTTTTTCTGACATTGATGTTATAGAGTGGTCCCCAAGGTTTTTTGGATGGGATTAAAGAGTTAAGAACAGGTTATAAGGGTCAAGTGAATCTTTATTATGGTAGGTTGCAAAGTAGTTAAGACATATTTTAGCACTATAACAAAGTTTATAATCTTTCTTGTGGGTTTCTCAGAAATTTATAGGTTTATAGGTAGGAGAAGAATAAGATTAAAACCAAAAGTTTGGGCCATAAGCATAGTTAATTCTATTTTAACAATCTTGTTTGAAATGTTATGGTGAATTCTATTAGTTGTACTGAAATCAGTTGCATTCAACTTTGAGAGACTTCACCAAAATCCTAGGGTGATGAACTAACTCTATGGTGATGGAGAGTGTTCTTCCCTATATTTGTTTGTCTTATTGGTTGATGAATAAAACACTGATTGGCCAGGAAGGAAGTGGCATAGTATGGCATAGAGGTCTGGAGGTTTTTACAGACAGGCAGGAAGTGAAGTAGCTGGGCAGTATCAGAATATAAGCAAGGACAAACAGGAAATAGCTCTCTTCTCTGCAGAGATGTAGCAGGCAAAGATGCAGGTCCGGCATTCCCTGTAAGCCAAGACCCTGTGGATATACTTAGATTAATAGAAAAATGTGTTAATAATTAAGTCAGAGCTAGCTAATAAACCATAGCCAATGGCCAACAGTTTCATAAGGTATACAGTGTCTCTGTGTGTTATTTGGTGCTGTGCGTCTATAGGACCAGGCTGGCTGGAAAGTGCTTGTAACACTATGGTGGTTTGAGTAGGAATGGCCCCCATAGTGATTGAATGCTTGGCCCATAGAGAGTGGAACTATAAAGAGGTGTGGCTTTATTGGTGTAGTGTGGCCTTGTTGGAGGAAGTGGGTCACTGTAAAGGCAGGTTTTGAGGTCTTAGATACTCAAGTTATGCCCAGTGTGGGACACAGTTGCTTCTGCTGCCCGAGAATCAAGATGTAGAACTCTCAGCTCCTTCTTCAGCATCATGTCTGCCTGAACACTGCTCCCAATGTCACCAGGATGAATGAAGAGGAGTTGAAGAGGTGGGAAAGATGGAGTTGTGAAGAGATTGGGGGTTGTTTTTGTTTTTGTTTGTTTGCTTGCTTTGTTTTGGTTTTTTAAAAATTTCCTTTGGGGATGCTTCAGGGGTAAAGGGAAGATATAGGGGACTGGGAGGTGAGTAGAATTAGGGTATATGATGTGAAATTA
This sequence comes from Cricetiscus sungorus, assembly GCA_030556225.1. Lineage (NCBI taxonomy): Eukaryota > Metazoa > Chordata > Mammalia > Rodentia > Cricetidae > Cricetiscus > Cricetiscus sungorus. Next base: position 44,530,527 of record JANBXA010000731.1, on the reverse strand, counting down.
CTGAAGATCAATAAAGGAAAATGTATGTATGTATGAGTTGCCATGGTCATGGTGTCTCTTCACAGCAATAGGACCCTCATTATTACAGACTCCTTTCCTTTCCTGTGTTCCTTGATTTTCCATGTCCTCCCTCATGGTTATTTTTGAACACATAGATACTGGTGTACAATACTTTACTTAACAGGCTGTCCATGCATGGAAAATATGTATCTGAGTATTAGTTTCCTACCAGTAAGTAACCTGTTGCAAAATGTTGATGATGGAGTGTTTGCAAGGTACTTTTCACAAGGAATGATCTCAAATAGATGGTAGAAAAAAGTAGACTGAATGCATTTATAATCCCTGTTGGAGTTTAAGAGAAAAAGTTAATTCAAGGTATCTCTTCTAAGTCAGCTCTATCCCAGCACCTTACAAGGGATAATTTCTTCAGTATATCCAGTGCTTCGATGAGCATCTTTGAGAGACCAGTTTCCATGGGATGTCTAACCAGATGGCTTCCCCTACATAGTAATCTTAAGATACTCAGACATAGGGTATCACAGTGTTTCACTTGACAGAAACCCAGAACATTAGCTCTACTTTATTCTTTATGGTAAGCCAGTTAGTTACAAGAGGAGAGACATTGTACCAATCCTTATGTGAAATAGCAAGAACTTGCAGCTATTTTTAATCTGTCATACAATCCCCTAGAGGAAGAATTGCTTTGTCCCTGACCATAGATTATTTAGTCTCTCCTGGTGTATCCTAATCACCATGGTTTGGACAGTACTTTGATGGACTTGATTCACATTTCCTTTATGAGTCAGTTTCCATTTATGTTTCTGGAACTGAGCTTCTGAAACACACATTCTAGTTGTACAGATGTTAACAGCAAAGATGCTGTGCTGCTTTGGCTTTCTATCCAACCATCTATAAGATGCTTTCATTTATCTATAGATTCCAGAGTACTATTTATACCTCTAGTCAACTTCTGTATTCTATCTTATATCCATTGTGCAATTCTACTTTTGGATGAATGAAAAGAAAATGTATTAAGAGAGAACACATTGTTGTTTTCCAAAAATAAACAAAATCAACAAGAGTATACTGAGGTGCTGAACTATATGGAATATGCCTCCTTGGCAGATAACCCATGGTCTTGCCTCACTTTAATATCCTGGGGTCTCCAATGTAGCTTGGGCTTCATCTTTGACACTCCATTAAACAGTCTATCCAGGCATACTTGCAAGGACTCTAACTATAACATGCCCAGCTTCAGCTACTTTTCATGAATCCCTCAGTATTTTAATATTCATACCTTCAAAACCAGTACATATGATATTACCAAGGTCTGCTGCCAGCTGCAAATGTAGCCTTCTCTCCTGGAGACACAGCTGTATTAATTACTTTTCTCTTGCTGTGATAAAGTACCATGGCCAAGGTGATGTATAGAAGGAAGGGTTTATTTTGGCTACAGTTCCAGAGAGGTAACAGTCATCATGGTAGTGATGATTGACAGTATGTAGGCATGGTGGCTAAAGCAGGAAACTCTGAGATCACATCATTTAACCCCAAGCTCAAAGTAGAGAGAAAATTTGAAATAGGGCAAGACACAATCTCAAAACTTGACCCCAGTGAAGTGCTTACTCCAACAAGGTTACATTACCCAAACCTCCCCAAACATCAGGACCAAATGAGAACCAAGTCTTCAAACACCGAAGCATAATATAGGAGGACACTTCTCATTCCAACATCAATAGTCCCACCAGCTCTTCAAAGTCTCAACTCTGTTCAAAATTCCAACATCTCTCTTGAGATGAAAAATAATTGTTTACCAATAACCCCCTGTGTAATAAAAAAGCAAATTACATACTTCCAGCACATAATAGTACAGAATGAGCATTACCCTTCCAAAAGGAAGAATTAAGAACATAGCAAGGGGATACCGAACCAAAGCAAGACTAGAAACCTGCAGAGCAAAATCAAATCTTGTAGCTCCATGTCTGATGTCAAAAAGTTTAGATGACTGCCCACCCCCCAGCTTTGCAGCCTCCTTTCAACATTCACCTCTCTTTTGGGTTGGTTCCACAGCCCAAGTCTGCAAATTTCCTTAACAGATGGCTCATGCCTCTGGCATCTTCAATATCTTGGAGCCTCCACTGCAACCCAAGCTGCATTTCTGTAGCTTCATATAAAGGTCACTCAGGACTTCCTGCCCTTTTAAAGTCTTCACGCATGAATTCCTCTGCCACACGTTTCTTAGCCTTAGCAGCTCTATGAAATCATGGAGGAAGAATCCATGACCCCCACATCATTACATTCTTTGTGCCTCTAAAGACAGCACCATGTCAAGTTCAGATCGGAATGGCATGTTATCGTCAATGCTTTTATTCAGTTTCTTTCTAGGAGTAGAAAATGCCCTAGGCTCTTTTTCATAAGTTGGAAGCTTAGTTGGTGGAGTCTGGACCCGAGGGCATCCTTCCCTTTCTTCCCATGCAAAGCAAGGTTCTCCTTAATGGATTACAATTACAGACACAGCCTCTTTTCAGTATGAGCCTTCGCTGCAGCAATAAGCATCCTACTTCTCTTAGTTTCATTCCAATCTGTACATTTTGTATTTCTTTCTGCCCCATTTGCTCTATTTCACTGTAGATCTCTATCAGTGATGTTTTAAAAACCATACCACAGATCAACACTATTCTGTCTTGAAATAGCTTCTGCTAAAATATTAGTGCGTTACTTTTAAATTTAGCATCAGGCAAGTTGTTAGGGCAAGGGCAAAATGCAGCCAGGTTCTTTGCTGAACTATCACAGGAATGGCTGCTCGATCACTTGCTATTATTATTTCCACCTGAACCCTCATGAGTTTGGCCTTCACAATCCACATTGCTCTCAGCACTGCTGTCTCTTAGGATTCGACTTGAATGGCCCTTTAAGCTCTGTTTACAGTATCCAACCATTTTCAGAGTTCCAAATTCTTCCATATTCCTCTAAGAACAACAGAGTAATGTTTTTCACAGAAATGTCCAACACCTATTATACTCACCTCTGTATTAGTTACTTATCTGTTTGCATGATAAAATACTCTGACCACGGCAACTAACAGAAGGGTTTACTTTGTTTATGGTTTAAGAGAGATGAGAGTCCATCATGACAGCAGACAAGCACAACAGCTGAAGAAAGAAGCCGAGACCTTACATCTTGAATGACAAGTATCAAACAGATGCACAGAAACACAAACAGAAAGATAGATAGAGAGGGGGAGAGAGGGAGAGAGGAGTGGAGAGAGGGAGGGAGGGAGGGGGAGAGAGAGCATAACACAGAAGTAGGGTAAGGCTATATAATCCAAAAGCTTTATCCTAGTACTGTACTTTCTCCATCTAGCAAGTCACATAAACATCCCAAAACAGTGCTGCCAACTGAGAACCAAATGTTCAAATACCCAAGGCTTTGAGGAGACATATCTCATCGAAACCACTATAGCTCCTGTGTGCTGACCCCGAGAACACACTTTCCTGTTGTCCCAGTGCAGAGCATCAGATTTCTGTTTAATAGGGTTAATCTCTTTAACAGTTACAGATGATTTATTACCTGCATTTTTCTTGTCCAAACATAAAGTTTGTCCACAAAAATACCTTTCTTCTCTTAAACAAATCAGTCCTTTGTCTTCAAACTCAACTCTATTCAAGTTCCTAGTTCACAGAGAGAAATGAAATTTCCCTAATAGCATGCCTAGCACCTTCTAGCACCATGAAGGCTTACCCAGAGATATGGAGACCCCAGGTTGGTACCAGCTTGATTTCTGCATGTTCTATGACTCAAGTGTGTGGTATCATCAAGACCAGGGTCTTATTTTCAAGTTCTTGTTGGTAACCAATAACAATGACAACCATCTGTAATGTTTGAAGGAGAGGAGTCTATGGCACACTGAACAATTTGAACAAAGGTAACCCATATCTGGCATTGGGATTTTTATTTGATAGCATATGATATCTGGAAAAGGCATTGTCCCCACGTTGCAGAATAACTCCATTTAAATTCCTTTTTACATGTATATATTATTTTATGAAGCCTGTATGGTAGTAGGTTTATATATAATATTTTAAAGGGTCTTTAGTGTTATATTAATGTAGTAAATAATCTTTATATTGTTTCCAATGTTTTAAAAGATCTCTCCATATGCCTTCCCATCCCTCACTTCATTTAACCATTCTCATTCCATTGATGTCCACTACTATCATGTCATCTAAGTATTAATTCTCTTTCCTTAAAAGTCCTCCACCCAGAACCCTTCACTACTTTCTTGATTTGTAGGGGTACTCCAAAATAAACACGCGTATCTGAAGACTCAAATCTATCATCCACATATTAGAGAGATCATGTGCTGTTAGTCTTTCTTTGCTTTTTAAAATTAACTTAATTAGTTCCCCTCCCTCCTCTCCTCCCACTCCCCCCACTGCCCCCTCCTCCCATCCACTCCACAAAGAGGCTAAGAAGTCTTATAAGTCTGTCCCATTATCTCATTAAGGCAAGACCAAGGCACCTATCTCCCCATCACCCACAGCCCTGTGCCTAGGCTGAGCAAGGTGTCTCTCCATACAGAATGGGCTCCACTAAGTCAGTTTGTGCATTAGGGTTAGACCTTGGACTCACTGCCAGTGGCCTCATATATTGTTCCAGCTGCACCATGGTAAGTTGTGAAATGCATCTGCTTCTTTGTGTTTCTGGAAGAAGGTTCTAGCTTCTCTAGGGTTGTGGATTGATTGTAGGCTGGGTATAATTTACATTATATCTGGTATCCACTTATGAGTGAGTACATACTATATTTGTCTTTCTGGTTTGCTTGTCTTTCTAAATCTTTGTTATCTCATTCAGAATAGTTATTTCCAGTTCCATCTATTTACCTGAAAATTTCATGTTTTTCCTTATAGCTGAAACATGTTACATTCCATGAATATACTGTATTTCCTTTAACCATTTATCAGTTGATGGACACCTAGCCTGTTTCAAATTCCTGAGTACTGTGAAGAGTGCAGCAATTAACATGGATGCTCACGTGTCTCTGCAAAGGATATAGAGTCCTTTGGGTGCAAGCCCAGGAGTGGTATAAGTGGATCATATAACACAACTATTTCTAGCTGTTTGAGGACCCACCACACTGATTTCCATAGTGAATACAACAATTTCTACTATCACTGACAGTGAAAAGATATTCATCCCACATCCATAAAAGCATTTTAGTAATTAAGAAATCTTTGCCATTCTGATTGCAGTAACATGAAATCTCAAAGTATTTCTGTTTTTCATTTAACTAATACTTAAAGACATGAACATTCAAAATTGTTTATTTGTATTTCTTATCTTGAGAATTCTATTTGTAGAGAGCCTTAAAGTGGTGCTGGCTTCTGCCTTACACCTTCCCATTGCTGAGGGCTCTCTGGCGTAAACAAGCCCTTAATTGGTTAAGTCTGTTCAGCCTGTCTGCTTCCGCATTAGAGTAGCCTACCTGCAGGGTCCACGTAGCTCACTGGGGTTGGTTAGCTCAAGGGTATTTAAGCCTGTGCATGGGGTCTCCCGGGTCTCTTGCGGGTCAGAGGAAACATGTTTCAAGGATCCTGATTAAAACTGCATGAAGAAGATCTTCCCAGAGTTGCATCTTCCTTGCGGGCGAGGTCAGGCACTGTACAAATGGTGGCCCGTAACGGGAATTTTTCAGATCAGAACTTCTTGCAGTCAGGGCAGCGCTGGCAAGTTCCCAAGGTAAGTTGGGACCAAATTTAAGGCCCTTGGTAAAGAGGTGATAAGGTCTCCGGTAAGGAGCAATGAAGTTCCAGGTAAGTTGGGACCAAATTAAAGACTGCAGGGAAAAAAGCAGCAATAAAGTCTCAGGCATTGAGCGAGCGGTTGTAACAAACCGAAAGTAAAATTTTTAAGATGGGGACTTCTCAATCTCATCCAATTTTTCTGGCTCTTCAGGAGCTACTTTTGTCAAAGAAACTTAAAATAAAGAAAAGCACACTAGAAAGATTCCTGAGGGAATGCGATGCCATTGCACCTTGGTTCGCAGTTTTGGGAGACATCAAGGTAGCCTGCTGGGCAGAGGAAGAATTGCAAGCCCTCGTAAAAAAGGTTCAGAAACAATCCCCTAAGGGGCAGAGGGGGAAGGGAGAGGAGAAATGGAGATGTGGGGAGGGGAGGGAACCTCCTGGAACAATGCTTTCGGGGCCTTCTCCTTATCAGAGTGAGGAAGGGCAGGGCCCAGGTACAGGGCATTCCTTTTGCCCTGAGGTCTGGAAAGCCATACAAAATGACTTAAATCTTGAACAAGTAAATTGGATTGCCATAAAAGCATGGAAGTCATTACCCAATAAGGGAGAGGTGAATGGTAACCTCACTAAGATACTGCAAGGCCCAATAAAACCATTTTCAGATTTTATGGCCTGTTTGGTAGAGGCTATAGGGAGAGATTTTGGCATTACAGAAGCCATAGTTACAGCTATCTCTTTTGCAGTTGTGGATTCAGTCACAGCTGCCGTGTCTAAGAGTACATGGGGCAGACAGTCTCTAAGCTGAATGAGTTGTCCAAGAGTGTGGCTACTGCCTTGGATGCTCAATCCACTATTGGTGCTCAACTAAAAGGAGGTTTAATGATTTTAAACCAAAGAATTGATCTGGTGCAGGAGCAAATAGATACCTTGTGGCAAATGGCCCAATTGGGATGTGAAATGAAGTATCCAGGTTTGTGTGTTACCAGCAATCAGTATGAGAACTTTACACATGCTGCTAATTTTTCACGACAGTTGTCTAGCTATCTTTTAGGAAATTGGTCTGCTGACTTTGATGACTTAATGGTACAGCTGGGAGCGGCCATTGTTGCAGTAAATTCAACACATGTGGATGTGGGACTGGCTGCAGGATTGTCATCGTGGTTCCCGTTGCCATGGATCATCTGAAAGAGTGGGCGGGAATGGGAGCCATGGCTGTCCTCTTGTTGCTTATCTCCTTTGTGGGCCTGTGGTGCCTTTGCAAGAAGAGGTTTGCTCAGAATCGGTATGCAGCTATGGTTGTCCAGGCATTTACAGCCATTGGGGCAGGACAGTCTCCCCAAGCATGGCTCGCAGTCATAAACAAGAATCGATCCTTCAAGCTCAGGTTGTATGGCTTAGCACTGCATTCAGAGTTAGCTCTGGAAGTGAGCAACTCCGAGAAGGGCAAGTTTGGTTGCATGTGGGTTGGTTTCCTGTGGCACACCAATCCCGACCCGCAGGAAAGATGGCAACCACACGAGGATTCTTCTCAGATCACACTTTATTGGAGCCTCTTGGTTGAAGGGAGAGCTGAAGGTGAGGGGCCCTGGGCAGGAAGGGACAGCTGCTTATATATCCTACTAGGCAACGGGTCACGGTCTCATAGGCTCAAAAGACCTCGCCTCAGTGTTGGAGCCACGGGATTGGCTAGGGAACGAGCAGGCGCGCTGGAGTGCAGCTGCCAAGCTGGCGTATGCCCGAATAAGGTAAACAAGAAAGAAGAAGTTCGCCATCTTGTAATGGCGTCCTGCGGACGGCCGCCTACAGTGTCCGAGGCCCCACCTCCAGGAAAAAGATGCCGGATGGGTGTGGCACTGACTTGGCTGACTACCAGGAAGGATTCAGGGTCATTTCAATATCCACTGCTTTACTGGAGACCAGACCACTACCCTTGCCTGTTGTGTTATTAAAACAAAAAGGGGGAACTGTAGAGAGCCTCGAAGTGCCACGCCTTAAAGTGGCGCTGGCTTCCGCCTTACACCTTCCCTTTGCTGAGGGCTCTCTGGTGTAAACAAGCCCTTAATTGGTTAAGTCTGTTCAGCCTGTCTGCTTCCGCATTAGAATAGCCTATCTGCAGGGTCCAAGTAGCTCACTGGGGTTGGTTAGCTCAAGGGTATTTAAGCCTGTGAATGGGGTCCCCCAGGTCTCTCGAAGGTCAGAGGAAACATGTTTCAAGGATCCTGATTAAAACTGCATGAAGAAGATCTTCCCGGAGTCACGTCTTCCTTGCTGGTCAGGGGTAGGCACGTACACTATTTAGTCCGGTGTCTCGATTTTTTGAGAACTGAATTGTTATTTTTCTTGGCGTTTATCTTTTTTATTTCTTTATATATTCTAAACACTAACCCTCAGACAGATGTATAGCTGACCAAGAATATCCCCTTTCCTGTAGGCTGCCTCCTCCTTTGGATCATGGTGTCTTTCCCAGTATAGAATATGTTTAGTTTCATAAGGTCTAATTTGTCAATTACTGGTCTTAACGACTATCAAGACCTTATCAATATCCTTTCCTATGCCTACAAGTTCATGTGCTCTTCTCTAATGAATTCAGAATATCAAGTCTTATATTGAAGTTACTGATCCATTTGGAGTTGAGTTTTATATATGGTGAGAGATAAAGAGTTGGCTTCATTCTTCTACATGTAGCTATTTAATTTGTCCAGTAACAATTTTGGAAGATGCTGTCTTTTTTCTCATGTGTGTTTTGTAAAATCTCAGGCATGCTGTAGTTGCATGAAGCCTTACCCGAGTCCTGTATTCTGCTCCATTGACCTGTGTGTCTGTTTTTGAGGCAGCACTGTGCCATGTTACTGCTGTGGTCCTGTATAACTTGAAATCGAGAATAATGATTCCCCCAGCAGTATTTTTAATATTCAGGACTGTTTCAACTATCTTAATAAAATGTGTGAATATAAAACATTATTGGTAATATAGAATTTCACTATTTACATGCTGTTCTTTTGAGAGAATGTACTAGAGACAGGTATGCTATGTCCAATGAGCCTTTTCTCCTGTTCTCTCTCAGTGCTCAGCTCTATTGACACACAAGCATATATCCTTCCCCAGTCATGTCTCTCTTTCCTATCCTTGTACCTTTCCCATAATACTCTGGGGCCTCACCCCCATTCCAAATTTTGAGTAGCTCTTCAATATGCATAGTATCTCACATGCTACCCTCAGAGGTACCCTTATTCTCTGAGGAAAAATGAAAACTTAATCCTCTCCCATCCCCAATTCTTTTCTCTACCTCTACCAAATCAATTATCTCAGTATTCTGTAATTAATATTCTACACATCTGTCTTGCTCACAAAATGATGAAATCTTAAACTAGAGATTAGCAAAAGCTTTACTGAGCCAAAAAAAAAAAGCCCCCATCACAGCTACACATTCACTGCTAGCTTGCAGAAGACATAGACTGGGACTTCCCCTGACCCACCTGTACTCCAATGAGATGCTATTCATTGGCATGGAAATTTGAATTGCATATATCTTTTATATATTAAGAAATAGTATTCTATATATTTTAGCTCTTTTTTCAACTGCTTGAGTATCAAGGATTAAGCAACAAGTAACTCCCAAGGTCTCAATATCACACTCAATTTGTATTCCAACCAAGTTATCCCTGGAGAAATAATGAGTTTATTGGGGTTACAGAGCCTGAGTGGTGGTTTCCAGATAGGAGTGTGAGTGAAGGTAAAGCAGCCACATTGGGAAGTCTGTACCTAACACAGATGGTAGCTACCCCATGGCTGTGCTGAAGAAGCCAGTCATCTAGCCCTTCCCAACTTATATACTGTAGCTCCCCAGGAGGCGCAAAGGTCACAGTCAGTTAAGGCAGAATTGCATACAACTGTCTCTGGGGAAATGACTGGTTATTTAGGTAAATGTCTAGTGACCATTCCTGCATCCTTTTCTATGAGGAAAAGGTAACAGTTCATCGGCCTGTTGACCTGATAATCATTTGTAAATTGGCACAACAGAACTCATTATGCTGTTAACTGTCTGAATTAGAGGTCAGTGCTGTACAATGGCACACAGGAATTACTTATCATTATGGCTTTTTCTAACAAAGAAAGTTTTAGTAGATTCTCATCCTTCAATCTCCCCATTTACTGCACCCTTGCCTTCTCTTGTCACTTGTTCATGGTCTCCTTTCTGTTTCCAAGACTTTTTCATGTTCTTTTGCCCTATCCCTGTCTTTGGAGCCTCTTTTGATCTCCTATTCTAGATGTGTGTGTGTGTGTGTGTGTGTGTGTGTGTGGGTGTGTTAACCACATTTATATCAATTTATGTACATATATGTTTCCATTACAAGCTAGAATCCATCCACACATGAGAAAGAACATGGTTTTGTCTTTCTGATTTTGGGTCACACTGCTTAATATACTTCCTAAATCCATATTTGTTCATTCAAATATCATAGCTTCATTTGTCTTTACAAGTGAATCACACATTTTCATGATCTTTTCATCTGCCGATAGACATCTAATCTATTTCCATTTCTTTTTATTTATTTATGTATCTTTTTTTACATAGTGATTCTAGTTCCTTCTGCATCCCTCTCTCCCTCTCTCCCTCCCTCCCATCCCACCCCCCCCACTCCACATGTAGGGTGATTCCTTCCTGGAAGTATCATCTAATTCTGTCAAGTCATTTGGAGTAGGGATGAGGTCCTCCCTCTTGCCTCTAGGTTAAGGGCATATCCCTCCATGGGGAAATGTGCTCCCATAGTATTTTTGTGCACCAGGGATACAGCCTGGTTCTACTGTCAGAGGTCTCTTAGACTGCTCAGGCCTTCTAACTGAGACCCATGTTCAGAGGTTCTCAGTCGGTTCAATGCTAGATTCCCAGCTATCAGTCCGGGCGCCCATTAGCTCCTCCTTGTTCAGGTCAGCTGTCTCTATGTGTTTCTGTAGCCTGGTCTTGTCCTCCCTCTCTGCATTTGGATTCCAGTTTGGCTCAGAGTTTAGCTATGAGTGTCTGCTGTTGTTTCCATCAGCTACTAGATAAGGGCTCTACAATGGTAAATAAATGTTAACAGAGCAGAAATATGCTTGATGTGAAAGTATCTCTGTGATCGATATAGAAGCCTTTGTGTGTGTGTGTGTGTGTGTGTGTGTGTGTGTGTGTGTGTATGTGTAGAAATGGTATCTTTTAGGGTTCATTTCATCAGGAACAATGGTCTCACTTCTCAGATTAGATTAGAATTACTGAATGAATCAAAACAAGAAGACAATGTCAAGTATTGAGCTGAGCTGGGTGAACAAAGCAGGGAGGCTGCAGAGGCCATGAGCAGGCTGGTATCAGAGCACTGTGAATTTAAGCCTTGTTAATATAGTTGGTTGCTACCTTTATGTCTTCCTGTCAGCTACAAGGAGTAGTGCTCCAAGTTCTTGAGGGAACAGCTTGGGTAACAGGGTTTATGTGAGATGACAGGAAAAGTCATCGCAGCAGACAGATGTGACACAGCTAAAATAAGCCATCAGGGGAAGAGAGACATGGTGCCAGAACTGAAAGGAGTTTTATGAACCAGGCAGAGGTTATTGGGCAAGAAATATAATCATAGTAAAGCCATGAAAGTTGGGAAAGAGATACAGAGACAGACAGGGAGAGAGAGAGAGAGAGAGAGAGAGAGAGAGAGAGAGAGGGAGAGAGAGAGAGAGAGGGAGAGAGAGAGGGAGAGGAGAGAGGAGAGAGAATTGAGTCTCTTAAATTTAGATATGACGTAATGAAGATTGGCAAGAGAAATGAGGAAGGAGGGTGACTTTAAAAGAAGGACCAAAGACACAATCATTAAGGCAGTAGTTGGCCTCTGAGAATGATGCCAGGATTTAATGTACAGCTAATTGAAAATATGTAGTTTATTTCTCCAAAGAGATAGAGCATTGAGAACAATAAGGAAACACATCTGAGAGCCAAGTTTTATTTTCTGCCAACAGCACTTGAGAAGCTGTAATAAACTTATATAGTGGTGTCTGTCGGCCTAGAAATTTGAATTTAAATTTGAGAGAGTCATAGTGGTGTTCTGATAAGTATTCAACAATTGGCTTTAGAGTAGTGGGAACACTGGATTTTTAACTTCAGCCAATATCTGTGGCATGAATACTTTGACTACAGCCGGTTTAAAGCTACCTGGTAGCAGGGAATATGTATTTGAAAAGAGCAGCAGTACCCACCAATAGGAATGGATCCCAGCACAGTACTAGAAGATTGTAGGGATAGAGTCTCAAAAATCAGAAGAAAAGTAAGACAACATGGGACCTTAGACTGTTGTCCTGAGGCTGTAGAAAGGAGTTCATGAGTAAAGAGTTTGCTCTGCAAATGTGAGAAATTGAGTTTAGGCTCCCCAGAAACCAAGTAGAGCATCTATATTCTCAGCACTCCTCTAGTGAGATGGGAAGTGATAGGAGAGTCATGGGAAACTTACAAGCTAGCCATCAGTTACTGATTCAGAGAATTAGATGAGAGGTGACCATGCCTTGAGTTCAAGGAAATCCCAGCAGACACATACACACACACACACACACACACACACACACACACACACACACACACACGATGGGAGATGCCATTCTGTAAATATGTTGGTTAATGAATAAAGCACTGTTAGCAATTAGGAAGGCAGGACTAGGAGACAAGGAGGATTCTGGGAGATGTAGTGGAGAAGAGTCAAGATGTAGAGACTTGAGAGAAGAAGTTTGGACCCTCTTTCCGGTAAGATAAAACCACATGGAAACACTTAGATTAATAGAAATGGGTTAACATTTCTATTAAATTTCTAGTAATAGGCCAACGGTTTTATGACTAATACAGCGTCTCTGTATGTTATTTGGGACTGATGCAGTTCTGGGACCAGGCTGGTGGGAAAATGCTTGTAACACTCATATGTACTTATGTATGTATATTATATATATTTATACATGTGTATATATATATATACACACAAACATGAATGTATACACACATATATGTGTATACACACATACATGCATACATACATACATACATACATACATACATATATTAAGAGCTTCAGTGATGTGACGACAGTTCTCAATTACTCTGGATGTGCTGAACTCTGGTCATAAGATGATTGAATTTCATGATATGTCAATGAACTTTTGCACCAAGAGTGACTTAAGCCTCTTTCCTATTGCAAAGCTTTGCAAGGTGGGTTCTGTAAAAATATTTATTTTATGGAGAAGAAAGGTTCATCTACCCCATAAAATATTTTTGAGTCTATTTTAAATTTGTGAAAATTAAAACATTGTGTTGTACTCTAAGACTCTGACCTGTTTGAGATTAGAACTTGAAGTCCTCAGATAGATCTCAATGCCACAGTAGAAATCACCTGCTGAAACATTAAAATACTTGCACTAAAATGGTTTCTCAAGCCTTAATTAGAGGGCAGATGTGTTGTCTTACTGCAACTTGATAAGCCATGTTTGGTTAATACCCGCTGGTAGCCTTCCCTCTTTTGGAAATGAAAGGAGGTGAAGTGGGTTGGGGAGTATGTGGGGATGGGACTGGCAGGAAGAAAGGAGGGAGGGGAAACTGATCTAGATGTAAAAATAATAATAAAGAAAATACATATGTCTGTGCTGTGGCTCTTATATGTCTACAAAGGATTATACAAATGTTCTTATAACAATCCAATGTTGTGATCTGCATGAAGTAGTCCATTGCCGCTGTTCCCTCCCTTCTCTTCAGCTTCTTTATTTCAAAAAATGTCTTGATATGTGCTTTAGATGGGCAGCAGAAGGGAGACTGTATTAGCTGTGAGTCCTTGTAAATTGGGGTCTACTTTAAAGATACAACCCTGAGCCCCTTGAAGGCCAGGAGTCAGGGTTACTCTTTCTTTCTCAAACTGGACCTAAAAAATTCCCCACCTTCCTCCAAGGAACACTTGATTCTATTAGAGTGTTTCTGACTGTGGGTCTTGGCTCATAGTAGATCTTTGAAATCAAATTTCACATTTTTTTGGTAGGACAAATTTGGTAGTACATCGCATATGGAAATGAAGGCTATTTTACTCATCTTTTCCATTAAAACATTACCTATAAATATATCTTTTACTGAGTGTATAAGCACCAACATGATGCGACTTCTGAAAGTTGCTTCTTCACTTGGGGTTTAGGTGATGGTTGGACCAGTTCACTTCAGCTCTGCAGGGCAGACTGAGTGTGAGCACTGGGCATCATTCTGGTCTGCCCTCAGTGAACCGGGTGCAGAAGAAGTACCCTGAACTCTGAGGTTCACAGACATCCTCCCCCCCCCCAGGTTTTCAGAGATGTTTACTTAGAGTCTGTCACCGACAATTGCCCTCTTCTGAATCCCAGAGCCTTCTTCCTTTAAACCCTGTTCCATACAAATTACAGCTGTTAAAGCTGGCGTGCTAATGCGGTTGGTAAAGTTTTTGCTTAGCAAGCATGAGGGCCTGGATTTGGAGCCCCTGAACCTGTGTAAAAACCAGATGTGGTAGTCTACATCAGTAAATGTAGGCCTACAAAATGGAAGCAAAGACAGGAGATCCCTGGAAGTTGGCAGACATCTATCCTGGCCTACATGGTAAAGTTCTGGGCCACTGAGCCCCTGCTATCCTGGCTTACATAGTTTGATTCATTAAAAAAAACCACCTTGTTTTTATTGAACTATATATTTTTCCCACTCCCCTTCCCTCCTACAGATTTGATTCCTATTGAGAACTAATCCCTTGGTCTTATTGTACTAAGAGGGGATTGACATAGCCCTATCCTAAGTTATTTTTAGCTAGACTATTACACTTCTATTATTGAAGCATGAAGAGCTTCATGCCCCCAGTTTCCCCTTCCTGCTCCTTAGGGACAGTATCTGGAGATGGCCAGATTTGCCACATCACATTTTGCTGTTCCAATTAGTTTTAGTTGGTCAGGGTAGCTTGTTAGACTCTATCATGTCATTGTTTACACTATGCAGCCCCCTCACACACATATGCATTTTCAAGATCTCTGAACACTGGGTGTCATCCAAACATTGTAGGCCAGGTGGCATGCTTAAAATGGCCATGATTTTCTGTGCATTTGAAAGCTTGCACTTGCTGGTAGTATACTGAATAACTTTAATTTCTAGAAGCTTTAGTCAAACAAATCATTCAAAGACCATTTGAGGCAGGAATATGAGTCATGGCAGTTGCCTGGATCTATCCATGTGACAGCTGATAAAATCAAGAAATGGCCTGTGTGAGAACTTACAGAATGTGTGTCAGTATCATGGAAATAAACTAACAGAAGAGGAAACAGAACACGTTTCCCAGCAATACCAGCAGCATCTTCCACAGTCACCAGCTATGGCCAGAGTGGGGAACAGAACACCATTTCCCAGCAATGACAGCAGCATCCTCCACAGTCACCAGGTATACTGGTAGAAGTGCACAGACATTAAAAACACTGAGAGCAAACTGAGGCAGAGAGAAGGTTCTAATCCAGTCTCATTTTCCTCTGGTTTGCACCCAAAAGCATGCGTGATTTACGAATGCTAATGTTTTTATTAAGGGTCTAAAAGATTTCCAATGTAGAAAATAAAACCCTCATTGGGTGAGGATTTTATCATAGTTTACTGAAAATTTTTGGGTTTTTTTGTTTTGTCTTTTCTAGTGGCACAGAAAGTAAGGCTCATCTTCTGCTCAATGGCACCTGAAATGAGAAAAACATGGAGTTATAATTTGAATCCATCTTCTTCACTTGAGACTTACTCTGGCCAAAGTATAAAATAGTCCGGGACTATTCTCTACATTTCCTAAATTCATATCAGAGTGATTTGTCAAATGTCAAGTCATGAGGGGGAAATACTCCATCTTGCTTTTAATCCCACATGGCGTCCTAGTATGTAATGACACTCAACTAGCTTTTGCTTTTCAAATGAAAAAAATGAATGAACACCACTCTGGCCATCTAAGCACAAAACAACATGATCATAGGGGTTTTGTAATGAGAAAGTTCTTGAATCAGTTGTGGAACAAGTTCAATCTTTGTCCCACAGTAAATAGGATGTTCTCAAAACGTGAATGAAGAGGCAGCAGATAGGCTCATCTTTCATGAGAGTAACCCTGTTTGATATGCTATGAATAGTGAGGATGAAGAGCAAAAGCCAGACATCCTTTGTCCAACCCATCTTAATACCACAAAAGAACAAGCAGAAGAGAGCATTTGTGCAGGGATAATATCTCCACATAAAAGACATTTTTGCTTAATATTTGTTCATGGAATCACTATGACAAAGCGTGCAAGACCAGCTCTAGACAGATTTGAGCTGGTACCCAAGATACCCTTTGAGTCTTTCAGAGGCCTCATCTGTGATGGAAATATGCCTCTGTGGCCCAAGGCAATGTCAGCACCCAGGGGAGAGGAAAGCACGGGCTTGGGTCAAGGGAGTTGAGTGCGCAGAGCACCCACGGGCATAAGAGGTTTCTTCAAACAGAAGCACAAGGATAACTGTGAGTTAAAGTATGCAAATCACCTTGAAAATTAGATGAGAAAGTCTTTGAGAACTATGCGAAGCCCTTGATAGACCCATAGCTCTGATGCCTCATTTACATGCCAGCTAATTAACTAGCCCTTCTAAGAAAGAGACAAATTTGTAGCAGTACTTAGGTCCCAAATTTCCAAGAGCTGACAGTTGGGCCAATGTTATACAAAGGCAATTTTGGCTTCAGGTTTAAGAAGCCAAATCCCTTTCATGGAAAAGCAGAAAACATGTGATTAATCAGAAGACTATTGACAAGCAAATCAAGTCTAACTCAAGGCTGATGTGAGCAGGCCCAGACTCCCATAAAAAGTAGAGCACTACCTAGCCTCTTGATCGGATTTGAAAACCTACTTTCAGATGCTGGAGTGTGGGTGGATTAGTCTTTACCCTGCACTCACAGCTTCCTTCCCAAGTGTCTCGGGGCATCACTAAAGTGAGGCTAAGATGCTGATAAGGGGAAGGGAAGGATAACAAGGGGAAGGGGAGGAAGAACAGGAAGGAGGAATTCACTGGTCTAGACTAGAACATACCCAGAGAGGCTACATAACTCACTAGCAATGTGTGCTCAACCCAAACCATTGTCACTCTGGTTCAGAAGTAGCAGGGCTATGAGCAGAGACCCCCCAAGAGAGAGTCTGGTAGCAGCACACACACTTTCAATTTTTTAAATCACTGAACAAAATGATCAGAAACACAAGCCTGGTCTTTCTTCTGTTCCAGCTATATATGAGACAATGGACTAGCTCATTCATGTCATCAAGTATTATTGTCTTTATATTTAAGATGTCTGAGCAGACTATACAGTGTTACAGATCCACCCTGTTTCAGGTTGCTCCTGCTCTTAAAGAGTTTAATCTTAGTCAATTAAAATAAATTATTGGGTACAGCACACTGATAGAGCAATTGCCTAGCAAATACAAGGTTCTCAGTTTGATCTCCATAATCATAGACATGTGCATGTGTACACATTACTATGTATACATGCACACGCACATACACACACTCCAAAAGGAAAGAATATATGTACAGAAGTAGCCCAGGAAAGTACACGGAGCATAAGTCCTGGGTGTATAAGGGTTGAGTAGTGTATACACAAAAGAGAGTACTGGCTTCCTGTAGAAAGTAACAGCCAAGAGAACCTTTGAAAAGTTAGTAAATGGGAAGGAAGGGTAGGAGGAAGAAGAGAATGCCAGAGAACCAAGCTCTTTGATTTTTCTTCTGTGTAATAGACTGTTACAAACCTTCTGTATGATAAATCATTTAATCCACTCAGGCCATAAGTAGCTACAATTAGGCACACTTTATAAATGAAGAAATTAAGGCTCAGAAAAAATTACTAATATGGATGAAATCACATAACCGGTAAATGTCAGAATAACATTGTGGGCTTTCAGTGTGCATCCGGAAGCTGAGCAGACTCCCAAAGAGCATCCAGCAAGTAAATGAGTTGAAATAGGGTAGAAGCTTGCCTCACGAATAAGATCCAGAAGTTGGCAATGCCACTGATTTAATGGACAAAGGTAGTGTCTGTCTCTGCATGGCAGGGTTTTGTGGTAGCACCACTGGGGCTTACATTCCATGAGTGGATGGGGGAATGAGGTGAGGGAGTGAGGCTCCATGTAAAAAGCACACATTCTACTGACAAAAATCAAGGTAGTGAGGAGATAATTCATTTCATCTTATTTCCCTGGTCTATCATGCAGGAATGTCAGAATGGGAATCAAGGCAAACCTGAAGGCGGTAACTGACACAGAGGCCATAGAGGGATGCTGCTTACTGGCTTGCTCATTATGCCTTGCTCACCCTTCTTTCTTATATCATCCAGTGTGCTACCCACCCCCGTGTAACAGGCACATCAAACATTAATCAAGAAAATGCACGACAGGGTTGCCCACAGACAAATATGGTGGGGGCATTTCCTCAACAGAGGTTCATGTTAGTATTCAGGCATTTGTACTGGCTTGTCCTTGGGGTTCTGACAGGATATGCCCTCAGCTGCAGCCACTAAGAGCACCACTATGTGTATTCACTATGTTCCCTTTTAAAAGGGCCCCTGACCACCTCCCATTCTCTCCTCTCTCTCTCTCTCTCTCTCTCTCTCTCTCTCTCTCTCTCTCTCTCTCTCTCTCTCTCTCTCTCTCTCTTTCTCCCCCTACCCTCTATTCCTCTTTTTTCTCTCATGCTGCTCCTGTCCCAGGATGCTAATCTCCTTTCTCCCATTTCCCCCTTTTATGATCCCTAATTAAAAAGAAAAAGAAAAAAACAATAGAAACCTTCTCTTAGTGGGTGTTGTTCTTCTGTATGCTGTGAACATATGTTTCTCTTATTGGTTGATGAATAAAGCTGTTTCAGCCAATGGACAGGCATAATGTAGCCAGGGTGGAAGTATAGGCAGGGCTACCAAATTAGGAGAAGGCTGGAAGAGGGACACAAAGATTGAGTCATGAGAGAGACACCATGTAGCTACTGGGAAGATAGGACACATGAACATCACTTGTAAGACAAAACTAAGTGGAGATACACAGATTAATAGAAATGGGTTAATAATTAAGAGAGAGCTAGCCAATAAGAAACCTGAGCCATCAGCCGAACAGTTTATAATTAATATAAGCCTCTGTGTGCTTATTCAGGTCCAAGATCAGGCAGGACAGAAATATTCATTTACACGGTCACATGGCATCTTTCTCTTGCGAGCCTCTTTTCTTAAATTATAACAGTTCTCTTTGCCAAAATGACTTTAGCCCTTGTAGATTTAAAAATACAAACTAACCAGTTCATCTTCATATTTAGTTTTTGCACACCAAAGATATTTTTTATTTTTTCAATCCAGTTCTTCTAAACTATGCTGGTAAATAGCACAAGCAACTCTCACAGTCCCATTGTGACTGGCCATGACCAGTGCTGTGGAAGTGACAGTTACACAAACTTCTGTTTTCATATTCTCTCTCTCCGTTATCTTTGCTCTCATCCTTGCAAGAATGCACCCATTCCAGTTTGCATAGTGCTTAGGGTCACTGTCATCTTTTCAACAGTTTATGTACTTGGCACATGAGGAAATGGAAATGGGTGCCATGTGACGCAGGGACTCTATTAGGATATATGAAGGGGACATGGGTGATCTACCTCTCTGGGCCGGGGGATACATATCACAGGTAGAAACAAAGGTCTAGCTAGCTTCTCTATTCAGTGCTCTCCTGTGAAAGAAGGTAGTACCTGTTCACCTTTTCATCTCTACAAAGGCCTGATGGATCAGGGACCTGAATAAGAGCTGGGGAGACTCAAGGATCTGGGTAAGAGACAGTTTTCAACTCAGTGTAAGATATATTTAATGTTTTTGCCTAGAGAAGAAATACAATTTAGATGAAAGTAGAGAAACAAAAAATATTAGTTGCAACCATATAACCCAAAGGGAACTATGCCAAGAATCTCAGCTTCTTTCTAGCGTTTTTTAGTGAGTATGTATGACTAAATAATTGAAATCATACTATATCTAAAATTTTGCATTCTGTTTTAACACTACATTATCTTAGAAGTATTTTTCTGCCCACTAAAAGCTCTTCATAAACATAATTCAATGATTGCATAATACTTAATTATATGGCTGCTTCATGATTCATATTTTAAAAATCCCCTATTTTTGGAGCATTTGTGTTGTATATAATCTTGGTTATAAAAGTATGCCTCAATGCAGTCATTTATCACAAATCTTGCTTGCGCCAGTTTTAGAATCTTATAGGCTAGATTTCTGCAAGTTCTATTACTTAATCAAAGTGTGGTTATCATCAAGACATCGCGGCATGTTGTCAGTGTCCATCCTAAGTGACCCTGATGCCTCCCTTTCCTCTTAGTGTCTAAGATCCCAGCTCTGCTTCTCTGGATCTCCACACATCCCGCCTTCCTCACAATCTGCTTTGTTCATCTTTTCTCCTCACATTGGCCTTTGTATTAGCCACCCTGCTGGTCATGGTGACTAAGTACCTGGTGGAAGGGAAGTTATGGAAGACAGATGCATCTGAGCTCACAATGCAGCCATAGGTAGCTCATGACTGTGTGACAGATGTGGGGACGGTGCGGCTCCACCCAGAGTGTCAGGAGCATGAGGAAGCAGTTCCTCTCATCTTCATGAATTTGGAAATAGAATGAGAAAAGGTCAGAAGCCAGACAGGACTAAATCATCAAAGACAGCCCCCCCTCCCACCAGGGACTGACCTGCATAGCAGCCAGGTCCTACAGTCTCTACCAATATTACCTGCTTGGTGAATCTTCTACAGCAACAAGGACTTACAATGGTGGTTTCCAACCTGTGGATCACAACTTTTCAGCAAAGATCATCTGCACATCAAATATTACATTAAGATTCCTGGAACAGGTAGCCTAGGCTGGGAAAGGTACTTAGAAGTCTGAACTCCATTGAAGGGGCCACATGTGTTTGCAGCCCTTTAAATAAATAAACACAATTTTAAAATATCTTTAGGGGCTTCAAGCAAAACCATCATAAGCTAAAAAAAAAAGATTCATAACAGTAGCAAAATTAGTTATAAAGTCACAATGAAAATAATAGTATGGTTGGGGGTCACCACAGCGTGAGGAACTGTATTAAAGGGTTGTCACCCTAGGAGGGTTGAGAACCACTGCATTAGAGCTTATCCCAATACTGCCACCAACTAACTGTCCAAATATATGATCCGGAGAGGTGTATTTCAGACCCAACCAAAACAAATCTGCCCTAACCCCTATCCCACAAGGCGAAGCACATTTCATCTAACTTCAGGAGTTCCCAGTAAATAATTCTAGTGCTGCCAAATATAAAGTCTTAAGCCCCTTCCCAGACTTGGGTTATCTTATCTGCAAGCCTGTGAAATCAGAGAAGGTACATACTGGATGACACAATGGTAGAGTAGAGTAAATACTCCTATTCTAAAAGCCCAGCTGGGCAAACATAATCTGTGGCCCAGACTCAGCTATGCATGTGGTTGTAACATCTAAGTCCCAAGGGGCTTGGGTATCCAGGGCTCTGTTGCCCAGAGCACTTCTCTCTTGGACTAGCTCCACTCAATTTCTGCAGCTTTTCTTCGCAGATATCCATATTTCCAGCATCTCTAAGAGCCGGGTCTGGACAGCAACTGAAATTTCACCTACACAGGTTCCTGCATGGGCCTCTCTTGTCCCTCTCTTCAGGAAACCCAGCCCTGTCGTATATTCCCAAGTCTCCTTTGACTTATTCTGTTGTTTTTGTGTTTTTGTTAGCTTGCTTCTATCTTTATTTTTTGGTGATCAAGCAGGTGTATTTGACATCTCTGGTGTTTACTGAAGCAATTTGGAGGCTTAGGGAGTCCATTAGAATTAGCAGTCTTCCTCTTGTGGAAGAAAGGAAGCCACCATTAGCACTGTTTGAATAAGCATCTCTCAGCAGAATCAGTGTGTTCCCATGCAACTAACTCTTTGCTTCAGGTAGACTTGAGTGAGGTCACAGAGCACCTTTTGGGCATTCCTGCTTATGAAACAAAGAAAGAGCAAAACAGAAGAAGACTGGGGGAGGGTTTGATGTAAGACTACGGATAAGTTCAACACTTCTCAGAATTCTAAGTAGGCTTTCAACTTCTCTCTCATGATCCCAAATGAAGGCTAGTGTTAAACATTAAACTATATAATAAAATGTATTAGTGTAAATATAGGATGTGTTTTTACATTATTCATTATACTTTGTTTTCTTTAGAAAGCAAATTGAGAAGACCTTGTCTTTTGTTTTATTCAGATTGTAAGAGCTGTTCATCACTCCCCCAAAGTCGGAGCCCTACTGTGTGTGAGTTGCTTCTGTAACATACACACAACAGCCACATTGGAAGCTGCCATATGCATAGGAGAAATGTCTGACTGCCTCACGGAGCATCATACAGGAGTCTTCAAAGTCTATCATACCATTTGGAGCAGGGCCTAGGTTCTTGACCATGTGGCTAGGCTAAAGGAGTTTCCCTCTATGTGGAATGGGCTATAAAACAACTATTTTGTTGTTGTTGGTTTTTTGTGTTTTGTTTTTTCTTTTTTGATCTTTTGAGATGGGGTTTCTGTGAAAGAGTCCTGGATGTCCTGGAACTCACTCTGTAGGTCAGGCTGGCCTTGAATTCACAGAGATTTGCCTGCCTCTGCCTCCCAAGTGCTGGGATTAGAGGTGTGCACTACCACCACTTGGCTAAAACAAGTTATTTTACTATACATTTCCTTTGCTTCTCCCTTGTATTAAAATTGTGATGTAATAACGTTTTTAAGTTAGTTTTATTCTTTATAAGTTTTATTTTATAATAGTAAAGAAACAAAAGCCCACACAGAATTGTAGTGTGCAAAATGTGATAGAGTTGAGAACACAGAGTTCTTAATTGGTTTAAATAATGAAAACCCAGAGTCAGCTATAGAGGAAAATGCTGAGAGATCAGAGAGAAGAAGGAGCAAGCCAAAGCTACCTTTACCCCATTAGCGTCCTAGTGAATAAAGAGAGCGACTTTCTATTTCTTCCTGCTGTATCCTTTCTCCTCCCAACCATCTCACTTCCTATCTTTGCCTAGTCATCTCACTTCCTTTCTGTCTCACTCAGCCATCCCACTTTCTGTCTGTCTGTCTGTACAGACCTCCTGAATTCTAAGGTTAGTTGGTGACAAACTCCATCATCTGGTCTTCAGACATGCTTTATTTGTGCAGTCAAGATACCACCACATTTAGACTCATCACAGCTACTCTGTGTACTTTAGAAATAGGAAGTTTAAACCTGTCTCTGCATGGGACGGGTCCTGGGAGGAGACATTCCATTCAGGAATGCATTTGGCTCATTTTAAACCAAGAGAGGCCACAGTAACTCTTTTGTGGGTTTTGAAGAGAAAGATGTCACTTTTCTTATAAGAATGGAATACAGGGGGCTGGAGAGAGGGCCCAGTGATTAAAAGTACTTGATACTCTTCTAGAGGTCTTGAGTACAGTTCCTGGCACCTACATCGAGCAGCTTACAACCTGCTTGTGACTCCAGGTGCAAGAGATCTAACAACATCTTCTAACCTCCACAAGAGCACACAACATATAACATGTGAATGTGTGCATATGAGAGCACATGCTCAAAAATAAGCAAAATAATGTTTCTAAAGAGTCGATGCTAGGACTCATCCTCCCACCTCCCTCAGGACACCAAGAATTAAGATCTATGTATTGAAGCTCACTACCAGTTGATAAATGAACCTTCTTGAAGTCCGAGGCAGGGGAGACAGGGGAGAAAGTGAATGGAGTCCTGGGCCATGGTGTGCCACCTACTTTATGTGTGATATGTGAGTTAATGGATATCTGCTGCTATGATAAGGCACCATGATTAAAAGCAACCTGGGAGAGGAGGGTTCATTGCAAGCTTATAGTCCATCATCAAAGGAAGTCAGGGCAAGAACTAAAGGAAGAAACCTGGAGCCAAGAACTGAAGCCATGGAGGGGAGCTGCTCACTGGCTTATTCAGCCTGCTTTCTTATAGCACTCAGGACCACCAGCTCAAGGATGACACAAGTGCCCACAGTGAGTTGGGCACTCCCACATCAATTATTAATCAAGAAAATGCACCACAAGTTTGCCCACAAGCTAATTTGGCGGAGGCAGTTTCTCAACTGATGTTTCTTCTTTCAAAATGACTCTAACTTGTGTCATGTTGACAGAAATTAGCCAGAACAATATCCCTTTGTTTAAACTATTTGAAGGAAATGATGTGTGTGTGTGTGTGTGTGTGACTGTGACTGTGTGTATGTGTGTGTGTGTGACTGTGTGTATGTATATGTGTGTGTGACTGTGTGTGCATGTGTGTGTGTGTGACTGTGTGTATGTGTGACTGTGTCTGTGTGTGTGTGTATGTGTGTGTGTGTGACTGTGTCTGTGTGTGTGTGTGTGTGACTGTGTCTGTGTGTGTGTGTGTGTGTGTGTGTGACTGTGTCTGTGTGTGTCTGTGTGTTTGTGGGACATGAGTGTTCATTGGATGAAGATGACCCAAGAAATAATAGCACAGGGATAGCTCATTGCAGTTGGTGGACTGATTGGTCCTGGGAGAGAGGACCATAAGAGAATGGAGACAGTTCAAATTCAAACCCGAAGAACCACACCCTTGAGACTGACTATGACAGGGCAGAGGGTCACCAGCAGGCAAGGGGACCAGGGGACTCTTGCACTGTTGACACAGAAACAGGAGCCTGTGCTGTTGTCCTCACTCTTGTCCACATGGTGAAATATTTGCTTCCCTTCCTCCTTCACTGCCGTTTAGAACGCTCCCCGGGCTCCAAACTCGCCAAATGTCTCTTGTGAACAGGAATTGTTTTCATGTAGAAATTAATTAATATGCATGAAATGGATTATTTTAGTGTTTGAATTGTATCCCCCCAAAACACATTTTAGAATTCACAAAGCAGTGAGAATACAAATTCTTCTTTCTCTCACGCTGGGAAATTCCCTTCTTAAATAATAATACACTGAGAACACACTCAGAATTCACTAAATATGTGGATGGAATGCTTTTGCTTTTCAAGTTACAAGCATAAAAAGAGTGACTGATTGTAGGGAGCCCATGGACCAGGACCCGGAAAGGGTGGTGGTAGCATATGAGCAAGAGGGTTTTCTGTAGATTCCTCTCAAAGCTGGAGTGTGGGAGGATGATGGATGGGCAGAGGGAGCAGCAGTCTAATTTCTAGGGAGAGTGCTCAAGGCGAAGACTTTGAGACACATTGCTCTCGTTTATTCTGAACACAAATGACTTAACGGTCATCTAAATTAAAATAAACAAAAGACACTTTGACCGAAGAACTTTATCTTTGACTCATTCTCAGGTTTGAATAAGTGTCCCCTAAAGGCCCATGCACTAAGGTTTGGTCCCCAGCCAGTGGCACCACTGAAAGATGGTAAGTCCTTAAGGAACAGGGGTTAGTGGGAGCTCTTTAAGGTCAGTGGGAGTAATTCATTTGAAGGGATATTCAAACCTTTCCACTTCCTTTTCCTTCCTTTTGCTTCTGGTGGCCATGAGGTGAGCAGCTTTGTTCAATACACACCCACCCACCGTGGTGTGTGCCCTGCTACAGACCCAAAAGTGATGGTGCCAACTGACCTCTGACTATGCCATCCAAGTTCGTGAACCAAAGTTAACCTTTGCAAGTTAGTAAGTTCAGGTGTTTGTTACATTGTGTCACTGTCCCATTCAGCCCTTGTTGCCTTCAATCTGGATCATCTCTCCTCACATTGTCCCTGGTAGCTCTACCAGCTTTGTAGACTGGAGTGTGGTGACCTCAGCCATCCAATGTCGCTCTAATTTCCTTCCTTAGTTGCTCCGAATACATGGCTTTAACTTTCAACACTCCACCACCAAAGTATTATATACTTGGTACAGTGTTCCAGTACACCAAGTAGTTTTCTACAAACCTACTGTGCAGATATGTGTATACACATAAGCACACAGGATGTCTGGTTAGCAGTCTATTCTGTTAAAAAAAAAAAAAGCCTAGATTAATTCTGACAACATTGACTTTTTGCTTTGTTTTCCTCCCCTGGTGTTCTTTGTAGAGCTGTAGGCTCCAGGTGAAATTGGCCAACAGTCCTGCTTGGTTTGTCCCATCTGTCACCTTTTTCAAAATAATGTAATTTTGAAAAATTAGATATTTCAGTATGACTAGGATGCTTATTTCTGCTGAAAACTCAAAAGTCTATCACTTGCCCACAGTGGGAGATAGTCTGTGATCAGCTGGCCCCCTCACTCCATCCTATCCCCATGATCACAAGTCATGTGGCCACCATGCACATGACTGAGTCAGTGATCATTATGATGGTGCTACTTTGATAGACTAGCATTTTCCCCCTGTACTCAAGGGAACCACAGATCACAACTTAAGGAAAACCACTATACTTGGGTCTCTTTCCCTGTGAAAGTAAAAACCATTCCAGGTGTTATAGCAAATGAGGTGATCACTGGAGTCTGCATGTCTGTACACACGACACTGACTTACAGGACTGTGTCGCTCACTATTCTAAAGGAAGCCAGATAACTCAGCCAAGATGCTGTTGGCACAAATCCAGGCGGTCAACCCATTTGCAAAGGGTAAGTTAATCTCTTGGAATTAAAGAAGAGTAGTTGTGATGACCACTTCTCTGCCTCAAAACCAAGGCTTTCTGAAAACAGGATGTTCTCCAATGCAAAGCTGCCCTCCAAATTGACTTGTATTTGGAATTCCAATGGCCTAGGAATGTGAATTTATACTCTTGTGCAGTATAGGAAGTATGCAATGCCAGTGAATTTCTTTTTAAATACAGCAATTCTAAACCTTAGCTTGTACTCTGATGTGGTATTTTCCAAATTTGGAAAAAAGTGTGAAATTGAAAAATAAAAGATTGTAAACATATCTGTCTTTAATTTCTTTGTCATCTACAGACTTCTGTTTATATGGAGAGTAAGAAAGTAATTGTGATGTTTCATTAGGAATTTTAGTAGCAATTCTTCTGTTCAAACTTGTTCATTTGAATTAAGATTATGGCAAGCACACCACATCTTAATGGTGGGATGTGACAGCTATCTCTCTAAAAGAATGATCTCATTCAGCCACACGCTTCCCATTATGTATTTGTTTGTATGTAGGCTTTATATTGTGCTTTCCCATCTCTCAAATATCTTTCAAGGGAAGGAGGGGGCCTATTATGTGAAAGTATGCATTGCAAGTTCTTTTTAGAGGGAGAGGGAAGAATGGGAGGGAAGGAAGGAGGGAGAAAAGGAAACAAAAATTTGAGTTTCTATGAAATGGAAGAATTCTGTTACACATTGTCATGTAACTAACTTAACTCTTAACTTGTTCAATTACTGTGCAAAGTGACTGTTGCCTTAGCTGGATATATATATATATATATATATATATATATATATATATATATATATAAAGAAACGTTTTGCCCTTTAACACAGTTCATAATTAGGAGAGCTGAGATTCAATTGTTGAGTCATACGGATTTCAGTTTCTCTACCTTCCATGTTGTGAAAATGAAATATCAAAAGAGAGTAACTGAACTTGTCTCCCAGTGCCGTGTATCTGGGCATGAAAAATGACAAAGAAATGGAGGTGTGGTTTGAGGTGGTGACAGATCCAATCCATAATTAACCTTTCCCTACAGCATACACCGACACACCAATTTCATTTAAAATGTTAACTGTCTCATTTGTATTTGCCACTGAAAATAGAGTTAGTCCTCAAAGGCCTGGAGTAGAACTAGTTTTAAAAACTAATCCTGGCTGGGCTCTGGAAGAAGAGCTCA
Source organism: Cricetiscus sungorus (assembly GCA_030556225.1). NCBI lineage: Eukaryota > Metazoa > Chordata > Mammalia > Rodentia > Cricetidae > Cricetiscus > Cricetiscus sungorus. The sequence goes on along the minus strand of JANBXA010000731.1, from coordinate 44,502,942 downwards.
AAATACCTCCAGGACCTGTGGAGTGAGATTCCTCTTAAAATGGGTCAAAGGAGCCATATCTGCTCTCTCTCCACCCCAAAGCAGCGTTTCTCAGTCTTGCCTGAACTATGGGATCACCCAGGAAACCTTAGAAATGCTCAGGTCTCTCTGGTCATGACATTGTGATTTAATTGTGGAATGCCTTTGCCATAGCGTATTTTAAACACTGCCCAGGTCATTTCAATGTGCAGCCAAGGTTGAGACTTGGGGTCAGAAAAGAGTAACACCCCACCTCCTGGAGGGTCCTTCTTAGCTAGGAGAGTTTGTTCTGAATAGGCAAAGGCCAAGAGTAGACCACACTAAAGAGTATGTTTCCAGTATACCACAGCACCTAGGAAGTCTGTGGTTGTTTTAATGTCAAAATTCCAGGGCAGTCACAGAGCCTTGAGCCCTGGAGCAGCAGAACAGGCTTTACCTGGGAGCTGGCTGGAGACTGACTGTGTCAGTCCCCATCTGCTGACTGAGCAGCTGTTCTTCAAGAAACACCTGCATGACTCAGATACATGCTAACACACACTGACATGTGAAAACCATAATTAGATGGGAATAATAGGAATCCTGAATTTTTTATTAATAACTGACAACGTTGGCAATAAAACCTCCTTGCTTTAACATCAGCACCTACATTTAAATGTCAAGATGAGGAATGATGAATATTCAAATAGGGTATTGAACTAAAGAAACAGAGGCAACATTCAGGACCATCCCCAGTTCACACACACATCCTCTCTGTCAAACCAGCAGGCACTGATTTATCTCATCCTTTCCTACACTGTAAAAGGTGGATATCAACAACTCATCTTGCCTGCAGGGAGAATCTGTTCCCCCACAGGATTCATGGGGGGCACTGAGTGACCAAAACAAAAGTGTCTTCAGTGAGTACCAAGCCTGAAGTCAAAGGGAATCTGCAGGAGCCATGTGGAAAAGTCACCTGTAGTCACTGACCCCAGTCTTGTCCTGATGTGCAAATGAGAGCACGATGCTGAGATACTGCTTTGAGAGCCACCTATACATGGCTCTTCGGTTGGAAAAAGAGCAAAATCACACAGCAAACTCTGACTCCAAATTACTCAAAGTCCAGTCTCCATTCTAAATCATGGCCTCCTAGTGTTGAGAACTAAAGGTATGATTCTTACCCAATCAAATGTCACATCTTACCATGAATATGTAAAATTAAAAATACTGTATTGGTTAAAAGATAGACAAATTAAGAACAGAGATATGGTTCTGATAGGAGATGTCATTCTGTAAATATGTTTCTCGTATTTGTTAATGAATAAAGCACTGTTGGCCAATAGGAAAGCAAGATAGGCAGGACTAAGAGAGAAGAGTGGAAGAGGCAGGGAGGAGACTGAATATGTAAGATGGGAAGAACAAAATGCCAGGCCCCTCCCTTCCATAAAATAAGACCATGTGAAAATGCTTAGATTAATAGAAATGGGTTAATATTTAAGACAGAGCTAGCTAATAAGAAATGCTAGTAACAGGCCAACAGAATTATATCTAATATAGCATCTCTGTGTGTTATTTTGGGGCTGGTGTGGCTATGGGACGAGGCTGGCAGAAAAACCTACTCATAACATGGTTCTGTGCTTCAGAACACTTGTTGCTCTTGCAGAGGACCTGGATTCGACACCCACACCCACATGGCAATCTAACAGATGAATTCACAGTCATCTGTAACTGGAATTTCAGTGAATCCAAAGTCTTCTTTTAAACTTCAAAGTTTAAAATACATATGCATGTGCTACATATGCATACATGTAGCTAAACACTCAAACACACAAAATAAAAATAAATTAAATCTTTTTAAAATACAATGACAGAGTGGTCACCTAAGATATACTTGAAATTTAGTGCATTACAGTGCACTAAAAGAATAGATGTTAGTTTTCATAATTACATTGTGTTATGCAAAAATTCACCTCCCACATTAAACAGAAATCAGTTATGACAACTTCAAGATATAATATCACAAATAGAAACAAGTCAAACTCTCTTTAATAGAAAATTGACATGGAACATACAAATATCATACAAATATTACAAAATAATATATATATATATGTACAACACACACACATACACACATACATATATGGAGAGAAAAATTGGAACAAATGAACTATACCATATTCTACTGTACCAATTAAAGAATGTTCAGAAGTTAATGTTGGATGAATTTGAAGGACATAATATGATAGCATATATATTAATTTTAAACTGATATTTTATCTCACAGGCAGATATGGAGGTGTCTAATGTAGGAACCTGGGTAAGAAGGCTCTCAGTCCTATGTACAGAAAGAGGGAGGAGAGAGAATGAGATCAGTCTAAAGAGGGCTTTGGCTGTAGAAATATTTTTCTTTTTTAATTAAATTTATTTTTTAGTTTCATTTTATATTGCAACCAAAGTTCTCCCTCTCACCCCTCCTCCCAGCTCTCTCATCTCCCCCATCCCAGTCTACCTCCCATCTACTTCTCCCATCAGGTAAGGGTTCCCATGGGGAGTCAACAGGCACATTAAGTTAGGGCAGGACTAAGACCCCCCCTCCTGTGTTAATGCTGAGAATGGCATCCCACCCTTATAATGGGATTGATGACTACCTTATATGCCATCCTAGAACCCATATCCAGTAGCTGATGGAAGCAAAAGCAGAAACCCACAGTTGAACACTGAGCAGAACTCATGGAATCCAGTTGCAGAGAGGGAGGAGTGATAAGCAAAGGGGTCAAGACCAGGCTGGAAAAACCCACAGAAACAGCTGACCTGAACAAAGGGGAGCTCATGGACCCCAGAGTGATAGGTGGGAAACCAGCATAGGACCAACCCAGAACCCCTGAACATGTGTGTCAGTTGGGAGGACTGGGCAGTCTATGCGACCTCTGGACAGTGGAACCAGGATGTATCCTTGGTGCACAAACGGACTTCAGGAGCCCATTCCCCATGGAGGGATATTCCTTTAGCCTAGAGAATGGGGGAGGGCCTAGGCCCTACTCCAAATGACTTGGCAGATTTTGATGATCCCTCATGGATGGCCTCACTCTCCCTGGGGAATGGATGGAGAATGGGATGTGGGGGTGTCAGTGGGTATGGGAGGGAGAAGAAACTGGGATTTATATGTAAAAAGAAAAGTAATAAAACATTGATATGTAAAATAAGAAAAATGGTAAATAATAGAAAAGAACATATGTAGAGATAAGTGAAGAAGTAGTAGTAGGAGGAGAACGAGAAGAAGAAGAGGAGGAGAAGGAGGAGGAGGAGGAGGAGGAAGAAGAGGTCTGAAGGTTGGTTATCTGAGGATGTGGGTGGTCAGGAGGTTGTTAACCCAGATCCAAAACAAACAGCTACTGCCTAGGGAATAGTCTACTTTTGTGACAAGATGCTAATGGGACAGGTTGTCATTCCCTAGATCCAAGGTGAATGGCTGAGGGAAGGAGGAAATCAAAGTATCAAGCCAGGTAGGGGTCCCAGAGGCAAACCAGCACAGAGAGGGGAAGTGGACAAGGGCTCCCACCCTGGAACCAAGAAGCTATGTGCAATTTATACCCATTGGCAATGAAAAAAAATGTAGATTTTTCCAACAGAGTCTCACTATGTATATTAACTACATCTCAGGGCAGGCTGCATGTCTGGGAATAGTTGGCCAACACAAAATGAGCTCAATATTTTTGTACACTTTTGGTCTCATTTTGATTAATTTGAACACTTTTTTCCCTTAATGGTCATTTCTTTTTGTTTTGGTTTCTGTTTTTATGGGTTTGAGTGTGTGTGTGTGCGTGTGTGTGCCTCTGTGTGTGTGTGTGTGTGTGTGTGTGTGTGTGTGTGTGTGTGTGTGTTTGTGTATGTTGTTTGTCAGTTTTATGTGTTTTGTTTGTTTTTTAAAGGGACAGAGAGAGAGAGAAAGAACATAAAGTTGGCTAGGTGGGGAGAATCTGAGGAACTGAGGGAAGAGAAACAAGGTCAAATATTTGTATGATTTTTTTCAATAAAATGGAAACATTTGAACTCAAAGAATTTGAAAATATTTGAAGATACAATTACAGAATAGAATGTGTCATTCATTGGCTTGAACAGCCTTGATTTTCAGGAGCTGGACATTACACTTACATTAATTATAACCATCTCCTGGTCATAGTGCATTAGAAAAGACAGTGCTCCTGGTTTTATTATTGTGACTTTTTGGTAGTAAATGCTCTGTTTTTTCTTGTGTTTTCACAACACAATAATCAACACTGACTTCTGTGACTTTAAAAGATATGGGAATTTCTCCTCACAAGTAAGTTGCAACCAATTCTGCAATGGTAGACACCAGAGGAGCATCCTCTAATTCTTTCATCTTCCTTGAGACAGAGTCAGATCTCCCAGGTTAAGGACTCAGTCCTCCAAACTGCCCCTACACACTTTAGATGCCAGTCACAAGCCCCAGCGTCTTACCTCTGCTTGTGTTAGCCAGCTATAAATTGAGTCCTTACACTACTTCTTTGGATTTCAATAACTTGCATGGTGACTTCTAGAACTCAGGCAAAGATTTACATTTTCATGTTCATCACAAATAATGACACAAGGGAAACAGTTAACTAGCTATCCAGGTGAATGGGTAGATGAAGGGATCACAGAGCTTCTATGCCAGGTTGGAGTGTTATCTCTAAGAGCTACTAAGAGTCCTTCTATGAATTCAGCTATCCTGATGCTCTCCAACCCTTGGACTTTTGGAGTTTAGTAAAGACTTCATTCTGTATGTGTAATCAAAGATACCCTTAATCAACCAGGCTGAGGTGGCACATGTCTTTAATCTCAGCACTCAGGATGCAGAGGCAGGGGAATCTCTGTGACTTCAAAGCCACCCTAGTCTACTGAGTGAGTTCCAGGACAGCTGGAGTTACAAGAATAAACCATATCTCAAAGAACAACAACAAAATTATATCCTTAGGTATTGATGATGAAGTCAACCTGGGGAGAAGAAGCTGTCCCCTCTCTAGAGCTTAGAAGTCCACACCCTCTAAACCTGTCCTTCTTCCAGTAACCACACCTTGTCCCAGTGTAACTAAAGATCACCAGCCACCAGTTAACTTACCATGAATATAAAGACATTTTGTTGAAGAGTTTAAGGATTGTTGGCATTGTCTGCCAGGAAACAGGAGGAAGACTAAACATTCACTTTGCAATATCACACATTCCAACGTAGCATTAAGATGATGCCATTTTCTAAATGCACTCAGTGCCTTGGGTAAGCCGCTTGACATTTGTCTCCCTCATTTCCTTCCCAGGAAAATGGAAAAAGCAATAGACCCACCTCCTGGGGCTGTTGTGGGGACAGTTAGTATCCATAAAACAGTGCTAAAAAACAAAACAAAACAAAAACAAACAAACAAACAAAAAGACCACCATGGTCATGGTCACTACAATCACTGAGAGTTTCACTGTGAATGAAGCCATCAATACCTCTGAGCGGTGCTTTACTCTGCACTCCTGGGTACCAAGAGTGAGAATGTATGCCCCAGGGAAAAGGATGGGTAGCAGTCTCCCTGACCGTGGACAGTGGGCTGCAGTCCAAGGAAAAGCTCCAAGCCTGGTAGGAACCTGGCAAAGTTGGGCACAAAAGAACGCCAGAACTCCCCTCCAGAGGAGGAGGATGGGAAAGGGTTACTGCCTGTGGAAGCCTGCCACCTGGAATGGGAATGGGAATGGGCACCCAGGAGCCACCCTTCCAGACTGCATACCAGTTGTGCAGGTAATAAGACCGATTACAAGCTCCAGTAGATGATGGTCTGACTGGTTTTGCTCTATTTTCTGGTTTGACACGAAAATGAGCTAAGCTTCTCTCCAAAGATTAAGACCAGTTGTAGACTAAACATTAAGGTTACTCAAAATTCCACTGGATAAAAGCACATGTCATGGCATCAGACAGATGGAGAAGGGGTAAGTCTAATGCTTACTACTTCCTAATGAATGACTTTTTAACTTGTGAGAATTATTTGCAATCAATGGCTTAGTGTTCAGCATATGCGAGTGATCATGAATGCTTGTCATTATCGCTGTTATTATTAAGGTGGCCTGCTGCTGTGGCGGCTGCTGTGGCGGCTGATGGAGATGCTGGTGACAACAAGGTTGGGTGAGACTGTGAACAGGACAACAGAGGCTACGGGAGGGAATGAAGATAACAGCATCCCTAGTCTTAGAGGTAAAGTTTTAATAGGTTTCTTTAATCAGGTAAAATGAATCCTCAAAAGGGGGAGTCTACTTACCTTGAAATGGGACATAGCTAGTTCATTTTGCACAAGCCTCTCCCAAGCACACAAATCCTCTAGCTCTAAATTGGTTTATGGGGCCCATTTCTTTCTCCAACTGTTTAAAGTCCTGCCTCGCTGCAAGAGGAGAAAAGGCCACAGTCAGACCATGCACTCGAGTAATAGGGTAAGACGCAAAAACAAGCGGAGGACTATGGCTGCACACCTTCAGCCGGGCACGCGGGCTCTGACACTTCACCAAAGCTAAACGTTCCATCTCTAGAACCTGACTCGTTCTTTACTATTTTTATTGTGGTGCAGCTTTAAAAAAAAATTGCCAATTAAGTTAAACTAAACTGTCGCACAATGAGCTCCTATAATTACCAGCAATGGTTTATGATGGGTTCGAGCAAACAGAGGGTTGATTTTTTTTTTTCTGCCAGAGCTGTGGTTTCTTTTTGTAGAAACAATTATCATGGCAGTTCTTCCCAGCAAAGGGAAAGCATAGCCTGAAGCCACTGCATATTTCATTTTCAGTTGAGCAGTTTTAGAGTTCTTGCTTTTCCTGGTGGCTGTTCAGTGAGAGAAAGAGGCAAGCAAAGGCCAGATCTGGCTCTCACGAAGTAGGCAGTCAGCTGCTGGAGAAGAGAGCACGGCTCTGGGTTGGCAGCCCCAGCTTCTGACCTGCCTGTACCCATTTGTCCCCTGGATGAAGGAATGGCAGGGGTGTGATCTCAGGTATCAACTGCAAGCACAGGGCAACAGATGTGAAGGCGGAAGGGAGCAAATCACAAGTTTGAGTTAGTCACACCATTAGTCCCCGATAGTCCGCGTGCAGTAATGCTCCGCTATCTACTGCTTCAGAGAGTGACATAAGTCTTGATTTTCTCAGGTGTGCAACCAAATTACCGGAAGCATTTAAAGTGAAGACTCATTGTAAAGGTTAGAGAAATTAATAATGATTTTACTCACTAACTCAACACATATTTACTGAGCAGTTTTGTGTCCTCCACAAGGGCCGAGAATGCCACAGTGCACAAAACAGAAGCGTTATCCCTTCACTTAGGAGCTGAGAGGGAAGTTGCGTTAGTAAGCACACCACACAGGTGAACTACGGTTTTAACGACTTCTTCTACTGTTTGGGGCTTGTTGTTAGCTCTTTCATTTTATTCTCCCGACAGCATGATGTTTCATTATTCCTACATATGGGAGACGTGAAGTTTGGAGACCTCCCACCATCTATGTGAGGCCATTGATTGGTGTGTTAAAGAGTCTCATTTCCTTCTCTGCCTAAGTTTGCTTATTTGAGGCAAGTTTCTTGTTGGCTGTGAACCTGGTGTGTGCCCAGGCTGTTCTCCCATGTGTGTTCTTCCTGCTTCTGCCTCCCAAGTGCTGAGATGTCAGCTGAGAACTGTGTTCCGCCCATCCTCTGAGCACAGGGCTCTTGCCAGCCAATGCAGGCGTGACAGTGTCAAACCATGGTTAATTCCTTCCTTCCTCTGCTTTGATCCATTAATAAGTAGAAAGTAGCCTGATGTTAAACTTTCACTGTAACAGTCCTAGATAGCTGAGTGTAGGAAAAACAGAACCTATTTTCCTCAGTACCAGGTAAGAACAATGGGGAAAAATGGGGAAAAATGGAATTCACTCTGTTGTTAAGGTTTCAATAGTTTAAGTAACATGGCTTCTGCAAGGATAGCAGTATAAGCATCCACACAAAATGATAAATTTCTTGTGTTTAGAATGTACGATATAAGCTGAACACAGAACAAGAATGTTGCTCAGAGGACCTAAGTGTTTCTTAAGAGACATGGTCCAAACTCCCTATTTTGCAAACCTAACCAACTTTATGAATCTTGCAAAAGAGCTTGATATAATTACAGATTCCCTGGGCTTCCTCCCAGAGATCAGAGATTTGGAACATCTGGATCATTTACTATTTAGCTCAAAATAAATAAATAAACAAACAAACAAACAAACACAACCCCCCCCAAAACAAAACTATCTTAGGCTAGATAAGTTAATAACCCACCTTCATCAACTATAAACTGATGTTGTAACAGTGAACAATACAAACAAAGCCATCAACAATTTAAAGGATATCGGAGATTTATGGTGCATAATGCTGGGCCTATGACAAGCACATGGTGACTTTGGGTATAATCTTTATAACCAAATAATCAATCACATGGTATAGACTAGTGGGGCTGCTTTCCAGGGATCCTTTGGCACAGTCCATCCTTACATAGGCTAAGAGGTGATTTCTGACATAGAGTCAGGATCATATCTTAAGTAACAGGAGCCTACCCAAACACTGAACAACCATTTCCTGACTTGCTAATGGCAGAATACACAACTAATATTTATTCCCTTGCACCCCTGGGTTGTATAAAAGACAAAGGGGAAAGAATGAATTGCAGGTTCTTGGAGGAGTCATGAGCTTTCATACTGTAGGATCTCAGAGTTGGGATCCAGTCTACTTCTACTGTACCTGTGATCTATAGGAGACTGTCTTGTACAAAGCTGATTATCAATAGGCATCTCTTAAGAGAATGGATGACTACATTATGGCTGATCCAGAATCATGTCTTAGGATATAGATTCTCATTCTTCATTCTGCCTTAGAGTGAGGGAGTCAGAATTTCTAAGAAATCTCCAAGAATAATTATTTTCTTGAGCAGCCATCTCCCACAGGGGACTGTGATGACAGGTAGGTAAGAGACAGACTGATGTGAGCTAGCTGTCCCTGATGATTAGAGTCTCCTGAAATTCAGATCTCAAGGCATCCTTGAACCTCACTCCCACTTGGAGATGGGAACAGGGTGACAGTGTTGGAACTAGGAAGCACCTGAACTTTAATCACCTGCCCTTGTACCTTTTCCCCCAAACAAGGATAATTTCTAAAATGGTATCTTAAATCCCCATTTTAAGGAGAACAGAAAGGCTATAAGAATGCACCTTTAAGATTTTTATTTATTTCTCTTTTCTGGCTTGCAAAATGAAAACCTGCGTTTTCTTCTTCTCCCACTCATTAGAATCTCAGCATTCCACCAAGACACTCTCCAAAAAAGGAAAAGCAAATGAGCAGGGCTGTTTCTGAGACTATGAAATACTTTACAATTAAATAAGGCACGGCCGGGCCCGGGCTGATCACTGGTGATGAGCGGATTTCCACAAGGCTGCAGATGAATTCAGCTCGGGACAGCGTTCCAAATGGCTCCTGCACGCTTCCCCTTTATTATTTTTATTTGGTTATGTGCTGACTCTCATCCAGAATCGCACTTAATGCCCTAGTCTAAAGTTGTTGAAACAGCCCCCCATGGCACAGTGTGACAGTGAAAGGATATTGCCTTTGGAAGCTGCTAATGGTCCATGAAAGGGAAACAGCAGCAAACAGCAAAGCTACGCTCCAAAATAATGTCAGATCAAAATATCCACATTTCCACTCTCCAGCCCATTATTGGGAAAGACACATGACCCCAGGGGATGCAAGGGATTCCAAAACAGGCCACAATAGAAAGAGTGAATATATCAAAGACTTGAGATATCCCCACATTTGCAGATATATTTCTTAATTAGAAGTCAAAATTCACACTTGCACACCTAGTTAACCTTCAAACTCTGATGGGCAAAGGGAAGCTGCCATGGCAAGAAGGTGGTCAGACACAGTTATGGTCCCAGGCAGATGGGAATTTATCTATCCTGATTTATGTCGGGAGGTGAGCTGCCACTCAGAATAAGATGGTGTCTGGTTTCCCAGCAGCCCTCAGCAGCAGGGCAGAGACACATAGTAGGAACACATCTCAAAGTACCCAGCTATGGGATCCCAGAAGTCTCAGGAGCTGGGCAGACTCTAGCAGCAGGTTTTGCACAATGCTACCTTGGAAGGTGAGGGGGCATTATGAATACTGTGTCATTGTGGGTAAGCACTGGATAATAGGGGACAACCTGGAGAAGGGCATTATGCAGGGAGGATGGTGGGGTAAAGCCATTCCTGCAGTACGAGTAGGAAGAGCAAGGAGACTCAGAGACCTACACAGGACTGGTGACTATTAGCTCCCTCAGAACTGACTAGGCCGAGAATCTTCTACTCTTGTAACTGAAGTAGTGCTCCTCTCTCTGTACCCTCAGGTGACAGTGAGAAAAAGAAATGTATCTTTGGGCCCTCAGACTTTAAATCCTGTTGTACATGCCACCTACCTACATCCTTCAAAGGAAGAAGATGCCAACAGAAGCAACAGCTTACTAAAAGATACTCAGAATAAAGAAGTATACTCATCATCAAAATCCAGTTACATTTCACACTCTGCTGGCATCATCCATGTTATGAAGAAGGCAGCCATTTCCTTCTATGTTTATGTCAAGGGAACAATTGCGGAGAAGTTGCATCCACATGGTTCATGGTACCTGTTCACCTCTGGGATTTGGCATTCTTTATTCTTCACTATCTTCGCTTAGCCAGAGGAGTAGAGAAATGGCTGGAAAGGTAGTGTGAACATATTCTCATCGGTGGAAATTAATACTGCACACATATGTTTGTCGAAGAAGTCCTTGCATTCAGCTCTCTTTCTGAGCCCTCCTGCCCCCTGCATGGGCATGGTAGATTATTTAACCATTCATATCAGCATGCCCTTTTGGTAAGGGTTAAGAGGACTTTGCAGCAGCATTCATTAAAAATGCCATGGTTTAATAAGAATCAGATAAACAATAGAGATCAGTCAGAAGACCCGGGCTTTATTTCTCTTAGCTATAAGTCACTTGGTCAGATCAATAGCTTTCCAAATCTGAATCCCAATGGGAAGATGGGTACAGGGTGCCGGAGCTATTTAGCTTAGCAGCCCAAACTCTAAGCTTTCTGCCTCACCAGAGAAGCCAGAACCTCGGTTGTAACCTGTCTGTGCATCTTACACCCCACCAAGGCACAAACAAGAGCTAATAATGGTGGCATTTAAGCTCTTCCCATATGACAGGCACTGTGCTAAAGGCTTCATCACATTCAGTCTTTCCAGGATGTCTATTTATGTACAGTGAGGCCTTGGCCAGGACAACACAAGTGCAACATGGGAATGCAGCATTTAGACTCAGGTTTCCTGACCCCATAATGATAACTTTGCTCTGCATGGGCCACAAGAGTGTTCTAGCGCACTCAAAACAAATACAATCCACAACTGTCAGCTGTTAACATCTATTAAGAGACAGATAAACAGTGGCATAATCAGCAATACATCAGAAATTGTTACTGTGTGGTTATGATGAATTTAGGACAGGGCAGAGACAGAGATTAACAGAAATGCAGGGCGGGATGCCTAGTTTGTCAGGGCTATTTATAATAAGAAACTAGATGGTGCTTTCCATCTGCCAGGCTTTATTACAAAGGCTTTACAGGTATCCATTCACTTTATCCTTGCAACAAGTCTACAACTGGTTTCTAACACCTGAAGATGAGGATGCAAAGGTGAATGATAGACTCAGCTAATAAGCAGCAAAGCTGGGTATCAGATCCTAGTCAGCCAGCTCCAGAGCCTGCTTTTGACCCCATACACTTCCCTACTCAGCTCAAGAGGGTACCTGAGCTACCTGACCTCAATCCTTTTGCTAACAACCTAGAGGCAATGCCCTGGGAACATTATAAGGGAGAAAAGCTGTGAAACAGGTGCAAATGCTCATGGGAAGGAGGAAACAGAGAGCTAGAAAGCACAGAGCATGAATAATGCTGAGGTGGGCAGGTCAGGGGAGGCAGACAGAACTGGAGGCTGAGCTGTCCAGGACTGTCTCTTTCTTTCCAAAACCACAGCCTCCTGTTTTTCTCCATCACCCACTGTCCTCTGTGCCAAACTTCTTCCTCTTTCTTTTAACGTCTACCTTCAATAAAAATGGTCAGGAGTAAATGTTACAGAACAAGACTATTCAGAGGGTTAGGGACATGTTTCCATAAGGTACTTGCCTTGCAAGTATAACGAACTGAGTTTAATTCTCAGAACCCACACAAGAAAAGACAATGTGGCGATTGGAATGAAAATGGGAAATGGCATTATTAGGAGGTATGGGCTTATTGGAGGAAGTGTGTCATTGTGGGGGCAGGCTTTGAGATCTCTTTTGCTTAAGGTTCCCTCAGGGTGACAGTCAGTTGACTTGCTGTTGCCTGAAAGATACCGCACTCTCAGCTCCAGCACCATGACTGCCTGCACATCACAATGCTCCATGCCATGATGATAACAGACTGAACCTCTGAAACTAAAGGCAAGCCATCCTAATTAAATGTTTTCTTTATAAGAGTTGCTTTATAAGAGTCATGGTGTCTATTCACAGCAACGAATAAAACCCTAACTAAGACAGAAATTGATACCAGTGACTGGGGTATTGCTGTGATAGGCCTGACCATGTGTTTGTTTGGGGGGGGGGATTTGTATTTTGATACTTTGGATTAGGAAAGTAATGGAATGTTTTAAGCCCTGTTCAATGAGCCGTACTATTAGGAGCATAAAAGACAATGGTGCTAAGAGTTATGTGAACTGTCCAGAGCTGGATCAAGAGGTTTCAGAGGAGATGAATTTTAGTATGTTGCCTAGAAATCATTGTGTTATTTTAGTGAAGGAAGTGACTGCCTTTTGCCCTTGCCTGCCTGAAGCTAAAGTGGAGAGTTTAAGATTAATTCCATTGGCAAAAGAAATCTCAAACCAACCTAGTATAGACTCTGTCATGTGGATATTAGTGGTAACTCTAATGAAGATATATAATGAAAGAAATAAGTTGAGCAAGGAAAAATATTTGAGGAGCAAAAGGGCACCAGAAAGTTGAATGGAGCTAAATCCTCTGCTCAAGGAGATAAACGAGTTATGGAAATTGCCTCTGTACCTAACCAATGCCACTGGGGCCAGACATGTGTCAGAGGAATCCCTGAATGAAATCCAATTCATGAAGATGTGAATTGGAAGCCTGGGTTGCCTTGAAAACCCCAAGATGTGGGAGATGGCAGAGCCGTGGGATACCTGCTCAGGGGAGCTGCTAACAGGGAGGGGAAACAGCCCAAAAGAAAGAAGAAGTGTGTTGTAGTCAACAAAGCTGAATGGAGTTGGGGACTTGAAGAGCGTTTTTGACATCAGACATAAAGCTACAGAGTTTGGAGCTTGCTCAGCTGCTTTTAATTAAGTCTTGCTTTGGTCTAGCATTTACTCTTTATGCTCCCTTCTCTGCATTTTGAGATGGTAATGTGTATCCAGTGCCATTGTATGTTGGAAATATGTGATCTGCTTTTTTATTTTGAATTTTGTGGGGGGTAGGGGCTTACAGTTAAGAGATTTCCATGTATCTTAGAAAAGACTTTGGACTTTGAAATAAGTTTGAGACTGTTATAGACTATGGGAACTTTTGAAGTTGGACTGAATGCAGTTTTTGTATTATGATATGGCTGTAAGTCTTTAGAAGCCAGGATGCGGAATGTGGTGGTTTAAAAGAAAATGCTTCCCCAAAGGGAGTGGCACTGTTAGGAGCTGTGTCCTTGTTGGAGGAAGTGTGTCACTGTGGGGGTGGGCTTTGAGGTCTCTTTTGCTCAAGCTTCCTTCAGTGTGTCAGTTGACTTCCTCTTCCCTGCAAGAAGTAGCACTCTCGGCTCCAGCACCATGTCCCCCTGCACACCACCATGCTCCCTACCATGATGATAATGGACCGGACCTCTGAAACTGTAAGTGAGCCACCCCAACTAAATGTTTTCTTTATAAGAGTTGTCAGTGTCATGGTGTCTCTTTATAAAAATGAAAACCCTAGCTAAAACAGATGGGAAGGGAGGCACAGTTATAATTCCAGTGTTGGGGAGATGGAAATGGGCAGATACCTCGGGCTGAGGAGTCAGTCTAGCCTATTTGGGTTAGTTCTAGGCCAGTGAGATACTCTGTCTCAAGGAAAAGAAGAAAGGAAGGAAAGAAGGAAGGGAGGGAGGGAGGGAGGGAGGGAGGGAGGGAGGGAGGGAGGGAGGAAGGGAGGAAGGGAGGAAGGAGAGTGTTTCTTGAAAAATGACACTGGGGTTTTCCTTTGACCCCAGCATGCACATGTACACACAGCACATACACCAACATAAGCATACATACATGTAAAAATTTAGCCAAAGTCTTTGCCACGGTGTAAACTTTTTGCCATTTCCCCAGTGTCTGGTAAGGCTGTTAATTTTAACGTGGCACCTTACCAAAACATCTGGATTTTTAGCACATCCCTTTCTGTTTGTGTTTGCCCATGTGTTCTCTGAGAAGAAGGACTTTATCTACCTGAGTCCTCACCAGAGTCTTCTTTGATGTGCGTGTTCCTAACAGTAGTCTTTTTCTCCCCCTTTGGCAGTTTAGTAAATTTGCCAAATGTACTTCAAAACCTCGAGCCTCTCCTCACCCACCAGCCCCAAGGTGACTTGGTATTTGTTACATCAGTATCCTTGATGCTTTAGTATCCAAATGAACCATATGATGTAACAAAACATCATAGACTGATGTCTAACATATGGTATGTTAGTTCTAGATACTGGAAAGCTCCAGGTCATTGTTCAGGCTGATTGATTTCTTTTGAGCTAGGACACTGTCTCTGCATTGCAGAAAGCCACCTTCTTGCTCTATCCTGCGGTCCTTTCTCTCCTCCACTTCTCTCCTTACAAGGCGAAATCTATTAAATTAAAGCCCCACCCTTATTACCTCATTAAGTCTTAATTACTTCCTAAGGACCCTATTTTCAAATATTGTCATACGGGGGACTGGGATTCCCTTGTATGAATTTTTGAGGTGACAATTCAGTCCACAATGCTCAATTTGGCTATTCTTTGGGGGAAGTCTTTTAAATTGCCTATACACACTATCTAAAGAAAGAAAGAATAAACAAATAAATAAATAAATTTAGTTTCTCATGTAACTCTAACTTGGTAGTTCTCAACCTTGAATATCTTTTTATTTAATGAATAATGAAATAACACAATAATAATGAAATAACAATAATATTATCTAGAGGAAACATTATTGTAAGAGACATCTGTATTTATTGTGCAGTTTTTTTCCCACAAAAATTAATTCAAGGCAAATTTAAGTTCTATACTTAAAGAAGGTATAAATAATGCATATTTTTATTTTATCAACACTTTTTTCTCTACAGTGGAAAGCCTGAAAATTTTCAATTTATCTGTTCTAAATTTTAAATTTTGGTCCCATAGCTCCTTGCCATGTTTTTGGTGTTTTCAGTCCAAGGTGATGGAATTCTGTTCAATTAAATATATTCAGTTTTGCCATTCAAAACCTTTTTTCTTAAAAAGCAATCAATTGCTATAGGCTTTATTTTTATGTGCCACTGGCATAGTTTATTTGTTTAGTACATTTACACAGATACCAAATCTTGACTCACTAACTACTTGTCAGCTCAGGGAACACCTGAGCTGTATCCTGCTCAGTGCTCTGGACTCCTCCACAGCAGCCTCTTGGAAAGATCCAAGTCAGCAATTTCTAGCATTTTCAACATTTTTATTTCATAGGCTCCTTAAGGGGCTGGGCTGCAGAGTAGAAAATTAAGCAAATCTTTTAAAACCACCAACTCCTGTTGTCTTTTAGGAAACAAAAGCAAACCTTCCATGTACCCTGGTTACACTGCAATACTGTTTCCCATATCAGTGTCAGTTACAGATTCAGCCCCCCAGATCTGAGAAGATTTCTAAGCAAGAGCCCTGAGAATCCCAGGTTGCAAACTACAGAAACATATTTTTTTGACAAAATTTTGCAAAGTATAGAATGTGGTTTTAGTTGGGGATGCCATCTAAAAGCTGCAAAACATTTCTCAAACTCGGTCACTCACAGGAAAGAGGATGTAGCATACTTCAAAAAAATGGGGGGGGGGAAATAAAATATTTCATTCAAATTAAGAAATAATTGTTTTAATATTATTCAGAGCCACCTATATTTCAAACAACTTCACAGCAGTAGTGTGTAGAAATTGAGGAGACACAAATGGGCCACTTCTGTGCCTCTTCGGGTGCTGACAAGGTCACTGAACTCACCAAGCTGCTCAAAGAGTGACACAGGAGACACCTGCAGGGAATGATGATCAGAGGCCCTGCCTGCTATGAAAGATGGGCCTCCAATAACCTCTAACTCCCTTAGATTCTGTCCAACTTATGCTGGGCAAAACTGAATGAGGGGAAAGGAGGACGGGGCAAGTTGAAGGGTATAGCTGACAGTCTAGAATGAAATGTGGTGAAGGCTGTGAGCTGGAATTTGGGGACAGGGGTACATCTCACCTAGTATCCAGAGGCAGACATCTACACAGTGGATACCCACATAAGTCTTGTGATTGATTCCTCATTGCAACCACTTGCATAAGAACACATTTTTTTCTGCTTGGAATGCCAAAGCTAGATCTTCAGATCGATGAGCTACCTAATAAGCACCAAGGAAGCCTTTGTTCTTGCTAAGTTTCGGTTTTATTCAAAAGGAACAAGAGCTCACAAGTTATGTGAATATAAATACAAACCTTTGAAAATATGAGGGTAGGCAGGCTCAAAGCACTGTAATAATTCCATTTTCTTAATCCAGAAAGGAAAATGACTGTAATTAGGCTGAGATGTCTGCCAAGTTTCAGCCTGAAGGGACTATTTTGGCCAAGATACAAGCCCCTGAGAATAGCTTATAATGGACGCATCAAATCACAGTTAACTATGGCGGAGCAAGTAGCTATTTTGTAATGTAATCAGTCAATAATCATGCCTTGTGTTTGCATTTTAATTAAAATAAATAATACTTCCTCCCCTTTACTGTTTGTCACCTCCTTCCCACACATTATTATTATATATGACCATTTGATTAGCACAAATATCAATAAAATGCAAAAGCAAACATGAAGCTTCAGCCCTCTTACGCCCCTACTCATAAGACTTAAGATAGACCAGGATTGGAAAAAAAAAAACCATAGACAAATCTCAACAATGACACAGGTGTGGATGTATTTATGCCTATGTCTGTTGACTGTGAACCTTAAATTTCACTAGGGATAGAGGGAATTTCATTATTGGGGACTTGGGTATGGTTTAATTAATTATAGCTACAAAGCACTAACTGGAACCTTGATGATTTGAGAGAATGAGTTTACCTCCCAGTGAGCCTAACCTCTGCTCAGGGAAAAGGCACGTACAGGGAAAATAAAAATGATTATTAAATGAAATTACTCAGTGCATTCAGAAGCAGCCCGGGTACTTGTGCTGTCATCTTCCTTCCAATGGAGACAATTGTGCAAATGGGAAGACAGCTTCTGGTCCAAGCCCAGCTTAGATGAAAAGTCTTTGCAGCAGAGCTTAGCAAAGGAGTCACTGAACCTTGTTAGGCTGGCTAGTTCCATATCAACTTGATACAAGCTAGAGTCTTTTTGGAAGAGGGAACTCCAAATAAGAAAATGTCTCCCACAAGACTGTCCTGCATGAAAGCCTGTGGTGCATTTTCTAGAAATATTCTCATCAGTTCTGACAATGCTGACAAATGCCAAAGACCATCTACCAAAACCCCTTGGACAACCCTGACTAATAATTCCAAAGGGGCTTATGCTCCAAGAACCAAAGACAATCTTACAGAAGCCCCAACATAGTGCATGAGAAATCTTTTCTCAAGTTTTTGGTCAGGGATGTCAAAGAGACTCCCAAAACATTAGAGGCCAGTAATAATGTCTTTAGTGTCACCCAAGAAATGGAAAGGTCAGTTCCTATTGCTGAAGACACCACACACTTCAGACAGGGTCCAGAGGCCCCTGAGCTAGAACTGGCCAGAATGTCTCCTCCCTAAGGATTTGCTTTTATGGTACTAAATGGTGCCATGCAAGCTTTCAAAGGAAGGAAGGAAGCAATTAACAGGCCTACCCAGCTATGACACCTACAAACCACTGTAATGACACAATAACCATAGGTGTAGGGTAGAGGCTCACTTGCTTGTCAATAACCAACAGCTCTCCACTGAACTAAAGATATTCTCAACAAGAGAAGAATCATAGATGGTACTGGAAACCTAGCCAACTATCAAGACTAGTAAATGCCCAGATCTTGGAACAGAGCACACAACCACTAGTTACTAAACCAGCATAAACCCTAACTACATTATAAACATCTGTCCTTATACCCATAGATACATGTAGTCTTCATCCCTCATCAAGGATTCCTCTTTTTGCAACAGACAGACCATTAGGAAAAACACAATCAAAATGCAATGTTGTGGAGCCCAGACCCAAGGAACACATCTACAACACAACTGTACCCAAGACTCAGGGATGGTTGTTGATATGGGTAAAAACGACTGTAATTGCCAGAGGAATAGGGAGCTTGCTGTGAGGTTGTGTTTTTTTTTTAGACATGTTAGAAGTTATCCCTATGTGGTCTAACTAATATAACTGCCTAAACATGACCTGAACTAGGAAGATACCAATAGATAAGCTAATGTAAACGGGGGAAACCTCATGAGGCCTCAACCATAGATAAAGAACTACTGGCAAGAAAGAAACAGGAGTGTGTGAAAAGTAGTCTTTCCCAGGAAAGAGCACATCCAACACCAAGAGTCAGCCCTGAAAATACACAAGCAAATGACATTATATGGACTGTTGTTACATGCAAATATCTATAATACACACACACACACACACACACACACACACCAACAGTTAAAGAAAAAAAGGTCATGAATTTGAAAAAGAATTGAAGGGTTTGGAAAGAGAAAAGGGGGAAGTGATGGAATTATAATCTCAAAAAATAGAAATTCTCATGTAAGTAGAAAATTGTAGCGGTACTAATGCTCACTATTTCCATTTATTTACCAAGAACTTGCCTTTGCAAAGAGCTCCTTTATTCAACCATTCCATGTGGTAGGCACACTGGTGGTATTCCATAGCTACTTGATCTGAGAAGGGGACACGATGTTTCTTTACCAGTAAGCAGTTTATTCAGCCAAAAAGAAGGCTGCTCAGAGTGCCTTCAAAATCGAAGTACAGTGAGACTGAGATTTTCTGTGTCTTCTGCTTCTTGTATTCAGTACATGGTGATACACATTTTGATTGGATCTTTTTAAATTAATTTTTATTTAAATTAAAAACAATCTTATTTTACATACCAATCCCTGTTCTCTCTCCCTCCCATTCCCCTCACCAACCTCCCATCCCAACCCTGATCCACTTGTCAGAGAGGGT
Organism: Cricetiscus sungorus; assembly: GCA_030556225.1. Taxonomy (NCBI): domain Eukaryota; kingdom Metazoa; phylum Chordata; class Mammalia; order Rodentia; family Cricetidae; genus Cricetiscus; species Cricetiscus sungorus. The sequence continues at coordinate 44,483,500 of JANBXA010000731.1, read as the reverse complement.
AAGGCCTCCAATGGTGGATCATCCGAGTCTGTCATATCATTCGGGGCAGGACCTAGGCCCTCCCCCTATATCTAGGCTGAGAGAGTATCCCTCCATAGGGAATGGGCTCCCAAAACCCATTTCTGCACTAGGGATAAACACTGGTTCTACTACCGGAGGCTCCATCGACTGCCCAGGCCTCCCAACAGATACCCACGTTCAGGAGGCCTGGTTTAGTCCCATGCTGGTTCCCCAGCAGTCACACTAGGGTCCATGAGCTCCCACTTGCTCAGTTCAGCTATTTCTGTGGGTTTCCCCAGTATGGTATTGACCCCTTTGCTCATCACTCCTCTCTACAGTATCCTTAGGCATCAAGGAAATGCAAATCAAACCAACTCTGAGATATCATCTTACTACTGTCAGAATGGCTAAAATCAAAACACCAAGGAGAGGCTGTGGCGAAAGGGTCACACTCCTCCACTGCTGGTGGGAGTGCAAACTTGTACAGCCACTTTGGAAATCAGTATGGTGGTGTCTCAGGAAACCTCAATATCCAGCAATCCCACTCAGGCATATACCCAAAGGATACACATTCATACCACAAGGACATTCATTCAACTATGTTCATAGCAGTATTATTTGTAATAGCCAGAACCTGGAAGCAACCTACATGCCCCTCAACCAAAGAATGGATAAAGAAAATTTGGTACATTTATACAATGAATACTATTCAGAGGCAAAAAACAAACAAACAAACAAACAAACAAAACAAACAATGACATCTTGAAATTCTTAGGCAAATGGACAGAACTAGAAGAAACTAACCTGAGTGAGGTAACCCAGACACAGAAAGACAAACATGGTATGTACTTACTCATAAGTGAATATTAGACATCGAGCAAAGGATAACCAGCCTACATTTCACATCCCCAGAGAAGCTAGGAAATAAGGAGGACCCTAAGAGGGACATACATGGTCCCCAGGAGTAGGGGAAAGGGAAAAGATCTCCTGAGTAAATTGGGAGCAGGGTGGGAGGGGAGAGGGAGTTAGGAGAAAGAGAAGGGGAGAAGGGGAAGGGAGAGAAGAACATGAGGGATCAGGAAGATCAAGTTGGGGAATAATAGAGGAGAGCAAGAAAAGAGATACCTTAAAAGAGGGAGCCATTATAGCTTTAAAGAGAAATCTGTCACTAGGGAAATATCCAGGGATCCACAAGGATGACCCCAACTAAGAATCTAAGCAATAGTGGAGAGGCTACCTTATATGCCCTTCCCTGATAATGAGATTGATGATTACCTTAATTATCATCCTAGAGCCTTCATCCAGTAGCTGATGGAAGCAGAAGCAGAAACAGAGATTCACAGCTAAGCACTGAACTGAACTCCTGGAATCCAGCTGATTGGATATAGATATTTAAGCCACCAGGAAACAATATGAAGAAAAAAAATATGGAATTAGATGGGAGGAAAAGGAATGGGGCTGCAAGAGGGATGTAGCATGTGTGCATGTCCTCACAGGACATGGACTACTTTATGCAGCTGTTCCCTGATTTTCTTTTCCTTACGTCTTTGGACGCCCCCCCCAACACCACATTATCCCTCTTACATGGAAACAACGGTAAAGAATGTTTATGAAATTTACCAAGAATCCCATAGGTAGTCTTGCATAGTTTTTGTATTTATAGTCTTTGGAACCATTGGATCTCAGATTCTTCTCTGAACTCACAGAAGAGATGGGGAAGTACAAGGGTGGAGAAGGTGGAGGGGAGAGTGAAGCATATACATTAGTACCCCTGAAGATAGATGGTCCACCATACGTGGAAAACATACTCTATCGAGCAGGAGGCATGTCCTATAGGTTAAATAAAGGATTTGATGTCCAAAATATAAACACACACGATGTTTTAAACAATACCAGTTGCTTGTGTGACTTCTCCTGAGGAAAAAACTAACAGAAGTGTATTTCCTTCAGATAAGACACAGACAACAGACAAAAACACACGATTTCATCAGAGCGTAAGTTAACCAGTATGCTGGTTACCATTTGTCATCTAGGAATAGGTAATCTCCATTGAGAAAACACCCCCATGAGATTGTCTTGTGCTGCTGTCTATGGAGTGTGTTCTGGACTAATAGTTGACGTGGCAGGGCCTAGCCCACGTTGGGTAGTCCCACTCAGGTGTTCTTGAGTTGTATAAAAGATGCAAACTGAATGAGCTGTGGAGAGCGGGACAGTGAGTAGCATTCCTCCATGGTCTCTGCTGCAGGTCCTGCCTTGAGCATTGTTAATAGGTCGTAGGGTCCTTAGGGAGTAGGGTCTGTGGAATTAACTTAGGTGTTTGTGAGTATGTCCAGAGGAAAAACACTAGCTGCTCTCTCTCCCACTCACTCTCTCTCCTTTTCTCCTTCTCCTTAGCTAACCATGATGTTACCAGGTTTTCTCTGCTAGATTCTTCAGCCATAAGGCTGTACCTCCTCTCAGGTGTCAAGGCAATGGGGTCAAGCTACCACAGATATAACCTCTGAAACCCTGAAGCATCAATCTCCCTTTGATGTTGACTCTCTGAGGTGGCCAAGCTGACAGAAACCTGAATGACACTGTGGTTAACCAAGACTCTTACAAAGTGTTGTTCACTGTACTTTGAGGTATCTTGTCACCTGAAGGAACCCAGAACCTCTTTTTCAAGTGGCAGTATGTGCTTCCTGCTACAGACTGTTGAATTTAATCTCTCACCAATGAAGGTGGTAAAGGTGATTTAAGCAGGGCAGCCAGTGAAGCAAGACAGAATGTAGTCTCATTTGGGGCATCTGGCTGGAAAACAATGACACGATCAGACCCCCAAAGAGAAACATATAAGGCAGAACCACCAACACAATGCATCGTTGGAAAACTCCTTCCAGGATTACTACCATCTTGACAGGCTAAGGGCAGAGCTCAATGTTGGTTCACGGGTCTTGTCAACACGATTTCCTGAGTCAGAATGATGTCATGGGTTCAATCAACACCAGCAGAAAAACAAGTGAAAAAGATGGAGTGTAGTGATGAGTGCACAATTCCAAAAATACCTTTAAAAAAGCCAAAACAGTGATATGCAGCATACAGGATAGCACAGTTCAAAATCTTTAATATTCATACAGACTTGGCAATGTCCTCCTCTGGTGTACTCATGAACATGCTCAAGTGTATACTTTCATATTCCAACATGCATACAATATACACATACACAAATGCATATCATATACATCCACATACATATAAATACACACATATGCATGCATCATACAGGCATCACACATATTCACAACACACATAAATATGGCATGTATCACACATAAAGACAAACATACATGCCCAGAAATTGTTCACAACAAAACTTGTCAAATTATTATATTATAATCACATTGTTGCTGAGAAAATAAAAATCAGCTAAACAATCTTGACTTCTTTTCTTTCTAAATAAAGACTTACACAGTCTGTGCCTCTGTGAATTGACTTAAATGTGTAGTTTTACTTGTTGACTGTATTAATCAGTTCTTTCACAATCTCTCCTGCTTGTTTGTCAGCTAGTTTGGTTGTCTGACTAAAGGAAATTAGACCTTAGAGACTGACGTAGGTGGCATCCTCCTTCTGACGCCTGCAATTACAGACCACAAGTTTGATACATAATCCCTACTCTGCCCATAAATGAGTAAGTAAATAGATAGTTCTCAGCCTAAGAAGGATGGAAAACCAAATGTCCTCCCTCCCCAGCAGCTTGGAGTTGCTATAATATACTCATACTGCTTTTTCACACTCATTTCCGATGTGTGACCTTCAGTATGTATGCATAAGAAGGTCAAATAGCACATGAAAGAAGCCATCACTTCCTCACAGCTCTGGCCCACTTCTGTCTCAGAAGGGCTTTCTGCATTCTTTCTTAATAAACAGTCTCTAATCTGCTACCGTCCATGTATATCTGCTTCATTTTGTCCCTCCCTCCCTCCTTCCCTCCCTCTCTCCCTTCTTCACACTCCCCCTCCCTCCCTTCTTCCCTCCCTCCCTCCCCCTCCCTCCCTTCTTCCCTCCCTCCCTCCCCCTCCCTCCCTCTTCCCTTCCTTCCTCTCTCCCTCCTTCCCCCCCTTCCTTCCTTCCCTTTTCCCTCTCAGGACATAAGAACTGGGAAATTCCTGTGGGTTCCCACCAGACTCTAATATCCACCAATAACAGCTGTTGAACCTACCAGTTAGAAGTGAAGAGAAGTTAGAAGTGCTTTTAATCTCTTAAAACTTTCCACTTATTCAAGGGGCTCCAATAGGAGTCTAGAATGTTTTCCTCCTCTTTCTTAATGAATACTCCCCTCTCAACAGCTAATATATTTCTTCCTTCTCACCCTCCTTTCACTTCCCTTAAGGCATGTGGAGACAGCTGGCCCAGGTAAACTAAGATGACTAGCAGGTGCTTACTGGGAAGTACCAGGGGTGATGGTAGGGACATGATGGTATTGAGTTGGATCTAGTCTTCTCTCCTCCGTGGCTTAATGCACCACATACTAGGTGGATCTTGTAGCAATGTGGCTCAAGCCACAAAATGCTTGGAGTTACAGATGCCCCTACAGTGTGTGGGATAACTACAAATGAAACATCACCATCATGGGTAATTGCCTTCATTTGGGGAATTGTCAACTCTGGAAGGTTTGGTTGTTCTTGGAACCCGAGGAAGCTATAGGTTTCAGAAAGAGTCTTAGGGTTTCTGCTACTCTGAAGAGACACCATGACCATGACAACAACTCTTATAAAAGAAAACATTTAATTGTAGTGGCTTGCTTACAGTTCAGAGATTTAGTCCATTATCATCACGATGGAAAGCAAGGCAGCATGCAGGCAGAGAAGGTGCTAGAGAAGGAGCTGAGAGTTCTACATCTTACACAAGCAACAGGAAGTGGTCTGTCTCACTGGGCATGGCTAGCGCATATATGAGACCTCAAAGCCTGCTTCCACAAAGATGCACTTTCTCCAACAAGACCACACACTTTTCTACAAGGTCACACCTCATTAATAATAGTACAACTCCCTTTCAGGGTCATTTTCTTTCAAACTACCACATTCCACTCCCTGACCCCCAAAATGCTTGTAGTCATATCATAATGCAAAAAATGCATTCAGCCCAACTTCAAAAGTCAAAGTTGCCATAGTCTATAATACTCCCAAACTTATTTAAAAGTCTAAAATCTCTTCTGAGAGTCATGCAATCTCTTAACTATAATCACCTGTAAAAATCAAAGTTAAAAAAAAAAAAACAGATCATATATTACCAATCTATAATGACACCGGATACACATTACCATTCCAAAACAGAGGAAGGGAACGTAGTGGGGAAATATTGGACCAAACAAGACCAAAAAACAAGCTGGGCAAACTCCAATCTCTGCATCTCCATGACTACTGTCAAAAAGTTCTTCAGAACTCTTTTCAGTTTTGTTGACTATAACACACTCTGTTCTCTTGGGCTGGTTCTACTTCCTGTTAGCAGCTCTCTTCAGCAGGCATGGCCATGGCATCTCCAGCATCTTGAGATCTCCAAGGCAATCCAGGCTTCTCCTTTATAGCTGCACACAATGACCTCTCTGGGTCTCCATTCAGGGACACCCCTGACACATGCCTGGCCTCAGAAACCTTTCTTATTTGTGGAGGCAAATTCCATAACCTATTTCTTCTAACCTTAATCTAAACCAGAACCAAATGTGTGTGTGTGTGTGTGTGTGTGTGTGTGTGTGTGTGTGTGTGTGTGTGTGTGTGTGTTTTCAGCAAGCACTTGAAAAGATCTATGGCACTCTGCAGGTTGTGGAAGTGTTTTCCCTACAAACATGTTAGAATGTAAGGAAGGGGCAGTTCAGGTTGCTGAGGAATCATGTTACTATGGTGTATGAAAGGCAAGTGACAGTGAACTAAAATATATAGTGTCAACAATATATAGGTAATTTGGAAAAAATAAACAGAGAAACATTGTCATTAAAGACATAATGAATTAAATGGACCAAACAAACATCTATAGAAAATTTCATGCAAACACTAAAGAACCATTAAATTTAATATAAATTAATTCCAGGAACTCCTGAGCTTTCTCTGAAGTTGGTCATAGATAAGGACACAAAGCAAGTATTAATAAATGTTAGACAACTGAAATAAAATCCTGTATTGTATCTAAGCCATAATGAAATAAAGTTAGGTAAAAAAAATCCCTAGAATTGAAATAAAACATATGGAAATGCATGGAACACTATAAAGGCACTCCTAAGAGTAAAATTTGCTATTGTTCTTGGTCACTGAACTAGTGAGCTTTAACAGTCAACTTGATACAACAAAATTATCTGGGAAGAGACTCTCCATTGAAGAGATCACTTGGCCTAGGAGCATGTATGTCTATTAGGGGTTGTCTTGATTGTCAATAGATGTAAGAGGTCCTAGCCCATTGTGGATAGTATCATTTGCATATCCAGCAGTCCCAAACTATGTAAGATAACTAGTTGAGCATGAACCTGTGTTCCAGCCAGGAAGTAGCCACCTCCATGGTTCCTCTATGTGACCCACTTGTTGTGATGGGAATTCCTTGGTGAAGGCAATGCTATAAGAAGTAGCACACGCTCCAAATTCAGGTTATTGCCATTGCTTCCCTCAATGTTGGATTATGACACAGAATGTAAACCAAATAAGTCTTTTCTTCCCCAAAGTGGCTGTTGTTTCAGCATATTTTATCATAGCAACAGAAATGAAACTAGAACAATTACTCAGCATAATTAAATGCTGAACGTAATACACAGATCAGTTCCAGGCCATGGAGCAATCAATCTCAAACTACCTAAGACATTGCTGGATGGTGCCTTGCAGGCCACAGGAGTAATAAGTCACCAGTAGTCTTAGAGTGTACTAGAACCTGTGTGCTGCAATACCTACCTACCAGACAAAACGGGTCCCTGCTATAGTAGTGGTAACCAGTGGCTTTCTGATTGCATATGAGGTCTCCTTCACAAGCAAAAATTCACACTTGGTACTATAAAGCTGGTTAAAATCCTGTCTTCGTGTTTCTATTGCTGTGAATAGACACCATGACCATGGCAACTCTTTTAAAAGAAAACATTTAATTGGGGCTGACTTACAGTTTCAGAGGTTTAGATCCTTATCCTCATGTAGGGACACGGAGGCATGCAGGCAGACTTGGTGCTGGAGAAGGGACTCAGAGTTCCCGCAAAACAGCTGACCTGAGCAAGTGGGAGCTCACAGACTCCAGACTGGCAGCTAGGGATCATGCCTGAGACAACACCAGGTCCCCTGAACATGGTCAGTTGGGGAACTTGGGCAATTTATACAGCCACTGGCAGACCAGCTGTGGAACCAGTATTTACCCCTAGTGCATAAAAGGGCTTTGGAGACCATTCCCTTTGGAGGGATACTCTCTCAGCCTAGGTATAGGGGGGGTCATGCCCCCAAATGATGTTACAGACTTTGATGAGGGAAGGAGGACTCATCCTCCCTGAGGAGTGGATGAGGTGTGGGATGGGAAGATGGAACTGGGATTGGTATGTAAATAAGATTGTTTTTAATTTAAATGGAAATTAATAAAAAATAGTTCTGTGCAAAGAACCTGTGACGATTAGGGACACCAGTGGGCTTTTGACATTTCTCCCAGCTCTGGACACTTGTGCATTTGGAAGTGTTTCCCTCCTAAATAAGCCTTTTCTGCTTCTACTACTACCTACATGTCTCTGTTCAATGCTTTGTTCTGGGAAACAAGAATTTGGAAATACCAAACTCCAATATCTACCAATCGCATAATTTTCAGACACAATCCTAAATGCATTGCAGGCATAAACTTAATTTTTCAGTATGAGTTTAGTAAGAAAATACCTTGAAAAGACAGAAAATATTGATATGGAGGATGGCTAAGGAATATTCATAATAATATTCCTAGTTCACCTAAGCAGTTCAATTGATGTCTTAAAAATAAGGTGAATATGAGGTAACATTTCAAAAAACCCAAAATCTAAAGTAGACAGGTGGAATAGGTTGGTGAAACCTGTCTTACTATTCCGAGTTCTATTGAATTATTTACCATAGTTAATAATAACTATGTTAATATTTTTATTTTAAAATTTTTGAAAGTTTCAAATGTCTCATCACAAAAATGACAGATAATGATGGTGATGAATTACTTTGGTTTACTTAATCATTCTATTTTCTCTCTCTCTCTCTCACTTTATATACATATATATATATGTATGTATGTATATATATATATATGTATTCACATTGTACCCTCTAAATATACATATAATTTTTTCTTTAATAAAAATATTGAGGGGTTTGAATGAGACATTCCATAGGGCTGAGTGTTCCAAGGTCTCTTGTTCTCTGCATAATGTCCAGCTATAGGTCTCTGTATTTGTTCCCATGTGCTTCAGGAGGCTGAGCAAGACAGTGATCTATGAGGATAGCAGAATATCATTAGGAATTATTTATCACTAATGTTTTATTTTATTTTTAGACCAGTAGTGTTTGCTTTTACCCTAGGTTCCTGGTCTATTTATTCCTGGTTCTTAGTCACACAATCAATGGTATGAGTTCCATCTGGTGGAGTGGACTTTAAGTCAAATCAGATATTGGTTGGTTACTCCCATAAGCTTTGTGTAGCCATTGCCCTTGCTCACCTTGCAGACAGGACACCATTGTAGATCAAATGTTTTGTGGCTGACTTGGTGCTTACATTTTTCTTTTGGTAGTATATAGAGTACTTTTCTGTACCAAGGATGCTAGCATGTAGGTGTGAATGCTCTATGTGGGTATCAGATCAACTTCTCCATGTTCATTGAGTTCTGAAGTCATAGTCTTCAGTAATGAATATTGCTGTCAGTTTGTGGAGAGCAACCTACTTGCCTTGGCAAAAACCTGGGTTGTTTGGAGATTCCCATAGTAGATTAAACCCCACATTTTTCCAATATTTCCTCAGAATTTTTATGACTATGTTAATTATATAATTTTTTATTCTTCTCTCCTTGGCAGCTCATTTAGGCAAAAGAGACAATAGTAAATATACTACTGTTTATCATTTTTGTCTTCTGTAGAAATAGTCAAGTGGCTGAACCAGAATGTGTAATCTATTGAAATTTCATATTCCATTACAGAAAAACTAAAATCATGCATTGCAAAGATAAAACTCACATATACATTCTCAATATACAATCACAGGGTACATATCGACAATAGAAAAATGTGAATAGCTGATAGGAGATGTTATTCTGTAAATATGTTTCTCATACTGGTTAATGAATAAAGCCCTGTTGGCCAATAGGAAAGCAAGATAGGCGGGGCTAGGAGACTAGGAGGAGGAAAGAGGAAGTAGTTAGGAGGAGTCAACATGGAGAGCCCGGAGAGGGAGAACACCAGCCAGCTGCTCTGGCTGGTAAGATGAGCCATGTGGAAATACTTAGAATAGTAGAAATGGGTTAATCATTAAGACAGAGCTAGCTGATAAACAATGATAGTAACTGACCAACAGGATTGTATCAAATACAGAGTCTCTGCATGTTATTGGGGGCTGGCATGGTGGCAGGACCAGACCAGCAGTGGGGAAAAACCTGCTCATAACAAATAGCCAAGAATGTTCTTGTGTAAAGATCTTTCTAGAAGTCTCTCCTTTTGGTTTTCCCCTCTGATTTGCCTCATTTTATTCCCCTCCTTCCCTTTCTTCCTGTTACATTCCTTCTCATTATTTATTCATGTTTTATATTGCTGATCTCTAATTAAAAAAACAGTATATTAATTGAATGTGTAACTAATCTTATTCTGGATTTGAAAACAAGAAGACTCGATTTTCTAAACCATTTCTTTGGGTTGTTATTAAATAGCTAGCACCAAAGTCAACTTCCTATTACAGATATTTTTAAGGACATCACCTGGTATTAAACAAACCAATAATAATTTTTTAATCACACTCAGCATTTTGACTTAGACCAATTAAAAATCAAAATATTGTGAAGTATTTTGAGAAACAAATAATGATTTCAAGGTGTCATTGGCAAATAAGTGAGCAGGTGATACGTTCGACCAGCTTAGCTAAAGCTGATATTGTGTTCACTAGATCTGTCAAGTTATTGCTGCAAAAAGAAAAGCAGTTAAAGAAACACATGATTCTGGGGCTGGGGCAGATGAACATTGAAAAGAAAAGAAAGGATATTTAGAAAGAAATATCTGTAGAACAAGTTGGAGAAGGGGAAAAACTACTGAGGAAAAAGTGAAAATAGTATAGTCCATGTTCTAAACACTAAGAAATGAGTAAAAATCAAGTGCACTGGCTTCATTCACTCAGGGTGTACTTACATGTAATGTCAAGCCATCATGTCCATTTGTATAGGAATTTGTTAACATTTCATGTTAAAAGACACTTAGCTACAAAGATACAACTGTAGGAAATTGGGTGTCATGGGTTGCCATAAGAAGTAGAAAACATTATAAAATTTAATGCCATCAACCAAATGACTTAAGGTAAGATTGTAGAGAATAATTATTCTACCTGATGTTCAGGAGCAGCTAGACAAGGGTAGGTATGTATATGGGTTGAGAAAACCTAGAAATTATAATCAAAGCATTTAGGAATAGTCATCATTTACATGGAAAAAGCAGCTGACTATGCAGATTCTGGGTAGGAACTAGGGAGCTGAAGAAGGGTAAATTATCAGGCAAGTTAAATATGCTTGTCTGAACTACCCTTGCTTCCAGCTCCACAAGTGATGTTCTCACTCATAATAACATTCTGCTCTTAGTTATCAAGCACAAGAATTTCTAGAATGAAGCATCTCGTATCCCATTGAAGTGACTTGACTGTAATTTCCCACCCATCAGCTCATCCCTCAGATGCTTGCCTCTTCCAATTTCATCATGAAGACTACTCTACACAAATATGTTAGCAGTTTTCAGTGACTAGGTTAGCATCTGATTGGCTTCATTTCTGTTAGCTTCCTGTAAATCTTCTAATATCTCTCAGATTACATAAAGTTAGTCGTTGCATCAAATGGAGGGAGACATAGGTGTACAATTGGAGAGTATCTTCTCTGGTTCTATCTTCTGAACAGTCAGATGAAGTGTTTTCCTTCCTAGATACCCATGCCACACCTCAGGCCACAGAAAAGCAGATCTGCATCCACGATTTGAAGTTTTTGAGAATATTAGAGTCTTCTAATTACTTCACAGCAAGTTGTGGTGATTTTATTACCTTCTTTTACATTTTGTCCCTTTGTTTAATTTTTATTTGTTTTGGCTTTGTTGTTATTGTTGTTTTTGGTTTTGAGGCCAAGCCTTCTGTTCTCTAGACTGCCCTACATTTCCTCTTTATGTTCAACTTTTTGCCTTTTAAATCTCAGATTTAAATTCACCTGTATGTTGAGTCTGAGGATGGAATCCGGTTTGTATTCTCCCTATGGGCATCAATAAATAGCATCATTTTGAAGAAAAAGAAATGTGAGTATTGAACATTATTCAAGCTGATTCTGCTCAGAAGCCTCTGTGTGAGTCCTTTCCCAAGACAACAGAGGCCAGCCTTTCCCCTATAGCTTCATGCTCAGAGAAGAGTGTTAAGTTACTCAGTGCTTTGTTTTGTTTTAAACGGTAGTTGTCTATGCTGCCCATTTGTTTGTACGGCTAACCCTTGGCTCTTTTGGGTTTAAGGTGTCTTGTGATCTCCATGCCCCAGTGTCTGGTGTGTGACAGGCATTAAGTGTTTGGCACGTTAATAAATTAATGAGCATATTTGCAGGACTCAAAGGGAGCCAGGAGGAACCCAGTGCGCTCTTACATTGGGTAGAATTCAGTATAAATGTGCTCTCTTCTCAATTCTTACATCGAAGAATTTGGAAACAGAAGAGATTCGAAAGTATTCAATGATTAGTTCTGTAAGTGTCTTGTCCTGGGCTTTTGTGAATTAATTTAGGAAGCAACACAATGCCCCATTTACTTTCATTTTTCTTTCCAAGAGAGGCAGAGAAACACCATGCATACAAAAAGCTGCATTAGGCTGAACATAGCTCCAAGTGGTTAAAGAGTTACAATCCCACCCTGGTGTATTAGCCTCATCTTTTTTCATTTGCTTTATCCCAATGATTAGTTATTTCATACCTCGCTTTTTTTTTCTTACCTGTCTTGACACATTTGAACTCTGTCAAATTCTCCTCTGCGCAGGAATTAGTGTGAAATTTATTACCTTATTCTTCCCATGTATTAACAGGGACGTGCTTTACAAATATGAATACGGAGCAAATTTATTATTTACATCCTCAGCCCTAGCCTTCATAACTACTTAATATGGAGAAGGTGTTTAGCTTTCCGATGGAGTCCAGCTGCCTCGCTGGAATCAAACTTGTAATTGCCTCTTTGGGACTTAAAGCCATTATAGTTGTGCTTTTATGTTCTCTTGTTGTGCCTGAATCACTTTTTCAGGTCTGTGAAGTACAGCTGGTACAATAAAAGTTTGATCAATGCATAACCAATGCAGAGTATTTCTTCCGGAAAAATAAAGCCCAGGTGAAAAATGTGCATCTAGGAAAACAATCTTTGTCAGCCTCTGAGTCTCAGAATTTAAATGTGCTTTATTTAATCTTGAGGTAAGGGCTGAACTTGGGTTTCTGTGCCAGAGCTCTATGCTACTCAAATGTCACACATTGAGCTGTGTATGATAGGGGCTAGGGTAGATAAAGAATTTCTCACCAAAAAGCCAACTGTTTTGGCTTTAGAAATAATGTCCATTTATACTGATAAAAAAAATAATGTACAGTTGGATTGCCCAGAATTCTCTTGATCAACTACTGAGGGCAGTGAAATGGTATTTTTTTCATTTTTAGAAGACATTTTAAATGAGTTATTAGAGTGTTTGTGTGTGTGCGTGTGTGTATGTGTGTGTGTGTATGTGCATGTGTGTATGTGTATGTGTGTGTGTGCATGTGTGTGCATGTGTGCACGTGTGTGTATGTGTGTGGGTGTGGGTATGTGTGTATGTGTGCGTGGTGGGTGTGTGTACACGTGTGTGTATGTGTGTGCATGTAAGTATGTGTGTACGTGTGCGTGTGTGTGCGTGTGCGTCTGTGCGTGTGCATGTGCATGTGCGTATGCGTGTGTGTATGTGTGTGCGTGTGCGTGTGCGCGCATGAGTGTGTGTGCGTGTGTGTATGTATGTGTATGTGTGTATGTGTGTATGTGTGTGCGCGTGCGTGTGTGTGTATGTATGTGTATGTGTGTATGTGTATGTGTGTGTGTGCGCGTGTGTGCATGTGTGCATGTGTGTGTATGTGTGCACGTGTGTGTATGTGTGTGGGTGTGGGTATGTGTGTATGTATGCGTGGGTGTGTGTGCACACGTGTGTGTATGTGTGTGCATGTAAGTATGTGTGTATGTGCGTGTGTGTGCATGTGCATGTGCGTGTGCGTGTGTGTATGTGTGTGCATGTAAGTATGTGTGTATGTGTGTACGTGTGCGTGTGCGTGTGCATGTGCGTGTGCGTGTGCGTGTGCGTGTGCGTGTGTGTGTGTGTGTGTGTGTGTGTGTGTGTGATATAGGGAAGGACTGGACATACCACCGTATACACATGGAGGGCAGAGAACAACTTTGTAGAGTCGGTTCTCTCCTTCTACATTTACCTGGACTCCATGTGTCAAACAAAAGTCACCAAGCTTCAGAGCAAGCACCTTCACCAGATGAGTACTGCTAACCCTGAGAATTTACATTTGTTTTAGAGACAAAAAAGCTGAGGCTGAACAATTCCACCTGCTGGTCACCCTGGGATTTGAAGACACTGTGATGTCCTCTCCTTCCTAGTGTAGCTGTCAGTCACTGGGGACAGATGCTCATAATTAACACTAGGTTTCTTTGTTCTCATCCATTAAATTGGCTATAATTTGAGGGAGACATAAAAGTGTGTTCCTGGTTCTCCCTCAAGAAGTCCACATGTACACATGGCACACAGTTCAAGTGACAATGGTTCAGAAGTGATGAACATCTAATAGAAATATTACTTTGAATTTTGTGATTTTATCTCTTTCTGTGCTCCTGATACTCAGTGTATTCCTGTCCTCAGCTGCTGGCCATCACAGATTGCAACGGGAAACAACTAAAGCCCAGTGTGGGGAGTTGCTGTGCTGTTCTGTGCTGTGCTGTGCTTTGCTACTTGATAGCTTAGCTGGATCACACCCATTCTCAGCTCAGGTTACTCCTGATTGCTTACAGGACCGTGCAGTGGTGATAGTTCTGGGTGTACTGCCACTTCCACAAGCCAAAAACACCTGTAGTGGAGTCCACCGGTTTCTGCCCCACCCCCATCCCACATTTCCCACCTGCTTGTTTTCTCTCCTTCAAGGAACAGGTGTTCACAGGGCTTCTTGTCTTTTTTAGCCTTAATTTTCTCCTTAGGAAAAAAATATATTAACCTGGGTATGTTAACACATCCCCATTGTTCCTGCACTTAGAAGGCTTAGATGGGAGGATCTCAAGCTTTGAGGCCAAATTGAGCGATATAACAAAAATCTGTCTCAAAAAAAAAAAAAAAAAAAAAAAAAGTTGTGTTTCCATATAGTCAGTAGTCCAACTAAAAACCATCATGTCTTTTCTCAAGTCTAGAATTTGTCTTTATAGAACCAGTTGTTTCCATCAGTAGATAAGTAAACCCATTTAATCAGGAGCCTGGGGAAGTGGAAGTTTATGCAACATGTAAGGATTCTGATTATCTGGCTGATCCACATATAAATTCATATAGTTTACAGGGGTCTGGTGATTCTCTGTGCTTCTGTCTTGCTGGTTTGAGAGCCCATCAATGGATGGATGGATAAAGACAATGCTGGGCTGGAGAGATGTCTCAGCTGTTGTTAAAGGCTAGGCTCACAACCAAAAATAAAGACAATGGTATGTGCACACAATGGGATACTGCCCGGTCCTACAGAGAGGGAAATCCTGCCATCTGTGTTAAATTGATGAACTAGAGGATGTTGTGAGAGTCAGTGAGGTCAGGCACTGAAAGTTCAGAATGGTATGATCTTGGCTGCATGTGAAATTCTGAAAGCCAACCTCATAGAAACAGAGAGCAAGATGGATTACCCAAGGATGTGGGAGAAAGAAGATGGCATATCTTGGCCATTTCAGCTAGACAGAAGAGTAAGGTTTTTGAGATCTATTGAACACATGTCTACATGGGGGAAAATAAGCTTCTGAGGTGATGGATTTGCCAAGTTTGACTTTTCAAAGCAAAGATACCCATCATCAGATTTCACTCCATAAATAGTTCAACTATTATCAATTAACATAAAATTAGAAAAAATGTTTAAAGAACCACGGAATATATCAGTAGTCAATATGAATATGCTTGGAGAATGGGGGTCCTCTAGACATGGCCTGGCTTTTGCACTCATGAGCTCACAGCACCAACAAAAGGCCTGCACAAGATTAAGCCAGTTAAACATTGTAGCATTGAGGGGGGACAAGATCCAGGCTCCACCCCTAAGTGAAGATCCATTGATCCATGTCATTTTTGTGGGGAGGAGGTAACCTTTGTAGGTTGTTCATGCCCCAGCCCATGACCCTACACCTATGTGCAGTGTATAATTAGCACTATAAAACTTAATTTACTTGTTTATTGGGGAAGGATGGAGAGACAGAGACAGAGAGAGAGAGACAGAGAGAAAGAGAGAGAGAGAGAGAGAGAGAGAGAGAGAGAGAGAGAGAGAGAGAGAGTTTGGGAAAGAAATGCCTTGGTAGAGCTGGCTGGAGTTTGAAGGAAGGAGTAGGGGGACTAGATATTACCAAATTATGTTGATCACATGTTCAAAGAATAAAAATAATTTCAAATTATAATTAAAAATAGAATTTAAAAAGTAAATAATGTTTTAGTGAAATATTTTTAAACATTCTCTGTTCACAGCTCTTGATAATGGCTCTCCTCCCCACCCTGCAAACTAAGACCCTCTTCCCAGCCCTGCACCTGCTGAAAATTATTGTATATTTCTAAAAATGACTTACAGAACCCCCTCTCCCTGGTATCTTCACAGTCCCTCTGATATTAGGGGCAATTGGAACCAGACTACCCATTGGAAGGCAGATAATCAGCCTGTCATCTGGGTCCTCAGGGAACAGCTCCTTGTCATAGCACACCTGGTCAAAAATTAAAACAAAGAAACCTGTCAGAATGGCTAGCAATGAGAAAAGAAGCAACAACAAATGCTGAGAAAGATGTAGGAGAGAGGGAATATTTAAGATAATGATGGTGGCAATGAAAATGAGTTCAACCATTGTGGGAACTATTACATAATACACTTGTGGGTATATAGTTACTAAACTCTACAGCATCATACATGGAGACATCTGATCATACGTGTCTGTGCCTATTGGATATTATTCACGATGGTCAAGTTACAAGATCGGCCTAGGTACCCATCAACAGGCGAAGGAATGAGAATATGTGGTACACAAGAGAGTGGGCTCTGCAACCCATCTGGGTAGCACACTAGAGCTGATGTTGGTGTTGGAGATGCAGGTGAGCCTGCCCTGAGGGTGTGAGACCAGCAGACCTGCCCTGCCATCTGCCACGAGGTGGCATGGGTGAGGGTGAGATGCCCTCCCTCCTCTGCCCTTTGTTACCTGAGGTAGGAGATCCAGCCCCAGGGTCAGGAGAGTGGGAGGACGACCCCTGCCCCTCGCCAGCTGCAGCACACAGGAAAACAGGCCCTGCACCCTATTGGGCAGCAAAATAGAGCTGACCCTATTGTCTGAGGAAAGGGTAAGCCAGCCCTGAGTGAATGAGAGCAGAAAAGCTGACCCCACATCCAGTCCTACCTCCTCCGTCCCCCCCCCCCTTACAGCAGTTGGAAGAGAGGGCCCTGCCCCTTGCCTGAGCAAAATAGGAGAGCCAGTCCTGGTGGTGTGAACGTGGTTGAGGGGGACCCAAGGACCTGAGAGCAGCTCCCCTGTGTTGATGATGAGGAAGAGCTGGTGGCTGACAAACCCAACCACCTTCCAGATCCAGAATCAGGACTCCGAGTTAGCCCGGCCCAGTGTCTACCTCATCTATGAACTGTTAGAGCATGTGAAAGGGACAAACCTATAGCTCCAAACTGCAAGATCTCCATGACACAGGATAACAATAGGATATCCAAGAGGAGCCCCAGTGAGGGCCCACTATGGATAGTGAAGCAGAAGCCAGACGCCTCAAACCAGACCAATGACTCAGCAATGAACACTTACAAGTAAAGATTAATGAATTAAAGGGTAAACTGTGACTCTATGGGTCACACTGCAGCTTCCACAATGAGATTCAACCCCATCCCCTTTATTGTTTGGTTTGGTTTTGGTTTTTCTTTTAAATTTTGTTGTGTTGTTTTGGAGGGGATGTTGCAAGGACAGATGGCAGATGTGAGGGATGAAGAGATGAGTGGAATTGGGGTGCATGACATGAAATCCACAAAGAATCAATGAAAGTTAAAAGAATTTGAAAAAGAAAATGGAGTATATACACAACAGAGGTTTAAGGATTTCTTTTACTCTAAATTATATACACATTAGGGGAAGGGAGTTTTTGCACTGCAAGTAGAGGTACCTCCTGAGGCCAGAAGAGTGCAGAGTTTCCTGGAGCCTTACTTATAAGTGGTTGTATGCTGTTAGACATGGGTTCTGGGAAGTGACCATAGGACTTTTGCTAGAGCAGCAAGTGCTTGTAATCGCTAAGTCATCTTTCCAGTATCACATGGAATTTTATTCCGACTAATTAATAAAATCTCATAGTTTGCTAGAAAATGGATGCTACTGGAGATCTTCATACTAAGTGAGATAAATAAGATGCAGAATTTTTTTCACTTATTTACATACACACACACATCCAGATAGATATATAGGTGGGTGAATGGATGCATGGGTAGATGGATAGATGATAGATAGATAGATAGATAGATAGATAGATAGATAGATAGATAGATGAGTGGATGGGTGGGTGGGTGGATGGATAGACAGACAGACAGACAGACAGACAGATGGATAGATGATATTAGAAACTAGAGGAAGAGAAGACATTAGCCAGAGTCAGGAAAGAAGAGGGAAGGTAGAGGGAGAGCACTGGATGGGGGTGAATAAAGTCAAAACATGTGAAAGAAATTTTTTATGTAACTCAACATTGCATACAAGGAATTACACACACACCAATTGAAAAGTTCAGCAGACAGGATAAGACAAAAATAATTAATTCACAAATGATGTGTTTGTGCTCAGATCACAAGGAGATGACAAACTCTCTCTGAGAGCTCTGTTTTCATGGGATGGGGGGCTCCACCTACAGAAAGCCACTAAAACAACATATCTGCCTACCCATCTTCTGTCTTGGACCACCACACTATAGTATGAATCAGAGCTACAATGAGCAACACAGTATACAATACACAAACCACAATGCAAATGATCTTCACCTTCTTACTTAAACAAACACAGGTAACTCATCCTTAATTACAGTAAAGATTTAATCTGTGGGGTTAACTAAAATAATGTTTCTTTGGACTGCAGAGTCATTTTTGACAGCAATTTAAATTCTAGGTTTGCCAATTTTTATATTGTGTTTGGATGCCCTATCCAAGCACAATTGTCTATGCCTTAAGAACTATGAATTTTTTTTAACATATTGAATATTAAGGAGGCAATGCCAATGTTTAGTCAACCAATTCACCAGGAAGAGTGATTAATATTCATGTTATAAACAACCACTCACATTTTCTTCTATCTAATAAAAAGAATTAGACAATCTAGACAGTGGGAAACCTAAGGATATACATACACCATTTTCTTGAGTTTCTAAGTTTTAAATATTTAAATATTAGGGCACCTGTTGCTCTTAGAAATCAGCTTAAATAAATTACTAAAATCTGCAGTGAAGACATAAAGCTGAAGAGTTGAGGATTTTTATTTATTTTTCTTACCAGTCCCTAGAATAGCTGCCATCTCTCTTTGCCATGTCAGGTTGATCAAATCACCACTGTGCTGGTTAGATTTTGCCACCTAGACATGAGCTAAGGTCATCTGAAATGAGGATACTTCAGAGAAAATACCACCACAGATTGATCTGGAAGCGATTTTGGGAGGCATTTTCTTGGATGGTGTGGGAGGGCCAGGGCACTATGGCAGAGATACCGCTGGGCAAGTGGTCTGGTATTGTCTAAGAAATCAAGCTGCACAAGGCAGTAAGCAGTGTTTCCCATGGCCTCCATTTCTGCTTCCACTTCTGGGTTCCCACCTTACACCGCCACCCTGGCATCTGTCCGTGATGGAGCATAAAGTGTGAGCTGAAACAAATGTTTTGGCCATGGTGTTTATCACAGCTGCAGAAACCAAACTAAGACAATGGCTCAGAATAAAACAGGATCTCTTACTTTGTAGTTCCATCCAGAGTGCTTGAAAGGATGAAAATACAGCCTAACTCTCTAATGACCACTAAAAGTTAGAAATTTTAAAAAGTCCATCAGCATGTATTTAAAAATCACCCTAGCTGCATGCAAAGCTCAGGAAAAAGAAAAACACATGAAATAGCTTGGTCACAATGACCGGTTTCTGGAAATTATTATTATTCATAACCACCTAGTTTCTGAAGAATGTTGTTATTCTCAACAACAGTTTAGGAACTGTTATGGGTCATCCTGTCTACAAAGAAAATTAATAACAAAAAGAGATGGAACTCATGGCAAGAAGGGAAAACTAGAAAGAACAAGTGCCTCTGGCAATAGATATAGACAACTCCCTGACTGGAGAGGACAGTCTCCCTGCCCCCATTATCTAAGGACAAGGCCACTGAGCCTGCTGGTCCTAGAGAAAGAAAACCCCCTAACCTTGCAGGTGCACTAAACAATCCCGCCTTGTAAAAACGGTGTACTCTATGAAATCTCTGTAACCTAGGAAACCTTATTAACCATCCAAGTTTTGAACTGTCCCATGACCTTGCTTGTAGCCCTAGTGAAAATAGCAGACTAGCTTTGAAACTAGCCTTGTTAGCTTTGATGTAAATCCTTATAGGAAGGCATATGGCTGTGGACCCCAGTGCACTTGGAATAAAAATTCCTCATGCTATCTGCATCGAGACTGCTTCTCGTGAGTGATTTGGGGTGTCGCCTTTCCTGAGTGGGAGCGTGAAGGTTCACGCTCTGCAGGTCTTTCATGCTCAGTCAGCACTCTCGCTCCTAATGGAACCTAGAGACATGTTGCAGTGAGCAGGAGAAGACACTGCTGGTGACAGAGGGATTGTTAACAGCCAAGGCTAACATGACGGCTGTGCTAGGACTCCCCACGCAGGGCGGGAGTCACAAACTTGTAGGGGCTGAATGAAAAGGGCTCTTAAGTTCTTATTTTATTTTGGGGGGAAAGATGGCAGGTTTTAATTTTGGAAGGATCCCTTTCAGAGCAGCATTGGAAAGTTGAAACTGGAAGGTGACACAGGGTACAATCAGAGAGACAGCCATAGTGCCAGAGATGCTGGCCACAATTTAGAGGAAGCTGGGAGTGACTTGAACTTGCCCATAGGGTAGAGGGGAGGGCACGTTTTTGCCCTGTGTCTCTTTTGCCCCATGTTGTTTTTACTAAAAAACCACTTGCCTTTTGACACAAGCTCCAAATGTGGGAAAGCAAAGCAGGCTGTGGCAAATGGAGCCTGATGTGGCAACTTTCTGAAGAATGTCACCAGTCATCTGATGGCACATGTCTCAGCTAACCTGAAGCACAGATAGTCTTGAGTAGGAGTAGGAGTGGCATCCAGATGAAGCCAGCTGTGAGCGAGTAAACAGCTGGAGATTGTTCAGTTGAGGATGTTCTGCCTATGCTCTGATCACCAACTCAAAACTTACTCTCTGCTGTTTGCCTCCTTGGCAATTTCTCCTGGAGGAAGAACATTTTCTGACAGGAATGCTCGTTTCCTGCAGTTCAACACAGACATGTTTATTTAGACCAGAAAGTATTTCTGTGTGGATGTTGGTGTTGATTCTGCTGGGAGGGTTTTTGCGGAGACAGGAGTAGTACTGGGTACATCCACTAGCAGACTTAGGGGTCCTTGAAAGTAGCATCTCCATTAGTCATCTTCAAAATACCCTGTGTCCCAGGATCTTGCAACAATATGAATGAGCAAAAACAAATTCCATGAAGAACATTCACTCGTCCACAGAGAAGCCACTGAGGATGACCTTGCAGTTGGGAGGATTTGCTGATCACTCCTAATGATTTACTGTTGGGTGGATTCGTCCTTCCCAGCTTTTTTCTCCTCTCACTGATGAGATGTCTCCAATGAAAGGAATTGTTCTTTGTTGATGGACACTTAGAAACACCTACTCGCTCCCTCCTCAAACAAGCTATTGAGTACATTGTATCAGTCTCTACAATCAGCATATTCTTAGCCCCGGAAGGAAGGTAAGGGCTCTTTACATCATCTGTGTAGGGTGCACTGGGAGGCTACATAGACTGTACAGCCCAATGTAAGGTTATTCTAGTTTGAAAATTTCAATGTTATGATAGTATAACAACATAATCACTGTGTTTCACTCTCAGCACAGTGGTCAAAAGATGGCATGAGCTGTTCATTGTCAACTAACGTCTGATGTATACTCTGATGTCCAGTACTGAGGTGGATCAAGTGCATTTTCAGCTAATCAGCTTGCTGCGGGCTTAGCTTCTCCACCTTGGAGGTGGAGAAGCATCTGGATAGGCTCTAAAGAGACTTGCCCTTTGGCTTCTTTCTTCTTTCAGCCACAGCTCATCTGAGTTCAGACCCACATTTCTTACGTGGGCACCACAGGTACCCATGGTCCATCTCAGGTTCTGCACTGGTTTGGCCCACTCAAGTGAAATGGGAGTGGGGAAGGATGGCCCAGTTTCTGGTGGGGGTGTTCTGGGCTCTCTTGAGATCTTGCTTACTCTGCTTACTCAACTTCTGGACCTGCTTCTCTTCTCTCCATGCTATCCTCATCTGGTATCCAATTTTCAACAAAACCCAGCGAACATCAGTCTTTGTCCCAGGCTTTGGTTTTAGGGAATTCCAGCTAAAGAAATAGTTATGTATGATGCATTGTAGGTCTTGGGCAAACAAGAGCTCTCAACTCCTTCAAACTGAAAAAAATAAGGCCCAGCTCTCTAAGTAACTTCTCGGAACCACACAGCTTAAGACCAAAAGTATCTTTGGTCAAGCATCTTGTAGGTATTATTTATTTATTTATTTATTTTTTAATCTCAAGAGCTGACTTTTGCTCTATCCTCAGCAAACCAATGAGGCCCCCTAGTGGCCAGAACAGAATGGAGCCCTTGAAGCCCACATCGTTCAAGAAGCATTTGGTGGGCTTCCAGGAGATGTCGCCTCCTTGACGCCAACCATACATACTGAATGTGGGACCCAAATACCTGTAACAAGGTTTCTTCATCGTACATGCTTTGTGGTCAATTGTGTCCTCTCTGCTTCCAAGAAACAGTTGTTCTGGTCACGCTGGATCCAGAGCCACGAGAGGCCGCAATATGGAGGAAGCAGATGGAGCAGATGGAACACAGTAGCTGAGCACAAACCCAGAAGGAGCCAATGGGTGGGTGCTGGGCCAGCCTGCACAGGGTGGGGTCAATAAGGGCCATTATTTCTTTTTTCTCGGCTGGCACTCATCCTGCTTCCCTTTTATTTGCTTCCTACATGACCTAAGTGTCAGGAGTCCAGGGTCCCCCCAAGATCTGGGCAAACCCAGCTGCGCCTCCTCCCCCAGGACTGCCTACTTACAAGCAAGGCTGCTTACAGACAGATAACTGGGAAGAAGCATAAAACAAAATAAGCTAAGTGCAAAGGGCAGATATGAAACAGATTTTTGCAAGGCTCCAACTGTGGTCGATATTATGAGCAGAACAGATTTCATATGGAAGACACCGACAAGGAATAAACATAGCACCCAAAGCAAGCGCTTTGAAGGATTTGTGACTTTGAACATAAGCACGTAAAAAAAATTACATTCTTATCAAATAATGAGCATCCAAATCTCTTCTCTAAAATGGCACGGGTAGATCAGATCTAGGTGCGGGGAGTACCTGTATTTGCAAGGACGACTTCCAAAATCCCACTTCAGTTTGCTATGGAAGCATGTGTTGCCCTGGCTTTCTAATCTATGTCGAAAGCTCAAAGGTTAAAGAGACTTGGCTGAATTTGTCTTAAGATATAGCCTTTGTTCTGATTCCATCATTTATTTGAATTTAATATTTTAAAGGACACTTCAAACAGACTTCACAAAGCACCGCTATCATCTGGGCCACATTTATTATTTAATATTTAACTGGGGAGATTTGTCAAAACCCTTAAGAATTAGTGGTTGCAAACTTGTGGAGTTAAAAGCTTGTGAAGGAAGCCATTTGCTAACCACAGGGAAGCAATGTCCCTGCAAGCTGGGCCACTACCGTAATGTGAATATGCACTTGGGGGTCGAGTGACATGGTGAGCCCAGCTACCCAGAAAGAGCAGAAAGTGGAATTGCCTTTAAATAAATATTCTAATGTGTTTAATGTCTGAACTATAAAGCTCAGCTTGTGCCTGCAGAGGCAACTGTGAGAGTAAAGCAAATAATTATCCCAGGCTACCACAATTTGCCCCCAGAGAGTCCCTGGGGCAATCAGCAACTGCTCTAGGTCTGTAGACCTGAGAGAATACCACATTCGGGCTCTCTGCTTCATGGATGTTGCCTGTGTGTCTCTGGTGTTGAATTTGAAGGAGCAAATGAACTCTCCTGGTCTCTGCAGAGGGTCTATCCATCACCATGCACTCAGCAAAGCGACCTGTTGAGTTCTTCCTTCAGATGTTTTGATGTTGTGTAGGCCAACATGGCTGTTTGGCAAGACTTTTTATAGTTCCTGGTGCCCCATATGGTGGGTCAATGATTCCTATCAAGTGCCTACTTCAAATTTTCATGATAATAAGTAGTTGAAGCTTTGACAAGTGCAGAGTAAGGATGTCATGGGTGCTATGATGGCATTACTTCACCTGCCAGAATGAGGAATGGAGTGATCTTGCTAAAATGTCATGTGATAGGCTTCCTGTGAGACACAGCATACACATCTCCTTGTTCTAGAGAAATCAAAGTAACAAATGTACCAGTGTCCAATTTGGTGAACCAGTGGGCTTCCTTTTGTTGGGGTTACTAACAGGAATGTGGATGAGGACGTACAAGGAGCGTGGGTAACTCAAAAGCAGCTGCGTCACCAGGAAGCCCACTCCACACTGGAGAATGAGTCCCCAAGCCCAGCGCCCTGGAGCTCCCTCTCTATTCAGCTTGCAAGTAGCTCCACAGCCTCAACATCTCCTTTTGCAATTTGGCTAGTTAGTCTCCACTCCCAGCAAATTTTGCCTACATTTCATGCTGTTGCTTAAGGGTGGACCCTCAAGCATCTTCTAAGGTCTTATCCTCTACACTTGATCTTTTGTTTTCATGCCCCCCCAGACTCATGAGCTTCTCCCTCCTTAGTAGCCAGTTTCAATTTGAGGGGAATGTTGCAATTCTTATGAATATGATATGCAAGAAATGCGGGGTCAAAAAAAAAAGACATAACATTTTTACACAGAAGATAAACCACCATAACAACCTAACATTTCTATGTAGAAGGCAAGCTATCAGCAGAGCCCCACAGATATTGCAAGAATAGAGGCAAGAGCTAGGCTGAGTCACTAGAACTCCACTTTCTGAGAGACTGAAGAGTGCATGTTCTAGACTAGGCTCTGTTGTCTGCTCTTGCCCTTGGGAAGTTGCAATGCAGTTAATCTGGTGGGGCTTCAAATGATACCTCAGGAAACCAGAATGGCCTGGGGCTCTGGGGAGTGTATCCTAGCTCTAATCTAGATTGGTTCTGTAAATTAATGAGTATAGCAGCCTTCAATGGGGTGAAAAGTGCCAAGTGATCCAGAAGAAAGCCATCTGCAGCTAACACAGCTGTGCCTCACAAGCTCACTTCTGGATTCACCACCTTGTCTTCTTCTTCAAGCTTCTGGGACCTTCACCTGCCTGCAATAAAGCCAGAAAATATTTTTCTTTGGTGGAGAAGGTGTTCTTGCTATAAAGTGACTGAACAGGAATCTGTAAGATTGCTATCAAAGTCCTCGTTGTCATTTAGAATAAATCCAAGAGGCTCTAGCTCTCTTCCCGCCCTTAGAGGAGAAAATCATTTCACACATAAAAAGATCACCTGACCAAAAGAAAAAAGTGTAAAATTCCCAAAACATAGCAAAAAAAAAAAAGTTAAAACTTGTGCACTCAGGGTCATAATGTAAACTCCCTAAATTTCATAGTTATAATGCAGTGAAGGAAAAATTCCATTTCCAGAATAGGATGCTTTTAGGTAAAAAATGAATGCTTTTTGTTTGTTTGTTTGTTTGTTTGGTTGGTTGGTTGGTTGGTTGGTTGAGGGTTATTCTTTTGTTTTTGTTTTTTGGTGGGGTTGTTTGCTTGCTTTTCTTATTTTTTTTTTTTTTGAGATGGGGTCTCCCTATGTAGCCCTGGCTGTCTCACTATATAAACCAGGATGACCTCAAACTACTGCATTTGCCTCCCACGTGCTAGGTAAGTCATGTGCCACTACACCTAGCTTGTGGTTTTCGTGAGTGAGTGTGTGTGTGTGCGCACACATGTGTTTTAAAGAACATGGTAACTATAAAGGACTTCTTCATGTATTTTTTGGTGTGGCAACTTGGAACATAAACACTACATCTCTGTCCCTCCTTCCCCTACAACTCTCTTCATGTCCCCCCTCCCTCTGCAATTCATGACCATCTTTTCTTTAACTGAGTCTCTCTCTCTCTCTCTCTCTCTCTCTCTCTCTCTCTCTCTCTCTCTCTCTCTCTCTGTCTCTCACTCTCTCTCTCAGAAGTCATTGAGCACCTGTAGCTCTTCATCTAAGGTTACGACCTTATGGAATTTCTTCTGTCCACATGAACATGTCACCTGGTATTGTCATTGTGCTGGTCTTGTTCAGTCAATCATACAGTTGAACTTTTGTGAGGGACACTATCTAGTGCAATCTCTACCAGTGTTCTAAATACTTATCCTTATATCTCCCACACCCCATCAAAGAAGCTATTTATTTATTTATTTATTTATTTATTTATTTATTTATTTATTTATTTTTGCAAAAGACAGAGGCTGCCACAGCAATCTACAACCACTACAGCCAGTCAAATGTAGAGAATAGGTGACCATTAGGTGCCAAGTACCAACTGATATATGTCAGTAAGGGTGAACTCTGGGGTTTCAAAAGAACACTCTACTCCCCATTAGCTATCTCTCTGCCTCCTGATTGTGTATCATAAGTAAACTCTGCAGTGGTTTGAAAGCGTGCCCCAATGGCTCACATTAAACATTTGGCCATCATCCTATGGTACTAGAAGGATATGGTTAGAACTTTTAAGACATGGGTTCTAGTGGTATGTCACTGGGCATGGCATTTTCTCAAAGGTGATGCATCTACAATGGAATACCACAAGATACCAAGAGCAATCGAAAGTTCAGAAACTCATAAAAAATAAATGCCACACTACTGAATGATGATTGAGATGAAGAGTAAATCAAGAAGTAAATTTTAAAAGGTTTAAATTTGAATGAAAACAAAAATGCAATACATGAAAGCCTATGGAGGGACAAGGAGGTAGTTCCAAAAATAAAGTTCATAGAAGTAAGAGCCTGCATCAAAATAGTTGAGAGATTACAAATTAATTATTTAGTAATACTCGTGAAAACATTAGAAAGACAAGAAAAAATACCGTCAAAGAAGTAGACAGGAATAGACATTCAAAACCAGGCCTGAAATTAGAATACTAATTACAATACTAATGATCAATGAGATAAAGAATTGGTTTTCTGAAAAGATTAAAAAGATCAACAAACTTAGCAGCTACTAAAAAGAGAGGGGGAGGAGAAAATTAACAAAATTAGAGATGGAAAAAGTGACATGACAAGAGACCCTGAGTAAATTCAAGGAATCATAAGGACATACTTCAAAAATCTATGTTCCACCAAACTGGAAAATCAAAAAAGAATGGGTGGGTTTCTATATATCTATGGCCTAACAAAGAGAAATCAACATGAAAAAAAAATAATTTAAATAGAACCACATCACTCAACAAGATAGAACCAATAATTGAAATCTTTCAACTAAGAAATATCTAGGGACAAAGCCAATACCAGTACTCTTCAAATTATTCAGTAAATTAGAAAATGGAGGAACATTACCAAATTCTTTTCATGAAGTCAGTATCACTGTGATGTCAAATCTAGATAAAAACCCACCAACTAACAATTATAGGCCAGTAGCTATGATGAAAATAAACACAAAATTTATCAATAAAATGTATACAAACAATTCAAAAACACTTGAAAAAGAATATCCAATAAGATCAAGTTGGCTTCATCTCTCAGAGATTCATGGATAGTTCTGTATCTATAAATCAATAAATGTAATACACCACAGAAACAGACAAAAGGACAGACACCAATAAAGGCCTTTGACAGAAATCCAATATCCCTTCATGATGAAGTCCCAAGGATCTAGGAATACACAGGGCATAATATACAGAAAGACCAAATCCAATGTCTTGTTAAATGAAACAAACAAACAAACAAAATACCCCTCATATTTTCATTAAAATAAGGAACTGGATAAGGATGTTCACTACCACCCTCTTGATCAAAAGTCTTAGATAAAGCAATAAGACAAGTGAAGGAATGAAGGGGATTCAAATGGAAAAAGAGTAAGTCAAGGTATTATCGTATGCAAATGATATAATTCTATCCATAAAAGGTCTTAAAGGCTCCACCAAGAAACTCCTACAGCTGGTAAACACTGTCAGCAAAGCAGTAAGATATAAAACTCATACACACACACACACACACACACACACACACACACACACACACACACACATAAATCAGTAGCCTTCCTGTGTACAGATGACAAACACATAAAGAAAGAAATCAGCAAATCTATATCATTCAGAAGAGTCTGAAAGGATCTCAGAATTCATCTAACCATGCAACTGAAGACTTTACTCAATGACAACTTTAAGACTGAATGAAGCTGAAGAATATTCCAGAAAGTGAAAAGACCCCTTCATGCTAATTCATTGGTAGGATTAATATAGTACTAAGTGGCCATCCTAACACAAGCAGTCTACAGATTCAATCCTATCCCTGTCAAAATCCCAATGGAATTGTCTATAGAATTGAGAAAAAATACCTTAAATTCAGAACAGACACACAAATAACCAATGATATAAAAAATAATCATGAACAATAAAATTTCTGGAGATATCAACATTGCAGACTTCAAGTTACACTACAAAAATATAGCAATAAAAATAACATACTAGTGTAGAAACATACTCACTTGTCAATGAAATAGAATGATATTGCGGTTTAATAAGTATCAGGATAAACAAATAGGCTGAATATCTGTTTATTCAGGGAGAAATAACTCACAACATAGACAGATGAACATGAGCAGGTTAAACCGGATGCTCTCCTCTCTGCGTCCAGCCAGCAAGCGCGTTCCTAGGCTCCTCCTCAGACCTAGTTTCATGGGTCACTTCCGCCCCTGGCTTCACCCCAATGGGCATGGTCAGTGCCACAGAAGCAGACAAAGTGAATATCCCACTACAATTCCCCTTTTAATCTAAAGAAAGGACTTAGGCTTGATACAAAACTATATACAAAATAGTGAATACAAGTGTGCTCTAAAAAAATCGAGAACAAAACAACCTGCATATCTAGTCCTAGAGTGAAAGCATAAGGGAGTTTACAATAGAGTTGTCCTAAGCTGGAAAGCTTAAGTCTAGTACCTAATATATCTAACTAGGAAGAGAGAATAATATCTGTGATAGTTTAATCTACAACCTCATCAAGACCTGAGAAGGAAAATAATGATACTAGGGTAGACAGGAAGTGCGGATAGGCAACTTCCAAAAGGTGCAGCGAGGACAGAAACAGCAAACTACCTGGACCCAAGATCTCACAGCAATGTTGGTTGGTACAGCCAGTTTTTGCTAAGGCCAAGAATACTTGAAAGACCACAACAAAAGCAGGGAGGTAGAAAGGCTGTCTCACCCTGACTTGGCAAGGTTCAGCAGTCTTCTATGTTTGTTGCTGGTCCCCCCACACACACCATCCACGAATGGGCAGGGTCCCTTGCCTAACCAGGCGGGCTGGCAGAAAACATACTCACTACAATAGGCGCCCAACGTGGCTTATAAGAACTTTCACTTAAAACTAAGAAAAGCTTAAGAAATGTTTCCGAAACAAAGGAACAAAGACAAGCAAGACTTCTTGGTAGCAGCATTTTTCTCGGGTGGACTTTGCTAGAGACAGAGATTTGCATGGCTCCTTTAATGGAGGTTTCCAAAATTAGCATAAGTGGCAAAAAACTGCATTACTTTTAAAGAGCTCTGCTAACAATTCATTGGTGTGTACGAGAGCTGGCAATGAAGGTTTACAGTTTGTTTTAAAATATACATTGCCTTGGGAGAGAAAAGGAATAAAATGGTTTTTAAAAGACAGAGTGTGGCTGGGTGTGATGGCACACGCCTTTAATCCCAGCACTCGGGAGACAGAGGCAAACAGATCTCTGATTTCAAAGTAAACCTGGTATGCAGACTGAATTCTAGGACAGATAAAAGTTACACAGAGAAACCCTGTCTCAAAATATGTAAAAATAAAAGTAAAAGAAACAGAGTAATAAGAAAGCCACATAAAGATGAAAAGCACAGAGAAACTTTGGATACTATACGCAATTCTGTGTCTTTAAATTGTTTGACTGCTGAGAAAATAACTACTGATAAAAGAAATGCTGCTGGATTCATTCAATTTATATATTTTAAAAATGCTTTGACTCCAAAATTTAAGTGCAAGAACAAGTTACTGGGGAAAATGATTTCTAATTTTGTTTCCACAGAAAATGAAAAGCTGTAGATTCCTTCCAGACTAATGTGGTTTGATCAAGCAAGACCCCCTGAAACTGTGTTCCAGGTGATCCAACATTCAAAGCAGTTGGGACAAGCCAGCCTTGCAGACTACAGCCCAGATTCCAGCATCTTCTTAGGATCTCCCATGACAGTGCCCCCTAACAGCAGAAAGCAGTTTGGAAAGAATGATGCCCAAATTCCCAAATATTGTTTATAAATGTTTGTTTTCATTTAAATGGTTTTGGTTATAAATGGTTAATGACCACAAGCAATCTTTTTAAAGGTAAAAAGGGAATTATGGTATAGATATGAATGCTTTGTTTTAGAATAGATTTTCTTTTATTGACACAATTTAAGGTCAATTTTGTGATATGTATATTTCTCCTCTTGTTTAGGTATTGTGTTTATATAGCACATTGAAAAATGTAATGTATAATTTAGTACAGATTATAGAGAGTTACCTATGGTAGTCAAAACTTGGAGTTAAGTTAGTTAGGATTTCTAGATATGCAGAGATGTATTTGAGATGAATAGGCATTCTTCAAACCTTTCAAAGACCTACAGAATATGGCATTTAAAATGGTTTAGGGATTTTCTTGACAGTGAGGCACAACTGCTCCTGGTAACACTACCTGTATCAGAAAGGAAGATGGACATTGAAGAAACACGTTATGGAGTTTGCTTCTAATATGGCAAGACTAGTCATTGGACAAGATACTGGTCTTGTCTAGACTGTTTGACTTTATGCTGTATAAACTGGACATGCAGTTACCACAAGAAAGTGACTGCTGAAACAAGATGGACAGTGATACAGGGTTCTTGCTTCATGAAAGAGTCTGCCAGACACACTATGGCCTATGGGCTGAAGATGGAACATTACAGAAGAACTCCGGGTGACTGACCAGGCAGTGAGTTATCTCTGTCATTTCTAGAATTTATATATTATCCTTCTGTGGACTTTGAGGGGGTTGAAGACAGATAGTTATGGTTATAATTTTCCTTAGCTAGGATTAAAAATAAGTTACATATAAGACTTTGGACTCATAGAGATAAGATAAATGATAGAATATTTTCTTTAAGTCTTACTAAATGTTAATGAACTAAATAATTGTTAACTGTGATTCTTATTTGATAATTTGTGTGTGATATATTTTGTTATGTTAAGGTTAAAACCCTTCTTTTTATTTTAGACAGAAAAGAGGAGATGATGGGAGATGTCATTCTGTAAATATGTTTCTCATACTGGTTAATAAATAAAGCACTGTTGGCCAATAGGAAAGGAAGATAGGAGGGACTAGGAAACTAGGAGGAAGAGGAAGTAGTTAGTAGGAGTCAACATGGAGAGTGGAGAGGTAGAACGCCAGCCAGCTTCTCTGGCCCATAAGATGAGCCACGTAGAAATACTTAGAATAGTAGAAATGGGTAAGTCATTAAGACAGAGCTAGCTGATAAACAATGATAGTTACTGTCCAACAGCATTGTATCAAATGCAGAGTCTCTGCATGTTATTTGGGGCTGGCGTGGCGGTGGGACCAGACCGGCAGTGGGGAAAAACCTGCTTGTAACAGAATTGAGCACTCACACATATACCAATATTCCTCCTATAGGTAGCTTATTTTTTAAGGCCTATAACAAATATTGGAGAAAAGATTGTATCTTCAACAAATGACCCATATCAGATTGAATAGCCACATGTACATGTAGAAGAATGAAACTAGATCTTTATTTTTCATCCTGAACAAAACTCAAATAAGAATAAAGATTCACCAGATATACTGTAATAATAGAGAAAGAATTAGGTAATACACTTGAACTTATTGATATAGGAAATAACATGATATTAAAAACATTAAGATCAACAATTAATAAATGGGACCTCACAAAATTAAAAAGCTTTATATATCATATTTCAAGGGAAGTAGCCTGCTAAATAAAAAAAATCTTTACTATATATGAAACTAATAAGGATTAATATCTAGAATGTACACAGAATTAAATAAAAACTAAAAATCTAAACACCAAAAAAACCAACACAATTTAAAGAAGGGCTATGAAACTAAACAGAGGGTTCTCAAAAGAAGAAATACAAATAGCTGAGAAACATTTTGTCACAGCTAACACCAACGGTCTCTTGAAAAAGCCATCTGTAAATCTACTGCAGAAGCTTCCCAATATACAAACACATATGAATAGAAACTAAATGGAGTTACTATATGATGGGAGAGACAACACCCAAACTAAACATCTTATGACAACAAGTAAATCCTCCAGTACCAGAAAAGCATTACATCCTGTTGCACCATTAGCCAAAAAAGATCCCAAAATCATTTCCCAACCATCAAAGCTATTGCCAAAGCTATTAATTACTTTCCATAATCTGATGACAAAGCCCTATTGCTGAAGACACAACATACTTAAGTCATTGAATATGGAGAAGTCTAGTTAGTGCCTAATTGGAAGCACCATTCCTACTGACTAGTATTCATGGTGTTGGGAGGTATGTTGTATGCTGCCAGAGGGGAAAAGTAATGTAATCATCAATATCACCAGCTACAAACTCTGCATGCTAGAATGGAGAGCTCCCTGAAAGACATATGTGTGCAATAATGGCATAAAGGTTTTGGGAGTAACCTACCACTTTTTCATTGGATTTAGGGCCCACTCCATGAGAGAGACCCATTCTGATAGTGTTAAAGTAGCCAAGAACCTGAGGATAGATAGGCTTAAGAGAAAACCTAGTTCTATTAATCTGTTAAAGGACATAGCAATAAAATGACTTCTAATGATATAACACATCAGAGCATTGCTAATCCACATCAGAAAATTGTCTTCTTGCACTAGATGTGAATAAAGACCAGGGGAGATTTTAGAGTACCCAACCCTAAATGGGATGTCTTCATCAAACTCCTCCCTTCAAGACTCAAGAATCTATGCAGAAGAGGAAAAACAGATTTTAAGAGGAGTAATAGATGATTCCAGGGAAACTGTCTTCTAAGTACAACTTCTAAATACAACATAATTGACACAGGTATGAACTCACAGAGACAGACAGCACACATAAAACCTGCACACATAAAACCTCCAACCAAACAAAATGCCAGCTCTGAGAAGGGATGTGAACCTACCCTAACCAAGAGGCTATTTGTAATTGACACATTCTGAGGAAAGGAAAAATCAGTTTTCTACAATGGAATGTCACTGGATATATCAACCACACTCCAGGACCCCACACCCCAGAGAAGTTGACCAATACAAAATGGACTCCATGTTGTGAGAGAGAGAGAGAGACAGAGACAAAGAGACAGAGCTTATAATTTTGTTTGGGTGTATTTTGTCTTACTGATTTTGAATTTTTCACTTTGCTTTAATTTTTATTATTTACTTTTGTTTCTTTGAATTTTTTAGAAAGAGACAGAAAAAATATAAATGGGGTGGTAGGGGTGGAGAATATCTGAAGAAAGTTGGAGGAGAGAAAAATATTATCAAAATATATTGAATGAAAACAATTATAATAAATTTTTTAAATGTTCAACATTCTTAGCCATCAGAGAAATAGATACAAGCAAAAACTACTTTGGGATTTCATCTTATCCTAGTCAGAATGTAAGACCAAAATGAGAAATAACAAAGGCTGTGTGGATGGGGCAATGGGAACATTGCTGATGAGAATGCAAATTGGTACAGTGATGGGAGATGTCATTCTGTAAACATGTTTCTCTTATTGGTTAATGAATAAAGCCCTGTTGGCCAATAGGAAAGCAAGATAGGTGGGACTAGGAGACAAGGAGGATTCAGGAAGAGGTAGGAGGAGATTCACAATGTAGAGACTTGAGAGAACAGAGGTCTCTCTGGTAAGATAAGAAGGCATGGAAATACTTAGATTGATAGAAATGGGTTAATATTTAAGACAGAGCTAGTCAATAAAAAATGCTAGTAACAGGTCAACAGCTTTATATCTAATACAGTGTCTCTGTGTGTTACTTGGTGCTGACACGGCACTGGGACCAGGCTAGTGGGAAAACTACTTGTTACAGTACAGGCACTATGAAATTCAGTGTGTAGATTCCTCAAAAAAGTATGTATGTATATATGTATGTATGTATGTATGTATGTATTACATGATCAAGCTATACCACTCGTGGGCATACACCCAAAATATACTATATCCTACTCTTACTCTACTGATACATAATCATCCATGTTCATTGCCACTTTATACACAAACACCAGGAAATAGAAACAGCTTAGATGTCAATAAACAGATGATAAATAATAAAAATGTGGTACATTTACACAATATAATGTTATTCAGCTGTTAAGAAAAATAAAATTTGCAGGTAAGCAAATGAACCTGGAAACTATCATTTTGAATGAGGAAACACAGACCCAGAAAGAAAAACGTTTCCATTTGGAAAAACTAGCTTTGAATTTTTGGATTCATATATTTCATTCTATGTATAGCCAAATAATATATATATATTAATTTTATCATATATTATCAGTATATATTATATGCAAATAATGTAATTTATCTATACATATATGTATATATATATATATATATACATTTGAAATGAAATTACCTCATAACAGAGCAGCAATGCCCCACTAAATATCAGAGATGAACAAATAAAAAGCTTGATGCCAATTTCATTTATTCTACAGAAATTAATAGTAGGACCCAGATGCTATAGAAACCATATACCTAAGTCATAGACCAGGAAGAAATCAAGGTGGCACTGCTCTGAAAACTTCACCCTTACTAGGTATAATTTGTACTAGTGCTGGAATGTGTTGTGTGTGCTACTGCAGGAGACAAGTAGTAATCAGTGCTACCCTGCTACGAACTCTACCAGTTACAGTAAGGTCTGGCCTGGCAGTAGTGAGATGGACATCATGGGAAAAAGCAATCACTTTGTGATTGGATGTAAGTCTCATGCAACAAATATAACCCATACATGCCATTTGTAGAGCCAAGAACCTGTGGCTAGACAAGCCAAACCCCTATGAAAGAACCTATTACTATGATTCCATTAAATGGACATCAAAATAAATCAAATCCCAATGACTTTGTGTTGTACATGTAAATCAATGCATCCCTCAGCCCTCATCAGAGACCCTCGGCTGACTAGGGTTCAGAAAATAAGAGACTGTAAAATGCTCAGCACTGAATGAAACATCTAAGTCATACTCTCCCTTCACCAAGGCCCATGGCTCATGGCAGAGGCGGTGTATGAATGCAAAGAAATAGACTCCTCTTGACTCAACAGGGCAACTGTGCATATGAACACACAGTGATCATGACAACACAGCATAAATCCAACACAAGGTCAAGACAGACCAGATCTTAGCATGGAGAGAAGTGGGTATGAACCCCCACCCCCAACCCAGCCAAGGACCTATTTGTAATTGATAGCTTCTGAGAGAGGGAGAATCAATTTTCTTTAAGAACATTGCTCCTGGTAAGTCAATCACACTTTGGTGGAAGGCCACACATCCACAAACATAACCGCAACACAAACTGGACTTGGTTGGTGAAAAAAAACAGAGGTCACAAAGTTGAGTGGCTAAGGAAGGGAAGATGTAGCTTGTATGTTTTCCGCCAGCCAGCCCGCCACTGGTCTGGCGTGCTGGCCCCAAATAACAGGCAGAGACTCTGTATTTGATACAATCATGTTGGCCAGTTACCATTGTTTTTTATGGGCTACCTCTGTCTTAATTATTAACCAATTTCTACTATTCTAAGTCTTTCTGCGTGGCTCATCTTACCGGAGAGCGGCGGCCCGGGCATCTTGATTCCTCTAGGCTCTACATCTTGACTCCTCCTAACTACTTTCTCTTTCCTCCTCCTAGTCTCCTAGCCCCACCTATCTAGTTTCCTATTGGCCAACAGGGCTTTATTCATTAACCAGTATGAGAAACATATTTACAGAATAACATCTCCCATCAGGAAGGGGAGGGAGGGAATCTCAGAGGAGTTGTGGGTGAAGGTGATAAAAAGCACATTGTACAAAATTCTGAAAAAATGGCTAATAATAATGGTAATTTTAACCTTGACTTCTTCTTGCCTCTCTTGGCTACTGTAAGGTGGACAGTTCTTGCCACAGGCTTCTGCCATTAGGAACTGTGCAACAACATGGCCAAAGCAACCAGGCTGAGTAACTATAGAATGACACCTCTGAACATGTAAGCCAAAAAAATCCTTCCCTCCTCATAAGCTGACTCCCTCTCATTTTCCTGCAGTGACTAAGAGCTGATTAACATGATTGTCATATCTTTGAATTATAAGATTAAGGGTATTTTTTCTCTTTTAAGTTTTATTAATGTATAATTGACATATTAAAATGCACAAATTTGATGAGCATAGGGATTTTATTTTTCTTTATGCAAAAAACTAATACAAAATGAATGACTTGTTGGGGCTTGTATCTTAATTTGCTTGCCCTGTAAATGCAGCACTTTCCCTCTTATGCCCAGGATATTTATAGGAGACAAGGTGTCATGGGATTAGTAATTTGGCCATTTTCAGATGAATAATCAGCCTTGTTGGTGTCACCCTTTGTCAAGGGAAGTGAGGCAGAAAACCAAAAGCAAAGGTCAGCAGTAGCCTGAACCACAGAGTAGGACAAATAATACATTGAAAGCATCTTCTATGCAAACACAAGTGAAATGTGAACACCTGGGAGAGAGCAGGGCAGGGATCTAGCTCTCTGAGTACAGACACGGGTGCTTCCTCTGCTGCATCATAACAGAGCCATTATCTGGAGGGGGGTTGCTATTGTTTGAATTTGTTAAATTTTGAAGTTTCCTTTATCCAGGTTAATTCCACAATCTGCATCACTGTTTGAGTTGAACTGTGTGAAACAAGACATTCAATCTCAAAAAAATATCAGCCTACTTCTCCCTTTAGGCTCCACAGGGCACAACAATGTGCCCAGTAGGGTAGGAAGAGAGGAAGTCTCCCAAGCACAGGAAGCTACACAAGGTCCTGGGAACCTTCCTCAAGGTGCCCATGGGCCAGAAGCTGGAGTGATGGGAGATGTTATTCTGTATATGTTTCTCATACTGGTTAATAAAGCCCTGTGGCCAATAGGAAACAAGATAGGCGGGGCTAGGAGACCAGGAGGAGGAAAGAGGAAGTAGTAGGGAGGAGTCGAGATGTAGCCCGGGGAAGAAGCAGGACGCCTGCCACTGCTCCCCGATAAGACGACCACGTGGAAATACTTAGATAAGTAGAAATGGGTTAATAATTAAGGCAGAGCTAGCCCATAAACAATAATTGTAACTGGCCAACAGGATTGTATCAAATACAGAGTCTCAGAGTGTTATTTATGGCTGGTGTGGCTGTGGGCCCAGACTGGAGGCAAGCGGGATGGAGCTGGCTGGAAGGAACAACCTGTCGTAACATAATGGTGTCAAAACTGGGATTGAGAACTTTCACTTAAAACTTAACAAAAGCTTATAAAATAGTTTTTAGAAACAAGGGAATAGAGACTAGCAAGACTTCTTGGTAGCAGCATTTTCTCTGTTGGATTTGTTTCGCTGTAGACAGAGATTTGTGCAGCTCCTTTAAGGGAGGTTTCCAAAATTAGCATAATCGGCAAAAAAACTGCCTTGCTTTTAAAGAGCTCTGCTAACAATTCATTGGTGTGTACTAGAGCTGCAATGAAGGTTTACACTGTGTTTTAAAAAATATGCTGGCTTGGGAGAGAAAAAGAAATGGGATACAATGGTTTAAAAAAGAAAAAAGGAAGTAGAATGGCTGGGTGTGGTGGTGCGCACCATTAATCCCAGCACTCGGCAGACAGAGGCAAGCAGATCTCTATGATTTCAAAGTAAACCTGGTATGCAGTGAATTCCAGGACAGATAAAAGTTACACAGAGAAACCCTGTCTCAAAATATGTAAAAATAGAAATAGAAGAAAGAGTAATAAAAAAGCCACGTAAAGATGGAAAGCACAGAGAAATGTTGGATACTATACGCACTTCTGTTGTCTTTAAATTATTTGATTGCTGAGAAAACAACTACTGATAAAAGAAATGCTGCTGGATTAATTCAATTTATTTATTTTAAAAATGCTTTGACTCCAAAATTTAAGCCTAAGGACAAGTTACTGGGGAAAAGGATTTCTATTTTTGTTTCCACAGAAAATGAAAAGCTATGGATTCTTTCCAGACTTATATGGTTTGATCAAGCCAGACCACCTGAAACAGCTCCCCAGGTGATCCAACATTCAAAGCAGTTGAGACAAAGCCTTGCAGAATACTGCCAAGATTTCTGCATCTTCTTTGGAACACCATGACAGAGCCCTCTACCAGCAGGAAGTAGTTTGGAAAGAACGACGCCCAAATTCCCAAATATTGTTTATAAATGTTCGTTTTTATTTAAATGGGCTTGGTTATAAATGGCTATAACCACAAGCAATCTTTTTAAAGGTAAAAATGGAATTATGGTATAGATATGAATACTTTGCTTTGGAATGGATTTTTTTATTGATACAATTTAAGGTCAATTTTATGATATGTATATTTCTCCTCTTGTTTAGGTATTATGTTTATATAGCTCATTGGAAAATGTAATGCATAATTGAGAGTTACCTATGATAATTAAAACTTGGTGTTAAGTTAGTTAGGATTTCTAGATATACAGAGGTGTATTAGAGATGAACAGGCATTCTTCAAACCTTTCAAAGACCTACAGAATATGGCATTTAAAATGGTTTAGGGATTTTCTTGACAGTGAGGCACAACTGCTCCTGGTAACACCACCTGCATCAGAAAGGAAGATGGACATTGAAGAAAGGTGTTATGGAGTTTGCTTCTAATATGGCAAGACTAGCCATTTGGGCAAGGTACTGCTCTTCTGGACTGTTTGACTTTATGTTGTAGAAACTGGACATGCAGGACCCACAAAAAGGTGACTGCTGATGCAAGATTGACATTGCTACAGGATTCCTGCTTCATGGAAGAGGCTGCCAGACAGCCAGACAGCCAGTCTACAGGACACAGAGAAAAGTTTCCTGCCTTGTTGATGAGTCTGGACACATTATGGCCTATGGGCTGAAGATGGAACATTACAGAAGAACTTCGGGTGACTGACCAGGCAATGAGTTGTCTCTGTCATTTCTAGACTTTATATATTATCCTTCTGTGGTCTTTGATGGAGTTGGAGACAGATAGTTTTGGTTATAGTTTTCCTTAGTTAGGATTAAAGATAAGTTACATATAGGACTTTGGACTCACAAAGATAGGATAGATGATATTTTCTTTAAGTCTTACAAAATGTTAATGGACTAAATATTGTTTAATATGATTCTTATTTGATAACTGTTGTATGATATATTTTGCTATGTTAAGGTTAAACCCCTTCTTTTACTGTAGACAGAAAAGAGGAGATGATGGGAGATGTTATTCGGTATATATGTTTCTCATACTGGTTAATAAAGCCCTGTGGCCAATAGGAAACAAGATAGGTGGGGCTAGGAGACCAGGAGGAGGAAAGAGGAAGTAGTAGGGAGGAGTCGAGATGTAGCCCGGGGAAGAAGCAGGATGCCTGCCACAGCTCCCCGATAAGACGACCACATGGAAATACTTAGATAAGTAGAAATGGGTTAATAATTAAGGCAGAGCTAGCCCATAAACAATAATGGTAACTGGCCAACAGGATTGTATCAAATACACAGTCTCAGAGTGTTATTTGGGGCACAGGTGGCGGCTGGACCATGGCGGCAGAACCAGCAGCAGCCGGCTAGGAAACCTGCCGTAACACTGGAGGATTCTGATGAAGAAATGTTAGTCTTCTGGCACAAGCCATGAAAGACTTGAAGGGTTCTGTTTTATTTTGAATAACATGACATTTAAAGTATGCTCATATGGAAACAGAAAATAGGAGAGGTGAGCTGACCTGGGAAAGAAGGTAGAGTGAGCCTAGGAAATACTAAACCCAGCGGTTGATCATCAGACACTGTACACCTGTGACTGGAGCCTTCTCTCTGCAAACAGAGTACCTACAAAGAAATACTGTAGGGTACAGTCATCCTGGTACTTGAAAGTTTGAAACAGGAGGATGGTGAGGTTGAACTATATAGTGAGACCCAGTCACAAAAGAAAATTTAAAGGAAAGCCTGGGAATGTCACTTACTGGTAGAACACCTGCCAGGAATGTTTATCAATCTCCAAATTTAATCCCCAGCATACACACACATACGCACACGAGTCAAATATTAATGAGTTACAAATATGGTACTAAGACAACTAGCTGCCTGGAAAAAAAAAAGAAGTGGCATCTGGAAGTTGGGAAAAGGATTTTACTCAGAGCAAAGTGTAAGGAAAAAAGGAGAATGTGAAAGAGGCCCCTTGAAGTCAGAGTCTATGTACAATGGAAAGAAGGAAGGGGGAACTTTTTGAGTCAGTTAGGGAGTTGGGAATAATCCAGAGAAAAGGTGGAGGTTGCACCATCAGGCCACGCCAACACATCACTCTACCTTTGAAACTTTCTGCTAGAAGCATGTTGATCCTGGGCT
Source organism: Cricetiscus sungorus (assembly GCA_030556225.1). Lineage (NCBI taxonomy): Eukaryota > Metazoa > Chordata > Mammalia > Rodentia > Cricetidae > Cricetiscus > Cricetiscus sungorus. The sequence continues at coordinate 44,443,025 of JANBXA010000731.1, read as the reverse complement.
TTGCTACACCTTCAGCTTTGTGCCTCAGGACCCAGCCAGCCATGATGCAGGTTACTGCATCTCCTTCTCTGACCCAGATTAGTAGTGTTGGCTTCATCCAGTCTCTTAGTGTCTTCTTATTTCCCATCACATATACTTCTCACCATGTGATAATGAACTCAATACTTAGTCCTTTTATTGTTAACTGCATTATTATATCAGAAGTTGGGATATACTAAATAAATACTAAGATCAACCAAAACTATGGAACACTTGAACCAGAGTTCCCATTGCACATTGCTGTGGTGGTGGTAGAGAGGCAACCTAATTACTCCTCAACCATCAAGAGCTGCTAGTTGGGATGGACCCCTGTAACAAAAGGCAGATAGAAAGGAGTAAAAAGGTTAATTTCTTAAGACTGTAAGTCACTTTACACAAGGGAAGCCCTACTTAAAAGCAACTCACATTTAAACACCATCTGATGTAGGATCTCTAACTACATTTCCTCTGTGGGAAAAGACAACAGGAAGGAACATGGTATAAGGATCTCAGAGGTGAAGTGTTGCAGCAAGGTAGAGATATGGGCACACTCCAGAAAACAGCTTGAAGCAGTCCCTGTGCCTCCTGTGGGCAGGATGCACTTCCTGTGAAGGAAGAGTTTATGCCCTGTCTTTAGGCAATGAGAGAGAAGGTTAGAAAGTATCCTCTTATTTTCTGCTTCTTAATTGATCTAAATAATTGGTGACCAATTCTGTTTCCGACAATAAGAAAAGCCCTTGGAAGCAGAGTCCCTTCCATGGTCATACATGATGAAGTTTACCATCACCCTCAAAGCTATCCCAGTAGGCAGAGAAACGGAAAGAATAAGGAAGATACTGAGATGGGGAGCACATGACAATCCTCAGGATTCTTCTGACTTACAACTGTCTCATCACTCCCCTACAAGGAAGAGCATGGCTCTCCCCTCTTCCCAGATGAGAACTCAGCAGGTAGTGACAGAAAAGGAACAGAACCCGGTGGGCATGGATTGCTACCTCCTCTCCTGGGATGTTTCTCAGAGTTCCATAAGATGATGCCTTGAACCCTTTGTGCAGCAAACTGTTTCAAGATATCCTTTCCTACAGCTTTGCCTCCACTTGGGCAGATTTCTCTAAGTACCAGTGTTATTTGTTGTAGCAGAAAAATGGAAATGGCCTAAATGGCGCCAACAGAAGCTTGATCCAATGCAGCTTCCGTAGTCCATGCTCTCATATACAATGGAAAACAGGTAGGCATAACAAGTCCACAGCAGTTCTGCATAATGACAGAAGAAGTTAAAGTCAGAACAGTGGTGTGGTATGTATTTGTGGTCATTGTGGGTAAATGTGACACATAAACCATCTATTGATACACTACCTCTGGAAGAATATACAGATTGCTTTGCTTGCCAGGAGACTGTAGAAGCAAAGGGTCAGAGAGGAAATGCACTTTTTAGTAACTAACATAATATTTTTTATTGTTATGCCATAAACACATGTGTCCTATATTCCAATTGTTGAAAAAAAACTTTTTAACAATTTTAGCATATGTTTAGAATGCATAAAATTGGTTTATTATTTTTCATACTTATGTATGATATATTTTGATTGCATTCACTCCCAGTTGCCCCCTCCCCAATAGCATTGATCTCCTTAAAAACAGGGTGGTAGAAATGGGTGCTGAGCTTCTGGGTTGAAACCTCAGGTCTGTCATACTCTCTTGGCACACTCACCTCTCCTGATTTTGCAGGAGAGAAAGTACCCATAGTCACAGAACTAGAGTAAGTGGACAAGCTAGGACTGGAAAGCGGGGTCCCCAACTATAGTCGCAATGGTTGTTTCTCTTGTTTAGAGCACATAGGTTGGAATAAGGTTTTACTCTGGAGCCCAAGCTGACCTCAGACTGATAATTTTCCTGTCTCCACCTCTCAAGGTCTGGGATTGCAGGCATGTGCCATCCTGCTATTTAACTCCTCAAACATCAGCTCTTAGACACACTAGAAAGGAAAAGGCATGGGGAATTAAAACAGAATTTCTTACTGAGAAGGTAAAGAAGGGACAAAAAACACATGAAAATTTAAGTATGTCATCATTCTCTCTGCTCTCTTAATCTTGGCACCTATCCCATAATGAAGGAAGTATTGTACATATGTGTCAGTGCATGGCACTGTAACTACCCTATGATGGTTGCTGCCATCCATCCATCCATTCATTCATTCATTCAGCAAGTACTTACGGGTGATCCACCCTGTGGAAGAAATAGGAAGAGTTATAAGATTCACAATCTAAGGTAGCCTCTCCACTATTGCTTAAATTGACATCCTTGTAGATCTCTGAACATTTTCCTAGTACCAGATTTCTCTTTAAACTTATAATGGCTCCCTCTATTATTGTATCTCTTTTCTTGCTCTCCCCTATTCTCCCAACTCAACCTTCCTGCTCCTCCTGTTCTCCTCTCCCCTCCTTTGCTCCCCTTCTCTTTCAATGAACTGTTCCTTTTCTGTCGCTCCCTGCTGAATTCTCATCTGGGAAGAGGGGAGAGCTATGCTCTTCCTTGTAGGGGAGTGATGAGGCAGTTGTAAGTCAGAAGAATCCTGAGGATTGTCATGTGTTCCCCATCTCAGCATCTTCCTTATTCTTTCCATTTCTCTGCCTACTGGGATTGCTTTGAGGGTGATGGTAAACTCCCAATTTGCTCAGGAGATCTTGTTCCTTACCTCTTCAATGGGGGTCCATGTATGTCTCTTTTAGGGTCCTCCTTGTTTCCTTGTTTCTCTGGGGTTGTGGATTGTAGGCTCATGATCCTTTGCTCTATGTATAAAACCCATATATGAGAGAGTTCATACCGTGTTTGTCTTTTTGTGACTGGGTAATCTCACTCAGGCCCAGGATGTTTTATTTTGTTTTTTCCTAGTTTCATACATTTGTCTGTGAATTTCAAGATTCCATTGTTTGTTTTCTGCTGAGTAGTACTCCATTGTGTAAATGTACCTCATTTTCTGTATCCACTCTTCAGTTGAGGTTTACAGGTTCTGGGTATTACAAATAATGTTGCTATGAACATAGTTGAACAGATGTCTTTGTTGTATGAATGTGTGTCTTTTTTGGTGTATGAGTAAGAGTGGAGTTGCCGGGTCCTGTGGTAGACTGATTCCCATTTTCCTGGGGGAACTGCCATACTCATTTCCAAAGTGGCTGTTCAAGTTTGGAATCACACCAGCAATGAAGGAGTGTTCCCCGTTCTCCACATTCTCTCCAGCATAAACTGTCTTTGGTGTTTTGGATTTTAGCCATTCTGACAGGAGTAAGATAGTATCTCAGAGTTGTTTTGATTTGCATTTCCCTGATGGCTAAGGATGTTGAGTACTTTAAGTGTCTTTCAGCCATTTTAAATTTCTCTATTGAGAATTCTCAATTTAGTTCTGTACCCTACTTTTTAATTGGATTATTTGGTGCTTTGGTGACTTGATTCTTGAGTTCTTTGTTTATTTTAGAGGCCAGCCCTGTGTCTGGGGTTGGTGAGGTTGGTGAAGATCTTTTCCCATTCTGTAGGCTGATGTTTTGTCTTGTTGACTGTGTCCTTTGCCTTACAGAAGCTTCTCAGTTTCAGGAGGTCCCATTTATTAATTGTTAATCTCAGTGTCTGTGCTACTGGAGTTATGTTCAGGAAGCAGTCTCCTGTACCAATTCATTCACAGGCACCTCCCACTTTCTCTTCTAAGAGATTCAGTGTGACTACATTTATGTTGAGGACTAAAGTTTTGTGCATGGCAATAGATATGGATCTGTCTGCAGTCTTCAACATGCCAGCATCCAGTTATGCTTGCACCATTTGTTGAATGTTTTCTTTTTCAGATATTTATAGGTGCATGGGTTAATATCAGGGTTTTCAGTTTGATTCCATTGGTCTTCCTGTCTATTTTTTTGCCAATACCAAGCTGTGTTCAGAACTATAACTTTATAGTAGAGCTTGATGTCAAGGATGATGATGCCTCCAGAAGTTCCTTTATTGTACAGAGTTGTTTTGGCTATCCTAGGTCTTTTGTTTTCCATATAAAGTTGAGTATTGCCCTTTCAAGGTCTGTAAAGAATTGTTCTTGGATTTTGATGGGGAATGCATTGAATCTGTAGATTGCTTTTGGCAAGATTGCCATTTTTACATATTGATCCTACCTATCCAAGAGCATGTGAGATCTTTCCATTTTATGGTATCTTCTTTAATATCTTTCTTAAAGACTCAAAATTTTTGCTATACACTTCTTTCATATATTTGGTTAGCATTACCCCAAGATATTTTGTGTTGTTTGTGACTATTGTAAAGGGTGCTGTTTCTCTGTTTTCTTTCTCAACCCCTCTATCTTCTGTATGTATTAGGGCTACTGGTTTTTTTTTTTTTTGGTTTGATTTTTTGTTTTGTTTTGTTTTGTTTTGCTTTGTTTTGCTTTTTAAGTTAATCTTGTATCCTGCTACTTTACTGAAGGTATTTATCAGCTGTAGGAGTTACCAGTAGTTTTTTGGGTCATTTATGTAAACTATCATATCATCTGCAAATAGTGAAAAGTTTGATTCCTTCCTTTCCAATTTGTATCCCGTTGCCCTTCTCTGATAATGAGAATGATGACTACCTTGTATGTCATCCTAGAGCCTTCATTCAGTAGCTAACGGAAGCAGAAGCAAACACCCACAGCTGAACACTGGGCCAAGCTCTTGGAATCCAGTCGCAGAGAGGGAGAAGTGATAAGCAACAAGTTCAAGATCAGGTTGGAGAAACCCTCAGAAACAGCTGACCTGAACACGGGGGAGCTCATAGACCCCAGAGTGATAGGTAGGTGGGAACCCAGACGCCCTGAACGTGGGTCTCAGTTAGAAGACCTGGACAGTCTATGGGACCTCTGACAGTGGAACCAGGCTGTATCTATGAAAGGACTTTGGGATCCCATCCCCTATGAAGGGATACTCCCTTAGCCTAGAGACATGGGGAAGGGCCTAGACCCTACCCCAAATGTGTGATTTTGGTGATTCCTCATGGAAGGCCTCACCCTACCTGGAGAATAGATGGAGGATGGAATGGAGGTATCTGGGGGTGGGCATAGGAGGCTGGGAGTGAGGGGGAACTGGGAGTGATATGTAAAACAAGAAAAATATTTTTTAAAAGATCACAATCTAATAGGAGAGACTATTTCTTGATTGCCACATATATGCCATTCTAAGTCTCACAGGAGGAGCTGGAAGCACAATGAATCTTCAATAAAATGTCTGAAATGAATAAGTCTATGCATTCCTAGCCTCTGTGGGCAATGTCTCCTGCTTGCACATTTCTCCCTCATCTCTGGCCTTTCTGACCCCTCCCTCTCCAGCAGCCCTTTAGTGCATTCTCAAGCCTGATGACACAACTTTTTATTCAAGGACACAGAGGCAAGAAGACAACGTGAGCTTCACACAGCAATAGCAAAACCTCAGAAACATCCAAGCCATGGTGTTTCAGCAAAGAGATGCGATTCCCTCTTTCCGTCCTCATTTTATTTATAAGTGTTTTGCTGCAAAGTGGGTGAACTGCGAGCTCCATGTCACAGCCTGCAGCACAGCAAACTGGCTTTTTCTGAAGCTCATAATGTGATAATTAAACTGCTAACAGGCACCTTAGTGATGGCATTTGCTGAAGATGTGGAAGTCCTCTCACAATGGCACCTATCTGTAGGGGACTCATCAGTGGAGGTAGAATGATCAGCTCATGGTTTATTTTTTATATATGTATTTTCCTCCATGAGTACATTAAATTTTTATGTGGAGAGAAATGGGACAGGACTTGTTTCCCTTCCACTGCACAATGATTTATTACCCAAAAAAGACCGCAGAACTAATTAGCAGAGTAATTAATTAATATAAATTTGCATATTTGCATTTGCAATTAGTGCAGCCAACTGATTAGTCTGAAAATGAGAAGTTTGACTCATTAGATGTTAGTGTCTGCTGGACCAGAAAGCGGCTGCCAGATGAGGCGGAAAAGGGTGGAATAAGCATGTGTGTTTCTTTTGTTCGAAGAATGGAGAATATGCTCAAATATCTGGGGCCAGACATCAGAGTTCGCAATTTAAAAAAAATAATAAATTATTTGCTTCCATTTCTGCTACTCAATGTTCCTTGCCCTTTTGCCTACAGCAAGCTATTCCTGCCAACCCTAGAAGCCACTGGACCCCTGAGAATGGCTCTTCCTAGTCCCTTAGAGCGGAGGGGTCTGTGTTGTTTGTGGGTGAGCAGAAAGTCTGTCCCATTTTGATGTCCCTGGAATTTGACTCTTGCACTCAATTCAATGGTTCTGTCAAAACAGTTCTCCAGTATTGATGAGGACCCTCAGGGGACTTGGAGAGTAGACTACCTTCCCTTCCGGGCTTCTTCTGACTGCCGCCTCTTTGTTCCTCCAGCTGATGACTGCCTCAAATCTCTCACCTCCAGTAGACTGACTAAATCCATGCCTGCAGAATGACATGGGGTGAATAATCCATAAATATAACACATTGACAGCCAGACACACAGACATCAAATAACAGCAATTAAACAACTGTGGGGGGGGGAGGCAGATTTGGGAGTCTGGGAAACAATGGGAAGTAGCATCTCGATTTAACTTTACTAAACATACATAGGGTGAGCATTCATGTAGAGGGGAGACTGGCCTGCTATGAATGCCTTTTATGTAAGAATGGAGATTTTAAATTTTAAATTCTCACTAAAATGACATTTCATTTCTTCATTTTAGATTTTTCTCAAATTTGAAATTTAAAACGTATACATTCCTTAGTGGTTGCATTTCTTTAATATATGTAAAAAGAAAAATTTGAACTGTATCCTATTGTTCAGTGCTATAGATAACATATGGATAAAGATATCTTTGTTTTAATCTATGAAATCACTGTTAATACCATTCACTTAGCTATGCTGTACACCAACTCTTGCCCTTAGGACCTGGGGAGATTTTGATAGAAGATATACATGAACTGTTTTTGTTCTGTATTTTTCAAGCTCAGGTTATAGTAAATGGCATTTTCTAGCCCCCTCTATCACAAGCCAAGGGTTCTGCATTGCACATTCTACAGGGTACAATTCCAGATTGGTAAGCTATGTTTTAAGTGTGTCCCAAACAGTCAAGTCTTGGAAGCCTCAAAGGTGACCAGACCTTTAAGAGGATAGAGCACAATGGGTGCTCCTTAGGTTACTGAGGGAGCTGCCCTTGGAAGAATCAGGGTGGCTCTCATAGGTCCCCTGTACTCTTGTGGGAACCAGTTCTTATGAATGAGCCCAGCATCTCCAAGGCTCTCTGGCCTTCAGCTTTGTGAGGTGACTGTCCCTCTTGAAGGGATGCAGCCAAGGGGAGTGAGGAGTCTCCCTTAGGGCCAGCACCATGCAGTTTGTACCAAGTCAAATTCTTTCACTTATAAAGCCGCTCTGCCTTGTGCGTTTCATCTTAGTAAACGTAGAACTGTCCAATTCACATGCCTACCTGCTCTCCGAACCTTGCTGGGACTTTACCTCTCAACTCAGACCATTGAAGGAGGTAAAGGTATGATGATTTCTTTAGATATTCACCTTACTTCTTTTGAAGACAGCTAGCTAACTTCTATTTACACATTTGAATCCCCAAACCTAGTATACCATCCAATACACAGTAGAAAATAAAAATCCTTGCTAAATCATTGCACCGAAGAACAAATGAAGACATTTATATAGATAAAACCTGTCTACAAGAAAAGGAAAAACAGCTCTCATAAAATGTAAGGAAATGTCACTCAAAATACCATTGAACAAAGTGCAAGTTTAAATGACCCCTGCATGTGAGGTTGTCAGTTTGAAATCTGCCTTGGAATTTGAATACCATTTGTCTTAGGCTTTTACCTCTTTGGGTGCCCTGCTTTAAAGGGGGCCCTCATGATTAATAGGTTCCAACAGCTACTAAATTAATTCCTTGTCAGTTTACAAAAAATCAACTATGTATTCTACATCCACAGGTTAACAGTAAGACCCCTGCAAATCATCATGGCTCAACCATGACTTACAGTTGCTCTTTAGTCTGGAAAGAATTGGTGAGTAGGCCTGGGAACAAAATGGTAAAGTGCAGAGGCAAGGTTTAACATAGCACTTGAGATCCCTCAGAGAGAAAAGTCTTTATATTTTGATTGGTTGTTAAATGGAAGGTTTTTGTTTATCTGTTTCTTACACCACCACTCCTGTAGATCAAAACTTCTTCTATGCCCACAACTGACACTAGCCATTCCTGTATTGCAGGTGGCACTTGGTCAGGGAGAGCTCTTGCTGGATGAGGCCACCTGAAACCATGATTGCATGCAACATCAGTAGTTGCTGCGGATGTTAAAGTCTCCTTTCTTCCTAAAGGTGTTTAGAAAGAAGACCACGTTATAAACCTCCTTTTCATCCTCCAGTTTTTGCACATAAAACTGCATTGGTAGTCACTCAGACATTGTATATCTATTAGTCTGTCTGTTTGTTTTAAATTTATTCTCCACTTACCTCCAAGAATATTTGAGGTAGCAATTGAGTTGAACGTTTTTATACGCTTTGTAAAGCAATTCACCATCTAAAAAGATTCCTTGTTTCTTAACTGTTCCATAATACACATGACAAAATATATTTTTATATTTGTTTCCTATAAACTGTGTGCTTTATCTGGAACTGTAGCGCAGATATATTGAGAGGAAACCAGCCACGATAATGGGTGGCAGTACCTTCTGTCTTCGTCACCAGAATAGAGGAAAATAAAGTCATATTTCCGAAAACGTACCACAAGAATAGCTATAATTGTCCATTCCATATTTGCTTGTTGAAAAAAAAAGGAAGACTGATTTTTATATTTGTCTGACAACACAAATTAGGATTTGCTTACTCGTCTCGTCATCCGTTGCCAAGTAAGACGTGAGGAAGTAAAGACTCCCCCTGTCACAAAACTAGCATGGGACTTCTTTTGTTTGGGGGCTTGGCTGTTACTTCTACTTCAGTCGAGCAATGACCAGAAATAGAAGAGACTTAATTGAAGAGGTTGCTCTGTATATTTAGGAAGTTGGAAATCCAATGGGACACAACTCTGTTAACAGAACAAACTTTTTTGTGGCCTGGTAACTTAAACACTGATTTTTTTTAAAAGTATCATTCCAGATCATTGGTCCATTAGGTGGATTATACACTTTGGCTATTTCAGTAAAACACTCTCCAGCCTTTTAGCATCATTTGAAAAGGGAGGCAGGGATACGGTCGCATGGCTGGAAACTTGAAGACTTGCCTGGCCTCTGTGGTTTCTGCTTCCCTGGAATACTCACTCACAGCTAACCCTTCTGACCACAGACCTTTCTCATTCCAAGTAGTGTTGTGTGAATTCATCCCCTCTCTATCTTTCACAAACTATAAGGTTTAATAGCGATTAACACTAGACCACAGCACTTTCAAATTAACGATAGCCCTGCCAGTTCTAATTGGTATTCTAATTAGCCTAACCGATTCAACTAATTAAGAACATTAAACTTTTTAACAAAGGCTATCTTGCTTTGTGTGTTGTAAAATGGAATTTAAAGGAGGGGGTAGGAAGGGGTAAAGAGGATGGGGGAGGAGTGAGAACCAGCTTGGATTTCCAGGACATACTGAGGAGAGGTGGCTGGGAGCCAATGACAACCTTCTTCCCTCTGGAAGTCTGGAAGCAGGGCAAGGGGTGGCCAGCACCTGAGCTTTGTTGGGTGACAGGTCCCTGAAGCCTTTACTTTCCAGCAGGGCAGAATCAAGTTAATGTACTGATACTACTCTTGGTCTCTGTGCCTGCTGAGACTTCTTACAAATGGCTTTAGGGACAAACCTAGGCTATTGGTTTACCATAAAGAGAAACTGTGAATCATGCAGCTTTATACGAAGTATGACCTTTGTCATAATGAAAAGCATTGGGGCTGACTATCTCTGCAATTTCAAATGTGTTCAATTGAAGATCCTCTAGTTTCCAGAGAACTCTGTGCTTTGGTAAACTGATGATCCAGTAATGACCATGTAATAGACAGGCTGGCTGGGTTTACAGTGAGGCCCCCTCTCCAAATACAGTGGCTTACATGGCCCCTTTTCTTTCCTTTCCTCTTTCCGTTAAAACTTGCTCTATCAGTTGAGTCTGTGATTTCTCCAAAATATATCCCAATTTTTGACCCTTCTTCTACTTTCTGGTGGAACTCCTTCTGTTCAATCCTCCAGGGTCAAGGCACCACTAATGCCCAGAGCTGCACATACTAGACTCTGGACATGAGCTTCCAAAATACGGCACCATGACATCAAAAGGACAAGGGAGGCAGACAGTTAACTGTCACCTTGAAGCTTTTCACAAGATGTTCAAGTGAGAGCTTCCCCTTTCGTCCATAGGCTAGGAGTCTCTACCCCAGAGGGCACAGGACCACAGAGAGGAATCTAAGTTCTCCAGTTGTCACCTACAATCTTCACTGCCTGCCCCTTCTTGCTGTCCACTCTTCAGTAAATCCACTGGGGGGAAAATGTAGCTTCTTCTTTCTTTGTGTCTTAGTTTCTGAAGTCCCCACACTGCATTAGACATAAATAAACACATTCCTGTGCTTTGCTCTTTTTTTCCTTTTCCTTTTCTTTTGTTTTGTCTGTTTTGGGGACTTGGGGGGGGGGTTGTTGTTGTCTATTTGTTTTGTTTGATTTTTGAGACAGAGTTTCTCTGTATTGTTTTGGAGCCTGTCCTGGAACTAGCTCTGTAGTCCAGGCTGGCCTGGAACTCACAGAGATCCCCCTGCCTCTGCCTCCCGAGTTCTGGAATTAAAGGTGTGCCACCAACATCTGGTGCTTTGCTCTTGTTAATCTATGTTTTTGCTTTGGTTAATTTGTGTTCCTCTTGGTTTTGTCAGAGAGGTCTCAAAGGTAATATACTGGCAATGGTGAGACAAGTTTTCTTCCTCATTACATCCCAGGGAGATTGCATGATCCTGGGATGAAAGAAAGCCTCCTTCAAGTAGACCTCAGAGGCTTCACTTGCTCCCCTACATGTGGCCCTGCTTCCATCATGAGCATCCAGAAGAGCTCATGACTGTCCTCCTATTTAATTGGGTCCCCTCAAAACCTGTTCTCCACACAACAGTGGCAACAGAACACCTGTTCATATCCTCCAGTTGCTGCCTATGGGATCAGGAAATTTGAAACCCTCAGCACTGCTGACCATCGTCTACAGAATCTGCAGCTTTATGTCTCCCACAGTCCCTCCATCTTTCTTGTCTTGGTCACTATGCTCCAGACACAGAGCTTCCAGAAGGAACCAAGGAGGGATAGGGTGTCCTCCCAGACACAGGACCAAAGTAGGTTTGTTTCTTACAGAGACCCTAAAAATGTTGAAGACACAGAGTTTTCAGTTAACATCCACAATTCTAAACTATAGTAGTGATCAAAATATTCCTGGTGCCAAAGAATATCATACTGATGGTGATGCTATGGAATATATCCTCTTTTATACCTCTTTGCTGCCATACAACTCCTGAAACCCTTGAAATCTCCAAAGTAACTGGGTACTGGCAATGGGAAAGCAATATTAGAGGCTTGGAACTGTCAGGCTGACTTCCAACAGCTAGCAAGGCAGGGGAACTTAGCGTTGAGTTGATCAATAATGCCCAATAGCATAATAGCACAAGCAATCATTCCCATGTAATGAAGGTTTTTGGTCATGCTGTTTCATCACAGCAACAGAAACCCTAAGAGAGGTGTGTAGGAAGTGAGGCCCTGAAGGCTTTTTAGGACAATGTAACACTGATTTGGCCGAGGCGGGGGATTCTGCATTTCCAGTGCTAGTCCCACCATAGCTTGCCCTCAGAGGGGAGACTTCCAGCCCCATGTCTCCTATGTGGTGGGGCTTATAATATTTTGTCAGTTTCTTCAACTCCACTGACCAACAACTCAAAGGAGGCTTCCTATGCCTGACAAGGAGGTTGTGTTAGATAGTTTATGGCTGTTAGTGGGGGCATTATTATATCAAGCTGTATATGTGTGTGTGTGTGTGTGTGTGTGTGTGTGTGAGAGAGAGAGAGAGAGAGAGAGAGAGAGAGAGAGAGTGAGAGAGAGAGAGAGTATACACAGACACACACACACACATTTCAAATAAATAAATAAAACGGGCTCAGATACCCATTTCACTGTTGTGGCATGGACAGCCAACAGGCACAAGTTAAGAACCTTTCCTCCTACAACCCCAACAAGCCCAGGCGTCCCGGGAGTTTCCCACAGCAGAGGAGAGTGCCAAGGGTGCAGGCTCCCTAGCTCTTTTGTCTTCACACTGACTCAGGGACTAGGTCAGGCCACTTGACAACACAGTGTCATGCATCTCCAGTTCTGAAGTTGCTGTGTACAGCACTCTTGGGAACTCCAATTTGCTAAATGTTACAAATTCCTTTTAAAGATTGTTTTTTGATCCCATAACTAGAAGCTCATGTCGATTTCCTTTGGCTATGTTCTGATATTGATGTTCAAAACTACCCTTGGAAACCTGTCCTGCTCTGTGCTTTGTCTCTCCTGTACATAATATTCTTTTCAATGAGCCTGATCTAGAGAGAGACTAAGATAGACCCCACTTCAGACAATGATTCCAGCCCAACACACACAGTATAAGACAGACCCCTTACAGAGTGCTTACTTAGTTTGAGTCTGATCCTTAAAACTTTCATTTCTTCCTACCAAAGGAACAGAATTTGCTGACTGACCAAGGATGGCCTCTCAGTTTAGCATGTCATCCAGGCAGTCTCTATTCTGTCCAAGGTCTATAGATTAGAGGCATGAAGAAGGCTAAAATCGCAAGAGGTTCATCTGCAAAAGAAAAGAATATTTCCAAATTATTCTTGGCACAAAGAAACAGATGGCCATGACAAGCAAGGGGGAAAATGCAAAACAATAAACCAACTGTGGTCTAAAAGCTCAAGAACAGTGATTTGTTAAATTAGATGAGCCTCCTTCAGAAGATATGATTAAACTTGGGTATGGTAGCACAAGTGTGTAATACCAGAACTTAGGTGGCTGAGGCAGAGGTATTACCTTAAGCTCAAAGCAAATCCTGGCTTTACTATGTCTCAAACCCCTACACACACACACACACACACACACACACACACACACAGAGAGAGAGAGAGAGAGAGAGAGAGAGAGAGAGAGAGAGAGAGAGAGAGAGACAGAGACAGAGATGCATACACAAAGTACAATTAACAAGCAACTTTTAATACAGAAACAGCAAAATAAATTAAAGAGATGTGTTAGCAGAGAAAACATGCTAGTCCATCTATTTCAAAAATGTCTGGAAGAACCTCTCTTCTGGACTGAATAAATGACTCAGCAGTTAAGAACCTGTACTTCTCTTCCAAAGGATCTAAGTTCAGTTCCTAGTACTCATGCCAAGGGGTTCACAATTGTCTGTAATGCTAGTTCCAGAGGAGTGGGAAAGAACCCTTTAAAAATCCCTTTCCATGAAACAAAGGATGGTGTAGGTATACTTTTAAACCAGAGGAGTGGGAAAGAACCCTTTAAAAATCCCTTTCCATGAAACAAAGGATGGTGTAGGTATACTTTTAAACCAGAGGAGTGGGAAAGAACCCTTTAAAAATCCCTTTCCATGAAACAAAGGATGGTGTAGGTATACTTTTAAATAGAATGGTGTGCCATCTTACATTTTCATTTCTATTTGATTTATTCATGAGCAATATTTCTGATTTTTTAGCAGCTATATCTAGTAAGTCCCATTTATTAGTATGTATACACATTTCATAGTTTATGAATTTATATATTTATATAGTCACATATGTATGCGTATATATCTCTATATGAGTTATATACACAAAGAAAACATCTCCCTTATAAAATACAGATTTTAGAGTCAATAAGGACAGTAAAACTGGTCATCTGCCATTGGTTCAGGACATGAAGGAGGTGAGTGGAGCATCACATAACATTTGCAAATGGTAAGAGGTAACTATTGTGAACTAGATGCTTGTGTCCTCTCAGAGGTCCTGTGCTGAAGCTCCACCCCCTTACCATGCTCAGTGGAAATGGGGCCTGGGGGGTGATTGAGGATAGATGATTTAATGAGGGTAGGACCTTCTTAGTCACTGACAGAAGATCTCTCCCCTCTTCTCTTTGTTGTCTCTTCTCTCTTCCTTCTCTCTGCTTCTTTACCCACACAGGGTCAGAGGAAAGACCCGAGGACACAGGGAGAAGGTAGCCACCTTCCTGCCAGGGAGAAGAAGAGGCTTCGCGGAGCCAGTCATCCTACACCTGACCCTGGCTCTCCAGTCTGTAGCCAGTGAGAAGCGAGTTCTCTTGTCGGGGCACCCAGTGTATGGTGTTGTTCTGGTTGATAGGAAAGACCAAGAAAACACACAAATCAAGATAAAGAAAATCAAAATCAAGCAAACACCCATATGAGAAATTCAAAATTTCCCTGTGACCTCTGGGCCTGAACCAGTACCTTGTTCGCTCTTATGGCCTCTTGGTATACATTGATCCTTATGAAGCCCTGGTACTCTCTCTGGAGTTTTCCTAGTGAAGACTCTCTGGCCTCTTGGCCCTGAGGACACCACTGCACTGGTACAGGCTATTAGTGATGCCATCTGTGCATTTGAATGGATCCTTGAGCTTGGTGTAATGCTCTGCACTGGCCATTTTGAAACTCTGAGCTCCTGTAAACAAGAAGCAGGGTACCTTGATTTGCTCTAGGCCTGTGCTTATGTAGCTGGCCCTAACACTGTCCTGTGTCCGTCGTGGAACAGAAAAGTGACTTACTGTAAGGTAAAATGACATTGTGAACTCCAGCTCTGGCTAAGCTGACCCTCGGCATAGAGCAGATGGTGAATGTACTGAGGTAAACGAGAAAGGTGGATAGCCCTGTGCATAAGCACCAAAGAGAAGAAAGTCAAACAAACCAGTGAGGTGGGCTCTAAGCATTCGTTATATTTACCATAAAGGAAAACACAGTGACTTATGGTGGCCATGAATGTGTTCCATCAAACTTATGCCCACCAGAAACTCAGAAACAGTAAACCATTCAGCCGTTTAATATATTTGGGAGAAGGCATCTAGCATCCCCTGCTCTGGAGCACCAGCAAGTGGAAGAATCCAAGAGAATGGGCATTACAGACACATCTGCCCACATGTTTCACTAACAATTGCAGAGAATTCTCTGGGGACACTCTACTGGCACACAGACTCTTCATCATAAAGTGTATCTTATGGTGAAAAGCCATCTGGGTTTCAAGAATAATGAAAATTGGCAAGAAAAGATGCTGAGTTTAAACAGAACTTCACATAAGTAATGTATACTTTTACTACAGATTTGAGCCATATATAAACAATTCTGAACTTCAAATTTATCTGTCTTAGCTGCCTTTCTGTTCTGCCATCATCTGCAACCATGTGTATCTAAAGTTGGGGTGAGGGCAGCTTGTAGAAGCTAGATTTTCAGGAAACAAATATTTGCTAACTCAAGCCTAAGTTCCTCAGAGGTTAGTGTGATCCTCAACAGGACATAATTTTTAAAAATGCTGTGGACCACACCCTATCTTCAAGGACAGGTGACAGTCCCCACTTTTCCAACAGGAACAATGCAGGACTCAGGTCCCATCACATTTTAATCCTACCCCCAAACTTTTCCTGAAATAAACATGACCCAGTCTAAATTACATTTTTAGAGAAATATAAAATGTAATTTTTACTGTTTTTATTTAAGAAGTGGCCCCTGAAAGCAATGTGTAAGCCCCACATAAGTTGTGATTCTGGCCTCCCCAGGAAATCAGATTTACAAGAAACATCGCTTTGTCTGTTCAGTTTTAAAACTTGGTGTAGTTGTATCTCAAGCTTCCATAGAAAAGATAAGAGCTAGTCTCTGGTCTTCAGGGAAATAGTTACAAGTGAACCACCCGAAGCCACAGAGAGACCCTTTAGAATGTCTCTTTCTTTCTGCCTCTCCTAGTGAAGAAAACAACACTGCCGTGTCCCTCCCACCAGGACTTGCTCTGGGCCGCTCTGTGTTGTCATTAGCAGCATCACCTCCTCAAATGTCTAGGGTCATGTGAGGCACTTCAGCACATTATCATTCTGCTACTTTGCAAACATGTCCATGAGAGGGGAGACACAGACTTGGGATCCCAGCTGCTCAGGAGGCTGAGGTAAGGTGGGACAACCTTAAGGTTGACCTTAAGTTCAAGGCCTGCCTGAACTGGAGAGAGAGGGTCCAAGGCTTGCCTGGAGAGTTCAGAAACACCCTGTTGATGGGAGATGTTATTCTGTATATATGTTTCTCATACTGGTTAATTAATAAAGTGCTGTGGCCAATAGGAAACAAGATAGGTGGGGCTAGGAGACCAGGAGGAGGAAAGAGGAAGTAGTTGGGAGGAGTCAAGATGTAGACGGGGAGGAAGGAAGACGCCAGCCGCCGCTCCCTGATAAGATGAGCCACGTGGAAATACTTAGATAAGTAGAAATGGGTTAATAATTAAGACAGAGCTAGCCCATAAACAATAATGGTAACTGGCCAACAGGATTTTATCAAATACAGAGTCTCTGAGTGTTATTTGGGGCTCACATGGCGGCGGAACCATGGTGGCAGGACCGGCGGTAGCCTGCAGGAAAAACCTGCCATAACACCCTGTCTCAAACTAAAAAATAAAAGAGGGTAGAGATATAGCTCAGTAAGAGGAGCTATCTGCCATGCTCAGGGCTCCATTATCACAAAAATAAATATAGAGAAAACTAAATACGTGTGCATGTATACAAATGGCCCAAAGACCAGAGAGTGCTCATGGGATCATGTTATACTTACTGACCATACCAGACATGCTATAATTGAAGTTAGGCCATGGCATCCTTTTTAAATGGCCTGCCTGGTCTATGAATCCAAATGTGTAACACAACCATTTTCCTATTTCACCTCATTCACTGAGCTTTTTAACACCTTCCCATCATGAATGGTTTGTAAAAGAGATGCCAGTCTGAGAGGGGTTTCGTTTTGGAAAACAGAGGACTGATACTAACATCATTTTCCTCTCATTCTCTATTATTCCACTAAATAGAGAAGCCCCCAAACCAGCAGAGTGGGGAGTGTGTGAAGGACAGTCTCCTCCTCCATCCACCCTCTACCTCCATCCACTATGTCTGCCTCCATCAACTCTGTCTACCACCATTTACTGTCTACCTCCAGAGAGCTGCAGAAAGCAGAGCCGCCAATCACAAGCTATCATCACTTGCAACATGCCAAACTCACATTTTGCCAGTCTTGGGAGTGCTTAAAGTTTGAGTTCAAAGGATAATAATGCATTTCTTCCAGCAAACAACGCTGGCTAATAAAAGAATCTGAAGCCATGTGTCAATCACTGTCTTACACTGCATCTCACATCAGTACTGGTGGCCAAAAGGAGATGCAAACTGCTTGGTGAAAAAGTTGTTCCAGTTTGTTTTTAAGGAAATAGTTAGTACTGGAGCAGCCTTTTTTGGGAAAGAAAGAAAGAAAGAAAGAAAGAAAGAAAGAAAGAAAGAAAGAAAGAAAGAAAGAAAGGAAGAAAGAGAGAAAGGAAGAGTGCTGGGTTCAAATTTCATATGCAGACTGGGTAGAATCATTACTGCCATACTAGCTTTTATAGTTGAAAGAATTACATAATCTACAATCTAATTTGTGGTATGTAAGACATGAAGCTCTTTGTCACTGATTTAACTCAATGCTCAATCCCAGTATTAATGAAGCAAAGATCACAGCTTTGATTGACAGATGGGCCTCATTGCTCTAAGGTAGTCTCCAGCCAAATATGTCATAACTACAACTGGTCATCTTGACTCTCCTATTAATACATACTGAATCCCTACTATCCAGTTTAGTGTGTTGTGTGATGTACTCACAAGACAACAAAGTAAAACAAATAAACAAGCAGAAATCCAGGACAATAGGAGAGACAGATGTATTCACAAACAGCTACTACAAAGCAAATCATGCTAAACACAATAATAAAAGCATAAAGTACAGTGGGAAATCAGAAGAGAAAGATTAATTCCAACCCACAAGGATGTGAATGGATCACTTCAAATTTATCACTACCCCAGGAACAACAACTTGTCACATATGTTATAATAACAGTGGGTTTGCATTGCTATTTTAAAACACAAATGAAGAATACATTGTAATTAGATGAGATTTGCCAATAAAACGGAACAAACCAACCAAAAGTCCAAAACACTAAAAGACAAATGATGATTTGGGCTTTTGCGTGTTAAGGTGATGGTCCCTTTAAGAACTGGGGGCTTGGCAGCAGGCCATTGTGGATGCAGCCCTCACATGAGATGAAGGTAGTTGTTTGGGCTCCTGAGCTGGTTCTTCAGATAGCAAGCTGCTGTGAGAGCAAGCTTGCTCTCTGAGTTTTACTCTTGGCTTCCCATCTGTCAGTATGATCCCTCCCTCCCACATGTGTTCTTGCCATTATGATGCCATCCACCATAAGGTTCTGGCCAGGGCTAGTGTTATGCATCTGAAATAGTACACTAAGTTAACCTCTTTTATTTTTAAGCACCCAGCCTTGGGTACTTTGTTATTTCAATGGAAATTAACAGGAAAGAAGGAATAAATGAACAACTCAAGCCTCCATTCCTCTCAGCAACTAAGCTTTGGTGTGACAATTGTCACCACTGCTGAATGATTATTCCAGCTCCCAGCAATCTGTCACCTACCTGTGCATTTAGATATAAAAGACAACATGAAGTAACAACGTTCATTCACTAAATACATTAATAGGGACTTTCTTTGTGGACCCTACATCGATTCAAGTTGACATTATTTTTATATTTCACATAATGTGATATGGTCTTATTTGATTGGGTTGGGATAGGGCCTTTTTGTGTGACCCATATTAGCCATCAACACCCCTAATCCTGTCTGAGTTCCCAAGTGAGCCTTCATATCGGGCTTGGTGTCATAGTCAGGAAAATGGGATTTGCATGCAGAGACACCTATTATCTAAACTATGACTTTCCCATTTCAAATCTGAGCAACCCTGATCAAATAGACTAGGAGTTTCATTCTCTTTCCTATGGGGGAAGTCACAGGTACCATGAGATGGAATGAACTCATGCTTATAGAGTAACCATCCTAACACTGGGCATATTGATTGTGACTACTTTATCATCACTCCTTACACTCATCATCATCATCATCATCATCATCATCATCATCATCATCACCAATTAGACCCAACATTCTCAAGTCAATCCAAACCTATTCTGTCAAGAAATTCTGCTGGGATTTTTTTCCCCACCAAAATGCCTTGTACCTCCTCCCTCCATCTCCAAGGCCTGCACTGGGCCATAGTCTTCCCTGTCTTGTTCCCTATGTAAAGACAATAATCACTAGCCTATCCTAAATTCATAGATGAAGTTTTAGAACAGGGACAAAGAAAAGCACAAAATTTCCTTCAGTACATTTTCTGTGATGAAATGAAGCCCCAAAGAAACAGTTACACCTTGGAATTTTCTATAGTAGATTTGATGGAATAGAGAGGAGCTATAGGGAGAGATGAAGGGTAATGTCAGACTCAGCATGGAAAAATTCAGATAGTTACTTTCTCATCAAGAAACTTGAGAAGATTCATTGTGGATCTTGACTCTTGAGGTTTTTGTTGGATCAGAGAAGATCACATAATGGAAGCCAGAAAGGACTTCTGTGTATGTGTGTGTGTGTGTGTGTGTGTGTGTGTGTGTGAATGTGTGTGTGTGTGGTGTGTGTGTGAGTGTGTGTATGTGTGTGTGAGTGTGTGTATGTGTGTGTGAGTGTGTGTATGTGAGTGTGTGTGGTGTGTGTGTGAGTGTGTGTATGTGTGTGTGAGTGTGTGTATGTGAGTGTGTGTGGTGTGTGTGAGTGTGAGTGTGAGTGTGTGTGTGAGTGTGTGTGTGTGTGGTGTGTGTGTGTGAGTGTGAGTGTGTGTGAATGTGTGGTGTGAGTGTGTGTGTGGTGTGTGTGTGGTGTGAGTGTGTGTGTGAGTGTGTGTGTGAGTGTGTGTGAGTGTGTGTGTGAGTGTGTGTGTGGTGTGTGTGTGTATGTGTTCTGTGTGTGTGAGTGTGTGAGTGTGTGTGTGAGTGTGGTATGTGTGTGTGAGTGTGTGTGTGAGTGTGTATGTGTGAGTGTGTGTGTGAGTGTGTGGTGTATGTGTGAGTGTGTGTGTGAGTGTGTGGTGTGTGTGAGTGTGTGTGTGAGTGTGTGGTGTGTGTGAGTGTGTATGTGTGAGTGTGTGTGTGAGTTGTGGTGTGTGTGAGTGTGTGTGTGTGAGTGTGAGTGTGTGTGAGTGCGTGTGTGAGTGTTAGTGTGTGTGAGTGTGTGAGAATGTGTGTGTGTGTGAGTGTGTGTGAGAATGTGTGTGTGTGTGTGTGAGTGTGTGAGAATGTGTGTGTGTGTGTGTGTTTGCACTAACTGGCTTTCTCCTCTTCCCCCTCTATCCCCCCATATACACTTCCATCCCATGGGATGGTATTGTGCAAACTCCAGGCAGGTCTTCCAGTTTTGGTCTCTCTCCCAAGTGTGCTTTATTGATTTATTGACCGTGCCTCTCCCAGAAGAATCGTATCCCCTGCTTCAAGGAGGAAAAGAATTGAAGGGATAATAACAGAGATTTTTCCTTCAGTTTCCCCAAATTCCTTAGTTTTCAGCATGGCTGTGTGGCACAAATCCCTGACCCAATCAGTTCTTTCCTTGTTTCTTCTTTTTTCCTCCCTGTTCAAATTTCCTGGGGTATCTAGGGTGAACCTTTCTTTTTCATTTGTTGTTTTGTTTGGGATCTTGGTTTTGATTCTGGAAATGGAACCCAGGACCTAATTAATGCATTCTACGCATGGGCTCTACCACTGAGTTAGCTCCAGAGTGAACTTTGCAAATGTTACATTTGCACTATGCCCTCTACTGGCTTTGTTCGATTAAATTCTGAAAAACTGTGCCTAGACAGCCTTATATGGCTAGAGGCCAGCTCATGCTTTGCAGCTGCTGGTCCTCACTAAAGATGGGGATGGCCATGCCTGCTGAGGCCTCTGCCCTGTCCTTCATCCCAGCTACGGGAATGATGAAGAGAGCATACCTCAGAGACTTCAACTGAATCGTTTTCCCCCAAATTTGCTCTGCCCTCCAGTGGGGAAATTCCATGCATAATTGCCATCTGTCCCTCTCCAGTGGGGAAAGTTCATGAATGTTTGTTATCTGTCTCTCTGTGAAGACTACAAACTCCCCAGCATAATGCTCTGGATTGCCTTGTGTGCCTCTGAATTCTCGTCACTAACTTGTGTTTGTAATCCTTGTCTTGACTCATCTAGTGCTGATTGTATTTCACACTCCTGACTGTAGACTACTTTGGATTTTCTTCATCTCGCTTACAATTCCTTGACCCAGGTGTGACTCCTTCCCACATCAGTTACTGATGGAGAAAATGCCCCACAGAGTTGCCTACAGGTGGAGACAATTTCTCAATAGAAGTTCCCTCTTCCCAGATGACTCAAGTTGAGTAAAAACTAACCAGGACAGGCAATTACCAGAGGGGTGATTACAGGCACAGTCTGGCTTTTGTGTACACTGGCTGCTTCTGGGAATGAGTTACACCATCTACGGGCTGTCAGAGATAGAATGCGAGGCAGATACCTTGAGGAAGAGTTAAGAATTACTCCAAAATAGTCATTTGCCAAGTATCTATAGAGGAAGTAAATCAATGAATGAAGAAATTTGTGGCACATAGCTACGAAATAGCAGATCTGAGATTGGCGACTGGGTTTGTGAGACGTATTCATCACCCTCCTAGCATGGATGTGCAAATCTGCCTTTGGAAACATGATTCTGTGCTCATGTATGTACAGTCACGCCATTCCAGGGGGCATGAGGGCGTCTTGAACACCAGAAATTCCTGTTTGAGGAACTTCTGTACTCACTCAGCCAGCCGTGGCAGGAGATGGGGTTGTCAGAGTACAGTTAAAAAGAAAACTGAATCAACTAGATGCCCATCAACACATGAATACATATGAAAATGTGACAATACACACAGCAGAATTTTATTCAGCTAGAATCTATAGGAATTCAGTAGTTTCGAAGGTTAAAATTAATGGAAGTAATCCAGACTCAAAAAGACAAAAACCACATGTTCTCACTCATATGTGGACCCTAGCCTGTAATGTATAGGAGTACACACACGTGAGCATACACACACACACACACACACACACACACACACACACACACACACACACGGTGGTAATGAATGTCAACCAAACATAAAAACTGTAAAAAGAAACAAAGGAAGAGCAAAAGTAGGTGATGATGAAGGACAGTGGGTAAAAGGATTCATGACATGAAAGAGTAAAAGAGACTGGGGGAGCTTGCAAAAGAGGGTTGCAGGTAGCAGAGATAGAAAAATAAAATACTAAAATACTAAAATACACTATGCTCTAAAGTACTACAATGATAGCTAATACCTTATATTCTAATTAAAATTATTAATATAAAAGTCCCATTTGCACCCCTGTAGTGGCACCTGCCTGCAACCCCAGCAGTAAGGAGACAGAAGTAGGAAAAAGTGTCACATGCTCTCAATACAGGGCTGCTTCTGTAAAACCTTCGAAAACATCTCTTGTCTAAAGTGCCTGCTCCAATCTTATTATCTACATGGATATAACACGAAAAGCAATAGCTTTCTGTTTTCAGTACTTAACAATATTGACTTGGGGTGGGGAGGTGGTTCCATGCATAAAGTGTGCAAGAATGCAAGTTTGAGTTCTCAGCACCGGCAGAAAAGCTGGGTGTGATAGCAGACATCTGCAACTCCAGTTCAGAGGGCTTGAGACAATCAGGTTCCCAGAGCTCATAGACCGCCATTCCAGCCAAGTCAGTGAATTCCGGGCTCAGTGACAGAGACCCTCTCTCCAAAAGCAAGATGGGGACTGACAGAGGAACATATCCAATGTCAATCTCTGACCTCCATTACACATATGTGCATGCACACACACTAAATAACCATTACACTGCACAAGCTGAAACATAACAAAAATAACTAGTTCCCTGTGGAGGGGGGGAATAGGAGGGTGGGGAGCACGGAGGGAAGGAGAGACCGAGGAAGGGAAGGAGAGGGAACTGGGATCGATATGTAGAATAAGAAAAAAATTTTAAAAAGTAACTAGCTCAAAAAAAGTAGAAACGAGGCTCAACAAATCAGTTTTCCTAAGTTTTAAAACCAAAAGGAAACTAGACATTTCCTTGTAGTAACACCAACAAGTTAATAAAGTATTGATTGCTTTCATTAGACTGGGTTAAAATGAATCAGCCAACTTTTCTTATATTCGGAGAAGTCTCCAATTTGTACTTTTAGACACTTTATTTTAATATCAAACTAGAAAATGACACTAACACATGTTTGGAGAATACGTGAAAAATACAGTGTGTAGGGGGAAACGATAACATACACTTCTGGGAAGAGCCCAGCACTGCTTCTCCACGAGCTTGCAGCCACAGGCTGACAGGTGTGGGCTTGTGTGAGACTGGCCGCGTACCCTGCAGCCCAGCCTTCACCTCAGGGAAGTGTAAAGGTCGGTTTGTTAAATGATCTTCGTGAGGGTGGGGCAAAAACCTGCCACATCTACACTCAGTTTCTTTTAAGCCCTGAAAGGAATCAGGGGGAGTGAGGATGCTTTCTGACTTGCTTAATTATTTAAATGACTTTTCTTCAATCCCAGGGCTGTTTCCCAAAGTGGGATATAATCTGCCACACCATAAAACCATGTCAGCCTGGTGGGAATTGAATACTTAAAGCTCAGTAAATTTACTACACTGAGCTTGTTCATATACGGCAGTCTCCTGACTTCCCTGGAGCATTTGCCTTAGAGAAAAAAAAAATTATCCAGCCCCTCAGAAGTGCCCTCATCTGCAGAAGGAACTGTGTTCTGAGATTTCACTACAGAGTTTGTCCTGCTGCCCTTCGCCATTGATGCACAGAAATGCCCTATACGCTAAAACAAGATGTAGGGACTGACAGAGCAGCCGAAAATAAAAGTACCTGAACTTGCTTCAATTATTAACTTGTGGATCCCATTCTTCTGAAAAAATAAATCCAAGTTGAAATCATGTCTAAATTGTCTGTAGCTGATTTCTGTAATTAATAGATGAGCACTTAGCAGGTGAAAGCAAGACAGGGCAGACTGACAGGCGTTGGACACTTCAACAAAAAAAATTTGTAAACGGTCATGACCTCAGAAACAACAACAGAAATATTAACAAAATAATCACAGCAGTTAAATTAGAGTAGAATCCATTCAGAGAGGGGAAGTTGGGTAAGGAGGAGTGACAATAAAATGAGAAAAACATGACGGAAGGGATGACAACTTCCTGGCCAAGGCTCTGAGTATCTGGGTGTAAATCAGTTTAGATCCTTGATGCTAATATGCTTTCCTAGCAGCGATTAGAACAACCACTCTGGTAGCTGGTACAAATGCTTGTTAACAGACACCGCAGACATTTGCATACCTGGAACTACCCTTAAAAATGCATAACAAAATTTCCTGGAAAAATTATTGTATAAACACACTGAATCCTTGACAAATCACCACATGATAATTCCCAATGAGCATTCTGGCCTCTTTATTTATTTATTTACTAACTTATCTCATTTGAAGAATAAAGAAAAACTAAGTCTTTAAGAAATTAATAGATCATCAAAATATTGAATAATCTTTGTCCCCAACCTCATCACTACCAAAGGTTTTCTTTCATGTTACTGGCAGGAACAGAACTGCCAGCAATGTTTCATTAATCTTCTGTCTCTTTTTATGCACATGCAAAGATAAAGCATAGGATCAGCCTTTCCATTTGCTACATTGGTGACAATTTTCTATGGACACATCAAAACAGGTTGTCCCTGGCTTTTGGCTTTTGTATCTGTGACATATTCAACACAACGTAGCTCCTGGGGACTTAGAACAGGTGCAGCATGAGAGATTCAGGACAGCTCTGTCTACTTTGTAGCTCAGGACTCTGAGCTTTTCCCTCCCTCACATTTAAAAATTAAACCACATGTGAGGACAACTGACTTCGGCATCTGGCCCTTCCATTGAAATACTTGGTGTTAATACAAAACTATATCTAGATTTTGAACCCAAAGCTACATAAAATACACTATTTAGCATGATCCTTAGTAAAGACATATTCAGCTGCAAATTCTAAAATTACTGATGTGATGTGTTTTACTTTAAAATATGAGATAGACCCACCTACCTATTTTAACCTATAAATGAATAGGCTTACTATTGTTTTAAGTTTACACTTTATTTTTACTCCCCCTTCAAAATAGACAAACTATACACTTTTACCTAGCAACTTCTTTTTGTCAACCCTCCATCTTTTCTACAATAGTCCAGGGAAAGCCAGGCAAACTTTACAGGAGAGCAAAAGGAATAGGTAAGGCCCCTGATGCCAATTTGGATCCACAGTGCATTAAAGCAGCAGAATCCTAAACCTTTGAAAGGTAGGATTTATAAGGGGAATGCTAACACAGATTCAGCGGTGCCAGGCTGCCAGGGATTATACTAAGACCAAAAGCATACTCATTCACTTTAGAGCCCGAGATTATGCAGCTGTCAAACAATAAGGCTTGTGTTTATTTGTTTATTTTTTTCACTTTTTAAAAAGTTCATTTATTTATTATTATTATTATTATTTGTCTTTCCCGGGCATTGCTGAAATATGTCCATTTGGGAGGGAGGCGTTTCAGAGGAGTAGAGAAAGGAGAGGACAGTAGGGTTGGTCTCCAGCTTTGCATCCTGTTTTGTTAGAAGGGCTTTGCCAGCTCTGCTTAACTGCTTCTGTCCTGCTTCATTAAAAAGGCACCAGGAAGGGGGGATGAGGGGAAGGGAGAAATACACCTGCTAAGGAAAAACAACGGGACACAGATGTTAAAACAGTAAGATATTTAAGTGAATGTGGGTCTAGCGGAAACAAAGTTGCAAGGGTGAAATTGGTAGGACAGAGAAAAAATATTGAAAGCTCAAGAAATCTAAATCTTGTATTTAAAAAATGCCCTTCATTGTACCAAGGAGAGAAAAGCTGCAAACATGAGTGATGTTTTTTTCTGTTCATCTTGTCTGAATTGAGAAAGCACAAGCACGTTAACACCTAACACCGGGAGATCAGGGAGGGTAACTGACGAGAGTTAGTGGCTCAGCGGTGGGCACAAACATGTAGCTTCAAATCTAACCAAAGACTCACTGTGGCTCTGCGATTGCTCTTTGTATCATTCTGTCTGCATAAATTCTCTCTGAAAAGTTGTGGACACTACGGCAGCAAGTGTAAGGGAGCATTTGAAGATGTCTCTCACAGACCCCAGACTTAGAAACCCTGAGCAGCAAAGAAGTCTGGAGTAGAAGAACGCACAGACACAAACCCCTAAGTTACATGCAGTAAAGCAAAACAGAGGAATAAGTAGCCCTATGCTGACCCATTTGTCGAGCCTAATCTTGGTTGCATTCGGCACCCAAGACTGGCTTCTAGTTCCCATGCAAGGCTCTCCTTCCCTGGTACCCAGATAACACTGAGGTGAAGCTGGTGATCTTTACAAAACAGCAACCCCACAAACAACAAAAAGCTCTCTCACTCACACAAAAGCCCACCTTGCGAATGGATGGAATATTAACGACTGCCTAACAGTTGCACCATTGGCAGGGCGAAACCCATCACTAACACAGCTCTTTCTACAGATTGCCAGTGAGACCCAAGCAGCTCGAAGAGAAACACACCTACTGTATGTGAAAGGCTGGTGCAGATTTTTTCCCTATCAGTCTAACCTCCTGTGTTGATGCATGAATGCTGGTACCCACTTACAGGGATGCCAGATGATCAGTGCAGAATGAAGGTCCCAAGAGAGGATCACATGGCTCTCTCTGCCCTGTGACGTCACTAGCAGATGGCATGGGTACCAGCTCTGGCAGTTGGCATCAATGTCACTTTTTAGAGATCAATGAGATAGTGCAGATACACACAGATCTAGAGGCTCCAGGAGACGATGCGACACTCAGCCTGAAAAGATTTGGAAGATCCAAAATGAAAACTGATTATTGAATGAAATTAAAACCTAAGGTAATATAAATAAAGATCTACTCAATTGATGCTGGCTTTGCATGCAAGTATTTAAAGATACAGTATCACTGTCTTAGACTATTCCTATGTTCTTTACCATCTATAAGTTCTTATCATATTTCATTCTTATGATGTAATTATCACATACTTTCACTGCTATTATGTAACATTGTAAATGTGTGGACATTGTGTGTGTTTGTGTGTGTGTTTGGAGGGGGGCTGGAGATTGTTAAATTAAAAGTCTCTGTTTTAATATGCCTATTTGGTTGAAGACTTTAGATGAAAATATTTGCAGCTTCAGCCAACAAAAACCAAAATTGCATTTTAAACACAAATTATTTTCCCCTTTCATTTGGGATTCTGAACACACGTGCACAATTGCAGGCAGAACCCTTGGACCGTTCCTGTCTGATATTAGCTAGAGGGAGACTTCCGTATCTCTTAGAACAAAAACATTAGGAGCGGAACAGCAGTAAACAGACAATTACATCGGGGGAATTCCTGGATGTTAAAGCAGTTGCAACATTTGCTTTGATTTAAAAAAAAAAATGCCAGCAATGTTTGTAGGCTTTTTCATTTGTTTATAGTTGTATTTTCAAATTAGACTAATGTCCCTTTCCTTGAGGCTGGGAAAGCAGTACTCGTTTTACATAGTTCTTTACTCATCAGGGGGAAAAAAATCAATTTTAAAATTGATCTAATTAATCTTTTCTTTAAATTTGTGTGTTCTACAGTCATTTATCAAAATTTACAGCTTGATGTTAACAGGAAATAAAGTTGGAGGTTAATTTCTTCTGACAAAACCCCTCAGATTTGTTAGCTTAAGAGAGAGGCAGCACTTTTCGTTTTGAAAATTGGTTTCTCTATTTTGTTCTCAGGAGAATTAGAATTTATGAAAATCTGTATTATTATATTATGCTTTTATTTGCTTGAACTCCTCTCTGCGTGTGTTAAAAATCTTGTTTAAAATCCAAGAGAAATGAGAAATGTGATGGTTTCTAATAAGTATTTCCTTTCATATTTTCTTTTGATAATTTGCCTGTATAAATTAATGCTACTGCATGAATCAATGTTTTTATGATTGTTAATCTGCACAAACTCAGGGGTTTTTTTTCTTAATTTTAATGTAAATATGAGTCCTGGAACCAGTCTTTTTCATGTGCTCTCAGAACCTTACGATTAAGTCATCAAATATATTTGAAGTGTGTCAACTCTAAAAATGAAAACACTTTAAATATTGTGCTGGCATTTTTTCCAGGTGATTTAAGGTTAAAGAGCCATGCTAACACTACCGTTTGACGAGTCTGTCATAATGCCCGAATCCCAGATGTGCAGAAAGTTTGCTAGACAATGCGAGGACCAGAAACAAATTAAGAAACCGGAGAGCTTTCCCAAACAAGTTGTCCTTCGAGGAAAGAGTATTAAACGGGCCCCTGGAGAAGAAACCGAGAAAGAAGAGGAGGAGGAAGACAGAGAAGAAGAGGATGAAAATGGCTTGCCCAGAAGGAGGGGTCTCAGGAAAAAAAAGACCACCAAGCTACGACTGGAAAGGGTCAAGTTCAGGAGACAGGAAGCCAATGCTCGCGAGAGGAACCGGATGCATGGCCTCAACGACGCTCTGGACAATTTGCGAAAAGTGGTCCCCTGTTACTCTAAAACCCAAAAACTGTCCAAAATAGAAACTTTACGCCTGGCCAAAAACTACATCTGGGCACTTTCTGAAATTCTGAGGATTGGCAAGAGACCAGATCTGCTCACGTTCGTCCAAAACTTATGCAAAGGTCTTTCCCAGCCAACTACAAACTTGGTGGCAGGCTGCTTACAGCTCAACGCCAGGAGTTTCCTGATGGGTCAGGGTGGGGAGGCTGCACACCACACAAGGTCACCCTACTCCACATTCTACCCACCCTACCACAGCCCTGAGCTGGCCACTCCCCCAGGGCATGGGACTCTTGATAATTCCAAGTCCATGAAACCCTACAATTACTGCAGTGCGTATGAATCCTTCTATGAAAGTACTTCCCCTGAGTGTGCCAGCCCTCAGTTTGAAGGTCCCTTAAGTCCTCCCCCAATTAACTATAATGGGATATTTTCCCTGAAGCAAGAAGAAACCTTGGACTATGGCAAAAATTACAATTATGGCATGCATTACTGTGCAGTGCCACCCAGGGGTCCCCTTGGGCAGGGTGCCATGTTCAGGTTGCCCACCGACAGCCACTTCCCTTATGACTTACATCTGCGCAGCCAATCTCTCACTATGCAAGATGAATTAAATGCAGTTTTTCATAATTAATGAGGAAAATGAAAATAAACAGTGGTCATTCACCTCCCGCTCTAATTAAGACAAAGCAGATGCTTGCAAGATGAGTAATTGGCACAACTCTAACTAAGGTGTTTACTAGTTTCTGAAGTGTGTTTCAACAATTGTGAACATTTTCTATGTCATAATAAATCTCTTTTCGTATGAGAACTTCTTTTCCTTCCCTTTTGTCTGTATCGCACTGTGATTCTCTCTCCTCTGGCAGGATTTTTCTTTCCTGTTTTAGTTTCTTTTAAATTCACTTAATTTGTTTGAACAAGGTGTCTAAGAATATATTGCTGAATAAAGACATGCACACAACATAACTCAATGTCTATTTCAGTTGTACAGTAATTATGAAAATGCATGTTATGAAAATCAGATGAGTAAAATGTGTCTATAATTGCTAAGACTCATATGTGTATCTCTGGAAATTGAGTTTTTAAAATATCAAGAGTTAACCATGAAATTAAAAGAGGCATCTGAGGATGTACAACAATATTAAAAGCTATGCAATTTTCTGTTTATTAAAAACAAAACTAAATGTATTCAGTTGGTAAGAACTATTCCTCTTCAATCATTTTCAGAGGAGGAAACACAGTGTTTGGGGGAGGTTATCAGTATCATAATTTGGGGACAATTATTTCAATCATGAAGAAAAAATATTAGCACTTGTTTTGTATTGTTCCGGATTTTTCTGTACAGGTTTGTTATAGTGTATAATTGTGTTCTCCGCCCTACAGTTTAAAAGCAATTAAACCTAGATATTTCCACTTATAAAGGATATCTATTAGCCATGATATTTTTGCATGATACTTATTACTTCCTGACACACAGCTGCTATCACTCTCCAGTGTTCCCTCCTCCCCATTTTAGAA
Source organism: Cricetiscus sungorus (assembly GCA_030556225.1). Classification (NCBI taxonomy): domain Eukaryota; kingdom Metazoa; phylum Chordata; class Mammalia; order Rodentia; family Cricetidae; genus Cricetiscus; species Cricetiscus sungorus. The sequence goes on along the minus strand of JANBXA010000731.1, from coordinate 44,412,713 downwards.
AGATTTCTGGATTAAAGGGCTCAAACAAATTTCTTTAAAACAAAACAAAACAAATAGGCAAAGCGTTGTCCAGAATTTTCTTTTGAAAGTATCTTAAATGAAAGAAAAGGCGCCCATGACGGTTTAACACCCTGGGGAAACAATGGTAAATCCTGCTAACCTTCACTCCAGCCTAAATTCGGTGGCAGTTTTCCAGCAGCCCCCAGAGCCGGTGTGAAAAGCGGAAGCTTTTTCTCTGGGCGGGTTAAACGCCTGGCCGATTCGAACCTAAATTCTGTGTGATTAAAAGTTTCCTAACACAAGGCAAGCAAAAACTTAGTTTTAATATGCCTGGAGAGCTAGCCTCTTAAAACAGGGCTGAACCGCTCCTGGAGTAAAAGGTGGTCGTGACCTTGTCCAAGATGCCATCTGGGGCAGGTCTGCTTCCCAGGGTGCGGGAAGTGGTTATCTGCGCGCGGCCGGGAAAGGCAGCGGGACAGGCGTGCTGCAGCGCTGGGCTCCCGCTGGGCTCCGCGGGCACCGCCTGAGCCAGCCCCAGCCCAGCCCGGCTTGTGGGGGCAGAGCTGGGACGATGCAGGTGACCTCCCGCTGCCTAGGTGGCCTCCTGGGCTCAGGCTGCGCTTTCAGCATCCCGCCCACAGTGGGCGCCCTCAAACCTGGGGCCGCGCCCATCTAGCCGTATGATAGCCATGTACCAGGGACTTGCCCTGCAACCCACCAGGCTGTGGAGGTGGGTAGGGGGTGGCATCTCCATTTGACCGGTCTGTCGCAAGGGGGACACGGAGGCTGGGCCTCAGCTCCAGCCCGCCTAGGTGCTGCCCGGAGCTGACCCTGTCCTGTTTCTCCCGCAGCTGGTGGAACTCAAGGTGTGCAGGCTGTAAGTCCGCATCCCAGTCTCCAGACAGCAGCATCGCCCTGTCCCTGCCATCCCCTGGTTGGAAGCCCCAGGCCTTCCTTGTGCATGTGCGCTGCAGCAGCCTGCAAGCCGGGAAGGAGCAGCTGCTGGCGCAGGACTCGCTGGGTGATGAACGGCCCCTCCAAGAGGGTGTGAGCACCTGTTCACTCCACTCCCACGGGGCAGCGGGAAGGAAGCAGAGGTAAAAGAGGGATTGTGCCCTGCCGGGGTGGAGAGAAGTTTGCTCAAGGTAGAGAGCCTTCTGTCCTCTCTGCCTGCTTGGGCACAGGAAGACTTGCTCCTGCTTCCTCCCATATGCGCACAAAACCTGCTTTCCCTGGGACTAGGTCCAGAAGGACTGGCTTCTTTGTGGCCCTTCAGACATTAGGAACCTGGTCGGTGCTCACCCACCCCCATTTAACAGAACAACAAAAAAGTGAGGAGGCCTCTGGAAATGAAATATCTGTGCCCCCACCACCACCACCACGGCCGCCGCCGCTAACATGCTCAGTATCATTTCTTCTCATGCAGAATAGGCGCGGTTTTCTGGTCTCCTATCCTTGCGGTAGTGTACCCGGTGGCCTGACCAGAACAACACTGTGCCTGCTCAGCCAATTGTTGGCTCAGACAAGCTTTTGAAACCTGTGTTCTTTCCAAGGTCACAGATTCTTGTTGGAGGCAGAGATTGCAACAAGAGATAGGTTTTCCGTCTCTCTTCTGGCAAGTGGGAGGGCGAAGAAAAGAAGCAGCTGACCTAATGAGGAAGAATCAAGCTTTCTGGGCAAGCTTATCTCAGAGCTCAGTTCACAAGAAAACTCCAGCTAGAGAATGGTGACTTCAGACTCAGACTCCAGAGAACTGGAGGCATCTTCGAGAATCTGGACACATCTACCCTGTGTGTGCATGTTCCCTTTGTCTCTGACAGATGCAGCCATGCTGTATGGCCAGGGCGGATTAGGAGGCTCCCATGCATAGTCAGCATTTAGATGCCTCTTCTGAACTCAGCATTAGAACCACCTAGCTGCTCCTAGTATATATCCCCGTGGCCCTCAATTTTCTTCAGCTGTTTGCAGCGCTAAAAAATCAGTGCATCACGGATGCTATGATGCAAAACTACTTTGAAAGGGACCACTCCAGTGAAAAGGAGGACGGAAGGGTACAAAGGGTGAAGTTTAGGGGCCAGGAGGCCTGGTTTCAGCTAGTTCTGAACGCCATCCTTGCTCCCTGAGTGATGGGAGATGTGATTCTGTATATATGTTTCTCATACTGTTAATAAAGCCCTGTGGCCAATAGAAAACTAGATAGGTGGGGCTAGGAGACTAGGAGGAGGAAGAGGAAGTAGTAGGTGGAGTCAAGATGTAGCCCAGGGAAGACGCAGCACGCCTGCCGCGCAGCTCCCCGATAAGACGGCCACGTGGAAATACTTAGATAAGTAGAAATGGGTTAATAATTAAGACAGAGCTAGCCCATAAACAATAATGGTAACTGGCCAACAGGATTGTATCAAATACAGAGTCTCCTGCGTGTTATTGGGGGCCAGGACGCCAGACCAGCGGCGGGCGGGCTGTCGGAAACTTACATGCTACACCTGAGGTGGTGTGTCCCTCCACCACTCAAAGGAAGAATCCTACCCCGACACATTTCTGAGCTCTTCACAGCTGCTGTCATTCAAAGGGACTAGGTATCTCCTCTTTGGGGCTAGATTTGGCCAGTGTTTCCTCATTCCAATTAAGAGGGGAGGAAAATGGCTAAAGAATACACGCCCCATTTGGAAATACTTAGGAAAGTCCCATATCTTTCTGGGATCTTGCTGTCCACTAGATTTAATACAAGCTGTGAGATGCTTACTTGTTTTGTAGAGTATATTTCTGCCCAGGATAAAATAAGGTCCTGTCAGTAAGATGGGAGCAAATGAGGTTGGAGAGGCACCTAGCCATGCCTTTACCTCCACTGTCAACCCAGTTCCTCACTCCCCTTTCTGTGCCCTTACACCCCACCCTAGACTCATCTTTCTGATTCGAATCTCCTCACCCCCACCCCCATCCCAAACCACGTATGTCTGTGTTACCATGTGGCTCCCAGGATCTCCTAACCTCTGAGTACATCTTTAAATCCATAACACCCGGCCTCTCATGTGTTCCCAAAGCATGAGAAGAAAACGTGCTACCTGTCATTCATCTTGCACCCACAATCTCAGGTTGACACTTCCTCTGGTAAAACATCATGACACTGATTGGGTGGGTACCAGCCCACTTTTAACCCACACCATCTTCTGGGCATTTGTGCTTTTCCACGAAGCTGTTTTCTCTGTCAGTCTGTCTTTCATCACATTTCTCTCAACTGTAAGGAAATACATATTTTTACTTTGGAGAGCAGGTAGTATCCAGGCTCTAATTATTGGGTGTGTTTGTTTGTTTGCTTGTTTTGCTTTAACTATCTAGATCAAGAGCACTCAGACTCCAAAGGAGACTGGGTTGGGGAAGATTCCAGAGCTTAGCCTGCTGCTCTGTTCAGTTTCACAGATTGTTACCCCATAGACTTAGCTCTGAGTTGGCCTCACTGTGTCTGACACTTTCCCTGTGCACAAGGTATCCTCTCTCCTATGCAGAGAAACCCAAATTCATAGCAAAGTTCAAATTCTTCCTATGAACAATGAGCTGTATACGAAAGAAATAATACTGAATATTTTCCTTGGTTCCTTCTCTTTCTAGTCATTTCCTGGATCTCAGGAACCAGGCTCCTCTCCCCTGGACCAATGTACTGGCCTCCAAGTTGGTTCCCCTTCTCCATTCCTTTTCTTCCATTTCTCCAGTGCCAGATTAGCTTTCCTAAAATACCCCAACGCACTAATCTTTTTGCAGTAATACCTCTCACGGTTCTCATTTTCTGTCTGGTAAATAAATTCATTTTAAATTTTCATTCAGCCTACATCTTCCACATTAAAAGTGAAAACAACTGTGCATATCACAGTTTAGGGCTAGCAAAGTATTTTCATAGGCTTACCTTATTAATTCTAAGACCATCATGATGACCTAATAATTGCTACAACCACATGCCTTCCATATTATCAGAAACTGAGGACCAGAAACTTTGTGTCACTTTCCCATTGTCACAAAGCAGAACAAAAGGTCCATTTTCCATCTCTCTTCATCACCATCAGCACCAAAGGTATATGGATGTCTCCTCAGGAACAAGCATCCAGGCAGTTCTGCTGTAGACATCAGCTAAATGTCCTTTGACCCTGTTGGGTTCTGACACTAAGATTGCACCAGACTTCACTGTTGTAGGCTCGGTCCTCAAGGCCCCTTGCCTCTTCTGATACTAGTCACAGTCCATAGATATTTCCCTGGTTTCTATCAGTCATCTCCAGACCAAGAACCCATCCTAGGTTAATTGGTAGAGTATAGCTTAAGTCTTAGGAAAGTACTCATGTGTACGGTTCCTTATGACATATTGCAAAGGACATGGATAAAGATGGGAAAAGGCATGGAGCAGTCATAGCCTCTCTGGAAAGCCATCCTCCAGAAGGCCTGCCCCCTACCCATGCTTAACAATCTGGAAACTCTAAATCCTAACCTTTTGGGTTGCTGTGAGAGTTTATTGGTAGGTATGACTGAAGCATAGCCGTCTGAATGTAAATCTGATGGGACAAAAAGGGTATGGCCTAAGGCTGATAGATGGAGTGGGGGAAAGCCTGGGTCCAGTCCATCATTTCTCTGGGCCTTCAGGTGCAGCAATCTTTCCCTCTGAGGTATGGAGCAGAACTTTATGGAATGAGGAGGGTCTTATGACCTGTTATCCAACGAGAGTAAGTCAGAGAATTTCTTCATGGCCAGGTGCAAGTCAGAAAGGACAAGGAAATAGAGTTCTGCCATGATAGCCAGAGAGATAGAAGTAGAATCAAATAACTATGCATGCAATGATATCTGGAACCTCGGGATACCACCCTGAAGCAATATTCCACAGCCCTTCAGTAACAAAGGCCTCTTTTTAACTGCATTTCAGTTCATTACATCAATGATCTGTGATTGTATTTTCAACTACTAGTTAACTAATATTTTGAAAGAGTATCTCACTATGTATCCCAGGCTGGCCTCAAACTCTGACACCCTCTTTCTCAGATTGCTTGGCGCTGGGAACACAAGCATGCGACAGCATGCTTGGCATACTTTCTGTTAAGTAACAATAAACTTTATTCAGACAGTATCTTAGGAGTCACTGCATACACAAAGTCTTCCTGATGGTGGTGAAGGTGGTGTGGATATCTGGGAGTCAAGATGCCCCAGCCTTGACTATGTCTCTTATGAAGAATGAGGCTCTGCTTGTCACATCTATCTGTATTCTACTATAAAGGGAGTTCTTAATTGGTCTATATGATAAAAAGCCAGAGTCAGATATAGAGGGAAGTTCTCAGAGATCAGAGAGAAAGAGCAAGCCACAGCCACACCTTACCTCCTAAGCATCTCAGCAGAGAAGAGAGTGATTTCCTGTTTCTACCTGCTTACATCCTTTTTCTGCCCAGCTATGTCACTTCCTGTCTGTCAGTACAGACCTCCAGATCTCTATGGTTAGCTAGTGGCAAGCTCCATTCTATGACCCCCAGACAAGTTTTATTTGTGCAAGAAAGATATCAGCACACTCTACCTGTTGGGAAAATTCTTCCTTGTCTTCTCCAAGCTCTCATAGTCACATGGACTTCCAGGTCACCATCCATACAGAAGCTCATACTTCTTGCTGTAATGTTCTCTTGTTGTTCACAAGCCACAGCCCTATCAGTGTAAACAAAACATTTATACCCAAGACATAGCATATTTTCAATCTTATCTGTATCATAAGCTGCTTTTAAACATGCGAATCTGACTAGATTGTTCAATCCTAGGGAGCAAGGTCAATGCCTCAAACTCTTTGCATCTCTACACAGCACTATAAAATTCCTGGCTTACTGACTACAACTGGAGATATAAGCTCTTGTTCTGTTATGGAATAGTGCAAAGAATCATTGGCCTTCCACATCCAACAAAAGCTGACACTGAGCAACCACAGTAAGGTTCAGATTTTTCACCTTTGAAGATTCAATAATGCAAGCCATTGAGAAGAGTGGCTACAGATTCTACAGATTTCATTAAGACAACTTCTGTTAGATATGAACACCATAAGCAACATTGTTCAAAGTGGAAGTTAGATCTGGGTAGCACATTATAAAACAAATTTAATACAGTGGACATTACTGGTATATTTTAATAGCACAGAATTTACACACACACACACACACACACACACACACACACACACACACACACACATTTATGTATATGTCTTGCCAGCTCATCTGAAAATGGTGTGTGTGAGAGAGAGAGAGAGACAGAGACAGAGAGAGACAGAGACAGAGAGAGAGAGAGAGAGAGAGAGAGAGAGAGAGAGAGAGAGAGAGAGAGAGAGAAACATAAGCAGGGATAAAGAGCACAGAGCTGACACTCTATAGTACCTTTAGCCTGCTTCCATCACATCGGTGGAAATTCTTGAGTTGTCTCCTATGCTTTGCAACAAGAACCTGCCAGATGCTGTGTCAGGGACATCATTTCTAACATCTTTCTAGAGTTTGTATCAGGCAGTGTTGTGTTTGAGAAAGTTCAGTGTCCTTAATACTGAAGTACAAGGAATAAGCTGAAACTGGTTTTGTTTGGAGGACTTTTACTGATGCCTACAAGAATTTGATCCACTATTGCACTCGCCAGGATGCCCAGCATTTCCTGAGCATCACTATCACTTGAAGATCTGTTTCTAGATCAGTTCTCAGGATCCACCTCACTTACACAACCTGCCTCTTCTTTACACAGTCTGTGCATGTGCCTGGAGGGCCAGTAGCAGACACATTTCACCACCAAAGGTGTTAACCAGCTTTATTTTACCTTATCCAATGTGTAAGGTAAAGATAAAAGAGTTATTTTGGCTCACAGCTTTGGAGGTTTCAGTCAGTCACCAACTGATCCTGTTGCTTTAGATCTGTGCTGATAGAAGTACACACCTTTCCATTTCATATTTAGAAATGAGAAGAAGAAGGAGGAGGAGGAGGAAGAGGAGGAGGAGGAGAAAGAGAAGGAGAAGGAGAAGGAGGAGGAGAAGAGGAAGAAGGAGAAGAAGGAGGAGGAGGAGGAGGAGGAGGAGGAGGAGGAGGAGGAGGAGGAGGAGGAGGAGGAGGAGGAGAAGAAGAAGAAGAAGAAGAAGAAGAAGAAGAAGAAGAAGAAGAAGAAGAAGAAGAAGAAGAAACCCTATAATTGAAGAAGAAGAAGAAGAAGAAGAAGAAGAAGAAGAAGAAGAAGAAGAAGAAGAAGAAGAAGAAGAAGAAGAAGAAGAAGAAGAACCCTATAATTATAGGGTTTCTTCTTCTTCTTCTTCTTCTTCTTCTTCTTCTTCTTCAAGGGAAAATTCTTGATTTTCTTCAAGGGAAAATCACCCCCAATGTCCTATAATATCCCAGTATTAACCCGCCTCTGAAAGTTTCCACCACATTCTAATGCCATGGGTTAGGGACCATATCTTTTACACACAGTGACAATTCTAGGTCCAACTACATTACCAACCAACAAGCACAGTCACAGCGTAACATGAAGACAAATACAGTGAAAGAAAACCTGATTCTATGCCAAATTGTAGGGAATATGACAGGAAGAAGAGAAAATCCAGTTGTCTACTGGAGGGAAGCAGGAAAGCCTTTGCAGATGATCAGTAGCCAAGGAGTACCACAAAGTGGAGGTCCCTGGGGCACTGACATACTATGGATGTTCTTTTAGCCTCTGAGTAGCAGTTATGTAGACTAAACATGGCAGCACATGGTACAGATCCTGAATCTGTCCCTACAGAGCCTTAATCCTCAGCCACATTGCCTTTGTTTTTGGTTCAACCTCAATATATATATACATTTTAAAACCCAACTTCTGAAACATTCTATGATTTCTTTAATATCTTAGGAAGCAAATTAGTCATGGGAATCTTTTAGGTTTGTACTTTATGTGTATCTCATAACTTGAGATAACAAGAGGCACCTTGTTGATCATGAGGTGATTGCATCACTCCTCATGGGAGAAGAAGAAATCAAGGCATTATATGCTTGGGCACATTCAATGTAGCCACCTTCATGGAAGTGCTTGAAAGGCAAGACTGCAGGCTAGCAGTGACGGCTTCCTGCTTGTCATCGTGGATAAACTTGTCCTTGGGCATCATACTCTCCCAGGCTTAGAAAACAGAATTTCCACTGCTCAACTTTTAAAATTTTATTCTCTGGTGTAACTGGGAGTCTTGTAAGTTTATACAACTCCAGTCCCTATGTCTTAGTGTCATATTATGGGGCCATAGACTAGCCAGAAACAACTGAGAAATCAAACTTTGGGACAAAAACAAATTCTTACTGCCCTACCTTGATAGCTCAGAGTGCTCTATACACACATCGAGAGCTATACCACATCTTCAAATGACCTTCAGAATGGTGGTTTTTGGTCTCCACAGGCCACTGTCTCCACACGGGGTGGGGGATGCTCCTTCATTCAACTATTTGAGTCTTTACTCAGACATCCTTTGTTGTAAGGCACTGGAGATTGAGTGAGGGGTAGGATGAGAACAAGTGCCTGTTCTCAAGAATCTCTAGTGTAGTGAGGATGTCTATGCCCTTCACACAATGACCGTCCTGCCTCTGATGCTTTGAAACAATGCTACACAAGGTGCAAGTGTAGAATGGACTTCTCCTTTGTTAAACTATTGGCTTGGAAGACGTGTCATGTATTAAGACTAACAAAAGGGAGCTCTGGGCAGCAGTGTGCACCTATGGATGAAATATAGACATTTCTGTTAGGAATCACAAGGTTTGGTGCAACAGAAGTTTTTGGAATCATGGAGAGATAGGCCCAAGAGAAGACAGGAAAAGCTGGCCAAAACCATGTAACAAAAACCCTGCAGATCTGCCGAGGAGTCCACAGCAGGGTACATGTAATGGTGTCCTGCAGCAGCTTTGCAATTTGGACGTTTCATATAGTGAAAGCTGCAGGACCCAGAAACCAGTTTTGAAACAATTCCAGGGAAAGGAGACAGGAGAGAAGAGATGAGAGAAGCTTACAGGGTCATGCATGTAGAGCAACAATGGCACATGGGGCTGTAACCCAGGAGCTAGACCACAATGCTGTTCAGTGGCGTCTCTGAGTGTAACTCCTTTTCCCTGTTAAATTTACATAGGAAATGCCATCCACTTATAGCAGGAGTCCTTATTTGAGATTCCTATCCAGAATGATAGCAGGAATAGTACCATAAGTGACGTTACAGTTTAAGTATGGCATGTCCTCTCCAGAGCTCACATTGAAAATGGCTGTGGTGGTAGTGTTGGGATGTGGTACCTTTAAAAAGGATTAATGAGATTCCTGATGGACAGCAGTGCTATGAAGCAAGGCAAATAACCCACGTTTGTCCCTTTCCAATCTACCCCCTTTCCCTTCCAACTTTCCATTGTGTTGTTGTACAGAATAATGCCCTTTCTAGTGCAGTTACCCAGTGTTGGGCTTCTAATTACCAAATCTGTGAGCTTAATACATTTCTTTCCTTTATAAATTCCCCAGCTTTAGATACTCTGCTATAGAAATCTATAACAAGGATTAAGACAAGTAACAACACCAATGGGGCCACCCAATTGCAAACATTTAACCTGTAAAACTGTGAGTCAGTAAGTCATCTGCTTTGTTCTGTTTTGTGTATGGTTTTGTTTTGAAGCAAGGTCTTACCTAACCCAGGCTGGAACTCACTATATAAATAAGTCTGGCCTTGAACTCTGATTATCCTGCCTCTACTTTCTACGTGCCAGGACTGCAGGCAAATGCCACCACACCTGGCTAGCTTCTTTTCTTTATATGTAGGTTGTCTCAGTTGCCTCACTACACTAATATAAAACAGACTAGTATATATAGCCTGCCTCAAAAAAAACTTCTGTTAAGTGTGAAACACTATTATCCTATGGGGAGTCTTTGATATCTATATATGGAAAATAATTATTGCATTTTCAAAGTTATATATAAAAGATATATTTTTTGTTAAAGTAATTTTTTGTCACCACATTTTCCTATTTTCAAAGATTCCCTTTGGCATGGAGCCTAACAAGATGAAAAATAGGCCATTTGGCTTCAAGGAGATCCACACCCATCCTTTCCACCCCAAATAAAGTAGTGAGGTATTTCTCAGGAAGACACATGAACACTGAGTAGTCACTGGGACTACTGAGGACCCTTGCTACTGTCACATGGCATCTCATGTCACCTTATCCTGCTTCCCAGTGCATACAGACAAGCTTGGTGTAAAATTTTCATTTTGAAATCAAAGATTGGGTCTCAGAGTAGATAAACAATTTGTCTAGGCTCAGAGTCCACAGAAGGCAGATCTGTGTTCCACGCCCAGACACCGACAGCAGTAGTTCATATTTAGTGAGGCTCCTCCAGGAAAGGCTGTATGTGCCATTAGTCTGTTCCTAATTCTACAATAGAATACCTGAAGTATCCTACTTATGAAGAAAAGAAGTCCTTTAGGTCACCATTTTGGAGGCAAAAAAGCCAGATTGATTCAGCCTCTGGTGAAGCCCTAATGGTAGACAGCATTGTGGGAAAGTATTAACAAGAAGAGCTAATTGCATGGCAAAACAGGAAGCCAGGAAGACCAGGATCCCAGTCATTAGCAAGAATATGCATCCAACTGGCCATAGGGTCTCTCACTAGGCTCTTTCTGTTAAGGTCTCTCCCACTTTTCATATCACACAGGAGTGAGGACCAAGCTCCCAGCATAGAAAACTTTAAAAGACAGATAGCATCCACATTTGACAGCACATGCAAGTATCTTTCGTGTGTGTCTTCATGTAGGGGCGGGCATACAGTTATTGTCTCCACCAGGAGGAATCTGGGACAGTGAAAGTAGGACAGAGGCCACCGTTAATAGGTAGTGGAATGAACACTGCTTCCAAATGCTGCCTGCAGACCTCACGCATCACTCCAGGTTGAAGTGCCTCACTTAACAGGACCAATCACAATATTCCAGGCTTCTCACTGGCACTGAAGCACAATTAGCTTCAACCTACCAGGCGAGGAGAAACGGTGAGTTACATAACAAAGACAAAACACCTAGAAAATAAGGGCAGAAGAATTCTTGCAACAGTCTATTCCCACCTGGCCGCCCCAAGGTGGGGACTGCCTCTAAGAAGGTACACCCACTATTTTCAACAGAGTTGTCCTGTCTAATCCAAAACATGTCCTCTCTAAATATCTGGTGTTGGGTAAACTAGTAAATGAACCCTTAAGCTTTCAAAATGATAATCTAGAATTACTTAAATGTCTACAAATTTGTTCCTAAATGTATTTAAATCTCACCAGTGAACATGATGCTGGTTATTAAAAAGTAATTCTGGAGAAATTAGCTCACAGCTACAAAATTAATATAATTTATTTATTACTTGCAGCCACAAATCAAGATGCTGTTAACACTGCTACACACAATTTAATATGCACAGTAAGTTTCCATATGGCTTCAATTTGGGGTTTCTGGTCACTCCTTCACTGCAAAATAGCCAGCACATCTAGGCAGAGAGCTTGGTCTGAGCAGAATAGAGAGGATTTTCCGAATTATGGGGGTAGAGCTTTATTTTACTTGTTTTAGTCATGGTGAATGGCATATGCTTTAAATCTATAGGCTCATTATTGCTTGGAGATTAATGGATGCAGAAACCCAAAAGCACCGGTCCCTCAATATACACCAAAACTCCCCCATGTGTCCTGGTTCTCTGTCCCCTTCCGTTTCTCACCATTTTTCCTTGAGAGGGTGAAAAAGAAGCAACACACACACACACACACACACACACACACACACACACCTACATATACTCATACTGCATGCATATATGCCTACATATACTCACACCACATATACATACATATCTACATATACTAACAGTACAGGCATACACATACTTATATATACTCGTACCACACACATCTACATATACTCATACCACATGCACTTACACATACCTACATAGAACACATTTACACACATCATATGCATACACATACATACCACATATCACACACACACACACACACACACACACACACACACACACACACACACACCCAATTTCATTTAAGAAAGTTGGAACAAAGCTCTTTAGCATTTAAGCCCTTTCCTTTGTGACCTGCTAGTCTTGACTCTAAAGGAAGTTAAGTCCTATAGTGAATAGTAGCCACACTGTCAAATCCTTTAAGAACAGAAATAAACACAGCAATTATATTCTACTCTTAGGTATAATAAATAGCATTTCAAATCTCACCTGGTGTTTCTATCAGGTGTTGAATTGTCTGGAGACTTTGTGTCTCTTGAACAGCTCTCCCAGAGTTACTAGAATATTCTATAGACTGTACCTGATTTTCTGCTGTATCGTCCTGGCAGGAAGACTAGCAGAGCAGACCAGATACTCCAAAGCCCCCCACACATTGAGTCAGCCTGCATTCCATGTGAATGATGATGGAGTCTGCAATTAAACCAATTGTTAGTTTCACGATATCATTTTCAATTTTTTTTTACTACATTTGTTTATTATCAGGAGCAGGGTGTAATGTGTTGGCACATGAGTGGAAATCAGTGACAAATTCCAGGAGTTTGTTTCTTTCCTTTTACCATGTGGGTCTCATAGGATGTATTCAGTGCATCAGGCTTGGTGGCAGACACCTTACCCACTGAACCAGTTTGTCAGCCTCATGGCCTTCTTTTCTACTGTCACTTGCAAAGGTTAAACCCATGAGGGAGCCGCTAACTCAGTTAACACTTCAGAGCATACATTTTTCCACTCCAGGTTTTTTGTTTATTATAGCTGTTGGTTTCTGGTCCACATGAGTGAGGCAGAGGATGGAGAAGCAAGGAGGAAGGAACAGAGGTTGCAGAGATGTTAACCTTTGCTCTGGTTTGCAGCAAACCATGATGCTTACCAGAAAAGGAAGTGAGGTTTCTGGTCTCAATAGCCCAGTAAGGCACAAAGGTGTCCTGAGTTTTGGTCCTTAGCCATAAAATGTGGAGCCATTTAAAAAACATCTGCAAAGTTATGTGGAGCAGTTAATGGTCAGAGAGCAGGGGTAAAGGAAGTGGGCTTCTATGGAGGAGTTTATTTTGGCGTGTTATGATAAAAGTATCTTCCTTTGGAGCCACAAAAAGGTTTTCCTCAGTGCTGAGCATGGTAGCTGGCCAATGCTAGCCAAGCACTCTCCACTGAGCTCAGCCACACAAGCTGGAGTGATACTTGCAAGAAGCATGTTATATAAATCATCACAGTTAACTTTTTGACATATTGTGGTAATAAATGCAATTGCCTGCTCAGCTGAGGGAGCACAGAGAAATTAGCGGGTTCACTACCATGCACTGTTAGCAAGTGGCAGACTTGAAATTATAACCAAACATTTTATTAAATAAACCACTTTGCTGTAATACGCTCAGAGATAAAAACATCACACAGCTACATAGAGGTTGTCCCTCACACAAACTGTCCAGTCCCAAATCCTGTGTGTGTCCGTGAAGTTCTGTACAGTTGAAATGTCCGTTCTGAAGCTGGGGACCCCCACCTGGGTTCCACTTTCAATTACACATTTTTAAAATTTTTTTAATGTATTCATGTGCATTGATGTTTTGCCTGCATGCATTTCTGCATGAGGATGTCTGGTTCCCAGGAACAAGAATCACAGACACTTGTGAGCTGGGAATTGAACTCAGGACCTCTGGAAGAGCAGCCAGTGCTCTTAACCACTGAGCCATCTCTGCAGCCCTTAATTACACGTTTATGGCATTATCCACCACAGGAAAGGAAATAAGAACTATGACAGAGTTAAAGCTAGAGAGAAATAGGTTTCTATCCTTATTCATAACTCATGTGTCTTTACCCTGCGTTCTGGCCTCACCTGCATTCTGGCCTTGCTCATGATCCTTTTCTTGGTCTCCATTCCAAATGTCATATATATATATCCAAATCATTCACCAGGAAGTGGTGTAGTCCTTCCAAAGTTTTTTATTCAGAATGTCTATGTTAACAGACCAAAGTTATAAACCTTAATTAAGGCAAACACAACTAACCAAAGTGAAAGTAATTTGGAACTGGACATTTGCTTATTGTCTGTTGATGTTCTGACAAGTGTGTGCTCATGAGTGTTGTGGTTGTAGGAAGCCTCATGACTAATTGTCGTCTTTTCACATTCTGCACAAGCAGAGCTCCTGACAAAGGAACCTGAACAATGTTTTTAGATGCAGGAGATTACCTGCAGGACAGGCAAAATGAACTTCAGGTAGTCTGACCTATGAGCCATTCTCTCCCTACTTCTGAGTTACTTAAAATTGGGCCTAAAAGGTTGATTGGCACTGACTACACCTCCCTCCCCATGCAACATGGGATCAAATAAGAACAAATCTGACCTCAGCAAAAGGGGACAATAGAAAACAAACCAGTAGGGGCTAATGTCTTCAGGGGAGTTGTCAGAACTGTAAGAGAAATCATACCACGCAGGGTGACACTTGCCTGTCATCCTAGGACCAGGGAAGCAGGAGGGTTGTAAATTTAGAATTCAACACAAGAAGACCCTATTTCAAACCAACGATGAGGTGGAGTTTCTTGGGCCAGCCCTTCTAAAAGTAACTTAAAAGCCAAGAGTCATGGAGGAAAGCATGGCTGCCTGACACTAAGTGCAGGCTAACCTTGACTCCTGTTTGTAGCCTGTTCATCTTTGTCTCAGACATAATTCATATTATACCTTGAGAAAGGGGAATTGAAACAAAGACTGGGGAGGCATAATCAGCCTGCCTGGCAGACATGAGATATTCTGAAAAGACATGTGTGCCACATCCTTCCAGTCCCCAGCTCTCTATTAAAAGAAATGACCCCCAAGAAATTAGAATTCTCCCAGGAAATAGAGGTTGAAGCTCCGGGAGACACCCAGAGGAGAATGGACAGACAGAGATGGAGCTTGTCCCTGGAGAAAGATTTACAGCTTGCCATTGACCTTGTAAGAGATACTGGAGCTGGGACAATTGTGAGCAGGGACCACACCTTTGAAACACTGCTTAGTTAGCATATCTCTTAGCTCCTATTTAAACCCTACTTTTATGTCAGGCTGGACAATAAACTTGTGAGGTTCACTGAATGTCTCTGTACCTCTTCCCAATGAAGCCACATCAAACAAATCTCTTTTTCTGCTTCTCACTATTAAAAATAGCACAGGTTCATGTCTGGTTATTTTAATGAAGTGCTGTCTTCCACACAAAGAATGCAACATCATAATTGCTTTGTAACTTTTAAGTTTCAACTAGATTTCACTGGACATTTCACTACAAATCTGATTACATCCTTGTCTGTCACTGTTGTAAATATGTCCCTTTGGAGGTAGAGCCAGATTACAGGTAAGGGTCTCAGTTGCCCACAGACCTATGTCAAGGACATATTTGAGTGGTTTGGTATAGGAGTTGGGAAAAGACACTGAATAGGAAAACCTCAGAGGAAGAGAATATCCAAATCCCTACTACACACACTACCCTAGTCTGAACACGTGTTCCCCATCCTGTCTTGATCTGGTGGGTATGTACCCTAGCATTTCACACAGTGTTTACTTCCTCTGTGACCCTTTCAAATACTGACAAGAAATCCATATGAAGCTGAGTGCTTTTATCTGACTGGAAGTCTTGGTCTTTGTAGTATCCACTGTAATATTCTTAGTGTAGCAGGTATACAAAGAATGCTGAGCCACATCTACTTATCTACCCAGAATGTGACCTGTGTCTTTACCAATCTTCCCATCATGGAAGATAAGGGTGAGTTTTCTTTGGGTTCTGTATCAGTTTAAAATACCAGTTTCTTATTTGTTTCCCTAACATACCAAGCACTTGAGCCATCATGCAGAGTCTATTGTGAAGACAGTATGGAAAATCACTGCATGGTATGAATAACAGGTAGCTGTGTTTCAAAGTTGTCATTTTCCCCAGGGAGAGTTGGGAAGGAGACTGAGTCACCTTTTGTGTATTTTAGTAAGTTAAAAAAAATATTTAGAAAATACTTTTTTAAGAATCACTGAAGTTCAAGTTTGATCAGAAGCCAGGTGGTGAAACTACAAAGAGACTATTAATAGGACTAGTGAGTACTCCCGAGCTATTTGTGGGTGGGAGGAAAACTGAGCTTGGAAAGGCAGATCACTGCACAGGGGGATAAGGAAGCAGAAAGCAATCATAGTTAGCAAAAAGCCACACTGCATGGTCCTGGTTGGTTTCCATCTTCCCTCCCAGGAATCATCCCAGCTAATCTGCAGCCAGAAAGCCACATTAAATCAGATGAGCACAAAGTCAAACCTGGGCCTTCTCACCCTGAAACAAGGAGCTGCATGATTGAGTACAGAAACTGAATGGTGAATATGAGAGATAAGACACCAAAGTTTGCTTCATTCATCTGCAAGGACTGCTGTTCTGGGTTTTCCTTAAAACACTGATGTTTGGGTTAACTTTGTAGAATTTAAAAATGTAGACATTCAGATCTTTTGGCCCAGGATTCTGTAGGACACAGTATTTGTACTAAATTAAGCAGATAATTGGCCGCAGTTTCTGGACAAAAATGGGGAATACTAAGAAGGTGTCTGACTATCTACAGGGTCATATGCTGTATATGCGCTAATAGCTTCTCTCTGAGTGTGATATGACATAGGTGATGGCAATGCCCTTTGGCTTGATGCCTCTGAACTCTTCTCCCAAATAGATTCATTTCCTTTGACATCTAACATTTAGCTCTGTCATCATGGGCGTTTTGGGTGCCCACTCTGATTGTCTGGCAGCAATCTCACTCTTAGGTCTTTACTGAGGATCAGGACTGCAGCAAGTGGCAAATTCTGGGGCTCTGTCCAGCCCTTATGCACCAACTATTGTCAGCAGTGAATATGGTTACCTGTTCAAGCCCCATCATGTCTGTCCTACTGACTTATCCTCTTGAATCTGGGATAGCATCACTGTGTGCTTTCTGATCCATAGTCTTATGGACCTGGGAATCCTGGCTTCTATAGTCAATCTCCCTTCAGCATCCTTTTTATTGAATGCATTTGATGTTTTAGGAGTCTTGCCAAGAGGACGTAACTAAGGGATGCATTTAGATTGCATTAACTCTGATACATTCATGTGGGTACCCAAGAAAGGCTCTTCTGCACCCTCTGTTGACTAACCCTGAACTGAAACACAAAGCTGCAGCACCAGAGGTCAGGTCACACCAGGAGTGCGTCCTACAGCATCTGCCATGTGTGGTACTAGAGGAAAGCCAAGAAGCCACAAGCTCGCTAGTGGAAAGTCTTTCCAAAGACCACTTTGTGTCATTGTAAGTGACATTTTTAGCCCCATCCATATCTCAGTGCAGCATCCATTTTCCCCCATGACACAATAGCACATTTGATAAAGCTAAAAAGAAAAATTCATTTTAATTGCTATTTATAAAGCTATTTTAGGATGTGCAATAAACAAATGCAAAATTGTCAAATCTTGATTTGAACATATGTGAGGAATATCTTCTTTGCTAATCATTAAGTTTATTTCTACACACACAGAAAATGCAGATAAAAAATATGGGCCATTAAACAAAAGCAATACTCATATTCTGACCAGCTAAGGTAAAGGAAAGACTAGCTTCTTTTTCCATTAAAAATGCACAAGCAAATGATAAATGATTCATCAAAACATACTGGAGGAAGGGCTATCTTAATTTTATCAGCCAGTTGTTAAATATTATGCATACACATTCTTGACTTCATAAAATGTACTTTTAAAACATACACAATGTACTGAGCTTTTTTTGTTTGATTTGGGGTCTGATTGCAGTTTTCAGTTTTAATCCTGTTTTTTTTTAGGTCTATCCTTCCATGTTAATAGCACTGTCTTCAGATTCCACAAACCCAGTGCAGTATCTAGATTAGAGTTGAAATGGATGCTCTAAGGAATTGGGTGCCTTGGAGGTGAGTTGAGGTTCAAGCCAAAGGGGTTCAACCAATAGGTATACCAAAGTTGAAAGGTATAGAGAAAGGTAATGTATTCACAGTAAGAGAAGGCAACAGTCAGCACAGACTAAAAATAAATGAGCAGTAGATAGATATCTATATATACAGCCTTCAGTTCATGATAAAGATAGAATTTATTTGCTATTTGGGTCAACTCAGAATTTTTGCCTGTCAATAGTTTGATCCTAAAATTCAGCTATATTTTTTATTTACTTTTTTAAAACTTTTGTTTGGAAACAAGATCTCATTATGTAGAGTTCCTGGGTGACCTGGAACTCAGTATGTGGAAGAGGCTAGTCTGGAAATCATCAAGATTTGCCTGTCTGTGCCTCTTGAGTGCAAAGAGGCACTCAAGATTAAAGGTACACATGACCTTTCCTGACATGGTTACATTTTTTGAAGCAAGGATAATAAAAACATAGACTGAGATGCACTCCATATGAACAAGACCTTAGCCCCTCAATACTTTGTGAACTATTCTCTCTGGGCCTCACATGTATGTAACCCAACAGTAAATGCCTCTGCCTCATAAGGTTTATAGGAGGGATAAATGAAATGGTAGAATTAAAAGACTGTCAATAATGCCTGACCCAGAATCAGCACTGGATTAGTGTTACTTATCACCTTTAATCAAACACCTTCTCTTTAGACTGATAAAAATAAAGTCGGATCAAGCCAAGATGAGTTACTATAAAACCAGAATCAGATGGGAACCAAATAGGTTTGGCTGAACAAATTGCTTTGTCTCTAGCTTGGTCACACTGTGGCTGAGACACTGACAGGTCACACAGTGTTACACTGATGGGAGACCATGGCAAGCAGGATGTCAAATTAGCCATGAGTGTAGCAAAGACTGTTCTCATCTGCAAGCCTCTAGGATCTCTCTGCATTGCCACACTGACCAATTTAAAGCCTGGTGTTTATTCTCTCAGTCAGATATTGGAATTCTAGATTTGTACTCAACCTCTTCCATGCACCTGACAAAACATGAAAAAGGACTACAAAAACAGAATAACTTTCCAAGTGGTTAATTGTCATGGCAATAAAGCCAAAATAGATGAATCACGTGATCACAGCACAGACTCTCCGTTCCGTAATTGATTATTCAGAATAATAGTTTAGAATTTCCTGCCCTGACAGAATTCTGCTGAAAATTGGAATCTTTCCTCTTCATCTTTGCTGTACATCCCTTCACGTAAACACTAGCCAGGAGGGACTGTCTCACAGGACAACCCAGTATCAGCAGACATGCTAATCTGGACAGGAAAGACCTCATACAGTCCTCCAGAACCACAGGCAGCAATGATTGCTGGGCAAAGGAGAATTAGCTTCTCCTAAGCATGAGGCCCCTTATTGGTTGTCCAACATAATATGGCTGGTCAGTCATATACACACAAACAACAAAAATAAACTTAGCAGGATGTGTTTATATATTTGCATATATTTAATCAAAATTAATAAAAAAATAAAAACTGAAAAAAATCCACTAGCTTGGACCTGCCATAGCCATGCTTTAGGAAGGGGAAACAGGAGTTCTTCATCACACATAAGCTAAGTTGATTTCAGCCTTATAGTCAATGACTAGGTAGAATAAAGTGCTCACGACACAAAGCTTTAATGAAAGAAGACAGGTAGCACCATAAGGTTTCATAGATTATTTCATAAAAACTTCCTACTAAAATACAAAAAGTCACTTAATACATGTCTAAAAGCATTTTTATTAATTTAAAGAAGAAGTAAGAATTAGATATTTCTGATATGTCCCAAGCCCTATAGTAAGCTTATATGAAAGTACAATTGTCCTTGGTTCCAAGCTAGAAAATGTAAAGCAGACAGGCAGGTCAATGTTAAATTTTCTAATCTCAAATGCTTGGTATTTGCTGTGATTAAGACTGTTTCATCAAACATACTTTCAGGCTGCTGAACTGAAAATATCCATTGTGCTGTATAGTTCAACCCCAGTTTTGCTAAATTATAGCCATACATATACTGTAAAAGAGGACTTTCTTCTGATAACCCATGAAGATCTGTGGAGAGGATGAAAGATGAAACTCACTAGTACAAGAGAAATGTGGCAACTGTAGCACAAGCAGAGGAGAATGGGAAATGAATTCTTAGACTTGTCTCACACACACACACACACACACACACACACACACACACACACACAATGTTAAACTACAGCTCTTGAAGGTCTTGAAGGAAGGGAAGGGAGAGACTACCATCTCCCATAAGGACTCTTCCAAATAGCACTGGCTTCCAGCCCCAAAACAGTTATCCAACCAGGGCTGGCAACAGAGGCCAGTTAGGTAATGAACTAAATGACCAAAACATAAGTTATGCCAGTTCTACCATCTCTATGCCCAGGAGTTGGCATTTGGTTGTAGAGTAAACCGATTTTACAGTTCTGACAAACAGAAAGAGGCAGTAGAAACAAGTAGCAGTCACCTCAAGGTCACCAAAAAATTGGTCTTTGTAAGCAAGAAGTCACTTTAGTCTTGAAAAGAAAGCCTGGCCTATAGTATCTTTGTTTTGCCTCTCCCGGGCCACTTGAACCCGGTTTTCCCAGTCAGAGAAAGAGGCCTGGGCATCCAGGAAGTGTCATACCTCTTCACAGAATTGCTTACGGGAAGTCCTCAGTACTAGGAACGGCCTGGAAAGAACCATGAACTTCTGCATGAGAGAGAGAGAGAGAGAGAGAGAGAGAGAGAGAGAGAGAGAGAGAGAGAGAGAGAGAGAGAGAGAGAGAGAGAGAGAGAGAGAATAATTAGTAAATGGAAGAATGGAAGAGCCACCACATTCAGAAATCACAGAGTTAACAATGGAGACAAAAGATGACTTTCCATACATTATTCACTAAGCCATCTGAGCAGCTATGACATTTTCATGAATATAAAAAGAAAGAGCAGGCAACCTTAAAAACAAAACAAGTAGTGAGAGTGTTGGTAAAGATAGATTACTAGAAAACAGAAAGGCTGAATCTCAAGTTCACATGGTAGAGCACTAAACACCACAACAGGCCCTCAGACATTGTCACCGCACCAGACACCTTTGCTAATTGAAAACGGAGGGACCGAGAAAAGGCAGGGTGTGTTCCAAGTAAGGAGTCATTTAGTTTGGCAGCATGGGTAGTTACGAGCAGCAAGGCCAGTGGGAGACCCTGCAGGAACCTGGGCTACGGGATCCCCAGAGAGAAACTGAGGCTGTCTGGGGTTGGCAAGAAGTCACTAAGTAGGCAAGCAGAAAGAAGGTACAAGGCAGTTGACTGTCAAGCCTCAGCTGCCTCTCTCTTTCTCTCAGTCTGATGAGCTAATCCCAGGAGAGCATCCAAATACAACAGAAAACATCTGGCTGTATATGCGGAGTGTGGGAGCAGAGCTTTTTCGGGCAGCTGCAGTTCTCTGCAGGTAAGAGGCTAGGATCCCAGAGAGCTGCCGCCCCACACAGGAGTGAGCCGCTCATGCTGGATGTGCTCACCTGCTTTCTCAAGCAGCCCCAATTCCACAGGAGCACTCTTCCAAGCACAGGCATCATAGCCGAAGATAGACTTCCAAGAAGCCCGTTTTTTGGTTGACATTTAATGCGTCTATACATCCTTGAAGGAGATTTATTCTCTAATGTCTGCTAGAGCTAGATAGTCAACACAAATGGCATTTGCACTGTCATCGGTGAACACAGTAGCGGCTCTGAACTGGCCCTTCAGAGAAAAAGCCATGATTATTAAAAACCCCACCATGGCCAATTCAATGGAATGCCATCACTCAGGGTACTCTGAAGGTCCTGTGATCAATGGTAAACATATCCCTGCCATGTTGACACCTGCCTTTGCAAGGCAGGCTCTGTCTGTTACCTGCGCTGGGCATTCAATAAATAAATAAATAAATAAATAAATAAGTAAATAAATAAATAAATCACAGACACCTAAAAACCATTTATCCCAGATTCTCTTGAAAATTTGCCAAGTTCTTGTCACACACTTGGACATTGCCTTGTTCAATGCCTTCTGCCCTACAGTGGGACAAGTGTCGTTAGAACATGTAGTTAGTAGGTGAGAATGTACATAAACATCTAATGTCCATAAAAAAAGTCAATTCAGAAACCCATTTAAATGGCACAAACCAGGGGGTGGGGGGATCCCCCTCTGCTCCTAAAAAGCTGGAGATAAATCTGGACTCTATTCCACAGTTTTCCCAGAGCTAGGAAGGAAGGAACTAGTTCATAAATTCCATCAGGAGCTTGGGGATTTTTGATGTAATGAGTTTTACAGTTTCAGAGGAGAATGCTTTGCTAATAATTATGTAACAGTAATTAAATCTGAAAAAGGCTGTACTCTAACTATGTTGATTTATTGCAGCCCCTACAAAGCACTCCTCGAGCGTGCGTTGGAGTGCGTGCTGCCTCCCTCCAGTTTTCTTTAAATTCGCACAGAGCCCTGGGTCACAGATGGTCTGGGATGCTATATTTTCCCCCATTAAATTCCTAATAATCTTTTTCTGAGGCTGAGTCATGGAAGCCTGGGGAGTTCTCATTTTAATTAGAAGGTTTAAGGAGCTAACTCTGTTTGAAATTTTCTCCTAGGAGGGATGGGTGCAGGTGAGCCCATTCAGAAGAATGACACAGTGCTGGGGACCAGGACCACATTTCCATATTAGATTGCGGCAGGTTTGGCTCAACTCCTGCTTCTGAGGTTGATGATGCATTGTCTGAGTTTGAGGAATCAACTTTGGAAAACAGGACTTACTGGAGGGATTATTCCTGGGGGGCAGGGGGGAGACACGATTTTTACTTAGTTCCCATCCCTGTTTTGCATATAGAGTAATCATTCAGAAATGTGAATTATTATTTATTATCCCAAAAGAAGTTTAAGTCACTTCAGTCTGAGCTGCTGAAGCCAGGAACTAATTTCCTGGCCATTTGTTCTGGGATTTTTTTTTTTCTTCGACTCCACCAGACTTGATTTTGAATTCTCCCAAGTTCTAAGACAGCCCGGTGTAATTCAAGCTTTTGGGTTTGATTTCAGTAACAGAAAGTTGTGGAATGTCTGTAGCAGACATAACAGGGTGCTAAGAATTATGCCTGCAGTTCATTGGGGCTTCCAAGAGAACCATTCCAGATGAGAGATAACATCTCTTAGAGTTACTGATGGGTCTTAACAGTTGTAAAAAACCTGCCCAGTAAGAGGAGACGCTAGGTCCGCTTCCCTTAGTGTCATGTACAAAGAACAAAGTGGATTTCTGGCTCTCCCTGTCACAGAGCTGGGTCCTCTGGCTTTGCAAAATAATGAGCATTTCATGTTTTGAACATAGTGCGATCCAGACAAGGCAGAGTGAACCTGCCACCACCTTAATCACCCCCTGTCGCTTTAACACAGCAGTGGCTCAGAGCTGGCAGCAGCCACACTTCATCAAACTAAAGCCAAGTGTAAGCTGAGCGAATGAACGGCTTAAAAACTAGGGTTTGTAAATGTAGAGCAGACCTTCTTAGCTCATTAGCAAAAAGAATGCCCCTTCACAGCCAAAGGGAGCTCTGCTTTCTGTCCATTCTATTGAGTTCTCTGACCTCTTCAGGCTCGGCTAATTGGGTCATGGCAAGCTGAAGGAAAACACCCCTACTCAGGTAATACTGGCCCTCTGTCTTTACTGTCATGGTTTCCTATTTTGTTTTTCATAGCACCTAACTAGTTTACCCTAGGGCAGGTTCATGTCTTTATAACCATGATTGAAAATAGTTTATAAGTATAAATGCTTGAAGTTTATATTCCTGCCTATAGAGTGTGGCATTTTAAATGTTTTCCAATGGTCTGTGTTGTGTATAACAAAAATTAAACTGACAAAGGAAATAGAGTTCTCACGCTCAGTTCTGGGTTATATCAGAAGGCTTGAGGAAGTAAAGACATAAGCAGCTTAAGGATGCTTTTACTTAAAAAGTATTTTAAAGGCATTTAAGGATTTTTCAATCTGGAAGAATAAATTTTCTCTCAGATACCTCTAGCCCAAGCTGATGTTTCTGGAATATGCTGGCTATAGCCATATGTTTAGCAATTCCATTTGTGAAATGTGTGGACAAGTGGCTGAGGGCTGCCAGACTGCCTCTCTTGAGCAGGCCTGCCTGCGTACGGGAGCAGATAATCTGCAAAAACAGGGAAACCAACACCACCCCTCCCCACTCTGTTTCATGGGAAATCCAAACAAGTTCTCAGCTAAGGACCAGAGTTTATGAAGTGGGGATCTTTATACACTTCATTCACAAAATGGCTGGGCAGAAAAGTCAGATATGTTGGAAACAGTTTAGATAAAAATGTAAACGGATAAGCAGATCCAGGAAAACTTTCAAATTATATATGTACATATAAATGTTTAATGAAAGCTAAAGAGAAACCTAACAGAGTTAAGGGAGTAATCGACCTAGGGAGTTAAGGGCAGTAAACCTGTGGCCAAGGTCTTGAAGAGTTAAACAAGCAAAGAGTCCTACTTCTGATTAATGGCCAGGGACATTCCAAGCTGCACTGCCGCCTCAGCAGTGTGCGGCTGTTACAGCGGGGTAATATCTAATAACTAATCTTTGACACAAGAATTAAGTCATTTTGCAAGAAAGCAGATCATTAGAAGCCAAATTGAATTATAAGTAATACTATCTCTGTGGAGGATTGTAAATTAATTGGTTTTTAACAATAACATTTCTGTATTTTATTAAAGCAGCGTAAGAATTGGGTGAAGAAACGAATGTAGCAGATAAACAGGCCAGGTGCTGGTGATGTAAATGAAATCGATGACAGATGGCGAGGAGCACGCTCGCTCGCTGTGTGTGTATAATGGATAGAGATAATCAAATTCCTTTGTGAATTGGCGACTTTCTTTACATCGAGAACTTTAGCATGGGTTCACTTATGCTTCTTCCCACCTCCTGGCCCTCCACATGCACGTGCGTGTGCACACACACACACACACACACACACACACACACACACACACCTCTTCATAGGCACATAATCCTAATTATAGCCTATGCTTCTATCAGAAAGATGGGCTGTAACTCTATTTACATAACACTGCACACAAATATCATTCCACCAAATCAACCTGTATACACTAAACAACAGATTTCTCTGCAAAGAACATCTCACTGAGGAAGCAAACAACCTGTTTAGGTTAAAGACATTCAGACATTCATTCACTAAGAAAATTGAGGCTTAGCCTGAAAGACCAGATCCCACAGAGGAGGGGCCTTCGGGTTCATTTTGTGGACTTGCTAACACTGTCTTTAAAGATCGGTAAGCATTCTGGTTCCTTTCTCCTTCTCTTACCATTGTTAAGCCTCAGTACTCATGAAAAACCAGATCCAAATCCACAGTGAGTCATAGTTGCAAAGGAGCTGACTTTTCTCCTCCCCATTCTTGCACCAAGGGTACCACTTTATCATTCTGCTTTCAAATAAAGGGGAAATGGCCCCAGACTATCTTGAGAGCATAAACTCACTTCCCACATGAAACAACAGAACGATAGAATCACTGGGGCCCTAACTCTTGTCCATATAACGACTGAAAGCCTATGCTCAAACCTGTACTTCCAGCCACAAGCATCACATGAGATTTCCTAGCATCTTCCTACCAGTCCAATGGACCTTCCCACATGGGTGTGCACACGCCCTTCCCACATTGCTGTGTCCCGTAGAGCACTCCCAGCTCTTCTGTCTAAAGCTCACATGGAAAATGTCCCTTCTCTGCCTCCTCACCAAGACTTGCAGTTCTCAAGTGATCCTTGCTTCTTGTAGCCAAAATTCATGACTTGTAGACCTCTCCCAAACCAATACCATCTCTAGACCATGTCACTGGGCTATGTGGTTCCTCAGACCCTGTTTGCTGTAATTCTGCCACTTCTTTCTTCCTTCACTGTTTCCGGGGCTTTCTTACCTCAGTTCATAGCTGAGCACACTCAATTTTCCTTCAGTTTTCTTGACACCATAGGATCCATGGGCTCAGTTCTGTGATTCCCACAGTGCTGAGCTTGCCCAAGATTAGTTCTTCATGATCCAGACATACACCATGCAGGTGATTTCAGCTCCAGGGTTTCTAAGCACACCATGCCTTTAACTGCAATGTCTCCAGCCCCTCGACTTTTTGCTAATGCTATGAAGGATGTGCAAGCTCGCTTCTGTGTGAAGATCTCACACACCACACTGAACCTCTCAGCCAGCATTGTTTCAAGCCTACTGTGTGGTCCCACGGTCTCACTTACAAATGAGGCCACTTTGCAGTCGATCAATCAGTCTTTCCAGGTACACAGGGATGTGGTTCTTTTCATATGAAGACCGCATGTTGGACATATGTGTGCCTATCCTCACTGGAAAGCACCACCGGTGCATGCAAGGCCTGCTGCCTACTTTCTTACTGCGCAGCAGGCCCTGTGCTGAATAGCTACCATCCCATTCTTAAGGAGTATTTCATGGCTGGACCATATCTCTTATCCCATGCTCTTCAGGCTAGGCTCGCACCACGCTCTTCCTTCACAAGTGCCACACTTCTGACTGGGGTTCTTCTCTAAGGCAAGCCTCCTCTTATCTCACCATTGAATCAAGCCACCCATTCTCCTTTCAAGGACCTCCTTAGACCTGTCCTCACAGTGCTAAGTCGCACAGTCAGTATCTGGTTCATATAAGCTCACTGATGTGTTGTCTATAGGAAAACATATTTTTGTGCTTTTTTATATAAAACACCAGGATTCTACCAGATTACTTCAAAATACAACTTACCTCTATATAGATACTCATATACATAGAGATAAAGATACGGCCTACCAGAACACCTCTATGAACCAGGCTCCAAATTTGACTCTGAGAAGCTAAATGGTATGTGCCTGGTAGGACTCTGTGCTTTTTCAGGGCTGGAGTCTGGTCTGGTACTGCTAATTTTGTGTCAATTTCTCCAGAGGGAATAGTGTGCTTTTGGGCTGTTTCTGATTTCCTATTAGATGGCATTTAAGGAAGTATATTATATCCTGAACCTAAAAGGATCAGCTCTTTAATAAACTAAATTGACCTTTCTGTTTTTTACCCCGTGGGGATTGGGGTCTTCCTCCTTGCTTTGAAGCCCCCCTTTCTCACCAGACAACAAACTGATTTTATGTCTGTTTTGTTTGGCTTTTTCACATGACAACCACATATACAGCTGAGCATAATGACCAAAAGTCACACTCCTGGGCCACTGGGTATGACCAGATGAGACCATAGATACAATTTGTTGAATTAGCGAGGTAGCTCCTGTTCTGCCTGGTGTGTGCTCTTGGCAGGGCATGAGGTCATGAGAGTCCCAGGAAGTGGCAACCAACCTCCTCACTGTCCAGCCCTGAGGCCAAACCAAGAGTCTTTAATCCTCTTATTCCTAATTGGGAAGTATGCGGTTTTCAATGAAAGACTTTTTATTGCTAAAGCTGTAAACTACAAGTAATCAATTATTGGGAACTTTTACCTATCCAGAATTCTGAATTGATCAGGTGTATCCTTCTAAAAAGTGACAGCCTTGTTCCTCATGGGTGGCTTAAACCCGAACAATGTTTTTTATCACAGCCAAACCTCAAGCATGTTCTAAATGAATGCTAAGTTAGTAAATATTGCCTATCTAGGCTGTATATGAGCCTCTCACACACTGGGAAATACAGGCATGATTCTACTCTTCTCCACCTAAATCACCTTTCTTGCTCTAAGACAAGACCCAGATTTTGATGCACTAAAGCATCAAGGTTCTGTCTTAGCACCTTGAGCTGTTCTTGAGGAATGAGTTTACTTGGAGTCCTTAGCTTTCCTCCCTCTCCTGCAATTTTGGCCTTTCTTTTGCCCAGGAGGGTTTCTATGATGGAGTTCCAAAGCCTCGCCTTGCTAGGGCATGTGTAAGCAGCTGCTGCTCCCCCCTGCTCAGAACTGGCTGCAGCTGCCACAGTGCCCCAGAAGGACATTCGAATGGAGCGTGTTCCCGTAATTGCCTTGGCCCCCTGATTGAATTTATGCTCTATTTTAAAGTAACATTTTGTTGCATTTGCATTACTGAAATTACCAGGTTACAGTAAACTATAATCCCAAATCAATGTCCCCCAAAAGAAAACAGGCGTGAACTTTATCACCAACAGCAAATTCAATTTTCACGTTACCTACTGACAAAGAAGCTTGTGCCAGCAGCACTTGCAGATTCCTGGAAAGTTCGCCAAGCAGGAAGAAACTACAAATCTTCTCTTTTAGCGCCTCTTACTTTTGTTTTCAGTTTAACAACTGTGGGTGAAAAATAACCTTTACCTATTTTGTTACCTTGGAAAATCACATGGAATGGGTATATGTGGATATTCCTGGCTGGATGCTTCATGCTATGCTGGTAGAAATGAAGTACGGTTCAAGACATTGCTATCTTTCAGCACCTCAAATAGTTAACCCACCAATTCTACTCTTAGGTATAGCTGTTCCCAAAGAGGCCTAGGAAGATGTCTAGAGCAGGGTTCCCCACAGCACTACTCGGAATAGCTGAAGAGCAGAAATGAGACAGATCTCTCAATGGATCAGTAATATGATAATGCATAGAATGGAACATTGCTCAGCCTTGCTGCAGCATGGATGGATCTGTAGAATACATACAGTGAGATGCGCCGGACACAAAGAACAGATACCGTATGATTCCACTTCATATACCTATGCAGATTTGTGGGAATAAGAAAAAATAAAGGTCTCCAGGAAAATAGTGGGCAGTTATTATTGTTTATATGTTCAGAGTTTCTGTCTAAGATGATTTTAAAAGTTCTAGAAACAGAAAGTTGTAGTTGATGGCCACTCAAGTGACTATGCTACTCCTGATAGTGCTCACCCCAGGCCTGATAGCAGCTAACACAGTGATCTATCTACGTATTTTATCACAATACAAAGACATTGCCAAACAATACAGACTTAAATTTGTGTTCATTGAAACATGAACCCTAACAAATTTGAGATTCAAGACAATAATTTATCTCCAACTTTCTGAAATCTTTGCAATGATGAAATGAAGTGTTTCACTCTATGTGAAAGAAATACTTAAACTGTATCTCTTTTTTACTTAAGTTACTTATTAATTTATTTTACACCCCAGCTTCAGTCATTATCAGCCCATCTCCACACCACCCCCTATCCCCAATCCACATTCTTCCTCCATTTCTGTTCAAGAAAGAGCATGCCTCCTAAACTGTATCTCTAATATAAAGGCAAGAAGTAGAAACTTTAAAGAAGCATAAAACTTCTTTAAAAGTTTTAATGTGTATATGTGTGTGTGTGCCCTGGGAAACAGGCACACGTCTTCAGTGTACCTGGGGAGTGTGAGTTCAGAGCCTCCTCAAGACACCTTCCATCTTGATGTAGGAGAGCTAGGCATACATATTCTTGCCTGTCTTGTCCTTTACGCGAGTTCCAGTGAGCCATCTTCAGTCCCCAATTTCATGTCTGTCAGTGACCACACACCCTGCTCACTGTACTTCGGAGAAGAATGTGCTCAGACTGTGCTCATTCCTGGAGTTTGGGAGCAGAATTGAAACCCTTAAGGAAGTCTGGAATTAGCACAGGTGCACAGCGATAGTTCCCTGCCTGAAACTGCCAGTTGTGTGGGCCAGGCCCTTTGTGTTTGCTCTCGATTGAAGATCTTTACAGTTATAGTTACTGTCCAAATTTGGTTAACTCGAGGCCTTTAGCTTCCACCTAGAGAACTATGATTCTCAAACTGCTTCCAACAGACCCCTCTGAAGCCGACTTAAAAGCAGGCCCTGCTGAGCCCTTCCTCGATGTTGATTGGTAGGTCTGGGATGGGGTTGCGGAAACAGCAGTTGTCGCCAGCTTCCAGGACCACAACCTCCGCCTTAGACCCATAACCAAGGAATACGGGAGACAGACTGAGGCTGAAGACGGAAAGGGCTCTGTAACCGGATATGGATGTGTGTGTGTGACAGAAAGGTCGGCATGAATTGTTATTCTCTGTTCTTAGTGTGTACAGCTCTGTCTTCTGAAGCATCTTTCTGATACAGGGTCTGATTGTGCTCAAGAGACTCAGAAACCCTTGAGTCCCATCGACAGGCAAAGAGCCAGCCATGTCAGCAGCTCCCACCCGCCTGTGGCTTTCTGGTTCTGCTGCCAGTAGCTCACTAAATGGCCACTGACACATCACATCCCCATTCACGTTTTTTCACACTTCAGAGGTTTATACAAGTTCCTTAGTACCGCACACTGATTTCCGGGCTGTCTCCAGATAGGATTTCCATCTGTGTGTGTTTCTCAGAAACTTTTACATCATTTTTTTTTCTGAATCCCAAATTCTAAGAAGAGTCAGTATGAGAATTAGAAAACCTGGGAGGGAATATTATAATTAGTACCTATAATTAGTTCTTCAAGAAAAAAGCTTAACAACAAAACTAGAGTTGATGCCAGCTTGAAGCCAACTCCTGACATCAGATTGAAGGTCAGTGAAGGAAGAACTAAGAATCAGAGTGAAGGACCTGGATTAACTAAGAGAAACTGGACAGCAGCCTCCCAGAGAAGTGTCTGGGTCAGCCTCCAGCAGACATTGCTCAGTGGTCCTGTTGCTCTGGGCAGTAGAGATCCCAGTGAGTTGTTCTCAATGATAAAATGCATTGTAGGGCTTTCTTCAAGGCTCCCGGGATTAACTTGCTGGGGCAGTGATGAACTGGAGAAAAGACAAACACACAGAGACACATGGAAAGCGGAGACTGGATGGTCTGGCTCTCTGATGGAGGCGCCACAGTACTCAAAGTATTAGATACAATTGAATGGAGAAGGGTTGTTGCATCCAGCTGAACAAGAAGGTAGGTTTAGCTAATCACAGCAAGCAGACTCTGAAGGGATGCAGTCTTCCCCATGAACACCTTGGGCAAGAAAGTTACAGTGGATAGTTTCTGCACATTCTGTCACTATCTCCACATGGACCAAAGTAAGACTTTACTGTCCCTCTGAGCCTCACCTGAGGTGAGGGACAATTTGTCACTCTCATGGATCTGAGACATTGGGATCCTTGACATGGCCATACCCATATCAAACCATACACATTCACTTCAGATTTCATTCAGACATGGCCATACCCATATCAAACCATACACATTCACTCGAGACTTCACTCACTTGCTACAGCACACTAATGAGTTTACACGTATAGTTCACATATAATGTGCTTCCTGTAAGTTCTCTCACTCATCCCTTGAAGTATCAAACATTTTTAATGCAACATGAATTCTTAATGGGCAGTGAGTGGCCTCATGTGATTACATGGGAGTTACCTTACTGGGAGATCTGGATTTTAAATTATGTTTTTTGTTATTTGATTTATTAATTTCTATAGGCTGTGGTTTTTGCAAGCACTACACAACTTAGTGTACTTTATTCTTTAAACATGAAATTTAACGATTCAAATCATGGACTGTGAAGATTGCTAGGAGTATGTTTTAAATTATTGTCATTTTGAAATTTCTAAGAATCCCTGGATATATGATTATTATCCCATAATCTCAAAAAGGAACTTGAAAGAATTTGAAAGTGCTGAAAAACTTGAGGTTTTTTCCACTTTATATTATAATTCTTAAACATTTCATTGCTGCTTTAAAAGCACACTTTCTCACTATAATGTAATCTTGGAATAATTAGCATGCTACAGTAGACATGTTCAGGTACAATGGCTTCTGGGATTTTTTTTAAACTTTGGCTTAAAATTAACTGTCCAGATACAAGTCACTTTTATGGTGAGTATTCTTGTTGCCCTTGTGCAACAGAGATATCTCTAGGGAGCACAGCATCTCAATACCATAGCAAATATACTTCCAATGTGACTACAAATTTCATCTTACTCCCATTGTGTAAGAGGCTCCACTCTGCATCTTCTTAGGCACTAAGGCCATTGAGTATGGCATCTTCATTGACTCAAACAAGCTAATGCAGACATCTCACTATAATACCCATGTCCCCGGTTACTGATGAGGCCAAGCGTCTTTTCATCTCTCTATTCATTACTTTCCTTTTCATCATAAAAGTTTTAACTATTTTTCCATTTTTGATAGATTATAGAAGAGCATCCCACACATATACTTTGTGAAGTAACTGTGCTTCATGTCTTCACAATCATAATTTGCTTTCCCACTTTATCGTGCTTGTAAAAGAATCTCTAGGGGTGATGAAATGCTCACTGAGTAAATAGCTTATTGTGCAAGCACCAGAACCTGAGTCTAGATCCCCAGCCCCCACACAACAACCAGGATGACGGTGAATGCCTGTGACCCCATTGCTGAAGGGTGGAGTGAGAAAGATCCCAGGTTCTCACAGACCAGCTACTTAGCTGAAGCAGCAAAATCTAGGTAGAGAGAGCCCAGGACTCAAACAATAAGGTGAAGAAACAATTGAGGAATGATATTCCAGTGTCAACTTCTGGCCACCATATGTACCTACACAGACAAACACATCTATGTTCAACTGTATCTGTGAACGCATATAAAATAGTTTTATTTTCATTTAAGTTCTATTCTTTTCTGCATGCGGAAATACTTTTAGTAACTACAGATTAAAAATAATTAAACAGATATTTTTCTAATCCTTTATTGTTCTGCCTTTAATGCTAAAGTTTAGCAATGGTCTTTGTACATGATGTGATGTCGAATCTATCTTCATTTATCTCCATGTGGAAAAATAATAGCATTTCATGAGTAGTCTGCTCTCAAAAACTTTCAAATGATCCTCTACCATCTATCAAATGTCTATGTATGGGAACCTACCCGTCTCTGGGTCCTGTCTTAGATCTTTGTTCTAAGATCAGTTTGTCCATTCCTATATAGATACTTTATCTTTTTTATGTAGTTATGTTTAATATGTTTGTTTTGTATATGTTAGCCTGGTCTTGAAGTCACTACACTCTTAGGAAAGACCCTGATGAAAAGGAGCCAGATGAGTTGGACTGCATGTGTACCAGTGAACTAACTGACATCATAAACCTACGGAAGCTGAAGTGGTCCAACATTCACTACTGTAAGCTCTGTTATGGGAGAGGAAGGGTTTGCTATACAACAATAGATAACTACTACATATATTAAAAAATAAAAGTGGGAAAAGAGCATCTTAGAGATGTCTTGAAATGCCACAGTGTCAGTTATTGCCTTCACTGGGAAGTTAGTTAATAAGCCTTTCCTTAATCCAGGAATGAACATGTTTAGCAGGAAAAGAATCTTCATCTGATGATGAGAAGTGGTCAGTGAAAATTAGGAAATGTTGACCTATGATTACATAAGAATACACACCCATTAACTAGTAATTCAATCAATAAGCCTGTCTAAGACACCTACAATTTAAGTAGTAAAGGTTTAGATGATAGCGTGGAAGCAACATGATTAAAAACTAGCCACTGCCGCTTGTTGAAGGAGAGTCTAGTGTGCGTGCACCACTCACTGAGATGACGCCAGGCGGGTTTGAAGTAGTTTCATCCTTCAGACCATCTGGATCCCTCACTCAGAAACTCCAAATGGACAACACAGCTTCTAAAATTCAGTTAGCTTACTTCCAGAAATTCATTTATGCAATAGGAGGAACTGCAATTAAACAGTCACATCTGGCAGGGTCTGTGGAAGGTGGGGGTGTGAACACAGACCTAGGGGAATCCATCTTTCACCTTCCTTTAAAAGATCCAGGAAGAGCGGGCAGAATGCCTCAGCCAGTTCGGTTCCTTGTACAGGTGCTTGCCACACAAGCTTGATGACCTGGGTTAGAGGCCCTGATCTCCTGGTGGCAGAGGAGGGCTGACTCTAGCAAGTTGTCTCCTGACCTCTTGTCAGCATGCCTAATGAACTGTGGCACTCACATGCCTGAGCGCTCACAAACACCATACACAGACTGAATGAAAAGAAGGCCTGGAGTGATGGCTCAGAGATTAGCAGTACTGGCTGCTCTCCCAGAGATCCCAAGGTTCAATTCCCGGCACCTGTAACTCCAGTTTCAGGGGATCTTATGCCCTCTTCTGGTCTCTGTGGGCACTCACTGTATATGATTGTGCACAGACACATGTGCAGGCCAAACATCCATACACATAAAGTAAATCAATAAATCAACCTTTGTTAAAAGAGGAGCAGAAAAGAGGGCTGGTGGCTAAGGGCATTGGCTGCTCTTCCAGAGGACCTGGGTACGATTCTCAGCACTCATATGCTCACTCCCAACCATCCGTGACTTCAGATCTTTGTGATCCTGACACCCCCTTCTGGCCTCTCTGGGCATCAGGCATGCATGTGGCACACATTCAGACACAATACTCATGAACAGCAAACAAGAATGAATACATAGTTTAATTAGTAAAATATCCGTGAAAGAGAATGTTTGCAGCAAGCTAACTTAATGAGCACTTACTGTGTGCCAGGGGCTGTACTGTATTTACCAGAGCAAGGCCCTGTCCACACTGAGTTCACCTTGTGACAGACACTGCACAGTCCATTACAAGCATTTTAAATGGCATGATCTTTGAGGAAAGGGAGAACGGAGCACTCCTGAGGTCCAGATTGCACTTACATTGAGACCTGAAGGACAGAGAAAGGTGGGTGCTGCTGGTGGAGGCTACAACACTACCAACCAACCACCATGAGATGATGAACATGGCTTAAAAGGGCAGAGAGCAGCCCGCGGGACAGAAAAATTTGGAAGGCGAAGGGGCAGAAGCTGGCTGGGGGAGTGCACTGGAACTGCAACCAGCCTGCTTGTGCTAACCTGAGGCGCATTAGTGAGTTCCTGCCTGCAGCATGACTGATAGGATGATGGGATGATCAGTCGGTCAGTCACTGCAGCTACAGAGCCTGAAGGACAGAAAGCAGGCAGAGTCAGCAGCCACCCTGACCGGCTATCTCTGGCTCTGTGTGGCACATACCTCGTGGCTTCCTGATCTGCTTCTCACTCTTTGCCTTCACATCCCATGAGTTCACAGGACTCATCTCCTAGTGTGATACTTTGATTTTCGGAAACACCCAATTTCCCGGCCCCAATACAGTTTACAGCCTCACCACGGAGCCTTTAATCTTAAAACTGCATTTTCTTCACGTCTGTTTTGCATCATTTCGTGGTCATGAGGTATCTTTTACCTTTTCTAAACAATTTTTATTGCTTCCTTTATTTACAAAAGTCAAGATATGTTCACATTTGATAAAGAAGAAGAAGGAGAAGGAGGAGGAGGAGGAGGAGGAGGAGGAGGAGGAGGAGGAGGAGGAGGAGGAGGAGGAAAAGGAGAAGAAGAAGAAAAGAAGAAGAAGAAGAAGAAGAAGAAGAAGAAGAAGAAGAAGAAGAAGAAGAAGAAGAAGAAGAAGAAGAAGAAGAGAAAGAAGGTTTATATAGGCAAAGGACAGAAACAAAAATCTAGTTTACTGCACGTCTCAAAGACAGCCCACTCAAGCATATGTGGCTTCTGGTTCTGGGCCCTCTTCTAGTCTGCTTTGTCTCCATAAAAGAAAAAAGGAAAAAAAAACCTTCTAAGTGAATGTCCAAATTCAACACCTCATGTTTTGTACTTAATTCATTTTCTGAGAATTTCATATAAGAGTACTGTATTGACATAATTCCCCCTTCCCCCAAACCTCTCCCACATCCCATTAGTCCCTCTCAAATTCAAAGCCTCTCTTTTTTTTGTTATTGTTACACACACACACACACACACACACACACACACACACACACACACACACACACACACACAGGAGTGGATTCATAGATGTAACTTTCTGAGTCCATATGTGCATGTGTTTAGAACTGACCAATTGGGATTGGATCACGTGTCAGGGGACTCATCCCTGAGTAGTCTGGCTCTCCAGCTCTCAGTAATCATTAATTGACTATAAACACAGGGGTGGGCTTTGTGAGACCTCTCCCATCCACACTGTCATGGCAATTGCTGTTACCATTTCTCTGGTCTTGCTTAAGCAACACTATTGTTGAGATTTCCTGCCTTCAGGTTCATATGTGTGGGGCACATTGTCTTCTTACAGAGCTGCCCTTCATCCCTACCTATGCCTGAAATGTGGTACGATTCCAGAAATGTGATGCTGTGTCTTTCTTATAAAAAATTTCAATTGTACTTCATTAAATGGTTACTTCCTTTCTCCTTTCTTACGGGGGAGACGAACATGTGCTGGGGGGGGTGGCGATTGGAGCTAGGAAGACAGCCCGTGGGAGTTGCTCCTCTCCACCATGTGGTTCTGGTGATAGAATTCAGATCTTTGGGCTTGGCAGAAAGCTCCTTTACTCACTGAGTCAGCTTGACAGCCCTAAAAGTTTATTTTAAATGATTTTTCTTATAAAGCATTTTAATTGTACATTAACAGGGTAACCTAACTGAACACAAAAGTGTCCATGACTTAAGTGTAGAAATTCTAGACATGTTATTATATTTGCTTCAGCCCTTTTAAATAGGATAATCTTACCAAAATTCCTCCAGAAAACTCCATAGTTGTCCATTTTTAATCGGTACAGGGGGATGACTGGGTGGACTTCCACAATATATGACACATAATTTAGTGTATATAATACCTTGTCTCATACAAGAGAATGGGCCCTTCCTTTATGGTGAAGTTACCATTGCTTTGTCTTAGGAAGCTTTATTCTCTCTTGTTTCTCCTCTGGAGTAGAGCTGAAAGTCCAGCCATCTCACTCTGTGTGCAGCACTAGGCTCATCCCTCCTGTGCGCGCTACCCTGGAACTCCTTACTCCACCTCACCATTCCTTTCCTCCTTTTGTCCTTCATTACCACCAGCCTCTGTTCCTCCAAGACCAGCTTGCAGGCTTCCACGTGAGGAAAAACAGGTAGTGTTTGTCTTTCCATGACGACCTTACCTTACTTCACACGATATTCTCCAGTTCCATCCTTAATTCAAGTGACAGAATTCACGCTTTGAAGATGAAACTTCATCGTCTACATATGCATGATTTTCTTTGTTTACTCACCTACTGGTAGGCATCTCAGCTGATTCCATGACTTGGCATTTTGCTTTTCACTAAATAAAATGTTTATGAGAGAGCTGGTCTATACTCCTTGTTTCAAGAATCACAACAAATAAATGATGCAGGTCATAGACCTAAACCTCTAGCTCAATTCTCACTTTGGGTCCACACTAACATGTCTATCTTGCTCTCTTATGGCAGTGGTCCACAAATGCTGATGCTTATTAGAGTTGTCTGGGAGCTTGCTGGGATCTGCCTCCAGGATTCTTGACTCAGCAGCTGATAGAACCCAAAGATAAGCTTTCCTAACGTAAGCCTGAGTGATGCTGATGGTTCTCTGGGAACCAGAGTTTGACAACTAGAAGCCTTAGACACCCCACAGTCAGAGCATCCAGAGCAGTAACTGTGATGACATTTTGTTTGTGCTCTAATGAAGCTTGCCTGAAGATAAGTGAATGGAGCTAGCTACTAGTTAACCAGGCAGTGGTGGCACACACCTTTGGTCCCAGCACTTGGGATCTCATGCCTTTGATCCGAGTACTTGGGAGGCGCATGCCAGCACTAGGGAGATGGAGATAGGAACATGAAATGGGAAGAGACAGGATCTGTGGCCCATTCAGTCTGAGGATTCACAGAGACAGGAGCTCAGTCCATTCCTTTTAAGGATTTGGTAGAGGTAACAAGTCTCTCTAGTGGCTGGCTCCTTACTTCTCTGACATTTCAGCATTTAACCCAATATCTGACTCTGTGTTTGTATTATTAGAAGTCATACTACAAGTAACCATCTTCATAACCTCCTGGGCCTTTTATTCCTTCCTGCCAATGGCATATGCCTACTGCTTAATTAATTTGTTTTATAAATGGACAGGCCTCAGGATACAACAGAGCATTGTCACTAACTTCAGAAGCCACTTTGTAAGCTATTGCAGTGGATACACATATACCAAACTGACCAAAATCTACAGAACAGCTTAACATAGTGATGTGCTCAATTACATGAACTGACTTCCTCATCAACATTGCTATCATCTTGTGATGCTCAAGTTTCTTGTGAGGCACACCTGCTCTCTCCTCACCAGCTCTGAGCCCAGTAGCTTCCTCAACTCCTACTTACATTTTCAACTCATCCCTATATGCACAGTATCTGAAAGGGCTTTACATCACCTCTTGTGGGAACCATGAACTCATTCCCCAGACAGTTTTCCCTTCCTTCTTTCTCGTGCTATGTCCATGCTGGTATCAGTTTGTTCATTTGAAATGAAAATTTGACCCTCCCCTTTACTTAAAAAGGAAATATCAGGAATCCCATTCTCAAAGGCCACCTGTGTTAGTTACTAGTATATAACTAAGACAAAACTATCCCACGTAAAACAGCTTGCAAGAAAAAGATTTTGTTTGTTGCTTAAGTTTTATGTGCCCAGACAGAGTTTCATGGCAACAGTGCATGAAGTGAGATCTTTTGGGGTGGAAAGATCCATCATTAATCTGGGCTGCATCTGGTAGAAGTCTATTTAAAGAACATGGAAAAGGGCATCTTTCTTTTTTGTATGCTTGCCCTCACTCTAGCTGACAAGATCATTCTTCGATGGCATCCTAGCCTGAAACTTCTTCAGGTTTCCAGCATAGACTGAAGACCAAGCTAAACATCCAGCTTCATGGACTGAACAACTACTGAATTCTAGGACTTCCCACTGGAAGACTGCCCTTTTTGGACTAGGTGGACCATAGCCGATAAGCTTAATAATAATAATTAAATTCTATCTGTTCTATTCTTCTTGAGAACCTGACTGGTACATCAATAATCTAGGAGACAGCAAGAAAATGGTAAGTTAAATTGCATTTATTTCAGTTAATGTTTTGTTGTTGTGCCAGAATTCCTGAGGTGGGTCTCTCTACAAAGAAAGATACCTATCTGTTGCAAGACTCTCAAAATCTTCTGCTCATATCCTAGCAAACTGAACATTTTCTGGGCTTTAGCTATGTTCAGGCTATAGCTTGTCCTACAGACAGCAGGCTCCATGAAGATGGTAGCCGTGCTGCACAGGATTTCAGCTAGTGGCAGTGAAGCACCTGTCACCTGATAATTTATTAGTTGTTGGGTGATGCCAGTGAGGTTCTCATCACAGCTTTTCATGGTTTCTTTTCTATTTCTACTTCCAGGCCTCTTAGAGGCATCATTATAGCAATGTTAGCGTTTATTTGTAGCTGACAGATCAAATGAGTTCTTTTGGCAACTGCCATGTTTTGAGCCAGCTTGTCCAGTCAAAGACAGGCAAATAGAAAGGACAGTGGGCACTGTGAATGTGATGGTGGGCACCATGAATGTGATGGCATTGTCTGTCTATCCTCATCTAAGATTTACCCTGTCATCTATCTTTTTTGTTCTCTGTCCTGTTGGCCAGGATGCCTTCTGCCCTGTTGTGGTAGCAGCTCCCCCCAGGACATATGTGTTGCATTTAGTGAGCTGACATAATTTGGAAGTTTTTGTTATCTCTGAAAGAGAAGAAGGAGAGAGAGAGAGAGAGAGAGAGAGAGAGAGAGAGAGAGAGAGAGAGAGAGAGAGTGAGTCCATCAACACTCTCTTCCCACACAACATGCAAACACTTCACAGAAGGGGTAGGGCACATTTTGTCCTGAGAGGTCCCTCACTGTGATCTCTCCTTGTACCTTCCTGTACCTCACCCCACATGATTGGTCCCTTCATTCACATACCAGAACATTACTAGCCCTGGAGTCCGAGTGTGGCCTCTAATAGTCTACATGTATCCATCAGAAGAAGCTGGCACACTCCACCTTTACCACCTGAAATCCTGTTTCCAGAGAGCTACCGCGGTTCTGAGGTCTGAAGGCAGGCATGCTGTCTTAATAATGGAGATTCTGTAACTCAATTAGCCCGGGAGAAAAGCAATAATGGAGAGGCAGCTGTCTGGCAAGTCTGAGCATCCTGCCTTAGGACGCCTCCAGTAATGAAAGTGGGGAAGGGGAAGATAGCAGAGTTTCACTGTTTTCTGCTTCTTTTCTGTCTACCACTCATTTTATTCTCATGTCAAATATATAAATAGTTAAGAGCATTAGACTCCATCACCTTACCCCACCTTGAGTCCTTCAGGAAAAAAAAAAAACCCTACATGCCACAATGGACTCTTGCTTTACTCAGGGTTTAGTTTCCAAAACCAGCATCTGAAGTCACAATTGCTTGTAAGTAAAATTATCCTGTAAAATCTAAATTACCATAAAGAATAACATGCAGATATCATATCTGAATGAAAAAAATGGACATCACTTTTTCCTGTAGTAATTAATGGGGTGAATACTTACCACACTGAGTACCCAGTGCAAGAGTTGGTTTGGCTGTGAGAATCCACACATGAATACTCTGTGTGTGTGTGTGTGTGTGTGTGTGTGTGTGTGTGTGTGTGTATGACTATGGTGTGTGTGTGTGTGTGTGTGTGTGTGTGTGTGTGTTCAAAAACATGCGGCATTGAATTAAAGTTAAATTTTACATGGCAACTGAGCATATGACACAGTTTCACGGTATTTCTTTTTATGAATATTTTATTTTTCTTATTAGATCCATTCCCAATAGTTTATGGTTTCTGAGCCATTGTGAGGGAGCTGTTATTTGTTTTTCATTTCAATTTTTAGTAGTTATT
This sequence comes from Cricetiscus sungorus, assembly GCA_030556225.1. NCBI lineage: Eukaryota > Metazoa > Chordata > Mammalia > Rodentia > Cricetidae > Cricetiscus > Cricetiscus sungorus. Next base: position 44,372,145 of record JANBXA010000731.1, on the reverse strand, counting down.
GTTAGCAGATGGCAAAACTATTGATTCGGAAGTGCGTTGTGGTGCTCCAACAATTTAATAAATTCTGCTAGCTTTATTAATAACTTTGAAACAGATACTCTTGTTTTATAGGTACATGGCACAGTCATCACCAGCAGTCAGTCAGAGGTCCTCTCCTGTTCCAACGCTAGACTGCTAGCTTTGCTTTTCTTGCTGTGTGCCATTTGCTTAAGACTTCCCAGTGTTTCAAAGTAAAGGTGACAATGGCTGCCTCATTGTTCTTGACCTAACTCAGCCTTTCAGTGTCAGAGCTACCACTCTTCCTTTTGGATAAGCTGTCATCACAACACTCAAGTGCACCCGTTCTGTGCTCTCAATAATACAAATCCCAGTGCTCATCTAAAACCATGAGTCTCTGTTTCTTATTTATAAAGCACACTGAGATGGCTAGACAGTGTGTTCCAAGAACAAGTTGGCGAAGGGAGGGTTGCTATCATTCTCTTCCCATCTCAGAGAACATACTCAGGTCGTCTTTAAATAATAAGACATTGTTTTATGGATGCCCAAGACTCTAAAGTACCTCAGGGCCTCATCAGTTATGCCACATTCTTACTAGACTATGAAGGGCACCAATGTCAAAAAGATCTAGAAGTATTGTTTGAGTGTCTTAGGATATAGACTGACCTTAATCTCCTTCAAATTGGTAGTCATGTATCTACCTAATAAGTTTAAAGCACTCAGAACCTCGCAGAATTACACTACAAACCAACAGAGCTGATAAACTCTTTCACCAAGGTCACACACTCGCATGGTGTCCTTTGTGTCTCTGAGCCAATTAGTTCGAAGTACATTCTGTATGGGTTTTGCTGAGCAAAATAACACAGAACAGAAACCTTTTTGAGCAGTTGTTTCTCTTTTTTGTTTTAATATTGAACACAACTGTTATTATACTGATCTGGGGGGAAAAAGGAGCATTAGTATATAGTTAGGCTCAAAGTGAGCACAGAGTCCACCTTAGGGTCAAACAACTAGAATATGACTCACGAGACAGTGAAAGACCCATGTGACCGTGATCAGGGGGCATTTTTGCTGCTGTAAAATAAAGCAGAGGGATTATAAGATACACAGCAGGAGGTAAATTCATCCTGTTTATTGTGAAAAACAATTTGTTTTCTGGTGTTCACATGTGCTACAATTTCAGCCACCATTAGAAACCACAGAGGGGCCTTTGTGTAGTGGTACATTATATAATTTGTAAATCTAAAATATAACTTAATTCAGAATTGATCACAGCCCTCTGGGGCTCCCCTCCTCTCTGGCCATGGAAGAAATAGTATTTTTCAAATTACCATACAGGTTGTATTTATCCTCATCTGGAATGACTGTAGCCCCAGTCACTCATCTGCAGAAGAGTACAGCACAGGCTCCAAAGTCAAAATGGGGCTCCTGCTTCTCCTCATTGATCATATTAGAACACGATTTCTCCATGACCTCTTTTAAGCAGGCTCTTGGTAAACAAAACACAAAAGAAAATCTCTAGTTCTCTGGGATAAGAAGAGCCTTCCGTGGGCTTGGGCTAAGACCCTGTTCCTCAGAGGTGGTATTCTGAATATGAAAGGAGTGGGTGCAAGGGACAAAAATCAGGTGTCACTGGTGCTCATCTTTAGCTGAGACCCTAAAGATATAGTCAGTGTAACATGTTAGGGAAGGGTGCAAGAGGCACTCACAGACAGGGGAGGTGTTCTTGGGGTAGGAGTCTATCTGCTCACCTTCAGTTCTTGATTTTACCCTGAACGGTCACAAGTTCCAGGCCTTTGTGCACTGACTCTTTATCTCCAAAGAACTGCATAGGATTGATGGCCTTCAAGTTTTTGGTCAGTTCAAAGACAATGGCAATAATGATTGGCAAGTTCAGCTACATTACGACCATTTCTGGGAGACCCTCCAGATCAATGGTTCTCAATCGGTGGGCCAAAATTCCTTTGGCAAACCTCTATCTCTACAATCATTTGCATTATGATTCATAACAATAGCAAAATTAGTTATGAAAGAACAACAAAAATTATTTTATACCTGAGAGTGGTCACCACAACATGAAGAACTATATTAAAGGGTCAAAGCATTAAGAAAATTGAGAGCCACTGATCTAGATGCTTGATGGTGTCTGTGAGACTGTTCCCATGTGTTGCAGTCAAGCCTCATTTCCCCTTCTTGATCTAGGGTTCAATTTCTTCACTCCAAAGGGTCAGTGCTCTGACAATAGGGTCTTTCAAATTCTCACAGAACAGTAGCAGTTCCTCAGTGAGGTCTGCACACCTTCAATCCTTACTGATGTTGCTGAAGACCAGACAGATGATCAGACTCGCTCTAAGTGGTGGGAAGTCATAGAGTGCCTCTAGATCTTTGCCTATGTCTTCACCATGCTTGGCAGCAGGTTCTGTCATACTGAAGCCAGTCATAACCCCCCATAGTGCTGCTCACTGTGGTACCAGGCCTTCACCAATGGCAGCTACACCTGCTCAATGGTATCCAGCACTGTTCAGAAGATTGGATATCAAAATAATAGCCAGCATCCCCCAATGCCTGCACACAATGCTTTGCATCCTCACGGTGTGCAGGATCTGGTTATCATGGTAGCAGCTGCGAAAGCAGGTTCCAGACCCTCCCACTGAGCTGGATCAGCACCAGCTTGTAGGTGGCAATAGCAGCAGGCTGGGGATGCCATAGTGACACAGTTTGAACGATAAATAACTGTGCATGGTAAATTTGGGACTTGGTGAAAAAAGTAAGCATACTTGTCAATGGGTTACATTGAATCCCATGTGCTACACAAATATTTTAATTGAGATGTTAATAAACTACATTTTTTTAAATGTTTAGCAATTCACTGAGAGTGTGGAAATATGTATGGTCCTCATAATGATGAATGAAGACTTATAAAACCTTAAAACATGAAAATAATATTGACATTTACCATGTAGATTGAATTCCCATATGTGAAAAAACTACTTTCTGGATATTTGGTTTATAAAATAAACATAACCTAATTTAAATATACAATAGTTGTCCTCTCTTTAATTGAATTTAAATATGTGCATTATATGCATATTTAACTAATAGTCACTTTAAGGGCAATACCCCAGTTGGTTCATTTTTTTCTAGAAGACATGTGCTTAGCTCTTTGTATACAGTGTTTGCTGTGTTATTTTAAGAAGAATGTCAATAGAATCTATTATATTAAACAGCAAAGTGTTTAACCTCTGTACAAAAATTAATCCTGTATGAGTCACAGGATCAGAATTCTTCAAGTTTTTGTAATTATACTCTGCTTAAAGATTTCTCAACCTCATTATTGGGCCCCTCTGGGTAGTTTACCCTTCTTAATAGCAATTCAAACAAAAGGCCATCATCAGAGTGGCAAGTTGCTATTGACGCCACACCTTCAAACTTTACAGGTTTCATATCAGGAGAACTAGAGCCACCCCACCGGCCCCTCTTAATCACTAATCGCCACCACAATGCCTAAGGATGCAATCTGATACCAGGAAAACCATCTTCACACTCTTTACTTTCTCCATTGCAAACACATTTCACCAGCCTTTTCTCAAGTTTTCTAAGGTGGAGAAAGTGAGGTGGATTTCTCCATCACTGACGAGTAAGTCATTTGTGTGCCGCCCTTGTCTGTTCTGTTATGGTGGTCACAAGTTGGGGTTCTGGAACCATAATGTTAGTTAGTTCTGCCTACAATACTGAGTGACAGCAGTCTGCTCACAGCTCTTAGCCAGAAGCATAGTTTGAAGGATGTGTGCATTTAGTAGCCTTCTCAGCTAAAATATTCTTCTCCAAATTTTCACTAAAACTATCATTTACCATCTTCTATTTCTGTCAATTAACATTTCCATCCTCCACCAATGTATACCTCATTCAATAATGGTCACTAAAATATTTAGGCTTCACTGCACTAGACTTTGGTGGCACCCCCTGGATATACACATACATATCTTCAATCCTGCTTCCATCTTAGAAGGCTCACTCATCCTTCCTCTTCTGTATGCCTACTGAGTACCAAAGGAAAAGGTTGGTGAAATTCGTGTGTGTGTGTGTGTGTGTGTGTGTGTGTGTGTGTGTGTGTGTGTGTGTCTTAAAGTGGGTGATCTGAGTATATTAAATGAAAAGGACAGATTCAGAATAGAGTCCACTTTTAAGTCTGTCTTGGATGTTAACATTAATTCATTGGTAGGTCTTGATGGATGTTTTTACCCAAATAAACAAGGAAAAAAGTATGTTCTATTATTCACTTTTGTGGCTCTCTATTTACAAGCATATAACTTCAGATTAATATATTCTCTGAAGAGTATATATCATCTCTAGTAACCTACTCTAAGAGTATTTCTATTTCTGTCCAGTTGAAAGTAAAGAAACCAGATTTTATCATCTATGGAGCACAGAGAGAGAGAGAGAGAGAGAGAGAGAGAGAGAGAGAGAGAGAGAGACAGAGAGACAGAGAGAGAGAGAGACAGAGAGACAGAGAGAGAGAGAGACAGAGAGCGAGAGAGAGAGAGAGAGAGAGATTACTTAACAACTAAGTAATCCATCAAGACGTACTAAGCAGTGATTCTAGACACTGAACAATAGGCAGAACAGAACAGTGTTCATACTAGAGAAAAACTCAAATGAAGTGAGCCATGCAATCACACCAGCTGACTTCTCAGAGGGTGGCCAGGCCAGGCCAGGCCAGGATTCAGTAAGAGAATCTGTGAGGAGATAGGTCCAACCTGTGGGCCTATGGATCTCATGCATCCTAGGACAGCAATGAATACAGCCCGACACATTTACCGACTACAGTGTCATGTCTTGAAATCAGAAGGTTGGACCACCTTAGATTAGAGCGTTCAACAGGAGAATTTGAATCTTAGCTCTCCTATTTCCTGTCTGAGTGGTGTGGAGGAAATCCTGTATTTTCTGATCCTCAGCACATTAAAAATAAATACATATATACATACATACATACATACATACATACATACATACATACATACATAATACCTCAGACACCAGAGATGTTTATGGGGAAAAAAACCAGTATGTTAAATGCAGAGCACCAGGCTTAGTCAATGATAGGAGCTCAGTTTAAAAGAGTGCCCCCCACACACAGGGAACACAAAGGGTGCTGGATATGGGGAGGTAGGGGCTAGAGTGGTATAGATGATCATGTATATAAAGTGCCCCATACAAAATATGTACACAATTCAGGGATTTAAATAGTTGCCTTCCCACCAGCCAGAAAGAAAAACCACATAACTAGTGAAATATTACATAGAGAAGCAGAAGACCACTGCCTCAGTTGTACAAAAAAAAAACAAAAAAAACAAAAACAAAAACAAAACAAAAAAAAAAACTGTGGTCTAAAAGCTGCTCCAGTCCTGTCTGCCCAAGGAGTTTAGAGCCTCTTAACTGCATGCCAGAACACAGCTAAAGGATATTTTGTCCACCATGATAGTTAATGTTTCCAGCTTGACCAAAACATATATGTATACATACATACATACATACATACATACATACATACATATATGTATGGGGCAAATTTTGAGTTTCTGGATGGAGTTAACTGGGGACTGGGATGGGGGAATCATTGCATAGAAGAGGGACCTGGGCCGAATAGAAGCAAAAAGCCAAAGCCAAGAACACCAGCATTGATCTCTCTTTGCTTCCTGACCACAGACACAGTGTGGAAGATGCCTCACACTTGTGCTACCGTGCTTTCCCTGACATGATGGGCTGTATCTTTAAACAACAAAACCAAGTTAAACACTTCCTCTTTTGAGTTGCTTCCTGTTGGGTATTATGTCATAAAATGACACTAATGGCTGGAATAGAAGCTGCCACAATCATATTCCATATGTAGACAATGTACAAAACATTCAAATAGAGACATGTAAGATGCTAAGACTCAAACAGAACTCCTAGAGATGAAAGCTACAATGTCTATGGGGGCAAATACGTTGGATGATTTCAATAGCAATTTTGATACTATAGAAAGAAACAAATAGTGAATATGAAGATACAGAAAAAGAAATGAAATACCAAAATTAAACGCAGTGAAGATAAGTAAAATAAATGAGCAGAGAATCAGTGAATAAAGACAACTGCAAACAACCTGTAATAAAAGTGACCCAAACAGTGTGTGTTCTAGATGATGGATGGATGGATAGATAGACAGACAGATAGATAATAGGTATGTAGAAAATAGGTAGATAGTTATAGATAGATGATAGATATATACATATACAGATAGATAGATAGATAGATAGATAGATAGATAGATAGATAGATAGATGTTAGGTGATAGATAGATGATAGATAGATAGATAGATAGATAGATAGATAGATAGATAGATATAGATGATTAGGTAGGTAGAAAGTAGATAAATAGGTATAGATAAAAGGTAGGTACAAAATAGGTGGACAGGTAGATAGGTAATAGATGATAGACAGACAGACAGACAGACAGACAGACAGACAGACAGACAGACAGAAAGCAAAGCATCAACAAATGGGAGTTGCAAACATCCAGTGGAAATGGGCCGGGGAAGCCCTGCTGAGGCAGCAGTTGGAGTTCAAGACTGAGCTGTTCTTCATGAATGAGCTTCCCATGACTGCATTTCCCTCCTCTTTCTTTTTCACTGAAGACACTTTTCTATCATGGAATACCAATGCATTGCTGGGAATGTATTACTGTCCAGCTGTTCTCAAGGACATGATGATTTTACTCTTGAGCTGCTCTGCTGTTCTCCTTGTCACAGTCAGAGGGTAAGTCCAACTCCAGACAAGGGGCCTCAGGGGACACTTTGAGACAGATATGCTTGGCTCTGAAATGGGAGAGACAGTTCCTTTTCCAGAGACAGTTTTTCAGTGAACTCAAACAGCCCTTTAGAGAGATGGAAAATTATTTGTAAAAATACCTGTTGAAAATCTGACACTGTCCATAGGAATAAAAACTGATGGATTTAGTGAATATGTAGTCAAATTTAAAAGAACTTAGGGAATGGATGCGTTTTTATCTTAAAACATAAGACAATTACCCTATGATGGGGGGACCGGGGGGGGGGGGAGAAGGAGAGAGTTGGAGGAGGGGAGGATGTGGGAACTGGGATTGGTATGGAAAATGAGAAAATATTTTTAAAATAAAAAGATTAAAATTTCAAAAAAATAAGGCAAAATAGAAATTCTCTATTATGTAACACCTCAGCTTTTTTGTCTTTAAAACAGAACTGATTTTCTAAAACAAAACCAATACATGGAAGTATTTATAACATACATAGAGGGAAAATACGCAACAAAGATAGTACACAGGGCAAGAAAGACACACACTACTGCCAAGTCCGTATACTCCGCACAAGGTGCTAAGATAGAATTCCAAGGTAGTCTGTGATTCACACAACACTAAAACAAAGTACAAACGTGTCATAACAAATGAGCCAATAAATGAGTTTAAACAGAGCCCTAGGAAATCAATAACCCAAAAAGGGCAAAGAAGGGGGGAACATAGAACAAAGGGACATCTATTGTTCAGAAACACTGAGTTGGGCACTGAGGTGTCTGCCGAGCTACTCTCTGCAGCTCCAAAACCCTGCAGACAGCCAACCACAAGGGGTTTCCCAGCCCGGAAGCTGAGAAAGTGCTGCTGCCACTGTTGCTGTTTAATTGAATCTAGATTTTTTTTTTCAAATCCGTGAAAGGTGCTGGAAAAATAATTAAATGCTTCAATTTTCTAGAGAAATCTTCTACTACTTTTATAATCTTAAAACATGGCACAACCACTTTGCAAGAGGGGAATAGTTTTCCATAGTGTTAGACAAGGACACAGGTTCAGAGACTGCTAGACATGCTTTGTGCATACAGGGAATGCCACTCACCAACAGTTGCAAGCAGCTTCTATCTGGGTTAACCTCTGTACCCAGGGAATTGGGAGTCAGAAGAGGCTGATTCCAAACACTATAGGGTATGTATTCGAATGACTAATTCAGAAGGATTAGGAATCCCACTTGTGTGTACATTTGCTTTGGAGGATAAAATATAATGTACCATTGGCCAATGGAATTTTGTCTAATCATTTTTCAATCAGATTGCCAGATGTGATGTTAACTAGGTAGAACAGAAAACTAGCACATCTTACTTCTAATAAATATGAATGGCAAAATGGCAGCCATAAACTTCCTCAACTTCTTCCAGACATCTCCTCCAGAAAGAGGAGTCTAAGTGTGCCAAGTGTTTGCTTTCAAACTTCAAGAAATCAAGATTCCCTGCTGAACAACGAAGTCAGTATCATATTTGCACAGGGAAGTTCCTACCCTACATAGCCTGATAAAATGCCATTATGTGGGCATTGTTGGCACTTTTATACCATGATCCTGTTTACTAAATAATGTGTTGTCAGTTGCTAATCTTGATCTCAGAACAATTTGTTGGTCCTCTCAACATCCTTGAAACTGCTACTGAGACTGTCGATGTTAATAAAAACAGAGAAATCTAGTTTTAAGACACCCCAGGAGTCAAGCTGGGAATCCTGGCGGGCTCCAAGCAGAAGCTGACAGAACTAGGTATTTGGGCCAGCAAGTGGGCTGTCTTACATTTGAACGTCCTTAGTTGCCCAATCCTCCAGTCAAAGAAGTCTGAGCTAATGCAAAGACAAAGCAAGAGATGGTGTTTGTTTTCGTTTTTTCAAGAGCCGGGTGCCTGGAGAACAGACACAATGCCGCTATGGCTCTGAAAACCTGAAGCTACAGGATGATTTTCAAAATTAAGGGCAGCTCACAGCTGAAAATTATACTTTTGGGCAAAGGGCCAATTCGGGATGCGTTTCACTCGGTTTGGAGCCCTGCCAAAGTCCCTGGGTCCCATTTGTTCAGTTTTATAGCAGCAAACAAAAAGGAAACAGGAGAGGCAGGAGCGAGCTCAAGAGCGGCTGTGCGGAAGTCAGCATTTAAGGTCTTGCTAAGAAGCATGTTAACATGGAGAGCTGTGCCTGGAGAGCACGCGGCACTGGGCACTCGCAGGGACCAGGCACAACCACAGACCACGCCTGTGTGCCACGGGGTGTCCTAGACCCCGGCTGCCATGCTGAGCCCAGGAACCCCAGCCAAGAAGCAGCTCGTTTTTGTCTTTCCCAGGAAAACCAAAGCTCCTTAAACAGCCTCACAAGGTGACAAGACCCATTTCAAAAATAAATGCAGGGTAGAATTTCCCTTGGTTCCCATATGAAAATGCTTATTTTCACCTTCTCCAATCACATAATGGATAAAAAGCAAGGTAATTGGATTTGGCAAATTTCACAAATAAAACGACCCAAATAACTATATAACTATATTAATGCTATTACATTTTTTCAAGCTGCAATATATATATATATATATATATATATATATATATATATATATATATATATATATATGCCCAAATATCCATTATAAATTCAAACTGGGAAAATGAATTCAATTTACTATGTTCTTCAGCGTAAAAGGAGCTATTCTTTTTTAAATGCTACTGATTTGAAGAAAACTGATTTGATTGTAGAAGATATGAACAATAAGAAGATAACTCTGTGTTGGCCACAGTTAGCAATATAGCATGTTAATATCTCATCTTTTATATATGTTTCAGATATAAACATTTATATAAAATACATTACATCTTTTTCTGTTTTCTATAATCAGGCTATACTGTTGTGGGTGTTGTATATAAAACCGAAAGGATTGACCTGCGCTGAGAGCTCTTTATGTTTCTGAGCATGATTTTTCTTTTCTCTTACCCGTGCTTAGGTGCAGTCTTCCACAGGTCTGCTATTTCAGAGCAGTCAAAGAGTGAGCACATCAGGGCACACCTGTAATCTCACCTCTCAGGAGGGGCAGGCGGAAGAATCTGGAATTCAAGGTCATTCATATCTATAGCTCATTAGATACCAGATGGGGCTATGTGAGATCCTGCCTCAAAAGCAACAAAGACAGGAGCTGGAGAGATGGCTTAGGGGTTAAGGGCAATTTTTGCTCTTGCAGAGGACTTGGCTTTGGTTTCATTCACCCCCCTGGTGACTCAAATCCATCTGTGACTCCAGTTCCAAGGGATACAATGCCTGTGTGACTGCCATTGGTACCAGGCATATACACATAGATGTAGGCAAAACACACATACTCATGAAGATACAATAAATGTTGAAACAGTAAACTAAAAAAAAAAAAAAACAACAAACAAAAATCCAGAGCATCCCTGTTTGACTAGACCTGAAGTGGCTGTAGACACGATTCTTATTTTTTATGTTTTATTTTGTGTGTGTTCAGGTGTCAGCGGAGATCAGAAGAGGGTATTGATTCCTCTTAGGCTGGAATTGTTACAAGCGGTTATAAGCCACCAGACATGGGTGATGGGAACCAAACATGGGTCTTCTTGCAAACAGTACACACTATTAACTACTGAGTGCTCTCTTCAGATGTAATTCTTAATATAGGAAGTCCAAATTTAATTGATCTTGCAGTGTACAGCATAGTTATTTTAAAGTCCTCAGCTCTGTATTAAGCTCTTTAGCCTGCATTGAAGAAGCTCCAGAGCCACCCACTGGGCAACTGCTGAAAATTATCCCTTACTATGTTAGGGTTTATACTGCTGTGATGAAACACCATGACCAAAAAGAAAGTTGGGGGGGAAGGGGTTTATTTGGCTTACACTTCCACATCGATGTTTATCATGGAAGGAAGTCAGGACAGGGCAGCAACCTGAGGCAGGAGCTGATGCAGAGGCCATGGAGTGGTTTACTGTCTTGCTTACCATGGCTTGCTTAGCTGCTTTCTTACAGAACCCAGAACCACCAGCTAAGGTGTGGCACCACCCACAATAGGCTGGGCCCTCCCCTATCAATCACTAATTTTTGCGAAAATACTCAATAAAATACTGGCAAACAGAATCCAAGAACACATTAAAAAAGAAAGAAAGGAAGGAATGAAGGAAGGAAGAAAGGAAGGAAGGAAGGAACGAAGGAACGAAGGAAGAAAGAAAGCAGGAAATCCACCACGATCAAATAAGCTTCATTCCAGAGATACAAGGATGTTTGTTTCAACATACAAAAATCTGTCAGTGAAATCCACCATATAAATAAATGAAAGAAAAATAACACATGCTCATGTCATTAAATGCTGAAAAAACCTTCAACAAAATCCAACAGCCCTTCATGATAAAGGTCTTGGAGAGATCAGGGATACAAGGAATAAACCTAAACTTAATAAAGGTGATGTACAGCAAGCCAACAGCCAACATCAAACCAAATGGAGAGAAACTCAGTGTTCCAACTAAAATCAGGAACAAGACAGACCGTCCACTCTCTTCATATGTATTCAGTATAGTATTCAAAGTTGTATCTAGAGCAATAACACAACAAAAGGAGGTCAAGAGGGTACAAATTGAAAAGGAAAGAAGTCAAATGTTCACTATTTGCAGATGATATGATAGTATATATAAGTAACCCCCAAAATTCTACCAACTACTTTCTATAGCTGACACACACCTTCAGTAATGTGGTAGGATACAAGAAAAAATTTAAAAAGATCAGTAGCCCTCCTATATACAAATGGTACATGGGCTGATAAAGTAATCAGAGAAACATCACCCTTTACAAAAGCCACAAATAACATAAAGTATCTTGGGGTAACACTAACCAAAGAAATGAAAGACCTGTACCACAAGAACTTTAAGGCTTTGAAGAAGAATCTGAAGAAAATGTCAGAGCATAGAAAGATCTCCCGTGCTCTTGGATAAGTAGGGTCAACATAGTAAAAATGGCAATCTTACCAAAAGCAACCTACAGATTAAATGTAATCCCCATCAAAATCCCAACACAATTCTTCACAGACTTTTTAGAGCCCATTCCCTATTGTGGGATACCATCTTCAGCCTTGACACAGGTGAGAGGGGCTTGGCTCTGCCTCAACTTTGTATGCCATACTCTGTTGACTCCACAAAGAAGGTCTTATCTTACCTGCTCTCTGAGGAGTAGAGGAGGTGGGGAAGGGGGAATTTGGGGGGAAAAGGGGAGGGAGGGGAACTGCAGTTATTATGTAAAATTAAAACAATTTTAAATAAAAAAGAAAATAAATACATGAATAAATAAGGAGGTTAAAAAATAAAGACAGAGAAAGAACATTTCCTACAGGCTTGCCTGCAGCCCAATATTGTAGAGGTATTTTCTTAACTGAGGTCTCCTCCTCTCTGATGATTTCAGGTTGTGTCACATTGACATAAAACCAGCCAGCACTCAGCCTAAACTGAGATTTAAAATGTTGTAAAGATTAAGTTAGGTACCAAAAATGTGATTGACCTCTAGAGTCCATTTATTCTATGGTATTTAAAAAATACCAAAAACAAAAAAACATTTTATTGTTCCCATCTATCTCTCACTCTCAAAAAAACCCATGTAAATTTTTGATTAGAATCATTTGTACCATTACTTGAGAGAAACTGTCCATGTCCAAGAATTACCGTCATAACTCTGAGAGGTCCTTTAAATTCATTGGGGAAGTACACTCAATTGGGGTTCCCAGTCCAACACGGTGTAAGCAGTAGATAGTTTCAGTTAACATGTCGCTAGGCAATTGTTCCCACTCTCTTAAGCATGAACAGTTCCAATGTTCCGTAGAACAATGAGTCTTCCACTGGATACTTGGATACTATAAAGGTTAATATATTTCTTCTCTAACGTATGATATTATTTAATGTATCGGTTGGCTAACATAATTTTTTTTAAAAAAAAAAATCTAAGGAGATAAATGTATTTAACCTTGCTTAAAGAAATGTTTAACCTAATTTAAATAATTTCCAGTATATGAAAATTCACATATTACATGAACTCTATTCATATATGGAGTTTCATGTTCTAACATATATTCATTAAGTTTTTAAATAAATCTAACCACGATGAGTGTCTTGGTCACTGTTCTATTGCTGGGACGAGACAGCATGACCATGGCAACTCTTATAAAAGAAAGCATTTAACTTGGGCCTCCTTACAGATTCAGAGATTTAGTCCACTATCATAAGGGCATAGAGCATGGTAGCAAGAAGGAAGGCTTGGTGCTGGAGAATTAGCTAGGAGTTCTACATGTGGATCTGCAGGCCACAGGAAGAGACAGCACTGGACCTGGCTTGAGCTTCTGAAAATCACAAAGCCCAACTCTAGTGATATACTTCCTCCAACAAGGCCACACCTATTCCAACAAGGCCAGGCCACTCAAGTAGCACAACTCCCAGATGACCAAACATTCAAATATGTGAGCCTATAGAGACCATTTATACCTAACCACCACAATGTTATGAGATAAATTGATATAATCATCCAAGGTGGTCTCATTAGTTCCCCCACAAAACATCTATGTCACTTGTAAGTCATGGTCGCTCTACTTGCTTGCTGTTAAATTTATTTCATATTATTATATCTTTTTCATATTCACTGCATTACCAAGACTTCAAAAAATGCTTATTAATAGTAACAAAGCATTTTGTCTTATTTTTATTTCAGTAAAAATGGCTCCACAGGCTTTAAGCTGTTGCTTCTGAGTCTGAATTGCTTTTTGGATGAAAGCATCTCATATTTCTTCTAGCTTTCTGGGAAAAATATTTCAATCAGAGGTAGATGCTAAACATCTTCCTCTGCCTCTGTGATACCTCCAGTGTGACACTTCCATGCTTGCTCCTGTCTTCTATGCTGACTGAATGAGCTGGTAGATGCTTAACACTCATCTGTAATGTAGGATGATATCCAGTTCTAGTCAATTTAGAAATAGTTTACTGAAAACCATCTGAATTTGTGTTCTTTCTTTTTTCTTTTCTTTTTTGCTTTGTTTCTCAAAACAGGGTTTCTCTGTGTAGCCCGGGCTGTCCTAGAATTTGCTCTGTAGGCCAGGCTGGCCTTGAACTCGCAGAGATCTGCCTGCCTCTTTCTTAAGTGTAGTCATTTTGAAGTTTTCATTTTTAAATTGTCTCTGTCATATTTTCTACTAATGTTACACATCTTTCTGAAAGCAATGTAGAGAGTGTCACATCATTTCATGTGACCTATGTAAGATGAAGGACTCAGGAGCAGCACTCTTCAAAGGCTGCACACATACCCTGCACTGTGAGATCCCAAGCATCCTGTGCTCACCATAAGTCACTTTGTTGTGTCATGTTCATCTCTGCTCTTGGTGTTGTTCTTTCTCCTCCTCTTCTTCAAATCTAAACTTTGCCTTATGGTTTTTGCTGTTGTTTTTAGCTTTCAAGATGTTTGTTTCCTCTTTTCCACTAGTTTTTGTTTCCTGACCTCATTCTGGTCAGTTTTAATTAGCTTTAAGTCCTTTCTCTGGGCTTTTTTTTCTCTTTTAAAAGTGTTTCAGTTCCTTTTTAAGTTATTTTCTTTCATTCTGACCAGTGCTTATTCCATCCAATGCCTTCCTGGGTACATTGGTCCTTAGATGTTAGATGAAATCTTGAGGGAAAGGAAGCACCTACTCCAGACCTCTATATGGCTGCAAGTATCTGTTTTACTACTGCTTTGGCAGGTTATGATTTAGATAACTGGAGCAGTTATTATTTTCCCATAGCTTTGTTGACTGCAACACACTTTGCTCGCTTTGACTTTATTCCACACCTGCTCTGCAGCTTTCTTCAGCAAGTAACCAACAAGTCTGGCATCTCCAACATCTTGGAGCTTCCAAAACAATCCATGTTTTACCTACATAGCTTCACACAATGCTTTTCTAGGCCTCCATGAAGGGACACCTTTGACACACACATGATCTCAGTGACTTTCCTTAGCCTTGGAGGAAAATTCCATACCCCCTTTTTCATAACCTTGACTCTAGAGCCAGAACCATGGGGCCGAATTCTGGTGCTCGATGGAACTAGAACTTGGTTCTCTTGTTTGGTTTTCATTTGCATCAGCTTTCTGTTAACAGTTTCTTTTACTGCTTAAACTTTTCTTCCATTCCTTTCCACAGTTGGAAGTTGGGCTGGGTGATGTCTTGCCCTGAGGTTACCACTGTCTTTATTTCATTTAGTATCAGGATTTTCTTTAAACTTTTCATCTACTTGAGCACTGGTCTTACCTTCATTATACTTCTTGGTGCTCCTTTCCTCCTCAAACTGTACCTTTCATATTTCTCTCTGTCCAGCTTTCTCCATTTTCATCATTGACCTGCATGAGAGAGACCACTAGTAACTACACAATAGAGTTATTGCTAGGCTGCCTTGAAATCTCCTCTGCTAAGGCCCCTAATCCCAAGCTCTTCAAATTAGCCTCAGGCAGATTCTTAGGACAAGGGCAAAAAGCAGCCATGTTGTTTCCCCAAATATTAAACAGATGATCTCTTGGCCACTTACCAATAGTCTTCCCTTCAGAAACCTCTTAAGACTGACAGTTATAATCTGCATTGCTCTCAGTACAATAACATTCCATGATTCTACCAGTATGGTCCATTAATCACTGCTTAAAGTTTTCAACCTCTTTTCTACTCCAAATTCTCAATGTCTTCCATATTTCTCTAATAAGCAGCATGGTCAGGCTTGTCACAGCCCATTTCCTGGGGACAGCTTCTGCTTAGTCACTGTTCTATTGCTATGAAGAGATACCATAATGAAAGCAACTCCTATGGAAAAAATCATTTAATTGAGGCCTGCTTACAGCTTCAGTGAGTAGTCTATTACCATCATATTAGCAAACATGGTGGCATACAAATATAGACACGGTGCTGGAGAAGAAGCTGAAAGTTTTACAACCCCATCTGTAGCCAGATAAAAAGAGACTGGGTCCAGCATTGGCTTTTTAAACCTCAAAGCCCATCTCTAGTGACACACTCCCATGCCTCCTAATCCTTCTCAAATAGTGTCACTTCCTGGTGACTAAGTACTCAAATATATGAGCTATAGGAGTCATTATTACTCAACCCACCACAATTAGCCTAGCTGCAGTGACTATAATAACCTAAGACCTTATAAATTCAAGATGGTTGAGTGGCATGATTCAGAAATGAAACTGGTAATTGTAAGTGACATTAACAAGTTGACTGTTGCTGCTGCATGGCATAGCCTGACCTTATCAGTACATCATCTTCTGAGCCAAAGAGCAGCTTCTCTCTTTGGAAAGTTGTGATCACACTGAGTAGCCTGCAGCTATCATGATCTGTCAAATGCTGTGAATGGTGATGATCCAAGAAATATCCAGCTTCCTCCAATCCTCACTAATCCCATTCAACAAACATCACTACACACTCAAGGATGTAGAAGGTCACCCTTGGCTTGGCTCTCCACTCTACCCCAAGTGAATATTACAGAGGCCTCCATATTAACATGGCTTAAATTTTAGTTGGCTTATTTTATAACTTTTTATTTTTATAAAAAATAACTTTAAATATACAACCCAATCACCAACACAATGAGTGAAAAAATTGGGAGTGTAACATTAGGATTACAAAGTAAACAAGATGAATTGCTATTTACATGACATGTGTAAAGACACACACTTTAAATTCATCTACATTCTAATGTACCTGGAACAAAAAAAAGATAAACAGGACAAGGTTATATTATCTTTTCTTGTGAAAAAGGTGGGCACCATGACAAGCTTTTGTAAGAGGACCAGAGCAATGAGAGCAAAGCATTCCACATGCAAAAGACAGAATAGAGTTACGGTGGAAGGAAGCCCCAGCTTGAAGTGTGTGTCTATGGAATGGAAAACACTTAGGATGGGTAAATCCTTCTGCTAGATTAAAATGGCTGTGATCCTACATTTGAAGGACTTTGGTTCCTGTGTCAGTACTTGGAGCACAAGATTAGCTAGTCTCATTGAGTACCAATGGGTGCCGATGAAGCAAAGCACAATCCTCCTAACTCAGGATTGGATTAAGCCTTTTCTTATGTCAGTTTTAAGGATACTAGCTCTGCCTTTCTGCCATTCTTTCACCCATTCCAGTACCTGTACTCTGATGATTTGTGGAGAACCAATTTACCCCACTTTTAAGAGAATTGCTTGGACATCAAGAAGGGCAAAAAGGCTCAGGCTGCCATCAGCTGAATTTCTACCTCTTTGCTATGTTTGGTTCAGGTATGGCTAGCAAAGTGATAGAGGGAGTATGGTGAAGTGACACTGTGTGTGCTCAGTCTACCTAGGTCTGAATAGACTGGATGTCAGTGAGTCAGTAGATTCCCTTCTCTTCTTACATAGCTCATCTGTCTGCTTGTTTAGTCGGCCCTTAGGAATCATCCTCAGAATAGGCTAGGCAGATAGAGTGATGGGTGGTACTCACTTAGAAAAAAGACTTGGAGAAGTTTTAAACCATGTATCTCGTCTACTGGAATATAGAAGCCAAAAGTGAACTCTCACTTATGCCAATTGGTTTTCGTCAAAAGTGCAAAGATAATTTAATAGCTAAAATGGACATTTACAACTGTATAAGAAAAGAAAATCTGGATATTCACATGCAAAATGTAGAACTGCATGTTCCTTCCTTCACCATGTGTCTAGATTATCTTTGGCCTGGGAAAATGGCTCTGTGGGAAAAGCTGCTTCCTGCACAAGTCTAGCGACCTGAGTTTGACTCTCAAAACCCACATCAAGGTGGAAAGAGACAACCAATTCCGCAGAGGAGATCTCTGGCCTCTAGTGAGCATCATGATATGCCTGCCCACAAATAATCTGAGAAATTAAAAATTCATTTAAAACAAAATCAAAGGTCAAGAATAAGTAGCTTAAACTATGAAACACTAAAAAGAAAATGTTAATAACAACTTCACACATTTGACACAAACGTAGAGTCAAACAAAATAATTTTCACTTCCTCTAAATTAGAGGATACTAAATTGTATTCAAAGAAACTACCAGAAACAAAACAAAACCCCAATGTACTTAATCAGAGAAAATTTACAAAACAAGTATCTAACAAGGGATTAATTTATACACTACATAAAGACACAGTAACAGCAAATAGCAACTGAGTGGAAGATGAGGAAAGAACAAGTAGACATTTACCCTAAGAAAATATACAAACATACAACGATCACATGAAAAGACACCTCATGTCTGTCATCATTACAGAAATGCCAATCAAAATACAATGAGCTAGCTCTTCCTACTTGCAAGGACATCTACAGTTTTGTTTTATGTTTTGTTTATTTACTTATGATTGTGTTTCTTAGTTTTTTGTCAACTTGACACAAGCTAGGATAATCTGGGAAGAAGGAACTTCAATTAAGACTATGTCTTACAGCTGTGGGGCTCTACGTGGGGCTTCACTGTGAAGAGGAACCTGGAAAAGACCAGGCCCCTGTGCTCAGTGGTTTCCCCAGAAGGGCTCTCTCAGAGGCTGACATGGTGTGGCTTCTGCAGGAACTGGGACTCATGCCTTCTGCTGTCCTCATTGTGATCAAGAAGTGTCTGAGTTGAGGATCCTCCATCGCACCATCCTTCTCTGACCTCTTCATCTTTAATAAAGCACTGATATTTCCTTCCTAATAAATAAACCCTTTGAGTTCTGGGGGTGGGGGAAGATGTCTTAATCAGATCTCTGAGAAGGTGGTCTGGCTTATATAAAAACAACAGGCAGGATGAGTCTTGGGAGGCCAGACAGAAAGCAGTGTTCCTCTATGGCCTCTGCTTCATTTCCTTTCCAGGTTCCTTTAGGCTATGGTGTCTATCACAGGATAGACAGCAAATGAGGACAAAGGTGAAGGACAATTATTGACAAGGATGTGGGGAAATTATGATCCTCATTATTGCTAGCAGGTATGCAACATGACACAGATGCTGGGGAGAAAACCATTTTGCCCTTTCTTAACTGATTAACAATTCTGGTCAGGGGAAATGGCATAACAAGTAAAGATGCTTTCTACCAAGTCTGAATACCTAAGTTCAATTTCTGGAACCCATGTGGTGGAAGGTGAGAACCAACACTTACAAGTTGTCCTCTGACCTCCATGAACACACGCACGCACCTATACACACACACACACACACACACACACACACACACACACACACACACCAAATAAATAAATAAACACATACATACATACATACATGATATTTAACAAAGCCAATCCCAATCCCAGATATATACATACAAAGAGATAAAAATGAAGACAAAACAGATTTACAACGATGTTCACAAAATTATTAATAATAGTCAAAAGATGGAAATAATCTAAATGGTCAACAGAAAAATGGGTAAATGATATGTAATATATATTCATATTAGATATATATATACTATATTACATACATTTATGAGAATTCTAATGCATTAAAATGCCCGAGTTTTAATATAGGCTACAATAGGGATGCCCCTTGCAAGCATCCTTAGTGAAGTAATTCACTGAAGGACAGATAAAAATCCATCTGATGAGATTCTAAAACAGAAGGTGACATAGCAACCAGGAGAAGAATAGAGGGTGCCAGCTGGGGGAGGACAGAGAGGAGAGAGTGTTTAGTTGGGCACAGTGTTAGGTGATTGAAAGGATCCAGACAATGATTTTACAAGGCTGTGAATGCACTAGGGGTTAGGAAACACACTAACAATTAGTTACCATGATAAATACTGAGCTATATATGATCATATTTTAACCACAGTAAACCCTCTACATGTGTCCATTTTATTGAAGGCTGTTAAAGAAACACCAAAAGGATGAAATGGAAGACACAACTCTTCTTTTGAAGAAAAATTCACCTGGAGTGACTGCAGCACGCCCTGGGAAGCTCTGATTATCAGTGACGAATTCCTAGAGCCGTGTGCTAACTGGGAACTTGGATCATAAGAAAGGTGTTCAATCTCTCATACAAAAACAGTAACACTAATTGAAACTATAATAAGAGGCAAACTTTAGCAACCAAACTGACAAATACCAAAAGAAAAAGAATACACTGTGTTGTCAGGCTGTAGGCATAGGCATGCTCATGTGCAATATTTGGAATGGAAACTGGTAAACATTTCAAGGAAGACAATATGGCAATGTACATCCAAATGCAAGTACATATTCTCTTTGGTTTTTTAATTGTTACTTTTTTTTCCTGGAGTCTCAAATGGCTGTATAACATGGCTGGCTTCAAACTTGCTATGTATGGAGAGGACCTTAGCTTCTGATTCTCCTGCCTCCATGTCCAGAGTGCTTCAATTACAGATGTGAGCAACCACACCCTGTTTATATAGTGCTGGAACCTGATGCTAGACACTCAATCCACTGAGCCACAGCTTCAGCTCCACACGTCCTATATGAGCAAGCAATTTGATCCTGGGAACTTTAAAATCTTAAGTACTTGTGGCTAGGGAAATAATACACATATAAAATTGCTCTCTGTTCTTTATTTTGCAGTAAAAAATATTGAAAGCAATGCAAGTATCCATAACTATGCATGAATTTTAGAATATTTATACAATGATACATTATGCCACATAGAAAATAGAAAAGTGCAATCCATTGTTGGCAGTTGGGTTCGGTTTCTATAAGACCTTATGTGCTATTAAGAGCTATAATAACTGGATTTAGAAAAAACAGTTCATGACAACAGAAGGCACCAAGGAAAGCTGACTTACAAGGCAGGGAGAGAACAGGTGATTTTAGTCAGCAGCAATTTTTCAAGAGGTATGTAAAAAAGCAAGAGGAACAGAGAGGGCTGAGAGTCAGGAGCTGAGGACACCTTCAGCAGGCCCCAGAGATGGTGTGGGGAACAGCAGAATTCAAGTGAGGATTTCTTGCTTTCATTTGCTTTCACTTTGCATTGTCTTTTGTTATTTGAAGGTGCTAAACTGTGCAAAGTAATTAGTTATGAAACATAACTTCTTATGTTATAATGTGGTTATGAAACATAACTTGAGCTGTCTTACACATGCACAAGAGCATGCAAACATATAATTAGAATCATAGAAAATGAGACAAAATAGCTGATGTTCAAAAAAAGATAACGGTTGAAATTTTTCCAAGATTTACAGAAAGTGTTAGATCATTATAAATTCTAGCCAGGACAAATAGAAGGCATTCTAAGTTAAATCATGATGACAATAACAGGGTTAAACTCAACGCAAAAATACAAATCTTCAAAACAGTTTTAGAAAATGAATGCATCACCTGCAAAAGAAAAAAAATAAAAGAATGATAGGTGGCTTTTGCAAAGAGACATGGGTGACAGAAGATCATGTGGCGTGAAGATAATTACCCATGCAGAATTCTTTACTTAAAAAGGGTACTTTATTTTTTTTCAATTGAGGCCAAGTAAAAAGAATCAAAAGCAACCTTCCAAAAGAGATTGTCCTCAGAATTTCCAGATAGAGAAAATACTAGTCAAAAATCATTAATTAAGGAAGATATGATGCCAGACATAGGAAAATGTAGAGGAGACAAAGAACAAGTGTGTGATGCAGCTAAGTTAAGACAGTGCTACACAATAATCCGCGGCATTTAAAATACATGACCACAGCAGAAAGGTTTGCAAGAGGGAAGTTGTGCCTATGTCTTTTGAAGTTCCGATCTTGTCTGACAACTGATTCAAATTCATTTATTATTAACAAATACAATGTATTGCAATCTCTAGAATAATTTCCAAAACACAAGCAAATGAGCAAGCTAGTGGAAAAGAAATGTAGCACTCACTTCATAATCAAGGAACAGAAAACAGAAGAGAAATACCATTAGAAAGCTTTATATTGTGATCATTAATAATTAAGTAATTATATAGCTAAATGTTCTACCAGAGATTTTAGAATTAGGTAATAAAGATGAAAACCTGACTATATGTTGTTTAAGAGAAACATGCTGAAAATATAAATGAATTAAAAATTTGATGATAAAAGGATGAAAAATAATAACTAACAGCACAAATCCTGGCATGGCTGAACTTAAATCTGGTTAAGCAGTACTCAAGGCCAGATACCAAAGATAAGAAAGAACATTTCAGGTTACAAGGTATTTTAACAACTAACTGAAAGTATGTAATAGGATAAACCTCAGGTATCAATGAAAGAAAAAAAAATCAATAGCATGAAGAGGATAAAGAAATGGATTTTTAGATGGAGATTCCTGGCACACCTCTCTAAAAACTGAACAGAAAGGTAGACAAAGGAAACAGGACATTGGGAATTTAAACCAATTGTCAAAGCGACATCAATAGCACATGCATGTAGAAAATATATTATTTTTAAATTGTTCTATGATCTCATATAACACAATTAAACTATTAATTAATAGAATAAATATATTTATAAACTTAAAGAATATTATTCTGCATAACCAGGGTTAAAGAAGGAATCACAATGGAAACAAAAATATTTTGGACTGTAATGATAATGAAATGTATCAAATCTTGGAGAATGCAACCATAGCCACTATTCAGAAAAATTCAATGCATTAGATGTATATTTTGGAAAGATTTTTAAATCCCTAAAAGTAAAGGAGTCAACTGTTGACCTCAAGAAACTGTAGAATAACAGTTTCAAGAAGGAAGTGGAAAGTAGCAATGAAAGCCATTGCCAATGAAACAGAGAGACCAGAGGAAAATAAGAATGACACAATCTAATGAAATTGTTGTGTCCCTAGTGATACTGCTTATTAAAAAAAAAAAAGATGAGGAAAGGTTAAAAATCACCAAAACTACAAATAAAAAGAAATGACATTATAAATCCAGTGGCCTTTAATATATAATTAGAAGGTATCCTGAACAACTAAATGGCAATAGATTTCAAGATGCCAATAAAATGAAAAGTTGTTAGAAATGTTTTAGTAAAACAAAATTTACAAAGATGGACTCAAGAAGAAATGGAAATATATATATGGCATTTTGTCATATATAAAACAAATACTTTTCTTATTTAAAAAGTATCCAAACCAACAAAGAAGTCTTGGTAAACTTCTACCACATACTTAAGGAAGAAATAATGTCGATGTGTTATAAACAGTTTCAGAAAACAGCAATAAGAATATATTTCAATCGTTAAAAGACTGCTATAATATACCAAACCTTGACAACCTATTCCAAAAAAGAAATAAGTGACTCAGTATATCCCACAAATATAGGATCCAAAACTCTAATATAACATATATTGACAATTGAACACAGCATCCAAGAGAGTTTTATTCTAAGAAATGTAGTGTGGATATCTAATGCCTTCCAAAGACTGCTCCCCAGGGTGATGTTTTTTGGGAACCATGGAGCCAAGTCCAGGTGCAACAAGCAAGCCTGTGGTATGTAGATCTGCTTGGGAAAGCAGAAGCCCTAATAGCATGGTTGACCAACCAACCGAAGAGCAAACAACAGAAGTCAAAGGAGCCTTTTCGCTGTTCCACAAGCTAGTGCTGTGACAACAAATGAGTCAGGGACTGTACTGAGGTCCCAGACATCATCTCACAGAAGCTGAGTTGGAGGACATGACTACTGAAGTCCAGGCTGAGGTAATTTCACAAATGACTTCTCTAAAATTTTGTCATTGATGGCAAGAACACTGGGAGACAAAGACAGGAAAAGGATATGTTCCATGAAGTTGGGAAGGACAGAAGCAGCTGGGTGAATACAGAGTTTTGCTGTGTGATATCAAAGCTTGGGGCGGAGGGTGAATGGATGAGAAAGCTGATGAAGCAGCCAGGAAAGCAGACATTGATGGTGCTTGTCAAACCAACTGTGAAGAGTCTGCACAGAACAAGAACAGGGTGGAGAAGACATTGTCAAGAATGGGTTGGACTTCATTTGTAGAAGGTTCCTCTTGCTGTCAAACAATATGCATGTCTAGCTGCTATTTGGACATCATCCTCCCCCCAAGTTTCATCTCCTCATTTTATGAAAATAAATCCTTATTTTAGAAAAGGCTCAAGTAACATGTTGCTTGTAGTATCTACTTTGGATATTTCTAAGCCCTTTTCCACAACTACAAATAGATTGAGTTGGTCAAATGAAGGAACATTTGGGTTGTGGTTTTGAAGTAGTTTGGGGGAGCTATCAGAGTGTTGTTGAAGTGTGACAGTCAACAATATATGCTTACAAGATGACAGCTACAAGGTGGGTGTGTTACCAGGAGCCCCTAAGCTCTTTTTCTGACAGCTGGCCTTTTATCAGAAATGTTTGTCTTTTGTTGCTTTCTTTTAAACTTAGTGTAGTCATTTAAAGAAAATCCACTTATGGAGCTAAGAGATTGTTCAGGTGTTCCACACAAGTGTAAAGATCTGGGTTGGATCCTGAGACCCATGTAAAAAGCCAACACACATATAATCCTGGTATAAGGCAGAGAGACAAGGGGATTCCCAGAGCTTGATAACCAGCCAACCTACCTCGCAAGCTCCAGATCAACTAGAGTGACATACACATAGGAAATGAGGAGGGAGACAAAGACAGAGACAGAGAGAGCAAGGTGAATGTCTCCTAAACACTACGTTGATGGAGCTTGAAGCTCTGAGTTAATATGAACTTCTTTTTCCTCCTATGGGCTGCCACTAAATTTGGGACATCTTGGACTTTTCTTCTCACATTGTTGATGAGATTTAAATTAGTACAACCCTATGGAAAACAGTATGAGGTTCTTTAAAAATTAAAGATAGAACTACCATATGATCTAGCAACCCAATTTCTGGGTGTGTAGTTAAAGGAAATGAATTATTACCATCAAGAACGGTCTGTACACTCATTACAGCATCACTCACAGAAGCTAAGTTATGGAATCAACCTAAGTGGTCATTAGTGGAGGAACAGACAGAGAAAGAAAATCCAGAGTGTTTTTATGCAGCAAAGCATTTCTCAGCCTCAAAAAAGAAAGTCATCCTGACACTTGCAGAAGTGGGGATGAACTCAGAGGACATGTAAAGTGAAACAAACAGCAACCAGAGAAACAAATCTCACGCATATGTGGAGAAAAAGAGTGGCTGAGTATTGCCACGAATCAAGAAATGGAGAGGTGTTGATCAAAGGAACCAAACTTTCAACTATCAGAAGAAACATTTGGGTTAAGTTCGGGCAACATGATGCCACAGTCAATGACAATTAAACTGGCCAGATAGATTCTAAGTGTCATACACACACACACACACACACACACACACACACACACACACACACACACACCATACAAGTAACTACGTGAGGTAACTGATCTAATAATTAGTCTGTCTAATCTTTTTACCATGTTTTATGTTTCAACATCTTAAATACATTTAATACATACATATAAAATTACTATAAATAATTCCTCAATAAATCCCATACTGAAATTGCCAAATTGTTATCTTTACTGTTTGAGTTTTTAAAGCAATTTAAAAAATGTAATGTATTATATATATATATATATATATATATATATATATATATATATATATATATGCAAACCATACAGCTTATGAATGCCAGCAAGTTGCCTTTCCAAGAGTGGAAGGAAGTTCTCACATTCTCACATATACTTAGGTTTCACAAATAGTATTGGACACTTCTAAGACTAAGTTTAAGAATGGCAGGCCAGGAAGCTAGCATCAGGTTGACTTATGGGGAAATTAACATAATGCTCCCACAGTTAAAATCCAAAAGGGGAGAAAGTTTTCTCCTTTATCTAACCATCACTACCAGCAGTGAGTTGAGAGGACAGGGTACAGAACCAAAGTTTCTCAGCAGGAGATATCTAATGAGCTTCCAAGATAGGCTTCTCCCCACTGGGAGTTTGTGATAGGTTACTGGTGGTAGGCTCAGTTTGCATAGACATCTGAAGAATCTCCAGGAGTCACAGAGTGAACCCAGGGATTTGGTGGTCATTACAGGAGTGGATTAAGTTCTGATATTTCACTGTGGCTCTATGATGACCACCCGTTTTCCTGATATTCTAGCAATGGCTCCCAAGAAGATCTGAGGGTTCTAGAAGACATTGACAATCCCTAGTCACCTACAAAGGTTATTGTAGGATCTAGAAAATAGTACTCCAAAGGGTAGGACTTTGACCTGCCAAGCTGGAGAAGTCTCAGAATCAAGGCCTCTCAGCTCTCCTGCCTTCTTGTCTCTAGATCATATTTGCTCCTCTTGGAAAGACTCTTTCTGAAGTGCCTTCATTTCCCTAGCTCAGCCTCTGAAGAATACAATGTTTTCAGTCTAATTGAAAGGCCTTTTCCAAAGACAAATCACAGAAGAAGACATTGAAAATCTAGTGTCACTCAGGAGCTCAGGGAGCTTTGAAGTTAGTGTTGGTCCCTTGGGCTTGTTCCTCTTTTCACCCTAATACTCACTTGCCTTATAACATTTCCTTACCTCCATCAAGGTCTTGCATGCATTATGTGGGTCTGCAGACTGTATCATCTGGCTTTGTGCACATATACAACTCAGTCAATCTGGAAGCCTTCCCTCCTGATAATCTGCTTATTGTTGGTTTGTTTCTCTATACTGAATTACTGATCCTTCAGAGGAAAAGCCTAAACTTCCCTGAGATGCAGCTCTACCTTCACCTTCTGACTAGGACAAAGCTTGCAGCTTCTCAAAGGTGCAGAAGCCCACCTGTGGTCCACAGAGCTAACTGGAGTCACCCAAAACCTTCAAGGTTCTTCATGGGATCAATATACTTGAGATTATCCAAGGCCAGACCTGTATCCAGATACATCCATACACAGAGAGGCTGCAAGGGAGTTGAGCTTCATGGCAATGAGTCTTTCTGGGTGACAGAAGTCAACAGTAGATCCTCCCCATGATCTTGACCTTGGAACTATGTTAGTGGCTGTCCAGTGTTGTTCCTACCCTAGTAGCCTTCTTAATTGATCTCAATGTAATATATTTATCATTTAGGTTTTACATCTATGTTCAGTGTGTGTGTATATATATATATATATATATATATATATATATATATATTTAAACATTGTATATTATAGAAGGAAGTTTTCTGGGTGTGTTTAATTATATGCATGATCATATGCAATTATTCTTTTTTCCAGTTAGTCTACCCCATAAATATCAGAGTTGAAAGTGAAATCAGTCCACATGACCATATCCCATTTGTTTATGATCTCTCTATATTGTATTTTATTTATACCTTTCCCTTGTAACCATCAATTCTCTTCAATAGAGTGTGTCCCTGTGAATGTGACATTTGATAAATGAAACCATGGTCATGGATGGTGCCTAACTATAGTTAGAGAAACACTACTAACAAAATAAAATTAAAAGGCTATAATGTATATGTTTAAATGCCTATCTATTTTTAGATATTTTATTTAATATTCATTCATCTAATGACTTGTTATCAAAACCATTCTCCATTTCCCTTTAACTCCTTTATCACTTTCCTTCCAACTTCATGTTCTCTCTTACTTAAACAAGTTTTAAAGTGTGTTTCCCTGTCAATCTCTCACTCACACCTTGTCTTAGAAATGATCCCTTTCAGGGATGCTCTCTCCTCATCTTCTAGGCTACTGTTGCCTCTCCCTTATCTTTGTTCTGTTTCTAGCAGAAAAAGAACCTAGAGTCGATCACCACCACTACTCTATAGCCCAATCTGGCCTAGAAGTTGAAGTTCTCCCTCCCATCTCCTTTTCTTCCTTCCTTCCCTGTCCCTCCTCCTTCTACTATTACTTATCATCCTCTTTCTCCTCTGCCTCTTCTTCCTTCTTCTTTTCTTCCTCCCTAGTCATACACTTCCCTTGTTTTAATACTACCACAAACCAAAGAGGTAGAAAATGAAAGACTGACAATAATATTTTCCTTGGGAAGATTTTTCCCATTTCTTTCTGTAATGATAAATGTGATTGTCAAATGTCTACCTCCTGACCGGGGTCACAGACCAAACCATTCCTGTCTCCATGTCTTTCATTCCAAGATGGACTGCATTCCTCTGAACCATGAGCCAAAAATAAACCCTCCCCCAACTCTGGAAGTTGCTTGTTGTCAGGTATTTGGTTGTAACAAGAACAATAACTAA
Source organism: Cricetiscus sungorus (assembly GCA_030556225.1). Taxonomy (NCBI): domain Eukaryota; kingdom Metazoa; phylum Chordata; class Mammalia; order Rodentia; family Cricetidae; genus Cricetiscus; species Cricetiscus sungorus. The sequence goes on along the minus strand of JANBXA010000731.1, from coordinate 44,344,237 downwards.
TACATGTGACAGTTTTTACTAGTACTATTACTTTACTGTATTTTGGTCTGCTGAAAGGCATAGCATATGCTTATCACATTCATAATATGTGTGTATTTATTCCTCAAGATTCTAAATGAATTCAACACAACCCCACTTGACATACCCCATAAGATGATGCAGATTTCTTCAATCAACACTGGGCTCTCTAGTTAATACCAGTACACTGCCACCCCTAGGCCTCTGACTGTACCTAAATTTAGAGCATAGAATCAATTGACTGTGTGCTCACCAAGCTTGGTTCACCATCTGAGATGTATTCTAGCAAGACACTCTAAAAGAACAACTGTCTGTGTCCCCTGATCCTTTGATATATCACCAAAACCAGAATAGTGCCTGCCTAGTAGGCAGTACAAAAAATTCCTACCTAGCATCCACTCAGATACGTGATGGGGAATGAAGAGCCCAGTGAGGAACTGCTATTTCTGCATACAGGCTCCCTGGACGTTCTCTGGGTCTTTCTCTGGGCCACCTGGACATTTCTCACAGAAGCCCCTCCTATCCTACTTTATACAGTCTCTGTAACAACCATGCCCATCTGTAATTAGGGGTGGTCTCTTTTTGACTAATGTCATCTATTGATGGAAGAAAGCCCTTCTCAGTGGAGTCATTTTGAATAGTATCAAGAACCCAGGTGCCTCCCTTGGAACCACATCTCAAACAAAAGAAATATGGTTTCCATCCTGATGGTCTTGGAGACACAGCTCTCAGAGGACACTCATCTCCTTGGTATGCAGCTAGGTATGCAGTTTTATCCAGTTTTCCAATTTTGGTAATCTTGGAATATCATGCATCAGCTCCTTCTGGCTCAGGCAACAAGTATCAAGTCCTTCAGGCTTGTCTCAGGTTGCTCTGCTACAAAGACAAAGACTCCCTTCTTTCCACTGGGAAAAACTGACAGAAACACTGAACCCTAACAAAGGTCTCCAAAAATCTACCACCTAGATGCCTCATCCTTTCCTCTAAAGTGTCACTACAAGTGTTCAAATGCCTCCTACAAGTCCTTAATATTGAGGCAAGACACACACATACTAAAAAATATATTCATGGTCTCTCTGAAATCCAATCTCAGGCAGGCATGCTCAATTTTCCCTGGCAATATTACAAACAGCTGGTATAGACTTATACTAATGTAAAGGCTGTTGCCACCTTTCATTTTTACCTATTAAATAGTACAAAAGTATATGATCTTACCACTATGGTAACATTAAGATTATCCATGCAGCATGCCATACCACACACTCTGTAGAACATGTTTAAATTGTATCATCTTTGATTTTTACTCTCACTCTTGACCAAAGCATTTATCCAGGACATTTTATTCATTTTGTTGTTGTTGTTTTTAATTTAATTTTATTTTTTATTTTGCATATAGATCCCAGTTCCCTCTCCCTCCCTTCCTCCTTCCCTCTTTCCCTTTCTCCTCCCCTCACATACACCCTCACCACCTTCCCCTCCTATACCCCCCCCCACTCCACATGTAGGACAATGCCCTCCAGGAGGAGTTATCTAAATCTGTCAAGCCAGATTTGAAGTAGAGACTAGGACTTCTCTCCTGTCTCTAGGTTAAGGGAGTATCCTTCCATGAAGGATGTGCACCAGGAATACATCCTGGTTCCACTGTCTGAGGTCCCTTAGACTGCTCAGGCCTTCTAGCTGAGACACATGTTCAGGGGGTCTGAGTCAGCCCCATGCTGGATTCCAAGCTATCAGTCTGGGGGCCCATTAGCTCCTCCTTGTTCAGGTCAGCTGTCTCTATGTGTTTCTGCAGAATAGTCTTGTCCTCCCTTTCTGCATCTGGATTCTAGTTTGGCTCAGTGTTTAGTCATGGGTGTTTGCTTCTGTTTCCAATAGGTACGAGAAGAGGGCTCCATGATGGTGAATAAGTTAGTTGTTGATCTCATTATCAGGGAAGGGCATTTATGGTAGCCTTTCCATTGTTGCTCAAATTGTTAGTTGGGCTCAGTCTTGCAGGTCTCTGGACATTTCTTTATATTCAGTTTTCCCTTCAATACTATAATGGCTCCCTCTTTTATTCTCTCTCTATCTCTTTCTCTCTCTGTCTCTCTCTGTCTCTCTCTCTTCTGTCTTCTATTCCTCCCCTGACTCAATCTTCCTTAGTCCCACATGCTTTCCTCTCCTCCCCTTCTCTTTCTCCTAGTTTCCTCTCCACTCACTGCCCCCCCACTCCCTATGTGCTCTGGAGAACATGTCCCTTCCCCCTTCTGTGAGGGACCTTATATGAATCTCTTAGAATACACCTTGTATCCTAGTTTATTTGGCAGTGTTAATTATAGGCTGGTGATCCTTTGCTCTAGGTCTAAAATCCATATAGGAGCAAGTACATACCATGTTCCTCCTTTTGTGACTGGGTTACCTCATTCAGGATGGTTTCTTCAAGATCCATCAACTTGCCTGCGAATATCAAGATTCCATTAAAGCCGTATTCCATTGTGTAGGTGTGCCACATCTTCTTTATCCATTCTTCAGTTGAGGGGCATCTAGGTTGCTTCCAGGTTCTTGCTATTACAAGTAATGCTTCTATGAACAAAGTTGAGCACATGTCTTTGTTGCATGGATGTGGATCATTTGGGTATATGTCTAAGAGTGGGATTGCTGGGTCCTGTAGTAAACTGATTTCCATTTTCCTGAGGAACTGCTATACTGATCTCCAAAATGGCTGTACAAGTTTGCACTCCCACCAGCAGTGAAGGAGTGTTCCCCCTTTTCGACATCCTCTCTAGCATAAGTTGTCATTGGTGTTCCTAACTTTTATACTTTTACCTACAAGGATTTAAAAAGACCTATTATTTTTCTAAAGTTCAAATCTTTAGAAAACTTTTTAGACTATAGAAGCAGGAGTTAAGAACCAATAAGACAAAATGGCAGCCCGCAGAATGGGAAAAGGTATTCACCAACCCCACATCTGACAGAGAGCTGATTTTCAAAATATACAAAGAAATCAACATGCTAGTTACCAAAACACCAAATAATCCAATTAAAAAGTGGGTACAGAACTTAATAGACAATTCTCAATAGAAGAATCTAAAATGGCTGAAAGACACTTAAGAAAATGCTTAACATCCTTAGCCATCAGGGAAATGTAAATCAAAACAACTCTGGGATACCATGTTATTCATGTCAGAATGGCTAAAATCAAAAACACCAAAAACAGTTTATGCTGGATAGGATGGTGGAGAAAGGTGGACACTCCTCCACTGCTGGAGGGAGTGCAAGCTAATAAAGCCACTTTGGAAATCAGTACTGTGATGCTTCAGGAAAATGGGAATCAATCTACCTCAAGATCCAGTAATTCCACTCTTAGGCATATACCCAAAAGATACACACTCATACAACAAGGACATCTATTTAACTATGTTCATAGGAGCATTATATATAATAGCCAGAACCTGGAAGCAACCTAAATGCCATCAACTGAAGAATGGATGGAGAAAATGTGGTACATTTACAAATTGGAGTACTACTCGGTGGGAAAAAAAACAATGGAATCTTGAAATTTGCAGGCAAATGGATGGAACTAGAAGAAACCATCCTGAGTGAGGTAACCCAGTCACAAAAAAGGCAAACATGGTATGATGGTATATACTCACTCATATATGGCTTTTAGACATAGAGCAAAGGTTACCAGCCTACAATCCATACTGCCAGAAAAGCTGGGAAACAAAGAAGACCCTAAGGAATACATGTATGGTCCCCTAGAGAAGGGGAAATGGAAAAGTGTGAGAACTAGGATTGATATGTAAAATAAGCTTATTTCTAATTTAAATTAAAAATTATATATATAATTGTAAATTATATATGTATAATTTAAAAATTAAAAAAAAGAAAATCAGAAACTTTATAAAAAGGAATATATTTCCCAAGCATTACAGAGGTAGAGGTAGGCAAATCCCAGACTGTTCTACAAAGCAAGTTCCAAGAAAGCCAGAGCTATATAGTGAGATCCTAACTTATGATGATGGTGATAATTAATAATAATAATAAATATCAAAATCTCTTAGAAAAATCATCTTATTCATGTCAAGTTAGTTGCTTAAATATTTACTACTGGACCAAGCCTATGTGTCAGTGCTGACTGTCTTGGCCTGGCTAATTAGCACTCCTCTAAAACTTTCTACATAGAGATCACTGATACTCCAAGATAAGGGGTGTAATAAGGCCACTTAAACCAGGGATCAGCTTTAAGTGATGCCTCCTTGTGGCTGCATTAAACAGCTCTGAACTTGTACGGAAATGAATAGCATTAACATCCATGAAAAGTAGAACAAAATGAGAGAATTTGACCCTTTGGCACAAGGCCTCATACCACAGGAGAGGACCCCTTGCGCATTGTTGTCAAGGAGGAAAGAAAACTCTAAACTGTCCACCAAGATCATAGAACTTGTACATCTTCCTCACCACATGGTGCTCCATTGAGGAATGCATGGATGCTATCATCAGCCAGGAAGGAAGCAACTTGTCATTTACTGAGATCATGATATTTTTAAGACATCAGACAGTGATTTCTCATCCCACAGACTCCCATCCCTATCTACATCTAGAGAGGGCAACTCTTCAGAAAACACCTGGGCAAGACTTAGACTGTGGACTACCAGCATAGTAGTCTCCATAAATAAAGAACTATGGGCCAGGGAGAAGATGGAAATAGAAGCAGTAAAAACCAGGGCTAGAGTTTTCCTTGCAGTCCATCTGTTCCATATGCTAGCAAGCCGGCGGTGGACGTAGGAGTGGATCCCATTTCTGTCTGAGAGAGCAGAAGTAGACAGGAAATGTGTGAGCTGCCGGGCTCACCAACCTACCCGCCATCTGTGTCTCCAGCCAAGAGACTCAGCCACTCTGCCAGTGGTCAGAGCAGAGGGGCTACGCACCCTCCCACCTGCTTCCAAGTAAGGATGGAGCAACCCCAAAAGAAAAAGAATTACAGGAAATGAGACCTTCTGGAAGACTTGGGAGGAAAGGAACAGCAGAAAGAAACTTGTAAAAATCTTTGCTTACGGAAGTAAAAGAAAACTATTTAGTTTGTATTGCCATTGACAGAGAGATGCTATAGAGAAAGATAAAAGATAAAAGAGAAGGGAGCAAAACAATGGACATGAAAACTCAGAGACTGGATTGAAGTGTAAAGTGATGAACTAACATGGTAGACCAATTTAAGACAAATGCATGGATCAAAACTCAGTTTGCGCTATAGACATTGTAGAAAGTACAGGAAGGAGATGAACTAAAAGAAAATGCTCAACAGGGAAGTAAAGAATGCTTCAGAAAAGGAAAGAAAAGATGGACAGACAGATGAATGGGTGGGGAATGCCATCTGGACCTGAAATGTCTGAAGTTCATGAGTTAAAGGCTTTGTCATCAGCCTATGGTGCCCTTGGGAGTTGGAGCCTAGTGAACAGAAGTTAGGACATTGGACAACCTTACAAAGGACACAGACCCCAAGCCCTAGCTCTTTCTCTCTTTGCTTCTACAATAACATGAACTGAAACCTTTTAGCTGACATTCCCATAACTACAGAGTTATGATAGACACAAAGCCTGTCCAAGTTGCCATAGATCAATACCTCTGAACCCTGAGTCAAAACAATGCTTTTCCTTCTTCAAGTTCATTATGTCAGCTATTTTGTCAAGGTAGCAGAGAGCAGAAAAAGATACATACATTCTTACATACATGTTTGATGATATGTAGGTAAGTAGACAGATGATAGATGGATAGACAGATGATAGATAGATAGATAGATAGATAGATAGATAGATAACCAAAATAAATGGGCAAGGGCCAATTAAAACCAATTCACAGAAAAGGAATTCAAGTAACTAATAGTAATAGAAAAATCTCCTGAGCTGCAGAGAATGAGGGAAAGGCTGGTATTACAATGCCTTTGTTGGCTGCAATTGGACAGTGAATGAAGCATGTGAATACCCTTTGACTTGTGCCCATCAGAAGCAAAGCAGAAGGAAGCAGTGTAAGAAACAGAGACAAATGCCCAGGAACAAATACAGGAGGCGAGGAGGGGGGATGGTGGATCTAAAAGAATACAATCTAATAAATCTTTAATAAAAGCAAGCCTCAACAATTTTACTGCCTTTTAATTTTTCTACCATTTTCATTTTAGTATGTATTTATATAATTTTATAAAATACCATGCATTAATATCATTAGAGAAATTACTTTTAAGCATCCATAATTCTATCTTTAGAGGTTTATACCTATAGTTAGCATTGATATGTTTCTTTTGGAACATTTTATATCCACTAATGTTCTTTCAAATCATTAGGTACTTTTTAAATTACATTGATGGGATGTAACATAATAATATCTAGTTTGTCCCCATTATGGAAAATGTATATTAGACCCAAATTTTGAAATTACAAATAAATAATTTTGCATAATTTCATTAACATTTCTAATGACATTTTAATTATGCATTCATAAGTATAGAATGATTATATTTAAACATTGGTAATTCTTATTCTTTATTACCTCCATTGTTTTCATGAATAAATACCTAGAACAGAATTTCCTTGTATTACATAAGATCTCCATAGACCATCACCTGCTTTTTTATTTTTAAGTGTATAACATATAAAAGGTGAAATACTATGAAATCATTTGGATTTTACTTTTATTAGTCATTAAGCACTATCTTTTCATGAAGATCAGGCCACTCCAGTGAAAATCATCATTCACCTGCCTCACCCTCCTACCTCTACATATCCAATGTCCTTTACCTTGCTTTCTTTTCAGTGTTCCATGGCAATGACCATCTTCAACTGGTAATACATAGCTGAGAGGAAGTTTGATTTAAGCATGTGGCCTCTGATAGGTAGAACATACTCCAGTGGATAGCCACACCCAAGAGTATATAGCCAGCACTAATTGGGCTATGTAGATTAAAAAAGGTAAAAGAACAAATAGTTGAACAGGGATAGAATGATGAATAGAGTTGGGGAAGGGGTGTATATGATCAAAATACAATGTATGAAATTCTCAAAGAATAAATAAAAGTATATTTTAAACACGTTTTAAAACCAAAGTATATTTTCTCTTAGTTCCACATTTTACTTCCTGTATATTTAACTCATTAACCTGGAAATTATACATAGCACAAACATTGGAAACAAACTTTACAGCTTTATTTTATTTTATTTTGCAATTCCTGCAGCTTCACCCATTTTTGTATTTATATGCGATTGCACTTTTATTTCACACTAGTTTTAGATAGTAACACTTTCTGATAGTTGTATGCCTTCTGGTATCTTGTAGACTATTCATGCATATGCTATGTGCAGGGACTGGTTCCAGGACCCCTGTGGATACCCAGACCCGTGATACACAAGTGAAAATGGTACACTAGTTGCATATGATCTGACCACATTCGGTTGGATTCTTCGAATCACTTCTAGATAACTTATAATAACTGCCAAACATAAAAGTCTTATTTGTTCAGAACAGATGTATATTTTTCACATTTTTTTGAACCATGGTTGTTTGAATCTGCGGGTGTGGTGCCCCTGGCTGCAGAGGGCTGACCATATAATATGATTTTAAGAATTATAACTTTAATACATTTTTAAAAACTGAACTGCAAGCTTCCTCTAATCAATCTTCATTTTTAAATTTTTCTCTGTTATTTTGTCTGCCAATGAAAATAGTTCAAAAATAGTTTGTCAAGCTCAAAATTGAGAATTATAATATTGTTGCAATTAGTTACTATATTGCTACAATCTACAGCTAATGACATCATTCAGGAGCACTGCAAATCTCCTAGTTTACGGATCTTGCATAGGTTGACTTTTAAGACTTAGTTTAATTCATACATGTTTTTAATGCAGCTTTTTTCTAGGTTGTTTTCCCAGTTTTCATCATATTTTCCCTGTTTGCTCAAGATTTGTAATTATTTGCAGCACACTTTATTTTTTTTTTAAGAGTTACATTTTTTTTGGTTTGTTTAACAGATTTGTCTAGGAGACTTTCTTACATTTCCAAGAGTTGATTAGTATTATTTTAAAAAACAAACTGTTTTTCACTTTTATTCTTTTTTATTTTGTTCTTCATACATTGGCTTAAATTTTACAATATAATGCTAATAACTGTGGAACCAAATGTATTCATATTTTATTTCTTTATTTAACATCTATAGAATGAAGATTCCAAATTGTTTTTTGTTGCAGGACTCTGCTAACAGAAAGCTTGATAAAGGTCCTCCAGTGGCATTTCTGGTGCACAAGTGCATAGTGAATAATGAAGCAATACTGGGCACACTGTTCAGGGAACAGAAGGAGAGAAAGTGAACTCGGACATGGGAGGAAGGAGCTGCCAACAATGGCTTTTGAGAAGTAATGCTATGCGATCTGATTCCCAAAGGTGATAAGAACTTGGCAATCTGACTGAAAATAGAGCTGGTCATTCAGGCAAAGGGGAATGAGCAAAGGAGAAATGCAAGACACAACTAAGAGGGAAGAGTTGACATGAATAGTTGAAAGCTATGAAATGGCATAAGAAGAGTATTTTAGAAATGTCATTCTGGCTGCACCATAGAGAAAAGACAGCAGTTGGGAAGCAGATGTGGTACCAAGGGAAACCAAGGCAGCCCTATTCACAATGAGAGAGAGAGAGAGAGAGAGAGAGAGAGAGAGAGAGAGAGAGAGAGAGAGATAGCATAAGCAAAACAAGCTCTGTAACTCCTCTAGGTTGGATTGATGCCTATTTTTATTTTATTAGAAAACAAGTTTCTCAGAGCTCTTCACCACATCTTCAAGAACTCTTATCACAAATCTATATTCTATATTCAGTGCTCCTTTTATAGTCAATATAAAAAAGAAGGGGCCAGTGAGATGGTTCAATAGGTAACAGCACTCGCTAACAACTTGAGTTCTATAGCTACAACCTCCATGTTGAAAGGAGAAAACAAACTCTTGCAAGTTGTCCTCTGACTTCCATGCGGCTCAGTGGGATGTGTGTGTGTGTGTGTGTGTGTGTGTGTGTGTGTGCGTGCGTGTGCACGTGCGTGCGTGTGTGGCACCTGTGGGCCTGTGCACCTGTGTGCCTGTGCTTTAGATAGATAGATAGATAGATAGATAGATAGATAGATAGATAGATAGATAGATAGATAGATAGATACGTAGTTAGGTAGGTAGGTAGAATGTAAAATAGAACAAAAGAATCAGAGAAATGGAATACAGAGGCTCTTTCTCTGCATGTTGTAGTTTCCTGTTTGTTTCTGTATCTTACAACAGAAAACACAAAACAACTCATTACAAGTAAGCCAGAGAATTATAGAGTTCTCATTTCATGATATATGGGGTGTGGCTGGTGTACCCATTCCTCTGAATTGCTAGTCTCATCTCACTTCTCTCACTTTACCACGTGTTTGGCTCTTATCCTTTTATCTTCTTTTTACCTTTAGACTTATTTCCTTAAGGTGATATGCTTCCTTCTTTCATATGTCTTTGACCAAGAAAAAAAATCCATATATATTATTTTTATGAAGATAATAATAGAATTTATTGTCAACAAACTAAAAATCATCCACCTTGACACATCATAAAGAGAAAGCCACTTACCCAGGAGCACATGTCCACTACTGGCATGAAACAGTGACTTGCTGACATCACATCTAGACTTTTCCACTCCCCAGTGCCCAGCAAGTACAACTCCAAGAGGCAACCTGAATTCATTGGTGTTTGTACCTGGAATACCACTGGTGGTGAGACTGATAGAATTTAAGGAAACAAAAAGCATTGATGGGGCTAAAATCACTGTCTAAATCATAGACGTGTGTTGAACTAGACCGTCTCCAGTTGAAAGAGACCAACATGCACATTCCTCTAACCTGCACGATGTCTTATGAGACTGAACAAAAGAATGCAGAAACTAAAGCCAGCAGTCTCATGTCGACTCCAAACAGTGGATGAGATAGCTCCTCGGTGCCCTTCATCTGTGGCAAACAAACCCTGATCACTTTCAAGGCCCACCATAGGGACCACAGCTCTGCAGCTGCAACTGCCCCACCCAGTCTGGCTTCACTATATTTTATCTTGGCCCCTGGCTATTAAGCTCTGATTGCTATGGATTCAGCTTACCCCTACATTTGCTAAACGACTTGAACACTGAGATTGACTGAGCCTTCCTCCTGCAAAAAAGACTCAGGTACTCTCATTTGGCAGAGGTGCTTGTAGGTCACCTGGACAATCAATGATCAGACTAGATAGTAGAGCATGGCATGGACACTAACCCAGACATCTGGTCTGGATGCCTAGATGCAGAGTTATCACAGCACACTATCCTACATATAAGAATATCATGTTCTGAGATTTTCATTGATTTAAGAAATAAACTTTGCCTAGAATAAAGCATATATTCCAAGGGCCAGAGGAAGTAGATGACAGTAGTGAAACAGTATTTTCTGAATATGACAGTGCCATCATGCATGCACTGTACATACCTGTGACTCTACATGCACATGACCTTTATGAGACAAGTTAGCCAAAATCCCAACATGGATGGAGAGAGAGGTGTATGTACATATCCATATATGGATAATGATTCCTAAGTATCAACCTATCCTGCTCTTCAGACATCCTATAGCCTGAACCTCTCCATATCCAAAACATGCATTCTTTTAGTCAATATAATGGCTCCCCATGGTAGAGGATTGGTTAGCTGATCAGCAAGGGACAGGTAGCTAGTCAACACGGGAGGAGCGGAAGGGACAACTGCAATAGTGCTGACAGTGCTTCCTGACATCCCTTTGCTCATGCCACTTCAGTCCACAAGGGCACAATGTCTGTCTTCATCCCCTACATCTTTCAGTTGGAAGCTTTCCCCAAAAGCTGAGGTCAATTCTGTTCATAGGTTCAACAAACCAAATTAATGCCAGCCCCACCAGAGCTAGCACTTACCACGGAGGGCATGGTTGAGAGAAACATGCACCAACCACTCCATCCCATACTTTGCTAGTCCAGATGCCTACAGTACCAGCTTGTTGTCCTGTCTTATTTTCTTTCTCCCTTGCTACTGCTTTCTGAGGTCAACTCCTAAGGCTGGCTTCTAGAGGACCCCAAGTGAAGACACTAAGTACTAGTCCTCTGATTATTCTGTTGTGTTTTCTTAGTGTTAGAGGTGTTCATTGTCAAGGTTTGGATATAAACAAGGTTCTGTACTTACAGTGGTCGCTCTTAGTCTTCTTTGCCTAGGTGTGAGATTGGAGGGTGACTCCCAGAACATGAGGCTTTCAAGACCAAAAGCAAGCAGGATTCTGGATGCAGGGTTATCCTATTTATTACAAGTTGCCTCGTGTATTTATGGATGTACATACGTATCCTTTCTTGTAAACTTCTACATTAAATGTTCTTGAATTGAGAGAGGAGATATGAGGGCACAGTTTAAGGGTACACTGAATCACCAAAGACTGAGCAGTGTCCATTACATGAATGTTAATTTCCTACAATAGAGACTGAATTCTCACCCATTGTGCATAGCAGGCATGCTGGGGACGAAGGCAAGAAGGCCCGAGAGCTCAAATGACCATGAGACTTGAGAGAGGGACAAATGGCTGTCACTCAACAGCCACTAATGTTTCCTAGTTGTGCCTCACACAAGGATCTCACATTTTGCCAAAAGTCCTGCAGTGTTTCATGGGATGTGAAGAAAATTATCATGTTCATTAAACCAAGTATCACTAAGTGCAGTGTTCAACCCTTAAGCACATGGAGGTATGTTAAGGTCTCTAGTGGCATTTGCTAGCCGACTTTCTTGCTAATTTCTAAAACAGGCTCTCAAGCATGGCATCACTAATGGAAAAATGTAAGCACAAACAATACTTCCATGGTCTGTCAGCACCCGGTACCAGAAGCATCACTTCGAAGCTGAATGTTGAGTTATACCTGTAACATCCCAACGCTGCCACATGGAGACACGGGCTGTAATGATGTGTGAAAACATTTTGTAAACCATAAAGAATCATGTAAGTTGATTAACCCAGAATTCATCCATCACACATCACTGTGACAGTTAAATCCATAACATTTTACATTGATGTGCTAGAATCATTTTAATATGGACTGTGAGCAGGTACTTCTTCATCACTCAATCCCAGCCCTAGAAATACAAACACAGCACCAAATAATTCATGGCTATTTGCCTTATGAATATGTAAGTAGACAATTACATGATCCAATGTCAGATATAGTTTTCTACAAAATGTCCCCTTTCCATCTACACTGAGTCGGCTGTCCCTATTATATCCTACCTGTATTGTTTAGACCTCTTGCCAGAGGTGCACATCCTTACTTACTGGGTCACCTCTCCCACCAAACCTCAAGAAAAGTTCTATTTCATATGCAGCTGTCTCTCCAACAGGTGGGACAGTGCCTGGTACTGAGCAAGTCCTGGAGAAATCCCAAGTAGGTGAATGAATGAAGGAGAATGCAGAACTCTGGAGCTCCTGACATCATCTCTCTATTTTCCAGAAGTGCCTTAAACATGGATAACAGGAAGATAACTGTGGGCAGACCCTTAACACACAGGTCTTTCAGCATTTCAAGGCCATCTCAAACACACTTGTACTCTCTGACAACTGACTCAGCAAGAAATGAATCCCTCATGCAATGACATTGACCTTTCCCTTGCAAGATGGCCTTTCAAAGACCAAACTGCCAGGATAAACAAACTTACCCTAACACTATGCTTCTACTGAAGAGCAAAACTAGCTCAACCCCCTGTGTTTAACTTCCAATAAGTACAGGAAGAGAGAGGGAAAGAGCTGTTTACCTGGTTCTTTGAAATGCCAATCCAATCAGAAGGGGTGCCTGGCGGGTAGTATATGTCAGGCTGGGAAAAACAGAGCCTGGGCACTAGTTTGTTGGGACACATTTCTGACCTGACCTTCGGGATTTCTCTTTCTAGTCAAGTAGTAGGTTCTTAACTCCACCCAAGTGCTGGGCTGCCATCTTCCCACTACAATACTCCCACAGGATCTGATCTGGTTATTTGCTGTTGTAAAAATAAAACATTGGCCAAAAGCAAACTGGGAAGAAAAGGGATTATTTCATTTAATAGAACACAGTCCATCAGGAAGGAATGTCAGGGCAGGAAGTCACAGCAGAAATTGAAGCAGAGGCCATGGAGGGACACTGCCTACTAGCCTGTTCTCTGTAGCTTGCTCAGTTCACTTATACAACCCAGAACCTGTCTGAGATGGGACCACATATTGATTATTAATCAAGAAAATGACCCCAAAGACATACCCACAGTCTGAGCTAATGGAGGAATCTTCTCCCTTGAGGTTCCTTCCTCCCAAGTGACTCTAGCTTGTGTCAAGGTGACAAAAAAGTTAACCATCACAGAATCTGTGGCCACCTCTTTGGTTTAGACTCTGGTAAGGACTTCCTCCCCCAACTGCATTTCAACATAGTAGAGAAGCTGGAAGAGAATTAGCCATGAGCACAAGAGATGATGCAGCAAGAGAAGAAAAGAGACAGCACGCCAGCCCTGATCTTTGTGTCCCACGCCACTCTCACGAGAGACAACTCATTCGATGAGTAGAGTATCCACTCTTTCTAAGGGCAGCAGCCTCTGTGGTCTAATCACCTTCTAGGAGGTTCTGCTGGCAAAGTTTTTACCACTGCAACACCTCCTCGCTGAGGAAGCTTCCAGCACATGAGCACCAGCTTCATTTGGTTTGTATAGTGCTTTGAGGGCCAAAAGGATAACTGTCCAAGCCTGCCCTCCCTGGCCATAGGCAACTGGAGGAATAGGAAGTCCTGGGAATCTGATTCAGACACAGCTTTCCAGCAGACCTATGTATGATTGATGAAATGGGATGGGAGAGGTACTGTGGGACCTCTTTCCCATGCTTTTCCTCAGATGAAAGCTTGCCACGGAGCCACGGAAATGGGCTCAGACGACAAAAAAGGAGAATCAAGGGAGCAGAATTTGGTCCATGTGAAGCATACAAGCAAGGAAAGGGTGAGGCGGCCCCATGCTTCCATATTTGAATGTAGGGACCAGGGCAAGGTCGTCCCATGGCTCCAGAATTGAATGTACAGACCTTCCCCAGTTGGTCAAATCTGCAAACTCACATGTAAGTCACTTCTTCATGGCTCAAAAGAAGGAAAGCCCTAAAATATAGGCATTAGGGCACTTATTTGCTCTGAAAAAAATACGGTAACAGAAGAGGGCTCCCTGCCAACAAATGTTGCCTTCTAGAAAGACCAGCTGTAGATCCTGCCACACCACACTCCAAACTTCAGTCTCTTCTTCAACAGATCTTTAAGAGGTGAAGAAAAGAGAAGCAGGTGGGACAATCTAACCCTTCATAATATGTATTGTGCAGGAACTCAAAGAAATGCATTCATTTGCATTGCATGGCAACCCGGCTTCAGAGTGGAAAGTTGAAAATCAAAGAGGACAAGACAATGTTATCCAAACAGTGAATGGTGGACCCAGACTTCCTGCTCTGGCTTGGAGGACAATCCTTTGGTAGAAAGTGGGAGTGACCAGAAAGTCATGTTCATCCCCAGTCCAGTAGCACCTGCAATGCTCAGTACTAGTCTAAAGCTGGGCTTACAGTCCCGTGTATTTGGTACTATACCGTCATATGCTTCCTTAAAAAGGCACAGGTATAGCTGGCATTTAAAAGTGGGGGTGGGAAGATTAGTTAAGGAAAGGCTTTTTATTTATGCAGACTCACAACAGGGCTCCTCTAAACAGTCAGCTCCCCTGGCATTTTTATTATGTAGGTTGATTTACCAAAAACAGTAAGTTTACAAATAATAACAATAAACTTTTCATGACTATATTTGTTACAAAAAGTAAAGCATCTTTTGACAAGTTTCTGACCTCATGTGAGTCCAGAGATAGGTTCCAAGGGCGGTCAGCTAGATACAATTGCATCAGCTCTGCTCCCAAGGGCACAGAGCACAGAGCAGGGGGACTGGAGACCCAACAAAAGAAAGTCTGGAAGAATCCTAGGATCTACTTTCTTTTCTTTTAATAAATTTTATCTAAATTAAAAACAATATTATTTTACATATCAATCCCAGTTCCCACTCCCTCCCATTCTTCCATGTCCACCACTTATGCCCCAGTCCCATCCCCCATCCACTCCCCAGAAAGGGTGAGGCCTTCCGTGAGGGATTATCAGTCTGTCAAGACCTTAGGGACAGAGCCTAGGCCCTCCTCCATGTATCTACGCTAAGAGAACATCCCTCCACCGGGAATGTATTCTCGAAGTCCATTCTTTCACTAGGGATAAATACTGGTTCCATTGCCAGAGGCCCTATAGACTGCCCAGGTCTCCTAGCTGACACCACTTCAGGAGCCTGGTTCAGTCCTATGCTGGTTCCCCAGCCATCAGACTGGAGCCTATTTGTCCCCACTTGCTCAGGTCAGCTGTTTCTATGTGTTTCCTCAGCACGGTCTTGACCACTTTGCTCATCACTCCTCCCTCTCTACAAATGGATTCCAGGAGTTTGGCTCAGTGCTTAGCTGTGGATCTCTGCTTCTGCTTCTATCAGCTACCGGATGAAGGCTCTAGGATGGCATTTAAGGTAGCCATCATTCTCATTATCTGGGAAGGGTATTTAAGGTAACCTCTCCACTATTGCTTAGATTCTTAGTTGAGATCATCCTTGTGGATATCTGGATATTTCCCTAGTGCCAGATTTATCTTTGAATCTATAATGGCTCCCTCTATTAATGTATCTTTTTTCTTGCTCTCCTCTATTCATCCCCGACCAAGTCCTACTGGTCCCTCATATTCTCCCCTCTTCTTTCTCCTAACTCCCTCCCCTTCCTCTGATGCTCCCACTTTGTTCAGGAGCTCTTGTCCCTTTCCCCTTTTCTGGGGAACCATGTATGTCTCCCTTAGGGTTTTACTTGTTTCCTAGCTTCTCTGGAGGTGTGAATTGTAGGATGGTAGGCTGTGAATCCTCTGCACTATGTCTGAAAGCAATATAGGAGTGAGTAAACACCATGGTTGTCTTTCTGTGACTGGGTTACCTCACACAGGATGGTTTCGTCTAGTTCCATCCATTTGGCTGTGAGCAGATAGATCAATGGAATCAAAGTGAAAACCCTGATATTAATCCACACCTAAAACACCTGATTTTTGACAAAGAAGCTAAAATTATACAATGGAAAAAAGAAAGCATCTTCAACAAATGGTGCTGGCATAACTGGATGCTGACATGTAGAAGTCATGACATATATGGATCAACTTAAGTCCAAATGGATCAAAGACCTCAACATAAATCCAGCCACACTGAATGAACCTCTCAGAAGAGAAAGCGGGAGGTGCCCTTGAACAAATTGGTACAAGAGACCACATCCTGAATATAATCCCAGTGGCACAGACACTGAGATTGGCAATTAATAAATGTGACTGCCTGAAACTGAGAAGTTTCTGAAAGGCAAAGGACACAGTCAAGAAGACAAAATGGCAGCCCACAGAATGGGAAAAGATCTTCATCAACTCCACATCTGACAGAGGGCTGATTTTCAAAATATACAAAGAACTATAGAAGCTAGTCACCAAAACACCAAATAATCCAATTAAAAAGTGGGGTACAGAACTAAATAAATAATTCTCAATAGAAGAATCTAAAATGGCTGAAAGACACTTAAGAAAGTGCTTAACATCCTTAGCCATCAAGGAAATGTAAATCAAAACAACTCTGGGAAACCATCGTAAACCTGTCAGAATGGCTAAAATCAAAAACAACAAAAGACAGTTTATGCTGGAAAGGATGTGGAGAAAGGGGAACACTCCTCCACTGCTGGTGGGAGCGCACTTTGGAAATCAGTATAGCAGTTCTTCAGGAAAATGGGAATCAGTCTACCTCAAAATCCAGCAATTCCACTCTTAGGCATATACCCAGAAGATGCACATTGACACAACAAGGACATCTATTCAACTATGTTCATAGCAGCATTATTTGTAATAGCCAGAACCTGGAAGCAACCTAGATGCCCCTCAACCCAAGATTGGATAACGAAAATGTGGTACATTTACACAATGGAGTACTATTCAGGGGAAAAACACAATAAAATGTTGAAATTCGCAGGATCTGCTTTATTGATCTTAAGGCTTCTTTCAGCCCCAATGGCGCTTTAGGCCCTGCCCTGTTCCCGAGAGCATTCAGTTTTCCTGCAGGGTTTGACATCTAACCTCCTTATTTGCACTCTAGGAAGTAAGTCTTTTGTTCTGTCAAATATTCAGTGAACTCCTCTTTCCCTGGCATTTTCTCCCAATACTCCCTTTTCATGCTCCCAAGACCTTAGTGTTACTGATCCCCACATTTCTGGGCCTCTGGACCAGTGCATTGTGATAGCCTATGAGATAAATTATGTGGGTTATAGTACTGATGTTAACTAACTGAACTTTTAGAATAGGCAATAATTTAGTACTGCCCAGCTATAATTCTACACAAGCATACTTGTTTAGATCAGAGAGCTTGTGGCCCCTCTGTGTAGGAGTTCTCTCTGACTCATCTGTGGGACTTCATTGGCCAGCACAGTACCTGACAAGAACAGGGGCAACTGTTCTGATTTCATAACAAAGGAAAAGGTTGTAAAATTTGAAATGTTATTTGTTTATTTTCAAGGCCTAAACTAATGTGCCAGTCACACCAGAAATAGCATTTTAACACACAGCAAGATCATCTAAATGGTCTATTTCTAATTTGGTTCCCTTGCCTCCCAAAATATCACTGTAAAATTATTTCATTAAGTAAAATTAGTAAAGGAATACTTTTACATTTCCTTAGATAATGCTACCACTGTTGAGGAAGTCAGGCCAAAGCCACCATTGCCTTGGATGGGATTCCAACAGATAACCCTTTGTAATTCTAATCCACACTCCCTTTTATCTTCAATTATAAGAAGAAAGAGAAAGACTGGGGTGAAAAGTTAAAGGGGAATAATATCGCTGTGCTTACAATTTCTCTCCTCGCTCCCCAATGTTTTTCTCCTTAATGTGTGCAATTGGTAATTAAATATATTTCTGCTGGTCTTGTGGCCATATGCCTACAATATGTAAAAATACATTTGCGCTTTTCCCCCCTCCATTCCTTTTGTTCCCAGCGCTGACTGCTGTCAGAGAGAGAACAGTCCAGATTCCCGTGTGCTGGTATCTGTGGGCTCCGACTTGCCAAGCTGCCAGTCTGGGCCGTCACACCTTACTGCCTTTAAAGATTGCCCTGCAGAGATAGAGGGAAATGGCAATTTTTACATGATGCAGTCTGGCGACCCAAGAGATTTGAAGTCAGAACTGGTGCCAAGATTTACCCAGGAGAGCAAGCAGAGGCAAAAAAAAAAAAAAAAAAAAAAAAGAGAGAACCTGGACCAAAAGGGAAAAACTGAAAAGAAAGAAGAGGCGGAAGGCTGGGGGATGGGAAACACAGTGAAACCTCTGGGGGTTCTCTCCAAAGGCCTCAGAGGAAGGCTCCTGAGTGGGCAAAGGCTAGGCTTCTATGACCATGTGGGTCCTAAAGAAAGTCAAAGGGAAGAGGTCGGCTTTTTTGCATGCCCTAAATTGTAGTAGATTGCAGAATGTAAATGAGACAATTATTACACCAACGCTCATCAAGCTGGGCTGGAAAGACTTCAATAGCCTGATGAATATGCATGCAAATTTGTTAATTAAGTTAATTATTCTGCTGAAAATTCATTTGTCTTCCAAGGACATTTTCCCCATGATTTTAACATGCTAGTGCCATTAGTCATGCTCCATGCTATTCCACGTTACTTTTGTCCACTTCCTTCCCCCGCCTTTTTTATAAAAATATTTTAAAGTTTAAAAAAAAAAAAACACTTGATTGGTTCTTTTAATTGACCCCTGCAATGTTGGAAGATGCCTAGAGCCAGCTCGGTAGGCACTCTCAGAAACACGTTTCAATTAAATATTTCCTTGATATATAAAATGTCTGCAAAATGTCACATTGGTGGGGAGGAGAAGAGCTCTATCTGGGATCATTAAAGCTAGTGACTGTAAGAGGTATTCTGTCCCTGCTGTGGACGATTTCCCAACTCTGAGTGCTATTTGATGCAGGGATCTACCTTGCTGTGGGAGCATGGAGATTCCAGGCTCCCCATTCCTCCAGCCGCAAGGCGGAAACCCAGTGAACGTGTGTTCAAACAAGAACCAGTACTATGGTACTTTTCTGTCACCCATGAGGGCCCAAACCTGTTACCATGGCAACAAGAGGGAAATGGTGGGTTTAAAATCACATCTAAATGGCAAATTGAGATATTTGAAAGAAACAGTCGGATTTAATTTTGTTAGCCAAAAGAAAAAAAATTGTAAAGTGATATTTTTTTTTTTTAATGAACATCCTTTTGCCTGGGAAGAACAGGTTTATTTAATGGAGTCCTTCACTGTGGGCCTCAAAATTAGGATCAATGGTAGACTGGGTTAAATTGACCAAATCCTTGATCCTAGGGCTCCTATACATATGTGAAGCAGCCTATTCAAACCAACTCAGCCTAATATACAGTCACCTCTACAGTGCCAATGCCAATTTAGATGGAGCAGAGTACCACGTCAGATACAGTAAATGCTCTTCCTAGGGTCTTAAAAGAAAGTATTTGAAATCAATACTATTGCAGAAAAGCAGGGGAATAGGATTCCCTGTGTATGTTACACAATTGCTGTCAGAAGGACTATCCTCAGCCCCAGTCAAGGGGACATCACGTCCTACGCAAATGTCTTTCTGTGTCCTTTGTTTTCCTTAGAAAGTGAATTCACATTCTCTCCAAAGTTCATTCAGAAACTCTCCCATGTGATTTCTGGATACAAAGCTTGATCTCACACTTAAGGAAGATCAGAATCTTCTTGAGCCAGCTAAAGGAAAGAACAGAATAATAAAAGTAACAAAAGTTAATTGAAAGAGTAGAAGAAAAATTAATTGTCACACCACATCTTTAGAGCCAAAGTATCTGTTTTATACAGTATGAGTGGCACTCCGTGTCACATAGATTGTAAACCAATTAAGATGATATTTTAAACCCTGTGATTTCTATAATTCCATCTGTTTTAGGTTTAATTAGCAAAGTTACAAAAGCCAAATATATTTGAATAATTTGAAAGCAGGCTGAATGGAAAAAAAATGAAAAGTTCCCATAAATATTTAACTACACAATCATGTACATTTCATGAGAATGTACTTTCTGTGTACTATAAGATGATACATGTGAATTTTTCTATATTTTACCAACAAAAAGCCACATCCAAGGGAAATTATGATCAAATGCTGTTAAGTTGTTAATTCGTTCAGTTGGAGGTTTTTTTTCCTCTCTGTTTTTTGTTTTTTAAGTCAAATTTCCAGAGATTCCTTCTGATAAAATACATCCTTGTCATCTAAGCTCCATCGTGGGCCCAGTGGAGCAGTAGCTGCATAAAGTTAGGCATTATTGCATGAATCTCTAAAAATACTTTCTCTGGCCTCAGAGATACTTGATGCTCTGCAGATGGAAGGGTGTGTTCATCACCAGCCTAACACTTTAGGTCTCTTGATAACACAATTTTGAAAAATTAAAGCACACGTGATGGTGATGCAATATCTTTAAAGTTGAACGCAAAATCTAAAAGAACAAATTAAAGAATTCAACTCCTTCCACCATTATTGTATACTGAATGCTTCAAGCCTGGCCCAACATGAACTCTTGCCATGTTCTCTGGTTTGAATGTTGTTGTTGTTGTGCTGAGCAGCTGTGCATTATCCTGGGCCTCATATGGCCCCAGTCACCAATGACTGACAGAATGACGGTGATAGTGTGACACATGATATCTACTCTGCTCAAAACCCTGCCATCCCAAGATGGTGACTCAGTGGGTGTTCAGCTCTGTCCTCCCTCTTACTGCACTGCTGACATATAACAAGGAGTAATTAATGTTGTGTGTAAGCTTGTCTTTTTCATTACCAGAAATACAGTGAGAACAATGTATCCTATCCTGTTCTACTTAAGCACATGACTTTTGTTTTGGTTTGC
Organism: Cricetiscus sungorus; assembly: GCA_030556225.1. Lineage (NCBI taxonomy): Eukaryota > Metazoa > Chordata > Mammalia > Rodentia > Cricetidae > Cricetiscus > Cricetiscus sungorus. Next base: position 44,323,186 of record JANBXA010000731.1, on the reverse strand, counting down.
ATCAAACACTACCAATTAAAAAAATTGAATGGTAAAAGAAATGATGCATCAAACCCATGTGTGGCATCCATGTCACTCTGGAAAACTGACATTTGGCAAGAGTCTACTAGGTGGCACATTTTATGCACTCATCTCTTACAGTATTGCCTCAACCATCCAAGAAAGGCATAGTCATCCTCTATTTGACAAGAAAAGAGAAGAAAACCCAACAACAAGAATGTTGCTCAAGTAATAAAAAGGTGAGAAACACCATTAAGCGATCTGCAGGACTGGGACCAAGAGCCAGAAAGCACACCCTGGGCTTCAGCTCTACTCCAAAGTTCACAGTTCTAAGGAACCTGGATGCCCCTACCATTTTCTCAAACACCCACCTTGCAATGCTGAAGAGATTGCTCAGTGGTTAAGGTCACCAACTGCTCTTCTAGAGGACCTTTGTTCTATTTCCAGCACCTACATGGTTGCTCACAAAGAGTTCTAGAGGATACAACATTTTCTTATGGCCTCCACAGGCACCAGGCACATATGTGATGTACAGACAGACACACATACACAATAATGATAATTATAAAATAAAGTTTAAAAAACCCATTGCCTCCCAAGACTATGAGACAGCCTATTCTTCTGGCTTCTATTAGGCAGATGGTTTCCAGGTCCCCTTGTGGATATCCTAACTTTAAATGCTCAGGTTCTTGGTAGAAGGTGGTAGAATTCTGGCATATACCTCCAAGCTCATGCTTCTCTAATCAACTCAGGTTGTTTATAATGCCTAATACTATGGGGATATTACGCTAACCATGTCTATAATTCACTCTACATATTGTCTGAGTAATGATGACAAGAAAACAAGTCTGTGCAGGTTCAATATAGATGGACTTCCCTGTCAGATATTTTCAACCTGTGGTTGTTTCAATCCAGGGATGTAGAAGCCAGATATGGAAAAGTAGCTGTGTAATAGTATCTATTTTACTTACAAAATACCACCTGGGCTTCCCACCTGTGGGTCATTTTATTGTATTATAATAATCTTTACTCGCTAAAGGGTTTATTATCTTTGAAAATAACTATCTACTCTTGTGTATTTTGAGTTTAAACAAAAATATAATGAATTATCCTAAGAAGAAGGTTAAATACATGTTGTTTGTAAATAGTCCCAGGAGGCACCTGTTCCCACTTGATTCACCTGCACTTGCCTTTCCCTCCATCTCTGCTTCCTCCTCACTTGCCAAGAGGCTGTCACCAGAGGGCAGGGCTGTGCTGAGCCCAGGAGAAGGCTGCACAACAAGAGCTCTGTCTCCACTAAATAATAAGGAAGGGTCCTGTTGTAGTTCTTGCTGTTATGATGAATGACAGTTTTCTGGATAAAACCTGACAATGGGAAAAGAAGCTACAGAATGTGAGAGAGGGGGGAGGAAAGGAGGAGGGAGGAAGGGAGAGAGGGAGGGAGGAAGGAAGGGAGGGAGGGAAGGAGAGAGGGAGAGAGGGAGGGAGGGAGGTAAGGAGGGAGGGAAGGAGGGAGGGAGGGAGGTAAGGAGGGAGGGAAGGAGGGAGGGAGGGAGCGGGAAGAGATATCAGAATATGAGAACATCAGAAAGTTAGTTTCGGCGCCTTTCCCTCTCTTTCTCGTTAGAATATGGACAAGTGTGCTAACCAACACAGGCTTCATGAAAAATACAAAAGGAAGAAAGATTATGCACCTACTTATTTTCTTAATTCTGTACTGCTTTTTATTCCGATTTCCCAAGGTGATAGTGGATCAACGTTTCCAGAGATCCATCTGCACTGATCTGAAAGGATGGATGCTTTCTGCTTGCCCGTTTCTAACTATGGTATCATTTTAAATATTGATCTGTTTTCTTAACATTTAAATAGTCTGATGAATCAGTCATTCCTATAACAATGTATCAATTTATAATTGCATGCCAGAGTTGAGTTTCTATGCTAACAGATTGGCAAGGAGACAAAACGGAGTCTTTTTATAGTCCCTGCCTGTGCAGTCATACTTTGACTATGACATTTGGAAAGGATCCTTGTGGACTGTTCGCTAGCCAGATAATTCAAAACCAAAAACTCCATTTTGTACTCTCAACTCCTTAACTTGCCTGTCTATAAGAATAAATTCAACTTTAAAAAAAAAAAAAAGTATCTATATTTCAGAAATTCTAAAAGGGATGTAGAACCATTTTTTATTCCTTGGAATTTAATGTTCTTTATTTTGTTAAAAACATTTAAACAATACATTATAATAATTATGGAATCTAACTATGTGTCACCATGGGCCTGACTTACATAGTAAATTGGGATCAGGTTTCAGAGCTTAGAGTCAGGGTTACAAATAACACATGTTCAAGGCTTTAGTCTGAAGTTTACTTGCTCATGTTTGGTGTAACCTTGGGCACAAGAAATCAACACTGCCGTTGTTCAACACCCCAAGTAAGCATAGTAGTACATACCTCACAAAACTGATTATTAAATGAGTTAGTCATCAAAGAATGTCTCAACTCAATGTGTGTGGCACCCACAGGTACAAGAGCCAGACACCAGAAGTATTACATGTTATTCCTGGAGTTCTCACTTACCAGTAGACTAGCCAGTCATAGGGAACTTTCTTATGTAATGATATAGGTATGTAGTAGAATCCACAGAGTTGATGGCTCCCATAACCACTGCTGGCATATAAAAACCTCCTGGCTAAAACCCTTAACATTTCTGGAAATGTACAAGTATGTGGCCTACAATCCAATATGCAGGATACAAGGGCAGATGATCGCATGAGACTGAGTTTAGCCTAGGTTATATAATGAGACTGTGTCTCATAAAAACAAGGGCAGAAAATCAAGGCAACTCTGAAATACCATGTTACTCTTGTCAGAATAGCTAATATCAAAAACACCAATGACAGTTTATGATGGGAGATGTTATCCTGTAAATATGTTTCTCATACTTGTTAATAAAGCACCGTTGGGCCAATGAGATAGCAAGATAGGCGGGGCTAGGAGACAAGGAGGAAAGAGGAAATGGGAAGGAGGAGTCGAGATGTAGCCCGGGGGAGGAAGCAGGACACCCGCCATGGCTCCCCATAAGACGACCACATGGAAATACTTAGATAAGTAGAAATGGGTTAATAATTAAGGCAGAGCTAGCCCATAAACAATAATGATAATTGGCCAACAGGATTGTATCAAATACAGAGTCTCAGAATATTATTTGGGGCTGGCACGGCAGAGGGCCCAGACTGGTGGCAGGACCAGGAGGCCGGCGGGGAGGAACCTGCCTTAACAAGTTTATGCTGGAGAGGCTGAGAAGAGAGGGGAACACTCTTCCACTGCTGGTGGGAGTGCAAACTTCTACAGCCATTTTGGAAATCAGTATAGTGGTTCCTCAGGAAAATGACAATCAGTCTACCTGAGGATCCAGCAATTCCACTCTTAGGCATATACCCAAAATATTCACACCCATACAACAAAAACAACCATTCAACTATGTTCATAACAGCATAATTTGTAATAGCTAGAACTTGAAAACAACCTAGATGCCCCTCAACTGAAGAATAGATAAAGAAAATGTGGTACATTTACACAATAGAATACTACTCAGCAGAAAAAGAAAAAAAAAAAAACAATGAGATCTTGAAATTTGCAGGCAAATGGATGGAACTAGAAGAAACCATCCTGAGTGAGGTAACCCAGTCACAAAAAAAAAAGACAAACATGATATGTACTCACTCATATATGGCTTTTAGACATAGAGCAAATGACCACCAGCCTACAATTTACACCACCAGAGAAGCTAGGAAACAAGGAGGACCCTAAGAGAGACACACATGGTCCACCACAGAAGGGGAAAGAGACAAGAACTTCTGAGCATATTGGGAAGGGAGAGGGAGGCAGTGAATGGAGAGGGAGCTAGGAAAAAGAGAATGGTAGAAGAGGAGGAGAGAGGAGAACATGAGGGAGCAGGAAGATTGAGTCAGGACAAACAGACAAGAGCAAGAAAAGAAATACCATAATAGAGGGAACCATTATAGGTTTGAAGAGAAATCTGGCACTAGGGAAATGTCCAGAGACCTACAAAGATGACCCCAACTAACACTCTAAGCAATAGTGGAGAGGCTTCCTTAAATATCCTTACCTGATAATGAGATTCATAACTACCTTATATGCCATCCTAGAGCCTTCATCCAGTAGTTGATGGAAACAGAAGCAGACACCTACAAGTAAACACTGAGCCAAACTCTTGGAATCCAGTTGCCGATAAAGAGAAGTGATGAGCAAAGTGGTCAAAACCAGGCTACAGAAACCCACAGAGACAGCTGACCTGAATAAGGGAGAGCTCACGGACCCCAGACTGATAGCTGGGAAACCAGTATAGGACCAACCCAGACCCCCGAACGTGGGTCTCAGATAGAAGGCCTGGACAGTCTAAGGGACCTCTGACAGTGAAATCAGGATGTATCCCCAGTGCACAAAAGGACTTCAGGAGCACATTCCACATAGAGGGATACTCCCTTAACCTAGAGACTGGAGGCCCTACCCCCAATGACCAATGACTTGGCAGATTTTGATGACCCCTCCTGGAAGGCCTCACCCTCCCTGAGGAGTGTGTGAGGAATGAGATGCGGGAGTTGGGGGGTCTTGGGAGGGTGGGAGGGAGAGGGAACTGGGATCGATATGTAAAATAAGAAAAAAATTAAAAATCTTCATTCCACTTGAAAAACAAAACAAAACAACAACAAAAAACCCAAAAACCTCAAAACAAAACAAAGACAAAGGTCCCCACCATCTATTACAGCCTCAATACTATTTAAAAGTCAAAAAATAAATTTAATTTAAAGAAAGGGGAGCAGAGGTTGTAGCTCAGTGGTTGAGCCCTTGTCCAGCAAGTACAGGCCTTGGGTTCAACTTCAGTATCACAAAAAATGCAGTCACTAACCCTCACCCAAATATATTTGTCTATCCACAAATGTGTTGTTCACATTAGAGGTCTACTGATCAACTTTCACCATCTTAGAACTTTATTATGCATAGCCTACATGCAAGGCACCTTATTAATTATGGGTTGTCATGGATAGATGCAGTGTAGGACGTATGGATTTACTCTCTATTCTCTCATATTTAGCATAACCTGATGAGTTTATGGCGTATTCATTGAAAGCCTAGATGTAAAGTCTAAAGTAAGACACAAAGTCAGGTATTTGGAGCTTAATTATGTCCTCCTGTTGTTTGGGACTATCTTCTGAATCAAACTTCTCCATATTCAGTTCAGCTGTGCCTGTAAATCAAAGGCCATCATAGTTGGGCTTGTTGACTGTAGACCTGCTTTCTTGGAAGAATGGAACTAGGAGGGCCAGAGGACCCTCACAAGCCTATTCAGCTACCCATCATAAGCATTATATGCAGTTTTTCCCTAATTGCATGTGGCCTTGGGATCTTTGGGTAGGGCTAGAAGACTGGTGGGAAAGAATTAGAGGAGACTCCATCTACACAACTGGAGGATATCACCATCCATGTTGAATGCAGAACTTCTGGTGACACTGCTTTGAAGTCACTAGCGCTCCAGCCCATAATTGCTCAATCTTTGCTATATAAGTAAGCTTGATAAACTCTTTGGTTCCCTAGAGTGAACTTTGATGGAATCACATCTTAGCTTGTCATTTGGACCCTAGGAGGGAGGTTGCCATTGTTTACATCTCTTCCAAGGAAAGAATTTTAGCAACACCTCCCCAGATTTGTATGTTGAAGTTCCCAGAATCTCAGAATGTGACATAGGATCTTGACAGAAGTAACTAAGTAAATAATGAGGTTTTTAATGCAGGTCCGGTATGCTGGTATGTAAGAGGAAACCTAGACACAGAGTCAGATAGAAGTAACTTGTGTGAAGACGCACATCTACAAGCCAAGAAATACCAAGAAGAAATTGACCCTACTAACAAATTGACCTTAGATGAAACTATAACACCTGAGCTATGTGTGGAAAGATTGGTTTTGTTTTAATAAGTTACTTAATAATTTAACACAGTTACAATACAAGAGTTTGGAAGAAAAAAAGCAATGAATTAGAGAAGGATAGCTGGTGACCTATGAAAATAAAGGATACAGAAGAAGATTGTGAATGGCAGGCATAGAAGAAGTAGCATCTCTGGGATAGGAGAGATAACTTTGCTGTGGGAGGTGAAGGGACGAAAGAGAGCTGAGAGAGGCTTTGGCTTTGAGTTCTGGGAGGATGACAAAACTGCATAACCACAAATGCTCAAGTCCTTTATAAAAGGTGGTAGACAGAGGACTTGCATATACCTACACACATACGTGATTCTGTAATAAACCCAGAATTGCTTATAAAGCCGAATGCAATGTGAATGCTCTGCAGATTATATCTACACTGCACCATACATGTTGTTTGGTTAATGCTGAAAAGAAAACAAATCTGTGCAGGTTCAACAAAGATGAACTTCTGTTTTCGACTATTTTCAATTGTTGTCTATTAACAAGTATAGATTTGTAGGTCAGATAAAAAATCTTTGCCTGGAGGCATGCACTATGCTGACAATTGTTCATGTTTGCTTGGTCACTCTCAGTCTTAAAAAGGTCATGATAGCGCCTTGGTTCCTTATCAAGCCTTGAGACTGATGAAAGCCCCCAGAAGAAATAACAGAAAAACAAAGAAGCCTGGGCAAATAGATCTAGAGTACATTTAGGAAACAAAGTCGCTGAGAAGGGCGTGGTTGGTGTCTTGGAGATGGAGGACAGCTTGTGCTGGTGAAAAGAAAAAAATAAAAACATACCTGTGCTCGGCCCCTGGTGTACCAATAAAGTCTTGAAGGAAAATCTCCAGGGGTACTCATTTAAATTTGTGACATGTTGAGCAGAGGGAAGTGCTCCCAGGTTATAGCAGAAAATAGATCCACATTTTTTCCTTAAATCCTCAGACAAGAAAGTAGAAATCTCAGTTTTTTTTCTTAACCATGGGAGAACTAAATGAAAGTACCTAAAATCAAAGGGCTTTGTTACTACCAGCTAGTACCACATGTCCTACTTTGCCTCTCTGTGGCTATGATAAAACACTGACCTTGGGGAGGGAAGGGATTATTTCATATCACACTTCTTTGTAACAATTCATCATGGAATCAAATACAGAGTTCAAGGCAGAAGCCTGGAGGCAGGAGCTGAAGCAGAGAACACAGAAGAGCCCTGCTTTCTGGCTTGTTTGAGGGTCACCTTCTTTTATAGCTACTGGGACCACTTGGCCACTACTGGCACCACCCAGTGAATACACCTCCTGGTGTTGGTGCTGGAAGTCGCCCAGCATAAGCTCCTTCCCCCAAGAAGAGGCAAAATTTAAATTCAGGAGCTCAACGAGGTTACATTACTAAGTGTTTCCTGAATCTTCACATTTTTATCTCTTCATGCTTATACAATGATTCTCTTCCTCCTGCACACTACTTAGTTTCTTCTCTCTGCACAAGGACCTCCCTGTGGCGCTCAGGTTTGTGTGCCCTCTCTTGTAAATGTATACAGTGACTATATGACGCCCATGTGATCTGCTATAGGGAGGGCTAGTTTGTCCCCTGCCACCACCAGAAGCCCACAGATGTGTCTCCTCAAAAGGAAAATGTTCAGAGTGGAGAAGGTCCCTGAATATGACTTTCTCAGTTTGGAACCTTACACTTGTACTTTTCAGCTTGAAAGAAATAATGATATTTTATCCAAGTAGATTTATGAACAGTTATAAACATTTTACAGCACTGAGATTTCTGGGCATGTTTAACTACTATAAAATAAAAGCATTTGTACTGAATAACAATTAGTTTTAAATTAACTTACAGATCCAAGAGAGTTCAGCTTTTATTTTGAAGATCATAGTGACAACATTTATTTTACTTTCACAAGATGTACATGTACATATAGTGAAATGGGTATGGAGATGGAACAAATGGACTTGTCAATCATTTCACAGTTACTGGTTCCCATTGAAATGTAGCTATGATTTATTCATTTAAAAAATTCTCATTATAATATTTTATTGTTAGCTATAATCCTTACATATTTTATTTTCTAATGATTATTAAACTTTAACAAGAAAGTAGTCTAAACACACAGTCAACTCTAAGCTTTATGAATAAGCTTTAAAAGTCAAAATTTTATGTTGAATTGTATCTAAATAACTTCAGACAGGTAACTTCTACCACCACCAAAGGCTCAGAGGCTCTCTGTGTTATCTATTGTGTGATGTTTGGAAATAATAAACTATCATGCTAAGATAGAAGCGTAATAAAAGTCTTACTGATTCCAGTTCTTCTGATATCAATATTTATCAATAATTTGCCAACACTTGCTTCATTGATATTTTAAGTAATTCTTTAAAACAAGTGTAGAAAATGAACATATAGTCCATACACTGCAATTGAAGAACTTTTGTCATTATTTATCTTTGTGGACAGAAAGCTGGTAACCAGGAAAAATTAAAATTTTGGAGCTGTTTCATTAAGTCAGTTGACAAGCTATGACCATCATAGGCTTTGGCCCAAGGGTTTCTACGAGTTGCCTCCCAGGTCACACTTGAAAAGCTTCCCTGTATAGCAATTTAGAACCCGTAGCCCATGAGATGAGATGGAGTTCTACACATATAACCAGAAATCTAATCATACTATATTTTAGTAAATATAAATCACGGACCCAAGAGAAGCAAGTCCCCAAACATATTAGCCAGGTCTGGATTAAAAAGCTACAGAGGTTCGATTAGAAATACTAAAGAGTTTTCTCTTTACTCATCCCATGTGGGTAAAGGTAGTTTTCTCAATGATTACTGTGTACTTTTTTCCAGAAAAAAAAATCAAAGACTATTCCACTCAACATCATAGCCATCATGATATGCTCTACCCCGGCACTGCTTCCCATATTAAGTCTCTCCAAGTAATTTTATCAAAGACTTATTTGCCCTAATAATTTAGCCTAAATGAAATTTTTATGAATCCATGTTGGTTTTTCAAATTGTGACTCCAAATTATTGCTAATATATAAGTTTTCCTTTAAAATGACAAATTTGAACTTGGGAACATGTCTATAAGCACCACTGACTCAAAGGCAGGAGTAAGAAGTATTTCATTATAGGTGGGAAGGAGATTAACATGCACCAGTACTATGAAGTAAGATTATTTTAGGAGGATGTATGTCAAATGTGTTGGCTCTGCAAGAAGAAAATGATGAAAAGATTGGCAGACCTGCCATTTGCACTAGGATAGGGGATGGATAATTGGGTCAGTCAGTTTCGTATGGTATTGAAACATTGTCTGCCAGCTACTGTATTGGCTGCCACAGCCTGTCCCAATCAAGCATAACTGCAGATTTCAGAAAAGTGGCATGGATCAAAACAAAACCCACATTTCATTTAGGTTCAAACTAAGAGCCAATGCTAACATTGCCTATGTGTTTGATTACCAAGTGATAGTTGAGTGTTCCACTGTACAAACCACCCCTTGTTAAAATAAAAATAGAAATTCTGGATCCTTTTGATAGGTTTGTTTTATTCATTTAAATTGAAGAAAAAAATAGAGATGCTGAAGGAAGAAATGTCTCTTTGATGATAATCTCAATTCAGAAGGACTAGGGGGAGAACAATGACAACAAAAAACAACAAACAGACATAAAAACCATCTAGAAAATTTCTAACATCCATAATTGATCAACATTTCCTGAAGACACACATGTTTTCTTTCGTAGTCAGTTTAAATGGCTCAAAAACAGCAGGACAATGGCCAGACTCCCTTGTTAAAGGAAACAATTACTTGGTAGTATAGGTTATTTTAATGGACATATCACTTTAAACAAAGCCATCACATCTGTTCCACCTTCTAATTACAAATGCAACAGGATGCAATTCACCAATGCATCATAAAAAAAATAAAATGTAAGTGATTGAAATGCATGTGTATGTTCCTTAGTAGAAGCAGCATGCAATCTGCCAGGTTTATTACATGTTCTGGGCACAAATCAGATGGAAAACCTGCTCCGTACTAAAACATGACTTTTTCTTCTTGGGTATGGTTGGTACTGTATGGGTACCATGGGCCTATCATCTGTATGTGCATGACAGAAACAGCAAACATTCTCAGATAAGCCCTTTCTGAACACTGATGCTCTGTGAGCAACATGAAGGAGCACAGGCCATCCCAATACATGTTGAATATGGGTGTGTGTGTGTGTGTGTGTGTGTGTGTGTGTGTGTGTGTGTGTGTGTGTGTGTGTACTCATTGTTTTGGCTTGAATGTGAACTATTACCCTTGTGTTCATGTATATGAACACTGCTCTCCGGCTATTGGCTATGATGTGGGAAGCTGTAGAGCATTCAGTAGGCAAAGCATCACTGCAGAAAATGGGTCACTAGGAGTGGGCCTTGAGGTTTTATAGCCTGCAGCCTCTTTGTGTCCCTCTCTGGCAAGATGTGAGAAAGCCTGAATCACACCCTCCCACAACCAGAGTTGCTGTAGCCAGGCTTTCTCATCATGATGTTCTGGACCTTCAAACTGTCAGACACTTGGTCATGGCAACGAGAAAAGGAGTTGCTATACTTGTGTATGGGATGTGCTCTTGCTGATACATAAGAGACAATTTTGCCTCAGAACAAGGAGAACGTGTGAGAAGTATTTGCATAGTGCTGCTATCCCTGCTCTCTTTGGTTCAAAGAAGTGACTAATTACCACCCAATGCTCCAAAACAATTCGTCAATTTTCATAATAAATGCAAAAATAGGCGTGAGTTTATGTCAACCCCCCTCAAAAAAGTTAAATTGTTTTTTTCTATAAATAATATAATTTAAGGAAAACATTTGAATTGGGGATCAGTTTAGATCTCAGAGTGCGACAGGGAAGTATTTGACTAAAAGGGAGTCAGGAGGTAAAATCCTGTAGGTAGGAAAGCAGAATGAAGCAGCATAATCTGAGTGCTAAGTGGGCAAGGACTGTTGAGAAATTACATCTTTTCTCAAATGTAGACAGAATTCACCTGGGGTCTTTTATATGCATTCAGGATAACTGCAAGAGCTGGAGGGTCATAGGGGAGCTAAAGTTTCCCTAGTTCAGAAGTGGCCATGTCAAAACCAGGTGCTGTGTTCTATCCTTGAGGAAGACCTATCATCAACACTAAAATCTGGCAAATCCTTTAAGAGGACACATGAACCTGCAAAGATGGCCCTGGAATTGACAACTGACATGCACGCTCACATTCACATACACTTACACACACTCACGTACACACACAAATACACACACTTGCATATACACACTCATACACACACACTCACATATACATATATGCACATACACACTCATCGTCCTCTATCTGTGGGCTCAGCTTCTGTAGACGATCACAAAGCTAGAAACTCCCGATCATGCGCATATTCACACCCTTGTTATTATTGCTTAACAACACAGTGTAACAACCATCTGCATTATACTAGGCATTAGATATCATCTAATTATGGGTTAAAACCTGTAAGACATATTAAATGCAGAGACTATGCCTTGCACTCATTCAGTTGCTTATTTTGATTTTTTGAGACAGGGTCTCATGTAGTACAAGATAGCCTCAAACTTGCTGTGTAGAAAGGTGGCCCTGAATACCTAATTCCCTTCCTCCACTTCCCACATACTGGATTTAAGAGTTCAGCACCTTAAAGGGCCCTACTATGGCTTTTTACATAAAGGATTTGAACCTCCAGAAAAATTCGAATCCACAGAGCTTTGGAGAATAAATCCTAGGCGACTAAAATAGAAAGGTAATAGATCCCAATGATGATAAAACTTCCCTTGAACTTATTTACCACTGAAATCACAAGAAAACTGAGCCAGCTTGCTATGGAACATTGAAGGCCAGCCAGTGTAGACTTCTAGGTTCACTGCCTTTCTCTGTATGTGGGATTTAGATCACTTCAGCCTCTGTCTCCTCATCTATTACATGGAGATAATAAGTAATACAATACCAGACTTGGCGGTGATGACTGACAAAGCCACAATGTGAGTGTGCTGCCTAAATCACTCAGAGTACCCAGTGAGGAATAATTAGCATTATTAGAGCACCCATCCTGGCATCAAATTTTGTCACTTTCTGTCAAATCTTTTAAAGTGGATCCTATCATTTTTTATGAGTAAGAAGGAAATTCTGGTGGGGTTTGACCAGAAATAAATAAATAAAATAAAAAAGGACCCTGAAGAAAATTATTTCTCCTTTACATATGAATCTGACTTCCTTTGATGTCAACATGAAATCCCCATGCGCACAGAAATGAAAAAGACCGGATGCTCTGTGCATCTACTTGGCTTGTAACTTCAAAAGCAAAATTCCAAAGCAATCTGTTGTAGCGCGTGGCCCCCACAGCCTCCTGACTGGATTCACTAAATGGCAGCAGCTAGAAGCTCATCTTCAAACTGCAGCTTCCCCTCATCTCGCTAACAGTAAAAGACATTCACACTTGAATCTGTTGGGTGCTTTCCTCCAAAACAGCTTCCTAGCCTCTCCATTCCCACTATTGGACCCAAAACATTGACCCTGTAATGCCCTGGCTGATCCCCATCTATGAATTACTCCAGCCTAAACCCAAACCTTAGGTAGGTTGTCCTACAGCCTTACGCAATGATATGCCTGCACTCCAAACCATCACCATACCCTAGGATGCAGAAATAATCCTTAGTTCACCTACCCTCCAGATCTGCTCTCATTTCCCACTCTGCTATATAGACAGAGTTCCCAGACCTCTGGGAATTCTTACTTTTTGGCTTCTAGCTGGGTTTAACTAAAGGAAAGTACAGTACACAGACCTTGAATGAAAAATGTGGGAGCAGAGATAAACACCTTTTCCTTTCTTTGCAGAACTTGATTTAGGAATGGCTACACTTCTTTACACGAAGATGTTAGCCATAGATTCTGCTGCCTATGTGAAGTGAATTTCTTCTTAGCTTCTGCCAATGGTTCCAGGATCATTCTTGCTCGAGAATGTTAGTGGTGTGTGTATGCTTAACACGTGCCACATTCAGTGTCTGCCCCTTTCACACATATGTCCTCTTCATGTGATTTTCCACTATGTTAAAATGCAACCAAAAGGCCCTCACTAGAGGTTCAATACACAAGGTAATACATTTTCTTGCCTCTATCCATCAAAGTTTTGAGCTAAATAAAGCTCTTTTCTTTCTGACTTACTTCAGCCTTGAGTATCTTATTATAGTAACACCAAATAGACTGATGATACCTCTGGTTCTTGCTGGGACTTTAACTGAGACAGGATGGTTATAGGAAAAGACTCTAGTAATATGATTCTGGAACGGGGGTTATCCATATAGATCATAAAAGCATAAGCAAATTTCCTACCAGTAAATAAATAAGAGACTGTAATTAGAGGCAGGTGCTACCAAAATGAACACTCAGATCATCTTCATCCTCTAACTGTCCCTTGGAAAGCCCTGGATGAAGTATCAATGGAGTTTTAATTTGCATTTCCCTGATTACTAAGGATGTGGAACACGCTTTTGGATACTTAACCATTTCACACTGAAGGAGAGTGTAAAAATGTATTCTATTGATTCCATGATTCTGGTGGGGCACAGTAGGGGTGTTTAACATTAAGTAATAAGTAAGTGATAAAATAAAGAAACCACATCTACTATGTTCTACCAGAACCATGGAATCACCAGAATACAAATACAGCTACCTTGTATTGGTTTCAGGAAAAAAATTTTTCAGCATAACAAAACACTTTATTTCAGTAAATCAGTCCAGAATTCTGAAAAGGCACATTATCAGTGGGTTAGGGCAATAAGAGCCTCCACAACATTGCCCATGTGTTCCTGCGAGCTCCTTTCCACTGCTGCTCGACAGATCTCCATCTCTGTCAATATCAACTCCAGATCCTCCTTTTTGATCGTGACCTTCGCCAGCTCCTTCTCCTGCTCGTGTTTTGCCTTTTGCTCCCTGGACCGTCTGTCTCCAATGACAGACATCGCCATCTCCAGACTCGAACTCTGGATCTCCTTCTCCTCTGCATAGTCAGTGACCCGCTCCAGGTCAGCAGCACCGTTGTCATGCTTCTGTGGCTTCTCCGGAGGCCGCTCCGGGCTGCTGGTTTCCGTCTCTAACTCTAGCTCCACATCTCCCTCCGTCGCCCTTTAGATCTCCGGTTTCAGGAGATTTTACTAGTGTATAAAACTCAAAGGTGTTGAGTCCAGGTACTGAATGTATTATTTAAGAACACTGTAACCATGAGTGATAGTCACAACACCTATAGTCACAGCCCTATAAACCCCTGAGGAAATTTATTTAATTTACCTGGACCTAATATTCTCACTGACATCACAGGTTTGAGGACCAAGAAAACTATTTCTTTTATTTATCTGGCATCTAAAAAGGGCACAGTAAACTATACTGATACCAATTTATTGTATATTCATTTTATATTTTAACTAACCAATAACATTTATGCAATTATCATGATTAATACTATATATTTATATGTATTTGTTGAAGAATTGTTGAATGAGTTAACATATTAATTATCTCACGTTGTTTATTTTATGCCATTATTATTACTGTTACAACTATTGCTGTGTTGGTTCAAAGAATATCAGAAATTTTTTGAGTAAATATGTTTGTCAGGTTCTGGTCTCTGTAGCAAATATTTAAAACAAATCAATTTAAAAGGAGGAAAGAGAAGCCAGAAGGCTGTCCCAGCAGGCAAGGGCACTTCCAACCCACCAGCTTAATGTCCAGGACCCACATGGTAGAAAGCAAGAAGCAACCCCTGCAAGTTCTCCTCTGATCCTCACGTATGTGCAACGGCACATGTACACACATATATACACAACACATAAATAAGTGTGGCAAAGAAAATAACTGAAGGGGAACCATTTATTTTGGCTTACAGCTCTAAGTGTTTTAAGCACAATAAGTTGGCTCCATCAGCTGGGACGGTGGCAATGCAGAATGACACAAGAGGGGGCAGAGATAAAGCAAAGCTACTTACACATGGCAGCCAACAAGCAAAGAAAAGAAAATGGGCCATCATCCCAATATCCCCTCACGTGTTCTCCCGATGAGCTGCTGTCCTTCCCACTAGACACCACCCCGTGAAGGTTCTGCCCCTCCCAGTGGCACCATAGGCTACTGACAACGTTTTCATCACACGATGCCTCTATGTTCCAAATCATAAGTACCTCAGAATTCTGTGCCACCTTCTTTAGAGACACAATGTACTCTCCTAGATTATATATCAGTCTAGGAATCAAACAACTTGGATCCAATCCAGATCTGTCCTTAACGTCCCCTTTCTGTACTCTATCACTTTAGATCTTGAAAAAGAAAGGATGGGAGTGGTGATTGCTAAGATCCTTCAGATCACTGGCCTTGTTTACCTACAGAAAACAACCCCAAAGTGACCCTAATTCCCATCTCTTGTCATTTAGGAAGAGGAAAGAGATGTGGGAGTAGCATGACTCAAACATGATTGCTTTTTCAACATTGGTTTTTTTTTCTTAAAATATAACGTTGACTATAACATGAAGCTAGCAATTTAAAGTATGTAGTTCTATGGCATTTAGTATAGCCAAAATGCCATTAACCAATGCCTTTGTCTAGTTCTAAGACATTTTTATCACCCTAGCAAAGAGCCAAATACTCTATAGAACAGACATTTCCTATTTCCCTTTCCCATTTGCCCTAAGGAGCCACCAGCCTACTTTCTGTCCCTATGCACATTTCATATAAACAAAATTATATAGTAGGTACCATTTTATGTCAGGATTCTTTTATTTCATGTTTTCAAAATCTTTGTATCAGCTGTAACATACACTGATAGTCTGTTCCTTCTTGTGGCTTGCATGCTTTCCTATGATGTTAATCCCATGATGGGCATATCCATCCACCAATTGATGCTTCATCATAACAGCCACTTTTGAAGCATCCATTATCTTTACTGATTTCCAATAAATTTCTTCTTAATTGAACCATCTTGGTTTTTGACAAATAATACCAGTTAGCTTGAAAAGACACATATTGCAAGAAGGTTTTGCTTCAAAGGTCTTTTTTTTCTTGGTGAAACATTATTCCTCATAACTCAGATATCATTTTCTTCTCTCAATGACAGCTTGTCACCTAACATGAGTACTCTAAAAGTAGCCATGGCATGTAAGTGAAAAACTGACATCATAGTCAACAAGTAACTCTAGTTGTATATATACACAAATAAGTATGTTCCAAAGGAGAGGAAGAGGCAAAGGTGGTAAGGGGAGGAGGGAATGAGGAAGAGAGGAGAAGAAGGAGAAAGAGAGGATTGGTTTCTTGAAACCTTCAGAGAACAGACAGTATTGTCTACCATATTAAGAAAGAAGACTGATCTGGTCAACTGATGGTAGAAGTGGTCTTGACATCTACCTCTGGCCTCCCCTCTAGAGTAAGTAATCATAAGAGAATCCTACTACTTCGATAATTCTTCTGCTTCCACACAGCCACTTAGCTCTGTCAACACAAACCAGCATCATGAGGACCACTGCTGCCCCAAATGGGTACCAACTTCCAGAGAAGAGTGTGAAGAGCACAGCTCCGAACCAGTTTGTGGCTGGATGAGTCAGCTATCTGGCTTGGAAGTGAGCTAAGCCCATGACCTCTCAGACTATTCACTATTCAATGCAAGTGCAAACCACACTTATTTTGTAATGTTTCTCCCATTTCAGTTCTGCACAATGGCTATTGTCCCCAAATCTGCATCACCCCCAAAAGTTGTGTCTACACTCCACTGCAAAGATGTGGATCTGGCAATGATCCAGTTCATTTGATCTACATAGCTGATGGGAACAGATAATTTAAGTTCCAAATTTCCCCATTAATCAAAATAGTCTGATGACGGATACATCTGCTTTTACTTTGGGTTGTGTAGACATAATTTAATTGTGCATTTCCTAAAAACAAAACTGTATCATCTGGAACATTCACAGAGCTCTTCCTGCCCACATTTCTCTCCCAGCCGTTGACTAAACAGATAACTCAGTAATTAAAATTCATAATCAACACATGGTGAGGAGTTTTCCTCTTTCTTATGCTTCTACAATCTTTTTCTCTGACTTCTAGGTGATTTGCCAACTGTTCCATTCCTCAGGAGTACATACTGAAAGTTGTATAATATGCCTATAATCCTCACCTTGGTCTTCTTTCTTAACCCTTTCTTCTCTCTTGTAGCCTCAGCAGTGAGCCATCTCTCCTGGGAGAAATGCGTGCAGTTCTGAGTCCATCACAAAGACCTTCTCAAGAGTGTTCTATGATGAGGGCCACACCCTTTAGGAAAGCCTGTGTGTCCTAGACTACCCCATTAGGCTTGGCTATATGAATGTCATTGGCAAAGGATCTCCGTGTTGAATAACTGGCTGGTGGGCTAAGAGGCAGCTAAGGTGATTAGCGGGGAGCAAGAGAGACATTTGTAAAAGTTTGCCTGAAATCACAAAGTGACTACATTGAGTGAAGAAGGCCGACAAGTTTGATCATTACTTAGGTCCATTGACAGTTGATTGACTTGAGTCATAATCAGTTTTAGAGAATGCTGACAATTACACAACTTTGAAAACTACACAGAAACCAAGATTATTACCCATGTCCTGTGCTAGGAATGTGGGATCCTAAGCCCATAACCTCAAGTCTTCTTTGAACACTTCCCTTCAGGCCACCACAAACCTTTCTCCCCAGCGCTTAGGAAACTCCTCCTCCACGAACACAGATCTCCTTGCCTCCATACACAGTGTGCTGTCACCAGCCCATGGGATGGAGCCATGGAGCCTCCACAGTGAGCAGTCAGCACCTCTTACTGTGTTGCCCTCCAGCCTCATTCAGACCACAGGGACTTCAGATCTGAGAGCCCGGGCTGCTGGTCCTAAGGTTTAAAGCATGGAAATGCTAAGCTATTGTACCATCCAGTTACAACACCACTTGAACTGGCCTGTGCCCTTCTCCAGGACTCACCATCATCATCAGAGTGAATAAGTGAAGACACTCCTGACAGTTCCAGAAATCCGTGAAGCTGGGGCGGTATTTTTAACACAACCATTTTAAACAGTGTCTGTGCTGAACCACTTTTGCTTTGGCTGTTGGTGCAGGTGAAAAGCTGAGAACAGCTGAGCTCCGGAGCCGACATGTGTGGCCCAGGGTGGGCCCTGGATTTTTCAAAGGGTAACGTTTTCACACATGGAAAAACACACCAGTGTTTTTAGTATTCATGGCTCAGTATAGCTCCCTCATGAGAGTTTCATAGACAAACAAGAGGCATCTAACAATGGAAATCCTATCACTGTATCTGTTTCACCCTTCCTCCCATCTGGAGAACTCAGGCGCACACCTGGGAAGTTCACTTTCTTGAATCTCTAAAAACTTTTAGCATTGTTCAGAGAATCTTTTCCTTAGAGTACTCAGACAGACACTCTGTGGGTGCCCCTCACCCTAAGAAAAACAAGGCTTCGGCCTCTCTGTGACCTACAATTCTTTGCTCCTTCTAAAACAAGTCCTAGGAGCAAGACAATTTTCTGAGCTTGCAAGATAGAAAGAACTGACTACCTAGAATGCAGAAGGCTCTGAGTCAGAACCAGTGGCCTATACAAACACATTGCACTGAAGCCTCAGGTGGCTCAGGTCAACACCTTCTGGAAAACAAAGATACAGCCTGCTCCCTGGACAGAGGAGCATGGAGATGCCATCCCTCTGGCATCCTTTACAGATGCCCCAGAGGCCCATTTGATCCCTTCTCTAGATCCCTCAGACCTTGACTTTCAACAATTCCCTGCAGGCTATGTCAGCATCTTGTGCTGAAGTGATCAAGAATAGACCACGATGGAATAAGAGTCATTCTTAGCAGAAGCCACTTGAGTTCCTAGGCCCCTTACCTACCCGAAGGCAGAGCCTCACTAAAGAGCACAACCAAATTAAACAGGCATGCACGCTCTAGGAAACAGGGAAGATCAGCTCTCATTAGTGAAGACACTTTCAGTAAAGCAAGACGTCTCCCACATATGTACTTCCTGATTCCCTTGTCTTTCTGCTCTTACTTGTTTTCCCATGTGTCTTTTCTCCACTCTTCCTTCCTCTACAAAGGGAAGCCTCCAATTCTGATTAGCACTTTATGTTACATATGTTTTTGAACTCTTGGTCTCATTTTTTCTCTTGATAACCTGTCATTGTTCAGCTAAATGTACACACTCCCATCACTAAAACTAGCAACACTCTCTAGGATTCTCGCTAGTGTATGCTCTCATCAGCAGAGTCTCTTCTTGCATTCCCAATTGCCTTTGCTCAATAGGTGCTGTCAGCAATGGTGCTGAGAAAGGCAGAAGAATGGGGTCATGGCTCTTCTGATTTTCCTTGGTCTCACATCATCACAATGAACTATTTACACATAGCAAAAGCCATAGTAACTACAATGGAGCTCTCTCTACATCCCAGTTCTGATCACTGATATTTCCACTTGCTGCTTCTAGACAACCAACAACAGAGTCCTAAACAGCCCAGAGTATTGAGTGCCCTTTAAAAATTCCTGTAGGGGAACATACCTAAACAAACAAACAAAAAAAAAGCAATATACAGCAATCCAACAGCCAACATGAAACTGAATGGAGTGAAACTCAATGTGATTACTCTAAAATCAGGAACAAAACAAGGCTGTCTACTTTCTCAATATTTCTTCAGTATTGTACTTGAAATTCTATCTAGAGCAATAAGACAAAAGGAGATCAAGGGGATACAAATTGAAAAGGAAGAAGTCAAACTTTCACTATTTGCAGATGATATGATAGTTTACATAAGTAACCCAAAAACTCTACCAGGGAACTCCTACAGCTGATACACACCTTCAGCAAAATGACAGGATACAAGATAAACTCAAAAAATTCAGTAGCCCTACTATATACAGATGACAAATGGGATGAGAAAGAAATCAGCAAAACATCACCCTTTACAATAGCCACAAACAACATAAAATATCTTGGGGTAATGCTAACAAAACAAGTGAAATAAGAACTTTGAGTCTTTAAAGAAAGAAATTAAAGAAGATACCAGAAAATGGAAAGATCTCCCATGCTCTTGGATAGGTAGGATCAACATAAAAATGACAATCTTTCCAAAAAACAATCTACATATTCAATACAATCCCCATACAAATTTCAGCATAATTCTTTACAGACCTTGAAAGAAAAATCCTCAACTTTATATCGAAAAACAGAAGACCCAGAATAGCCAAAACAACCCTGTACAATACAGGAACATCTGGGGGCATTACCATCTCTGACTTCAAACTCTATTTTAGTACTATAGTCCTGAAAACAGCTTGGTATTGTCACAATAAATGGACAGGTATACCAATGGATTCAAATTGAAAATCCTGATATTATCCGACATACCTAGGAACACCTGATTTTTGACAAAGAAGCTAAATTTATACAATGGCAAAAAAGAAATCATCTTCAACAAATGGTGCTGGCATAAGTGGATACTGGTATGTAGAAGACTACAATTAGATCCATATCTATCACCATGCACAAAATTTAAGTTCAAATGGATCAAAGACCTCAACATAAATCCAGCCACACTGAACCTCTTAGAAAGTGTTCAAGTACCCTTGAATAAATTGGTACAGGACACTTCTTCCTGAATATAACACCAGTAGCACAGACACTGAGATCAACAATTAATAAATGGGACCTCCTGAAACTGAGAAGCTTCTGTAAGGCAAAGGACACAGTCAACAAGACAAAATGGCAGCCCACAGAATGGGAAAAGATCTTCACCAACCCCACATCTGACAGAGGGCTGATTTTCAAAATATACAAAGAACTCAAGAAGCTAGCCACCAAATCACAAAATAATCCAATTAAAAAGTGGGGAACATAACTAAATAGCGAATATTAAATAGAAGAATCTAAAATCCATGAAAGATACTTAAGAAAGTGCTCAACATCCTTAGCCATCTTGAAAATGCACATCAAAACAACTCTGAGATACATCTTACACCTGTCAGAATGGCTAATACCAAAAACACCAATAACAGTTTATACTGGAGAGGATATGGAGAAAGGGGTACACTTCTCTACTGCTGGTGGGTGTGCAAACTCATACAGCCACTTTGGAAATCAGTATGGTGGTTCTTCAGGAAGATGGGAATTAGTCTACCTCAAGATCCAGTAATTCCACTCTTCGGCACATACCCAAAAGATGCACATTCCTACAACAAGGACATCTGTTCAACTATGTTCATAGCAGCATTATTTGTAACAGCCAGAACCTAGAAGCAACCTAAATGCCCCTGAACTGAAGAATGGATGGAGAAAATGTGGTACATTTACACAATGGAGTACTGCTCAGAGGAAAAACACAATGAAATACTGACATTCGCAGGGAAATGGATGGAACTAGAAGAAAGCATCCTGGGTGAGGTAACCCAGTCACAAAAAGACAAACATGGTATGTACTCACTCATATATGCATTTTAGACATAGAACAAAGGATCACGAGCCTACAATCCACTCTGCCAGAAGAGCAAGGAAACAAGGAGGACCCTAGGAGAGACAAACATGGTTCCCTGGAGAAGGGGGAAGGGATATTAGCTATTGAGCACATTGGGAGCATGGAGGGAGGGGAGAGGGAGTTAGGAAAAAGAGAGGGGGAGAAGAAGAGGGGAGAGGTAGGCATGAGGGAACAGGATGATTGAGGAAAAGAACACAGGAGATCAAGAAAAGAGATACCATAATAGAGGGAGCCAAAGGAGAAATCTGGCACTGGGGAAATGCCTAGAGATCTAAAAGGATGAAACCAACTAACAATCTAAGCAATAGTGGAGAGGCTACCTTTAATGCCCTTCTATGATAATGAGATTGACAACTACCTTTATGCCATCCTAGAGCCTTCATCTAGTAGTTGATGGAAACAGAAGCAGACACCCACAGCTAAACACTGAGCCGAACTCCTGGAATCCAGTTCCAGAGAGGGAGGAGTGATAAGCAAAGGAGTCAAGACCAGGCTGGAGAAACCCACAGAGACGGCTGACCTGAACAAGGGGGAGCTCATGCACCCCAGTCTGATAGCTGGGAAAATAGCATATGACTGACCCATACCCCCTGAATATGGATGTTAGGAGAACTGGGCATTCTATGGGGCCTTTAGTAATGGATCAGTATTTATCCCTAGTATATGAATGGTCTTTGGAGCCCATCCCACATAGAGGGATACCTTCTCCACCTAGATACATGGGGGAAGGCCTGGGCCCCACCCCAAATGATATGACAGACTTTGAAGACTTCCCATGGCAGGCCTCACCCTCCCTGAGTAGCAGAAAGGGGGTGAGCTGGGATTTGGTGGGGGTGATAGGGGAGGATGGGAGGGTGGGGGAACATGGATTGACATGTAAAACAAGTTTGTTTCAAATTTAAATTTAAAAAGGAAAAAAAAAAATTCCTGTATCCTGTTCCACCCTTCTGAATGATTCCATGGGGGAAAAAAAAAAAAAAAAGCCTTCAAATCACCCACCCAGCTTGGAGACATCCCTGCAGTCCAGAATCCTCAATGATATGCAGGGGAGCAACAATGATATGGATGTGGCAGCTACCTACTTCCCTTAGAGCTGCACCCCACCTCCGATGCTCCCGGGACTCCTGCTAGAGGCACATTCAGCATATTCAGCAGCCCTGTCTTCTTGGCATTTCCTTGTATGTGACCTTCTTCAAGGCTGGGGGGAGTTGCGAGTTTGAACCCCCCTGTGGAGAAGCATGTGCCATGGAGCCAGCTGCTGGCTGGTCCCAGGAGAACTCAGGGGTCAGATTTTCAGCTGCCGCGGCTGCTGCTACTCTAGCCCACCCAGTCCTCCACCAGAGAAGCTAAAATGGGAGAGATGTTCAAAGAAGGAAATGAGAGGCACAGACTAAATTTGTGATGGGCTCTGCTCACGTCCTCTGTTCTCACACCAGCTCCAGCCTTCCAGCCTTCCTTGGCATTCCAGAAAGACCAGACCCTGGGCACTTAAGGAATTAAAGGAAGGCAATAAGGGACAGGAATTCTGGTGACAGGAACACTGGGGACATATCCCACCCTCCTGCCAGCCTATGTGCTGAGATGGTAGGGATTGCATCTGGAAACAGTCAGAAAGTCCTTCAGTGAGTGGAGGGGCTTATTTCTGCAGAAATAAGCATGTAAAAGTACATACAGTGTTGGCCTGTCTCACCATCAACCCACTGAGGAAATGCAAGCTAATACAAGAGGATTTTACCCTAAAACTAACTAAGCACCTAATTGTGGATAGCCAAGGAAGACCTAAGTGAATGTGTAGATAGCAAAAGAAGTTAAGACAATGTGTATTGTTCACATGGCAACAGCCATATCAAGGACTAAGGCCTCAGATCCATGGGAAATCAGCAAAGACTTCCTCTGGTACTAGTGTTTACAAGGATTGACCAATTTATAGAACAAGTAACAGTTGCAGCTTCCTCCTCCAGATGAGTACAACCTGAGACTATGCAGGTTTCCTACTGGGACTAGCTAACTCCTCCCCCTCTACTGTAAGTAATAAACACTACACACACTGAAGCTCCCAGGTATTAAGGTAATTGATGCCATTCCATCTGAGTGCGCACTGCCCATCTGACACAGCTTTTCTGTGCATGTATTTATCATTTCTTCAGAGTCACTGTCCTTCCTTCATTCCCTCACCACCACAGTCAGGCTTTCAGGACTTTGCCATACTGGACACCGTACCAAATAAAGACAGCACTTATTCAATGTTTACAGAAAGACATCCCAGTATAAATTGTTGGTGATCACATAACATAGAATACTTCTCCTGGTACTTTGTGTACATGTGGGTGGAGAAAAGGAGAAAGATAAACACTTGTGTGAGGGGTGCATGGATGTAGATGTGTATACATATAAAGATGACAGGTCAACCATTGAAGTCATTACTCAGGTACTATCTACCTTGTTTTCTGAGACAGTGTCTATCACTAGGGACCCCAAACCTAGAACTCACAGGTCACTTCTGCACCTGTTCCCATGCCTCAATGGGCATGGTCAGAGCAACAGGGGAGGGGGATATCTCACTACAAGTAAATAATATCAACATCATAAACTCAGTTTTAAAAAAAATCTAGTGTAATGGTCAGGTCAAGACCAGTCCCTGGTAACCACCACCAGGAACCATCCCTAATGACATATATGGATGTTGAGACAGAACTTCAAATGCAGCAGCAAAAAAGGATGCCTTTAGAAAAGCTCAGAAGATCATGTCACAGAGAAAATGTCACCCTCACCTTAGTAAACAATGTATTTCCATTTCATTCATCTGTGTAATTATGCTGAAGATTGCACATTACAACTTCTGCTGAAACTACCTCACTGGTAGATGGGAAAACTCACTGTATTTAGTTTTCCCAACCCATTCAGATACAGAAGACCCAGCCAACACACTTTCTTTGAATTGGCCTGACCTGTGTTTACAAGGTTCTCTGTTGCCCATTCTGCCTTGTCCTCATCCCAGGCCTATGCCACCAGCTTAAACAAACACTTGCATCTGCACACAAGAAACACACTCAGGTCTTTGTCTCTTCCAGGCAAAGACATAAAACAAACAAGTAAACAGGAAAGGTTGATATGATAAAAATGGAGCCAACCACAATTTTTGGCGAAGGCACACCAAACCAGCTAAACTCATTTTAAAAATCAAAACCAACTTGACAGGATGAATGCACAAATTCCTGGGTGCCAATCCAATCGAGTGGGCTCATCTCTGTCCAAATAAAAGCAATCATGGAGGAGTTAGCACTCTAAGCTCGTAGTGAGTCGGGCACTTTGCTGAAGGCTTTTGCGGATTCTCTTGTGCCATCACCACAACCCAAGCACGCAGCACTAGTCTATCTGAGTTCTCCAGCAGCACCAGGCACACTGAGAGATTAGGCACTTTTCCTAAAGAAACAGCTCAGCCCTCACCCCTGGCCTGCGTGTTGCTATTGCATTTGATCCTCAGGAATACCCTGGGCAGTTCCACATCTTGATTTTTACCCAGCATTGTACAAACTGCTGAAATTCCTGTGGCCAAGATCCAAAAATCTAACCTAGATGCTAGCAAAATTTTATATATATATATGTATATATATATATATACATATATATATACATATATATATGTATATATATATACATATATATATATATGAATGATACACTGAATGTTCATGATCAAGTTAGTACAGATCACTGAATTAGAATCTCTTAGGTTTTATGAATAATAATATCTAGTTAGGTTATATATCTGTCTTAAAATATTACTTACATGAGATGAAAGCACAAGATGCTTTAATATTTTTACTCATACATAATTATGCATTATAGACAATGTTGTGAATAATCATGAACAAAAAAATTCAGTTTAAAGGCTCTTAGCCCTCTCATTCTCTTCCTCCACCAGTATTTGTTATACACCCCTGAAATGCTGGCCTCTGTGATAGACCATGGATTACCAAACTGGAAGACATGGGCTTCTATCTCAAGAAATTCATAGTCTGGCCAGAGAAAGCCTGCAAAACTACAAGTTGGCATGTGTGCAATGAGATGAACACAGAATCCAGTTTGGAGATTCAGACAATTGGTCAATGAAGGACAGCACAGACAGTGGCAGGATGCTATGAACAGTTATGGCAAAGTCTTTTGAAGTATGTGTCTGCATGTTTCATGACTCCAGAGCAAAATGTGCTCATCAGAGCTGCTAAGGCTTTCCTGGAATGACAGTGTCATACACTCTCATAAGAAAGGAGAGGAGGAACTAGAACTTGGAGGAAAAGGCCATCTTCATACCACCATTATCTGTTCTTGGTACAAAAATTTAAGAGGTAGTGGAAGTTTCGAAAACATAAGACAACCTAGAAACATCAGTGAGCAAGATAGAGACAGATCCAGAAATTATGCCAGGAGGAATGACGGAAGAACTAAGGAAGAGAGAAGTTAGAGGGGTCTTGGTCGATCATCAGATTGGGAGGAGGGTTTAGTGCCAGCTCTCTTCCAGAAGGCAGAGTAAGTACCAAGGAGAGGGATGCACATGTGGTAAGGTCTTCTCCTGCTACAAAGTCAAATGACAGAAGAGAAAAGCCACATGGCGGTGGTTGGTACTCAGTGCCTATTCTTACTGCTTATGTGATACAGTGTCTGCTTCAAAAAAGCAGTTAGGGGAAGGGCATTACTGTAATCAATTTGTTCAACAATCTGCAACAGACGGAAATGTTTTCACCTAACATCTGCACGAGAAAATAGGTGTGAGGTGGAACTTCTGTCCTCTGAGAAGCCGAGGCCGGATTACCGGAGACTGAACTAAGAACAAAGAAATAAACTAACCCACATCCTAGTGAGAGTCCTGGGCCTTTAGGAGCTGAACTTGGGGAAATCGCTAAATGCTGCACCTTCCTCCTTGGAAATATGTCTAGGAGCAGGATCTTCTTCTGCAGCCCCTAACTGCCGCATCCTGATTCTGTTTCCAATATGACACATCTTCAGCTTTGCGAGTACACTGTGTTCCAAATTTGGGATAGAGAAATGAGACCTCATAAAACATATTTATTATTTTAAATAAAATTTATTATAAAGACTCCGGAAATAATTAAAAGTGAAGGCGAGGGTGTAAAGATTTCACTAGAATGATAAATGGGTATTTTTTGGAGAACATGTACACAGAAAATTACAAAGAACCGCGGGAGTGCTTCTCTGCCCTTCCTACCTGATTGGCTGACCCAAGCAATACAAAAACAAAAAACAAACAAACAAACAAACAAAAAACCCTGCACAAACCGTAGCCCCGCCTCAAGCTTACCTCTTTCATCTGCCTGAAGCCATGCCCAAATGGGTGTGGCTACCATTACAGACAAGACTGCTACACAAAAGCATCACACACCAATATTTTTTTTCCTTTTTTTGAAATTATTTTTCTTATTTTACATATCAATCCCAGTTTCCTCTCCCTCCTATCCTCCCTGCCCCACCACCACCCCTCCCATCCCCCACCCACTCCATAGGGAGGGTGAGGCCTTCCAGGAGGGATCATCAAAATCTGTCAAGTCATTTGGGGTAAGGCCTAGGCCCTCCCTCCTCTCTCTAGGCTGAAAGAGTATTCCTCCATGGGGAATGTGCTCCCAAAGTCCTTTCATGCACCTTTCAGGGATAGATCCTGGTTCCAGTGCCAGGGGTCTTGTAGACTGCCCAGGCCTTCTGAGACCCAAGTTCAGGGGGTCTGAGTAGGTCCAATGCTGGTTTCCCAGCTATCAGTCTGGGGTCCATGAGCTCCCCCTTGTTCAGGTCAGCTGTCTCTGTGGGTTTCTGTAGCCTGGTCTTGACCCCTTTTCTTATCACTCCTCCCTCTCTGCAACTGGATTCCAGGAGTTTGACTCAGTGTTTAGCTGTGGGTACCTGCTTCTGTTTTCATCAGCTACTGGATGAGGGCTCTAGGATGGCATGTAAGGTAGTAGTTATCAATCTCATTGTCAGAGAAGGGCATTTAAGGTAGTCTCTCCACCATTGCTCAGATTGTTAGTTGGGGTCATCCTTGTAGGTCTCTGGACATTTCTCTAGTGTCAGTTTCCTCTTCAAACCTATAATGGCTCCCTCTATTATGGTATCTTTTTTCTTGCTCTCGTCTATTCATCCTCTGAGTCAATCTTCTGGGTTCCTCATATTCTCTCTCCTCCTCTTCTCCCCTTTTCTTTCTCCTAACTCCCTCTCCCACTCCCAGTATGCTCAGGAGATCTTGTTCCTTTCCTCTTCTGTGGGGGACCTTGTATGACTATCTTAGGGTCCTAACTTCTCTGGTGGTATGAATTGTAGGCTGGTTATCCTTTTCTCTATGTCTAAAATCCATATATGAGTGAGTACATCCCATGTTCGTCTTTTATCACACACCAATATTAACCAGACCCAAAATCTACACAGACTGCAAGCTATCTCTCATATACAGAATCTAGACAACGGTCTATGTGCATGTGAAAACAATGCTAGAAAGAGAAGGTTGGGCTCCCAGGGATAAAAAAGAGAATCTGTACTTTTCCCGGCAAGTACAAAGATTTCTCTTTCAATATTTCTAATCACAATGACCACTGTCAGCCAACACTCAGTGTTCATTCCCTCTTCTACGTTCACAGAAGAATGAGTTGCACACCACCAGGCGGCGGCCACATCTTCTGCCCACCAGCCCTGGGAAATCTTGGACTCATCCACTTCCTGTCCAATACGGCCCATCTGCTTCTGACTCCATCAGCTCAACCACCGGCAAGAATGCAGAGCTTCAATCATGTGTCTATGCATTGCTGCATGATGTCCACAGATAGCAAGAACCCTGCCACCTCAGCCTGGTAAGAACCCAGCATGGCACCCTGACACCTGATCCCGCCTTGATAGCTGACCAGACTTCACCCTCTCCCAGGTAACCATCTGGTCCACCTACTGCCTTGAAACAGTCCTTGAAGTAGGTTTAAACCTGAATTGCCTCCATCCTGATTCTTCCTGGAAGTGGTTTTCTGCCTGTGGACCCCACCCTCCTGCTTGGTATGCTTCTCACTTGCTGTGCTTTGCTGCTGGCTGAGGCCAAGCTCTCTGACACAGTACAGGGCAGGGTTTCTATGTCTCCATACTTACTGTAAGAGTCCCAAGTAAAATCACCCTTAGCACAATTTAACAAGTGCTCTTGAATAGTTTTTCCTCAATGACCTGTTAGGTTGACCACGAAGTACTGACTAATTCTTAGACCCATTCAAAGCCCTTAAAGGCATTAGTCATTTTGGGTGTTGTTTTTGAGAGAACAGATCACCCCTGATGAGAGTTCCAGCACGAGAAAGGGTTTGCTTGCCCTTTATCTGAGCCTCGGGTCCTTTGTTAAAGGGTACCTGAACTCTCAGCCCCCCACCCTGTTACCAGCTCTTGCCTGTAATAAGCTGAACACAACAAAGTGCTAAGTGTAATTTCATAGAAAACAAAGCCATATACGCGATATGAAAGCTAATCTCGATTGGAGGGAAAACTCTCTCCTCTGACTTTGGCAACCCCCATCTTCAGAAAGAAGAGGCCTTCTGGCAGCGTGGATGTCATGGGTGCTGGAGTGGCTCAACTCCTGGCTGCAGCAGTGTCCCTAGTCCCAGCAGCTGCTGGCATGGCCAGCTCGGTTCGGACAATCCCTGGATCAGACTGACCTCTAGGGGCCGCGCAGCAACCGGCAACCAGGGCCCGTGCACACAAAAGGAGCCTTGGAGGCTTGCAGCGAGAGCCTGCCAGAGCATCCCTGGTGCAGGGCTCTCAGATGCAGACACCACAAAGCCAAAACATTAACATTTTGCTTGCTATTTATTCAGCTTCTTTGTCTTTAATTCCCCGTCGCCAAGTAGCCTCCAAATGTGTCTCTTTCGGTATCAAAGTGATCGCCTCGGATTAAAGCATTCCTTCTGGAAAGATACCTTAATTAAAATGTGTGTGGTGGGGAGGGGTGGGTGGGCAGCAGCAGCTTTCTAACTCCTCTATGAGAAAAAGGAAAAACAACAAAAATTAAACGGTTCAAGTAAAGAATAAATGGCCTTTTCACAGTGTGAGACAGAAATTAGTTGTAAGCTTTGGGTGTTTCTGGTGGGTTTCTACATTGAAGGCAGGGACCTCAAGTTAACATTAGCTGAGCACCTACTATGTGCTGAGCACTATCCTCAGTGTATCTATTCATGCTACATGTTTTATTGTGAGGACAGTGGGGGGGGGTGGCAGAGATGGTGACCCTCAAAGTCTTAGCCTACAGCTAGTTAAGTCAGGATGAAACTCCAGAGCACAGTTTCTTCTTTAACTGCTGTGTCTAAATACGCCTCCCCCGATAATTCTCAAGCTATTTCAGATTCAAGCTAGAATTCTCAACATCTTCACTCATCAACAGCAAGCCACTATTAACACATAGGTAGTCTAGTCTAGCACCTCGTGCACAAGGGAAAGGCAAGGGAGACTCCCAGAGGGAGAAAGGAAGCAGCGTTTTCTATAAGGTCACTTCCATGGGCAAGCTTTCCACACTGGGGAACTATCACTGGCAAAAGACTTAATCGTTGCTTTGGAGAAGAGCCATCCCCTCTGCCTCTGAGTTCTCATTTCAGTGATGGGAAGGAAGAGTGAAGAGCCTTCGCGGTAGTCAGATCTCCAGGAAGTTAGGTGAATACCGCATGGCACAGGCTTGGTGAGTGCCTGGCCCAGACTACACTTTGACTAGAAGTGCCCAAATGGTCAGTACAGCTTTATTGTGGTTTGTTATTGAAACCTATATCTGCAAACTTGGGGTGATGGAAAAAGATGATTATGAAGCTGATTTCCTCGTGAAAAGGTGTGTGTTGGAGTTCTCCAGAGAAACAAAACCAAGAGGGTGGATGTGTAGAGAGAGGTAATAAGAGATTGACTAAAGAAATTAGATTACGTGGTTGTAGAAGCTGAAAAACACATAGGCAAGCTGGAGACCTGGAGAATACCGTAACAGATGACCTAAGAAGTTAGGGGATCCACTAATGCAAGCTTTATGGTCTAAAAGCCAGAGACCCTGAGCCATGGTCTCGAACCTGAAAAACCTATGATGCCTCTCAAGGTACGTAGGCCCGACCAACTCCGTGGTGCCCTATAACAAGTAATGCACACAGAAATATAGCTGCATCAAACACAGCAGGAACCATTCATGTCTAGCATCCTCCCAAGTTCAGGACTGCTTAACTGGTTTCTTACACACACGCACGCACACACACACACACACACACACACACACACACACACACACACAGATACACGCAAGCACGCACACACACACACACACGCATGCACGCACGCACGCATGCATGCACGCACACCAATCCACTACTGGTTCTTGCACGTTCCTGTTCTTTTCCTTTTGATATCCATTTGGTTTGTTTTTATCTCCCTTTGGTTAGGCTTTTACTATTCTTCATACAGATGTCTACCGTGTTTTTTTTTTCATTTCCTGACTTCTGGCTTCTTTTCCAGGTCATGCCATAGGCCAGGCTGGAGACTCTCCCATGAAGCTTGGCTCTGGTTATGGCCTCAGATGGACCCTACACAGCCTATTGGTAGTGCTTGGGCTATGGGCTGTTTTCAATTCTCTGGGTTTGGATCTTGGTGACTCAAGATCTTGCTTTGTCTGCATCCTCACAAATATTACATACTTTCTATAAATATCACTTTGTTCTTCTGTAAAGTATAATTAATTATTGGTCAATTTTAAACTGTAGGGTATGAGGATGCATTTTGACCGTCATTTTGACTAGAGTGGGAAGTAGCTAAATTACTCTGTCACATGTCTGGCTATGTCTGTGAGGGCATGTCTAGAGACAGTTAGGTCATAAGGGTCAGGACTCAATGACTGCTTCAGGAGTCACTGAGAAGAAAGAAGGCTGAGTCTGAGTAGGAGGGAGGAGGTCATGGAGGGTGTGTGTGTAGGGGCTGTAGGGGAAGTGTCCTGGCCACTTCCTGCTCTGATCTGCATTCTGCTCACCATGCTGTGAGCTTTCTGATTACTGGACTAGACTAGCTCTGCTCTGTCACCTCCTATTTGTGAAGATGGCCTGGGACTTCCGAGGAGAGCAACACAAATCTCACCTCCTTTCTGGTTGTGGCCACAGTGAACAACAGGCTGGATAGTGAGTCCTTTGGGTCAAAATAGAAAAGAAATACATAGTGGGATCTAACAGCAATACTCCACCCACCCCCATCAGCAGGTACCAGGGTAACCCTTGTTACCTTGGCTACTCTGGGCATTTTAATCCCAGAGACCAAAGGAAGATTTGTGACAACCCTATCTATGAGTATATGAGCATCACCAGACCTAGATGAGATGTGTGATAGAATTTAGTCATATATAGGATGACAGTTGGTTCATATCCATTGTGGATCACTGGCCTCATTCATTTGCCCGCTTTCTGGCCAGAGCCCTGGGATAATACTGTAGAATGAAGAGTACTTGGGTCCTTACCCTTTGTGATTGAATAACCCAATGAAGGACACAAACAGTCAAATGCTCATTTACAGTGTATGATGTATCCTACAACCCTGGCATAGGAAAAAAAAACAGCAAGAAGGACTTAGAGAAGAAAACCTAGCCAATTCTGTTCATGGCGATAGAAGAGGAAAGAGTCAAGGACAGCTACAAGGAAAGTAACAATTAGATTTAACATGAGATTACATTGCCAGACTGGAACATCAGTCCCCCAAAATAGAATCGATATGTGCAAATTACAAGAAGACTGAAACAGAATGGATGGAATTTTTGACTCCTAACTCTAGCCTCACTACTATGCATATCAGATAAGTGACGACTTTGACTGCTGTCCCTTCCAGATCCATGACATATTCTACTCAACTCACTCCTTGTGTCAGTGCTGATGCTTGCAAACGCTTGATCATGGCCAGTGACAGACAGCACAAAGCCTTCTTTAACTTTAGTACAAGGAATCGAGTCTTGAACATACAGAGATGAAAAAGCTGCATCTTTCTCCTGTCTAATTCTTTAAGTACATTGGAACTGAAGAACTATCTGTAATCAAGCATCTTGGACCATCATGGTGTTGCTAGAACAAGGCAGTAACCACTGGTAATGGGAGTTTTCTATTTCTCACACTAATCTCCAGTCACCTTGGACAGCCTCCTTGCCTGATTCTATCACACTATTCTTCAGAAAGAGCTCATTACCTGCTGATGCTCTCTTGAAGTGGAAGGTGTTATGCTCTTTGCAATGTTCTATTTTTATTTTTAAATGCTCAGTTGGGAATGCTAAACTTTGTTTTGCTAAGTCATTTGTAACTGATACTGAATAAATAGCATATGATCTGAAGTCTATAAATTTGTCTCCAAGCTTCAAAGACTTCCATTCCCAAAGGCTGGAACTCTGGCATCTCACCCAGCCACATGGTTGAAATGTTGGTGAGCTGAGGGCAAAACTTTCCATAAAAATCTTTAAAAATAGTCTTTAAAAATAGACTCACAGTCACAATTGGGACAAGCCCCTCTCCTTGCTTGTTGACCTGCATTTCTGCTGCCCTTACCAGGAATTTTAGTCCTCACAGTGACCCCCATCAGGGAAGAAGCTAAAGACAGAAGTAGAAAACTGATGGATACCCTCCCTAAAACACCAAGTCCAAAGCACATTCCTTCGTGGGATCCTTGCATAGCATGTGTTGACCATTCACTATGGATCAAGTGCCATGAATGCCACAGCAAACACACCAGAGTCCTACGCCTTACGTGAGCAGGCATCCTGCAAGACAGAGAACAGAGACCAGGACTAGCAGGTGTGAGAAGAAATGCGAAGCCTGTGCTGTGGTTAGGATATGGTTAGAGTATCCTCTAGGAGTATGTGTCAAAAGTTAATCCACTGGGAAAGTGAAAACTTGGTCTATCTATAATGCTTAGCACTGGAGACATTGGAAGTGAGCAGAATTCCACAACATCATTGGGGAGCCCACGGGTTGAATCCTGGTGGCTTTGTAAAAAGAGAGATCAGACAGGCGCAGACATATGTACACTTCTTGTCACATGACATCTCATGGCCTGCATCAGAGTCCCCACCAGGCCTACCTTTTCATCATGCAGAATCTTTCAGAAAGCACCATTTGTGACTGTATCTCTATCTGCTCACTGTGGGACCACACCGCTATTACAATTTCACTGAGGCCTGAAGAAAAAAGAAGAGATAAATTGGCTTCATCTGTTTTAACTTTCTTGTTTTAAAATTTATATAGTAATAATAGAAACATCGTGCTATTAATGCCACCATCATTTCTAAGTCTTCTTCCCACCCCTGCCAGGCCTATAATCCCAGATGTCTATGTGGCTGAGGCAGGAGGATCACATTAACTCCTACCAGAACCATAGAGTAAGCCTAAGGTCAATCTAGGTAACTAACCGAGATCTTGTCTCAAAATTTGAAAAGAAAAAAATTCTAAAAAGTGGGCTATGGAATAGCTCAGTGGTGGGGTGCTTGCAAAGCATATGAAAGGCCTAGAGTCAGTTTTCAATAAGGCAAAGAAATTTTTGAATGAAATACAATAAACATCACATGTAACAAGCTTTCTTTTGGGACACAAACCAGCTCCCAAATCATGACGTAGAAACTCAACATTGGTTATGAATGCTTGGCCTTATCTTTGTTCTACTAGCTCTTATAATTTATTGTAACCTGTTTCTTTTCATCTATATTTTGCCTCTGGGATTTTTACCTTTCTTTCACTCTGTTTGTCCTTCTGTGTGTCTGGCTTGCTGGTGGCTGCCTGGCTGTCTAGCCCAGGGTACCTTCCTTTCTTTCTCTTTCATTTTTTCTCTTCTCTCAAGCCTGGATTCCCCCTCCTACTTATTCTCTCTGCCCATCAGCCCCACCTATCCCTCTATTCCTAGTTATTGGCTTTTTATTAAACCAAGCAGGTGCCTTAGGCAGGCAAAGCAACACATCTTTATATCATTAAACAAATGCAACATAAACAAAACATAAGAAATCATCCAATTTAAAATTAAGGCACAGATTTAAACAAAGGATTTTCAACAGAGGGATCGCAAACGGTCAAGAAACACTTAAAGACATGTTCATCATCCTTAGCCATCAGGGAACTGCAAATCAAAATGATTTTGAGATTCCATCTGACACCTGTCAAAATGGCTAAGATCAAAAACAACAAGTAACAGCTCATACTGGTGAGGATATAAAGCAAGAGGAATATTCCTCCATTGCTGGAAGGAGTACAAATTTGTATAGCTACTTTGGAAATCAAAATGGTGGTTTCTCAGAAACCTAGCTATAACTGTCCTCAGAATAGATCCAAAGGACACTTGTTCAACTATGTTCATTGCAGCTTTATTTGTAATAGCCAGAATTTGGCTATTAGATGTCCCTCAACTGAAAAAAACAATGGATAAAGAAAAAGTACATTTACACAATGGAGTTTTACTCAGCTGTTAAAAACAATGACATCATGAAATTTGCTGACAAATGAATTAAACAATAAAAGATCATCCTGGGTGAGGTAACCCAGACCCAGAAAGACAAATATGGTATGTACTCAGTTATGATTGGATATTAACTATAAAATAAAGAATAACCATGCTACAATCCACAGACCCAGAGAAGCTAAGTAATAAGGAGGGCTGGGGCAGGGCAGGGAACACGTGAATCTCTCATTGAAGGGGAAACAGAAAAGACATTGTCAGTGGATGGATGGGAACAGGAGGGATCAGGGGAGGAAAGGATGAAGAGAGAGGGTACTAGGCGAGACAACTGGAATCTGAGGACATCTCTGGGATAAGCTAGAAACCTAGAGCAATGGAAACTCCCAGGAATCTGAGGGTGACCCTAGCTAACACTTCTAGAAATGGGAGATAGGGAGCCTTAACTGATAATCTCTTTTTTTAATTTTAGTATTTAATATTTGTTTCTTATTTTACATATCAATCCCAGTTACCTCTCCTTCCCACCTTCCCATGTCCCCCACAGAGCCCCCCAACCCATCCCCCAACCACTCCCCAGGGAGGGTGAGGCCTTCCATGAGGGATCATCAAAGTCTGTCAAGTCATTTGGGGTAGGACATAGGCCCTCCCCCATATCTTTAGGCTCTGACATGTCTTTCCTCTTAAAAACAGGAAAGACTTCCAGTGGAGGGACTGGGACACAACCACTGACACAGACCTTTCAACCTATAATTTGTCTTGCCTATAGGGTGTGCTGGGGAAAAGATGGCACAGAAATTGTGGTAGTCATCAATCAATGATTGGCCCAGCTTGAGACCCATACCATGAATAAGAGCTTGCCCCTAGAGCCAGAACCCAAAGGCAGGATACCCTGGAGACCTAGTAGAGCACCAAATACAACTGGAAAAAGCAATCAATGAAATGGCCCCTAAGGACACTGTGTTATACCCATAGATTGGTCCCTAGTGCAACTGACATTAGTGAGACTTCACCCAGCAACTGATGAAAACTGATGTAGAGACCCACAGCAAAGCATTAGGCTGAGTTCAGGCATTCTGCAGAAGAGGGGGGAGGTCAGGGGCACCACAAGAAAATCCACAGAACCAACTAATCTATACTCATAGGGGCTCACGAAGACTGATTTGACAACCAGGGAGCCACAGAAGTCTGACCTAGACCCTATACATTTGTATAGCTTGGTCCTCCTGTGGGAGTCCTAACAATGGAGACAAAGGCTGACTCTGTTGCCTCCTAAAAGACCCATTCCTCCTATTGGATTGCCTCATTCAGCCATAACAGAAGAGGAGAAGCCATGGCTGACTGATATCCATGGGAAGCCAAATCATTTTTTAAGAGAAACAGAGGGGGAGTGGTTGGGGGGAAGGTGGAAGAGAAGAAGAAAGGGAGGGGGACACTTTGACTGGGGTATAAAAACCAAAAGATGGCATCAAGAAATGTGTAGGTAAATGTATGGAACTAGAAAAATTCATCCTGAAAGACAAAATGGTGTGTACTCACTCACAAGTAGATACTATCTGGGAAGTATAATCATGCTATAATCCATAGACAGAGAGGCTAAGTAATAAGGGAGGGCCCAAGGGTAGGGGGGAGATTCATGGATTTCCCTGGTAAGGGGAAATAGAATAGAGTTTGAGGGAGCACTGAAGATAGAGAGGGACAGAAACAGGGGGGATCAGCAGTGGGTAATGGAAGGAGAGAATACTGGGAGAGACAACTGGAATTGGGGGAGTTGTCTTTAAAGGCAAGGTAGAAACCTATTACAATGGAGGTTCCCTGGAATCTATAAGGGTGGCTCTAGAGAAGACTCCTAGTCATGTGGGATATAGAGCCTGAACCCACCGTCTTCTGTAACAACAACCTAGCCAGAAAACCTTTGACCTACAATTTGTCCTGCCTACAAGAGGTGCTGTGGTAAAGGTGGCTCAGAACTTATGGGATAGGCCAACTAAGGACTGGTCCAACTTGAGACACATACTTTGAGAATGAGCCCATGCCTGTCACTGCATGGAGGGCCAGGAACCAGAGGCTGGATAGCCCAGAGACCTAGGATAGAACCAACCAATCACAGTCAAGAAAAGGAAAAATGTCAATGGAATGATTCCTAATGTTATTCTGCTATATTCATACACTGGAGTCTGGAATAGTCATCAACAAAGAGGTTTCATCTAGCACATGACAGGAGCAAATACAGAGATCCACAGCCAAACATTATGGGGAGCTCAGGAAACCCCTCAAAAGAGGGAGAGGAAGGAATGTAGGAGCCAGAGAGGTCAAGAATACCACAAGAACACAGCTCACAGAATCAACTAACCCCAGCTCATAGGGGCTCACAGAGATTGAAGAGAAAATTGGGCAGTATGGGTCTGATGTAGGTCCTCTGCCTATATGTTATGGTTGTGTAGTTTGGTGTTCTTATGGGGCTCATAACAATGGCTATGGGGGCTGTCTCTGACTCTTGCCTGCTTTTGGAATCTTTCTCTTCCTATTGGATTGCCTCGTCCAGCCTTGATATGAGAGTATGTGCATAGTTTTATTGTAACTTGTTATGCTATGTTTGGTTTCCCCTGCTGTTTTCTGAAGGGAAACAGAGGAGGAGTGGACCTGGGGGAATGAAGGAGGGGAGCTGGGAGAAAATGAGGGAGAGGAAACTATAGTCGGGATGGATTGGGATATATGAAAAAGAATAAATTTTTTAAAACATAAATGAGATAGTTAGATGGTATGGATATTCTATGTTCACTGTTTTGGAGACACTATATTCCACACTGCCTTATTAAACTTATTTCAAACAGCATATAAAGGCACTTTTTTCCCTGTCTAAGTCCCCACTAACAATTTTTATAATAACGACTCTGATGTAAGGTAGAGAGTGTCTCATTGTATTCTTAATTTTCTTGATGACTAAATAATTTTTTTCATAAAGTTGATGGACATTTGTGTTTCTTCTTTTGTGTTATTTAGACTCTCACATCCTTTGAACAATTTGTTTTCTTACATTTTATTTGTTGTTCAATTGTTTGCTTACTTTTAGTTCTTTATTTAGTATAATCCTCTATGAGGTTAATAGAGGGCAAACACTGCCTCATTCTGTAGATACTCTTCATTCTATCTTTTTTTTCTTGGCAGAACCTTTGGATGTAATTCTATTGTCAACTCTTATTTGTTTCATCTATATTTGAAGTCTTATCCAAGAAATCTACCTGTGCCAATATTCTGACATGTTTCCTGAAATACACATGACTATAATCATATTTCTCCATGGCACATTATAGATAAATTTTTAAAAATTAAGACAAAGAGAGTGGATTACACTCTGCAAGAGAAAAGTGTCACACAACATTCAAAGACAATTAGACAAATAGCAGATATCTCAGAAGAAACTCTGAATGCCAAAGAGCATTTGTGAACCTGAAAGGTAATAATTACCTACCAAGATTATTATGCCCAGTGAGGTTGTCCTTCAAAGTCAAATGAGAAGTAAAGACCTTTCATTATAAGCAAATATTACAGAAATTCACTACCACTAGACTAGAATTATAAAAGATTATTTAGGGGATCCTGCACCCAGAAAATAGTTTATTAAATACCATCATTAATGATGTGAATAAATCTCACTAGAATGGGAGATATACCAATGAGGAATACAAAATAAGTATTTCCAATACAGTAAATCATTAAATTTATAAAAATGAAAGGAAGAAACATGCAAAAATATTTAAAACTACTTGGATAAAATTAAAATAAAATATAATAAATGTGTATGTCCCAAATGTAAGAACAGTACCTAATTTTATAAAAGTAAACACTACTAGACACAAAGATGATCATCCACCCCTCTTCCTGGCAGCCACCACTGCTGTCTGTCTGTCTGTCTCCTCACATCAGGGCCTAAGACTCTTTAATCCTTCCTACTGATGGCTTCTCATAATACATGTCTTAAGTGCTGATGGTGGCAATGAATCTCATCACCTGTGTGGCTTTCCCATGGCATGTCCAGGGATAAAGGGTGAGACCCTGATGAACAAGCTCACCAAATATCCTATGCAGACGAGCGTAGATTTGTCTAGTCCCTTCTGCACATTTTAAAATGGCAGCCATACAATGATAGTGTTAGGCTGAGAAAAAATGGCAATAGATGTTTCATTAAATTAGAATAACTATGGACATGAAGCAGCAAGCTCTCCCATACTTAAGCCATCTTGTCACTTCATTGCCAAAACTGGGCTGTACTGACCAATAGCTTGATACAAAAACAGGAACCACTGCCTATGTCAACTAAGGCGCGTTGCATTGCTAAAGCTGTACTGGGAGGTCCAAGCAGGTTATAAAAGTGAGACCCATCAACTTGATGTATGTGGAGAAGACATTCAGGCAAAGAGGGCCTTCCTACCAGAGTGGGTGTGAGAATTAGGCAAAGAAAAAGATGGCTAGAACCGCTGAAATATCTCTCTGTCTGTCTCTGTCTCTGTGTCTGTGTGTCTCTCTCTATTTGGTGAAAGTATCTGAGGTTTTCCCTTTCTGCAAGAGAATAAACTGTTAATAAGAAGAATTTTGTCTTATAGGCCTCCTCACATAAGGCGCTGGCATTTCCTGTAATGTTCGTGGAAGAGAGGTGATCGATAAATGCTCAACATAAAACTACTTAATACAAACAGCCCAACTCTCCCTTCTCCTCCCCACAGCTTCTGCAAAAGGACCATCTCATTGTAGTAAAAATGAGCATGTGGTTATTATGCACAGAGATTTGTATTCTCCTGCAGTTTTCTGGCATCAAATGCATTCTCTAAGAGTGGTGAGAGTCTTCAGTTGCCGAGAAACACAGAAGAATTCTTCTGCCTGGAAACCCGGCTGCTTTGATCTATCTGCTTTCCATTTCGCTGCCCATCTTTCTGCTGGCATGCGATGTTGGGTGATGGTAGGCAAGGACCGCAGGCAGGAAAAATGCAGTGTTGTAGGAAGCAAATGATCACTTCGAGACTTCACTGTTTAATATTGCAAAAGCCTGTGGAGGGGGGGGTGCTTGAGAAAAGCCAGTGGGCAAGCTGTAGTCTGCATCCAAGGCAGTTCCTGTGCTCTGCCTTCATTTCCCAACTTCCTTTGGGGGGAAGAACCATCCCTTCAATGCCTTTCCACACAAAGTCTGAAATACCTAGCAAAGTGACTCCCAGTGGGGCAGATCTGGATGGTTCCTACAATCAGAACGAACTGCTTTAATATCTTCAATTACTGAAGTTTTCTCTTTCTTTTGTTCTACAATCTTAGTCCCGTTTGTGAATAAAATTTTATATCTGGGGAGTCCCCTTCCTCTTCTTCACACTTTTGTGGGGGACCTAATTAAGGACCGAGGAGGCTTTCCTCACAGAGTATCACAGGGATAAAACAAAACCTAGAAACAGACTACACATTAAACCCTCCAATCACACACTTTCCACGGTGTCTCTTAGTTTGATAACCTTTGACACACTGTCTCATGAGCTAATGCATGTGGTAGCAATTATAGGTACCCTCCCAGAGTCACTAATGTCACCAAAGCTAAGGCATGCAGCAGCAGTCTGCAGGAAAGAGCATGAGCCTTGACTCTTGGCTTTCTCTCCATCTCTGCGCCTTGGAGAAGTTGCTTTAGCTCTGTGATGGTCAACCCTGGTGTGGAACTAGATGAATTTGAGAAGTGCAGTAGGAGTAAGGCAAACCTACCCCATATGAAGAGTCATTTCCAAGGAGGATTCACTGAAGGGAGACTGGGATCAGCTGTAATAAAAGGGTAGGGGCAGGAATTCAGTCTGTGGGGGAATCTCCTCTCTCTCTCTCTCTCTCTCTCTCTATCTATCTATCTATCTATCTCTATCTATCTATCTATCTATCTGAGACCATGAATCAAAATAAATTCATCTACCTTTAAGCTGTTTCTCTAAAGTATTTAATCATGACAACAATAGAATGGCCTACACATGTTCTTCTTCTCATCCAGGGGAATGAAGGAAGACAAAATATTTTATAGAGACAGTACAGCTTGACAGTCCTGACGTCCCAGCACGCTCCCCATATATTTAGCAATCATTAGTTGTGCTGTAATTATTCTAAACCATCAGCACTTTACTGTTTAGCTATTTCAACTTTTTTCTTATCTTAAATGATGAACACAAGTTCAGGAGAGGGGAAGAGAATGAAGAGTCCTTTCCCAAACAGGTGATCATGGGCAAGACCTCTAAGTCCCCCAAACTGCCAGGGACTGACCTCACAGGAAGACTTACAGTACCTTAAGTAGCTCTTTCCCATGTGGGACAGATCTGTGTGTAAGCACCCTGGCCCTGTGTTTGCAGGAACTCTGCAAACAGCTCCTGCTATTCCTAGTTGGCTGTTCTGAAGCAGACAGAATTGGTCTTATTTTCTGTTTAGTATAAGAGGGTGTGCAGAAGACAGAAATCTCTTTCTATTCCGTCCCACCATTGTGCACATTACCTGGCTCAGGCCTTAAATATCTGTTAGCAGTCACGAGAGAACTCCATTGACTTAAAGTTAATTTGCTTCTATTTCATCATAGGTACTCTGTCCTGTTACTCAGATTGTCTGTCTAAGAGATCCCTCAGGACCTAGAAAGATGGCTTGGTGGTTAAGAGCACTTGCTGCTCTTCTGATGACCTGGGTTTAACTTGAACACACATACAGCAGCTCACAGCTGTCTGTTAAGTCCAGTTCCATGGGAACCGATGCCTTCTTTTAGCCTCTATGGCCACCAAATACACATACAATGCATGGGCATAAAACAATTATGTACATAATAAAATAAAATTTAAAGACTTTAAGTGGTCCATCAGTTTTAGCACAGTATTCCAGACAAAAAAAAAATAATAATAATAGTCATCACCCACCTCTTTCTATTTGGCCTCTTCATTCCTTCACTGAACTCATTCAGAAAAAAATTGAATCAGCTACACTTGTTCCTAGAAAATTCTTGGAGATTCCAAAGTATGGATTATATTTAGTTAGTACACATCCCAACATACTCAGCTGTTGACTAATGATTACATTTCCCTTTAGGGAGAAAACATGCTAGCTCTGTCTAAATCTGTGCTGCTACTAATTTCAGCCCACACCAACCATTGGATCTTTATTTTGTTCCCCATGTTGGATTCTGAGCTTCTGTTCTCATTTCCAATTGACCTAATCCTTCTCCAAAATTAAATTTTGAGAAATAGACATTTTCTGAATTAATATTTCTACCCGCGCAATGTTTAGTAGTTGCTAATCTCTCTCCTTCTCTCTTCACTAGGAGAATCATGTCTTTCTCTGCCCCCTTCCACCTACACAATTGCAGAAAAACACGGCCAAAGAAACCACACCATCAGATGGCCATCATCACAAAGCACATGGGTGACTGAAGAAAAAGAGAGAAGGGAATGTTGCATTATGGGAGGTTTTTCTAGTGCCCTGTGCTTCTGCAGGAAAGTCAGCTCCAGTAGTGACTGGATGCTGTTTTAATCCCAGAAAAACAGCTGGCATAGCTGTTTTTTCATCATTTTTTATTTATTTTACATACCTACCAGTTTTCCCTTCCTCCTCTCCTCCCATTCTCTCCCCATCTCCCTTTTCACCCCCCCCATCCCATCTACCACTCCTGCATCTCCATTCGCATGGGGTAACCTGGAAACAACCTAGATGCCCCTCAACCAAAGAATGGGTAAAGAAAGTGTGGTAAATCTACACAATGGAGTATGACTCAGCAGAAAAAAAAATGAGATCATGAAATTAGCAGGCAAATGGATGGAAGTAGAAATAAATCATCCTGAGCGAAGTAACCCAAACCCAAAACAAACATACTATGTACTCAATAATAAGTGGATATCAGATGTAAACAAAGAATAACCAGGCTACAATCCTCAGCCCCAGAGCAGCTAGGTAACATGAAGGACCCTAAGAGGGACGAATGAATCTCCCTGGGAAGAGGAAATAGATGAGACGTCCTGGGTAAACTGGGGGTGGGGGTAGAGGAGAGGGGATGGGGAGATGGGAAAAATGACATACCTAATTTTAACAGTTCATGGAAAAGCCTAGTGAGTCCAGTGCACTATTAGCCTCCACACTCATGATGTAACAGACAAGAGGGGAATGTATTCCGAAGTAGACTTTCACAAGACAACATGGATAGAAAAAGTAGGCGCATTTTTCCACTGTTGATTTTATTTATTTATTTACTTACTTACTTACTTACTTATTTATTTATTGAAGACTTGTACTTCTACAACTTTCAGGCCACTAATTCTTTCTGAAGTAAGTGTTCTGTTTCTTGAGAAGTCAAACAAAATTCTCCAAGTTCAAACCACTGACCAATAGGAGACTAGAAGACAGGCCACCTCTGGGACACGGGCAGGGCCAATGAGGAGCAGAAGATCTAGACATTCTGGTCATTGACTGGTGGTGAAGAGCCAAGAAACATGCAGAGGGTGGTTGTGGCAACTCAGAGAGCCAATGTGGCTTCCTCAGCATCTGCCTTGTGCCACACTGCAGCACATTCCTCCCCCTGTGGGACTCTCCTGCGCATCTGTTTTCATAGACAACAAAGGGGGCGGTGGGGTGAAATCTAAGTGAATTTGTGGGAAGACTAAGAGGATTCAAGAACTGTTTTCATCTGTCTTTCCAGTGCAGACCCTGAAAGAACAAGAACCTTTCAATAAATGAAAATTTATGAGTTGGATCATGTTGATGCTGGTGGTAACTACTCATGAGTAAATGCAAAGTTTATCTGGTGAGAACTGAAAGACGTTTTTGGCAAGACGAAACTGGAGAGAGAAAGGGGGTTTAAAATTGTACAAATGGAAAAAAATGTCCATATATGAAATGTTAGCCACAGAGTATAACAGAACACACACACACACACACACACACACACACACACACACACACTGGTGTGGATTTATAATGAGCATTAAAGTGCCTTGGAGTCCTACCCTGCAGACTTACTCTATTTAGATTCTGGGCTACAGGTAGAGTTATGTAAGCAACCCCACTGTTTTCAGCCAAGTGAGAGGGCCTTCTAGGCAGTTGAGGATTGAGTTCAGCTTGTTCAGTGATGAGGACAATGGGTTTGACCATCCAGACAGTTGACTGGATCTCTGCCCTGTTTTTGTCACCTGTATAAATAGGAATTATAATTCCCTTTCATATACTTGTTTCAAGAAATAATTTATCATGTGTGCATGAAGAGCACGAGACATACACATAAAAATAAAGATAAGCAACTGTTTTAAAATAATAATATAAACTTTTACATTCTACCTTATGTATTTCTATAATATATATATGCATACATATTATGATAATAATTAGGGAAAAGATGATTTCCAAATTATAAGTAAGTGTGAAACTCAGTAAGTTGGGCTACAGAACAGTCAGGACCTAGGTGCCCACCTAGTCAACACCACTCCTGGGAATGGAGTCCCGGGTCTGCTGGCATGCCAGCACTCTACCTACACAAAGCTTGTCAAGGCTGGATGCTAGAAGTGACTCCCAGGCATATCCTCTGGAAAGTCAAGTAACGGGAGGCTTTTCATGGCTATTTACTTGAGCAAGGATTGTCCTTTCTTGTAGTAGGTGCATAACTGTGTCTTAAGGGGATGCTTGTGACACATAACAGGCAACAGGGCTGCAAGAGCCCCAACCCAACTGGAGCAGAAGGTCTCCTGCTGCAGTCTACTCCTGCTGCGCATTCAAGTTCTCCCAAACAGCATGTTTGGCAGAGAAAATGGGATGGCTTGAGGTCCCACAGATGGACTTCAGTTCCTCTTTCTATGGCTGGTTAGTGTGAGGTCATCTGAAGCATACTTGACTCCCCTGCCTTTATATAATCAGCTCTATCATCTGATTCTGAACTGTCCATGATGGCAAAGGATGGTTTGGTAATCCTAACACTAGGAAGGCTGAGGGAGGAGATTCGCTGCATCTTGGAGGTTAGCCTGGTCTACGCAGTGTGTTCAAGGA
The DNA here is from genome assembly GCA_030556225.1 of Cricetiscus sungorus. Lineage (NCBI taxonomy): Eukaryota > Metazoa > Chordata > Mammalia > Rodentia > Cricetidae > Cricetiscus > Cricetiscus sungorus. The sequence continues at coordinate 44,278,193 of JANBXA010000731.1, read as the reverse complement.
TAGCCTGGGCCACATAGAGATACCTTGAATCATCAGTCAATAAATAAACAAGTAAGCAAGTAAGTGACACCTTGCAAAGCTCTTATATAAAATGATGATGAATAAATAACAAAATGTTCTAACCTGGAGCACTATAGAGATGGCCCAGCCATTAAGGGCATTTGTTTGACCCAGGTGCTGTTCCCAGCACCCACACAGTAGCTCACAACCATGCTTGACCCCAGTTCCAGGTGATCTAAAATTCCCTTCTGACATTCATGGGAACCAGGCATGAACATGATACATACGCAGGCAAACATGTATACATATGAAAACATTAATACATATTTTAATCTCTTAATATAATTTCATTTTCTACCTGCAATGGTAGCAGGAGCATCAGACATTAGCACAGGCCCTGGATGGAGTGGGGTCACAGACCCTGACATGGTCCTCAGGACAGCTCGGGCCCAGATGTCTCCAAATCATTGAGTAGCAGCGCAGGCCACTCAGATATGGATTCATCCTTATCCTTGGCCACCAACCCGGGCTCAGGTAACTGAACTGATCCCAGGCTTCTTCATGGCACTTGGTGATAACCAGAGCTGTATATATCAATCTGGACCCTGACTGCTACTAAGATCCAGACCCAGACATGGCTCTTGGCGGCAACTTGGGCTCAGATGACACCCTAATCCCAAGTGGTACCACAGGCAACCCATATCTGTATGACCCCTGCTATAGCGTGGCCTCCCTGACTCAACCCAAGCCACGGGATCCAGCCCAGATCCTGGGCCTCTGTATGGGCCCTGTGGTGACCTGTGCCACGGAATTCAAGGCAGACCTTGGCCCAGACATGGCCTCAGATGGCAGCTTAACCTGGTTAACATCCTTGTTCTGAGTGGTAGCTCTGGGCACACAGTTCAGAGTAGTATGGCCCCTGGAAACCAACAAGGCCATGATATGGCCTAGAGCTCAGGCTTTATGTGCTTTGGTGGCTCCATGGGAACATGAATATGAAAACAGACTGCAGCTGTGGTAGGATCACAAGCACAGATATGGTTCTTGGCAGCAGCCCAGACCTGGATGTCACCATGGCCCCAGGTGACAGCAAAATCCAACTAGATCAGTACTGTCCCAGTGGCAATAGGTCATGAACACGGCCTTGGCCCCAGGAGGTCACCCTGCCTACTGGAGTGTACCTGGAGATCAAGGGCCGTTAGTGTCTCCAGGCCATACCACTACTGGGGGCAGTGGTGACATCCAGACCCATCTGCTGTGAAGGACCATGTTAGGGTCCATGGTTCTACCACCCCTGGGGTCTGACCTGGAGTCCAGGTCCTGCACTGCTACTAATGGTCACTTAGAGGCCCAGGATTGGGGGCCGCAACCTGAGGCCTTGGTGGTGTCCAGCAACCAGACGGCTGCCAGAACCATTTCCCTCTGAGTGACCAATCCTTCCACCCAGAGCCAGGATGTCTTCTGGGCCTAATCTGTTGACAAGGGCCACGTCTGGGTCCATGGTCCAGATGCAGCTGAGGTCTATGTTGGTGTCTGTGGCAGGTGGCACTTCAGAAGGTCTTAAGAATCATGCAAGAAATCAGAGGTCCAGACTGAGCTAGTCCCACTCCTCACTGCCCTGGGAAAGCTGGCCTTACCTCTCACTGGCCACTCCAGCAAGAGAGATGGGCCCTGCACTCAGGAGAAAGGGCCCCCACCCCTCACCACAGGCGAGGATGAACCTACCCTGAGGACACGCAGTGGGGAGGTGATCCCACCACCGCACCTGAGGCGGGTGGCCCCAACGGCTTTGTCTTACACAACTGACTAACACCCAGGCCCACAACCTGACCTTGTGTTGACCCACCCTAGCATCTACCCCAACTGGGTCCTGTGGAAGCTACTGAGGGGACTGGTCCTGTAGAACAATACCCTTAAGATCTCCAAGACACAGACTATCCCAGAAGAGCTTGGATGAAGATTCAGTGAGAATGGTATAACAAAAACCAGAGGCCTTGAACCAAACCAATGGCTCAATGAACAGCTGCCAGTCAAGCTGACGGGACAAAGGGGTACACTATGTGACACACCAAAGCTTCCAAGGATGGATGGAGAGGAAGGAGAGAAGGAGAAGCAGACATTGTGCTGTTTCAGTTGTTTTGTTGTTGTTGTTCTGTTTTGGTTTAATGGTTTCTACTTTTTTTGTTGTTGTTCTTGCTTTTGCTTGCTTGCTTGCTTTGTTTGGTTTTCATTTGGGAGATGCAGCAGGGATGAGGAGGGAATATGGGGGACCAGGAGGTGAACAGAATTGGGGTGCATGATATGAAACCCCCAAAGATTCAATATTTTAACAATTGCATTTACACAGTAAATTATCACTAAATGTTGTCTTCTGTAGCTGACTACTTGAGACACCAATATAATGAGTACCTGCCTGATCTTTCCTTAAGTTGGACTGTGTGAACTGAGTCAAAAGAGGGTAATCCAAACATAATATTTGATGTGGATTTTTATTGCCATAGGACAATAACAACTATTTCTCAAGTAGTCATCTCTATATGGACCTTATGCATATTTCTCTCCTCACAAATGAAAGTGATTAAATAAGTGATTTAGCTCTCAAGTGTTTTCTGTACTGGGACCAATTTAGTGAAAGTGATGAAATTTAAATGCCTTGACTGCTACTATTTCCCATCACCAGCAAATCCCCTTCCAAACAGAGGTCACTGTATAGACAGAAGCTGATTCCCATGCATATAAATTAAAGAGAGGATGGGAGCCTATGCAGATTATGCATTATCTTGTCTGTATATCTCCCAGGATCATAAGAATTGCAAACATAAAACAGACAGAAACCATGCTTTTTTGCATGACTCAGGAATGGAGACATACATGTGGACCATTAACAACTTGAAACAATTGCAAGGTGTTAAAAGTGTGTCCCCATGGCACTTGTCACATTTTCAAATGTGTTTCTAGTATTTGTCTTAGAAATGACACCAGGAGGCAGCATGTTTAACCACCTGCTCACTCAGACCTTGGTTTCCGGTCTCAGAGATGCTTGAACTGATCTTTCTTTCTAAAAACAAAAGGCTACTGAACCCATCTAATGCACACATTTCACTGCATGCAGTGTTAAATTCTCAAAAATGTAAACAAATTTTAAGTTAAAAATGTAACAACAAATCAAAGCTGCCTTTAGCTGCCAGGCAGGGAAAGCAGGAGACACAAGAATCACTCAATCTTAAAAGCCCAGTTTTCAGGACCTTGGTGATTGAGTCGCAAAGGGTTATTGTGGGTGTTAAATCCTTCGAGGAAACAGGTGCTGGCAAGCAAGAGCACATGCCCCCTCTCACCTGTGAATCATACAAGGGTGGAAAGTGTTTTTACAGTGTGGAAACATGGGGCATCCTTTACCTAGTGGTCACAAATCACATTAGCAATCCTGGGCACCCTGGAATCCTGAAGCCCCTATGACAGTGCACACTGGCGTTTCAATTGTCCCCTCGTTTGATGTCTAGTGGCCTTCTTTATCCTTCTGGCTAGCTTTGGCTTGAAGCTTACTTATCAGGTATGAGGACCACTACACCATCTCGTTTATAGCTGTCATTAGTACGGTAGGTTGTTTTTTTCTAAGTGTTTATTAGTCATTTGAATTTCTTACTTTATCAGCTTTCCATTCAGTTATATAGACCCTCTGCCCCACCTTTTTTAAAGTTCGGCTGTTTTCTTGGTATTTACATTTGAGAAGTTCTGCATATTTCTAGATTAATCCTCTGTCAGATATGTAGCTAGTAAAGCTGTTTTCCCCATCCTTCCGGTTTCCTCGTCACTTGATTAACAGTTTTCTTTGCTCTGTACAAGATTTCTAGTCCCATGAGATCCCAAATATTGAATTTTTAGTTTTATTTCCTATTCAAAAAGTCCTGTCCTGTGCCTGTAAGCTGAAACATGCGCTGTACTTTCTCCTCCAGCTCGTTCAGGGTCTCGGGTCTTATGTTGAGGTCCTTCTTCCATTTGCAGCTGAGTTTTTCTGCAGGGTGAGGTGTAAGAAAAACCTAGCTTCATTTTTCTGCATGTTAAAGTTCATGCTTTCCAGAAACATTTGTTGAAGATGCTGTCTATATTCCAATTCTTATTTTTAATATCTTTGTCAGTACCCAGGTAGCTGTAGCTGCATGAACTTTACTGAGACTTCCATTCTATTCCGCTATTCTATTCTACTAGTTTATGTGTCTGGTTTTGGACCATTATATGCTACTTTTATTATTGTTGTGCTATGGTATAACATATGGTATATGTTGCTGTCTTCAACAGTGTACTTTTGCTCAGACTTGCTTTAGCTATCCTTGCTCGTGTGTGTGTGTGTGTGTGTGTGTGTGTGTGTGTGTGTGTGTGTGTGTGTGTGTGTGTGTGTTATCTGAATGATTGATTCTCCATTTCTGGATGAGCACTTCACCTCAATTAAAGCCAATTGACCATTCAGTGATGCTGTGTCTACTTAAGGCAAACCAGCCATTTCTGTGCTACCCTTTACTCTGTGCATACCACCTTCTCCATCCTCTGCCATCCTATCCTCAGCCAGGCCTTCTTTGCTTCTCTGTGGTGCTATACGCAGGAGCTCTGGTGGCTACATCTAACACTAGAGATCCCTACCTGGAACTAGATGTGGTTTCAATAGGTCTTTCTTTTATATAATTTGAGTCTATTGTATTTTTAACCATATTCATACACTCAATGCAGTTTTGGATCTACCATCTTCCTTGAAAGTTCCAAATCTATCTTTCTGTCTGTCTGTGTCTGTATCTAGTTGTTCTTTCTCAGGTTCTGTCCTTTAGACTGGATGTCCCATTGGCCTGGAACTTGTCACATTGGCCAGCTTGGCTGACTAGCAAGCCCCAGGAACCCATCTGACCCTGCCCCTGTTGCTTGGATTATAGGCACAGCTACATGCATAGCCCCAAACCATGGTGTTTTATCGATGACTCTGTCTGTTTTTATCAGTTGATGGCACACTTAGAGAAGTTTGAAGTCGTGGCTGTTCTTCATGTGGCCCATTTTAGTCATATATATATATATATATATATATATATATATATATATATATATTCCATCCTACCCTTTTTACAACTGATACACTTTTATTATTTCTTTCCTTGAGCCAGTACTGTTATTTCACTAGTTTGGGAAATTTGCACTCTTATTTATATTTTGATTTTGCCTTTTTTGAACTCCACAAGCTAGGTGATATTAATTATTTAAGTATTTGTTTGGATTTGTTTTTCTGTTATGTTTTCCTGTTTTGTTATGCCTTCCCTACTCCCATATTAGACCAATAACCTCTAAGAATAGTTTTTTCTTCTATCTGAAACAGCAACTTTTTGAGAAGGAGTCTCACTGTGTAGTCAGGCTCAAATCTATAATGCTCCTGCCTTGACAAGTCCTGACATTACAGGTGTCACCACATCAAATTTTTTCCCTTTTCTTCTTTTTTTCTTACTTTTTTTTCTTTTTTATTTCTTTTTCTGTCATTTTTCTTTCCTTCCTTATTTTGTTCTCTTTTTCCTTCTTTCTTTCTTTTGAGTTATTTTTGTTGTTTAATATATGTAAATGTTTGTCTGTATATATGCCTGGTGCCCACAAAAGATAGAAACTGTGTCAGGTCCCCTAACATTGGGGCTACAGAAAATTTTGAGCTATCATGTAGGTGTTGGGAACGGAACCCCAGTCTTCTACAAGAACAGCCTGAGTTCTTCTCTCTGTCTCTCTCTCTCTGTGTCTTTCTCTCTTTCTCTCTCTCTCTGTCTCTCTCTCTGTCTCTCTCTCTGTCTCTCTCTCTGTCTCTCTCTCTGTCTCTCTCTCTGTCTCTCTCTCTGTCTCTCTCTCTCTCTCTCTCTCTCTCTCTCTCTCTCTCTCTCTCTCTCTCTCTCTCCTCTCTCAAATCATTTCTGCTTTATTTGAAAATGTCTTTCAACACAAGGCTCCTGACTCCATACTCCATATAAGTTACTACTAGGAACTTATGGAAATAATCAAATGAGTCTATGTTTGGTTATATAATTAACTTAAGATTTAAGTGTTATGTAGGAAGATAAGAAAATCTGGTCAGAAGACAAGGGGAATGACAATGAACTGTATTTTATAATGATTATGAGAAAAATATTATTGTCAAGAAACTCTTTGAACTAGGGAGAGGTGAAACAGGGAAGAAGATAGCTCTGTAGTAGTCTAAAAGATGGGGAAGCCATCATCACAAAGACCCTGAGGTGGGAGCAGGTTCATTGTTAGACACATAGCAAACATCAGCATGGCTGTGGGGGAAGCACACAAAGATGATCTGGTAGGAGAAATGAGAGAAGCTATGTGAACTACCAGGAAGGCCCTAGAGGAGAGTTTCCAGGAAGAGGACTATGCATTAAATTGTGTCCCTACTGAATTCATATAATGAAGTACTAGATATCACTACTTGAATGATACAACTATGGGTAAGTGAGATCATGAGAATGAGGTCTCACTCTTGTGTGACTGATGTCCTCTGAAGAGAAGACAGGTGAAATTTAGATGCATGCAAAGGAGCATGCAAAGACAGAGAGTGGGAACTGTGTGCCAGCTATGAAGGGATGTCTCAGGAGAAACCAGCAGGACCAGCACCTTCTTTTTGGTCTTTCAGCCTCCAAATGTTCATTGATTTGGCCACGAAGTCTGGAATATTTTATTTCAGCCTTATAAAATTAATCAAACAAATGACATGATCAGAATTCCATTGTTTCTTCCGCTGTCATTTCTTTCCAAAGTGTCCTTTAACTTGGGTTATCTTGTAATCCTACCAATCTAGTCCTCTTGCAAGGGTCTTGGAGTCATTGGGATGATCAGACATGAACTGATTCTTCGTTGTGGCCTCTTAGCCTAGTATTTGAAACCTTGCATGTGGTCCCTCCTTGTATGATGTAAGACAAATTCTCTACTTCAATGGTCCTATCCTGTGACCATTTCATACTCAGCAGATGAAAAGGCATCATCAGGCAGATGTGCTCAGCCCTCTAGTTAATCTGATGGACAGCCCTCTTCAGTAAGCTGTGCCTACAGTAACAATTTTGCTGAAGGTTCTTGGTGCAGAAGGTTATAGACTTACCAGCCTTTCTAGTTTGTGAAAATCTTCTAAGCTACCTGGTAATGAGGCAGCAGACAAACAACATCTGGGCAGATATTTATCTTGTTACGTTAAACATGCACCTGGCCCCTTAATTATCAACTATAATTGACAACTTCATCATCACAGAGTATTTTTCTGTCCATGCCACAGTGGTGCAAGTAATTAGGTAATAATTAATGATTCTTAAAGTACAATATTTCCTGTGAGTTCAATTTTCACTGTACGTATACTTAAAGAGCAGCACTCTTTTTGCTTTACCCTGCAGACGAGTATTAGAGGGAATGGAAATTTCTGTGCTTATTTGGGAGTCTCAGAGGATGGTCTGCATTCAATTTTGGCCATCCTTTAAATCCACACAGTGTTTTATTTTCCTTCAACCCTCCCAAATAATCACTAAGTATTAGAGATAATTATAGGCACCAAATGTAGAGACCGTCACAACAGTGTTTAAAGCTACATTAGACACTAAGAGGGAAGCTCTAAAAATGTAAACAACCAACTTTGGAGACAGAGTTCATTGAAGTATAGCACCTAGACTTAAAAATTGTTATTCAAAGATTTTAAGCAATAATTTCAAAGGCAGTATGAAGATATAAGCAATGTTTCTATACCACCGTGCTGTGAAACTTTAAGTTTCTCCAAAGATTCATTCACTTGGTCCCCAGACTGATTTTGTCCCCAGTGTGGTGATATTGGGAATTGTGGAACAATAAGAAGCAAGGCTTCAGTGAAGTCTTCAGGGTCCGTGTCTTGGTGCTTGTGGAGTGCAGTGTGGTACCCTGTATGCTTTCTCCTTCCCTTCCATTTGCTCATTGACCCTGGGTGAATGATTCTGCTCTACCACATGCTCCTATCATGACTGCCACTCTAACACACATCTAAAGGCATCGAGCCAGCAACTAGGACTTCCAAATGTTGAACCTGAACAAACCTTTTCCCTTTATAAGTTGATTATCTCAGACATTTTAGTATAGTGACAAAAAACACATATCGTGAAAAATAAAAGGTTGTGATTATAATTATATAAAATATATAATACAACAAATAAAGCTGAAAATAGGCAGGTAGTTTAGCAAGGTCCCCAAGTGAAAGAGATTTCACTGGAGGATGGTAAAATGCAAGTTTGATTTGTTTATTGATTAACTGGTTGATTTTTGCAATTGAACACAAGGCTTTGTGCATGCTACATAGGCTCTCATCACTTACTGAGATAGTCTTCATAATGTCTTTTGAAAAGGTATTTCCTTTATACTTTTGAATGGGTAACACACACGCAAAGCAGGATATCCAAAGAAAACACATTGGTATATACTGAGTTATTGTCTTCAAGGACTGTATTAGTCAGGGTTCTCTAGAGTAACAAACTAAATAGAATGAATCTTTAAATGGATGGACAGGTGGATGGATGGATGGATGGATGGATGGATGGATGGATGGATGGATGGACAAACAAAAAGATAAATAAAAGAACAGGCAAACAGAAAGATAAATAAAAGGGATTTTTTTGGAATGACTTACAGATTTCAGCCCGACTAATCCAACAATGGTTGGCTGTGAATGGAACAGCCAGAGTCGTGGCTGTGAATGGAACAGACAGAGTCGTAGCTCAATCCACAAGGCTTGCTGTCTCAGCTGGTCTTCAGTATATGCTGGAATTCCTAGGCTCCAAGGCCAGTGAAGGGATGTATGTGCTAGCAAGTTGAGAGCAAGCAGGCACAGTACAAAAGCTTCCTTCTTCCATGTCCTTATATAGGCTTCCAACAGAACGTGTGACCCAAATTAAAGGCATTCTTTCCTGCTTCCAGATCTGGATCAAAGGTGTGCATCTTCCTACCTCAAAAGTCTGGATTAGAAGTGGATTCACCCACCTCAAACCAAGCAAAAGTAATCCCTCACAAGTGTGCCCTCCATTTCTGTATTGTAGCTCATTCAAGATGTAGATGAGTTGACAACTAAGAATCGCCATCCGAGCGACCTCACTGCCTTCCTCAGAAGGGCCTTTCCTGGGCACTTATTTTTACTTACAAGTTTTTTTCTAGACACAACTTTTTACATATCTTCCTAAAACAAAGAAAACTTTATGTACTTACAGAAATATGCTCATTTACTCTTTTTTATATGTATACAAAGGGCATCTGCAATGTTACACTCAGTCTGACACCTTGCTTTTCTCACTCACTTACTCTTGGACTAGCTCCATGTCACCCCACAGAAAGCTACCTAATTATTATTAGTTGTTATGATGTTTTATTAAATAAGTTTATCATAACTCATTTAACCATTCTCTATTCATGTACATTTAGATTAATTCCAATCTTTTGTGCTGTTTGAAATAACATCTCACATGACAGTCAGAATGATCCATTTAAAATGCAAATGAGATCATACTTCTGGTATGAAGACAGCCCTGCCAAGTCAAGATTCCTATATTCATCCTCATGTGCCTCCCTGAAAGGCACAGGTGAGAATGATCGATATAAACACAGGAAATGGGAACACTTTGTAGCAACAGGGGGGAAAAAAAAAGGAAAATCATACTGTTTGATTGAAACCTCCAGTTTGCCTTGCATGATCCAGAAATTCCTATTCCTATCTCTCTCTCCAAACCCCACCCAATCATAGAGTCTCTGAACAAAGGAAAGGCACCAAAAATTCAGTTCCTCATTCTTTGCAGCACTGAAAGCTTCCTCCCCTGAGGTTGCCGGATGCCCAACTCCCTGCCTAAAACTCTAAGCCTTTGGCCATACATGGGCACAAACCCAGTTTGTGGTGCACATGTCTTCACCCGTGGCCTACAGCCCATAGCATCTCCTTGCTTTCATTTGTAGGTGCAGCTTCTCTAGCCTCCATCTTTGGGACTGGAGAATCTGCCCAGGAGTTGCTTTGCTCAAATAAACCTGTTGTTATCCTTTTGCAGTTTGGCTTGATCCAGCTTCATGCATTGGCTGGGAAACCTATTATGGACAGATAGGGCAGAAAACCTATTACACAGTAGTATCCATCCAGATCATATAAATCAAAGTTTTGATGGCCATATATACCAACCCTGGGTCATTTATCTAAGCCAGGAAGATGACCCAGCAGATAGAGGTGCTGCTGTACAGGGCTGGGTACTAGAGTTCAACCTCAGAATCTACATAAAGATGGAAGAGAAAACCAATGCCACCAAGTTGTCCTTTGATCCTCATATACACACTGTGACACACGTGCCTACACATATGACCTGTATACACACACACACACACACACACACACACACACACACACACACATACATAACTTTTGTTTTAATTTTTAAGTTCTCTAATTGCATACTGTGGTAGTTTGAATTTAATTTGCCCCCATAAACTCGTAAATGGCACTATTGAGAAGTATAGCTTTCTTGGAGTAGGCATGGCCTTATTAGAGGAAGTGTGTCACTGAGGGGGTGGACTTTGAGGTCTCATATATGCTCAAGCACACCCAATGTCACAGTTCATTTCCTGTTGCCTGAACAAGATGTAAAAACTCTCAGCTATGCCTGCAGCACCATCTCTGCCTGCATGCTACCGTATCCCATCATGATGATAATGGACTGAACCTCTGAACTATAAGCCACCTCAATTAATATTTCCCTTTATAAGACTTGCCATGGTCATGGTGTCGCCTCACAGCAGTAGAAACCCTAACTAAGACTCTTACAGATTCCTGATTAGTATCTTTACAAAACTGTTGTCTGAAGTTTCTCTCCCACCCAGTCCCTCCAGCTAGCTCTGTCAGTTAGCATGAGACTCTTAATCTCAGGGTTGTGGGTTCGTGCCCCACACTGGGGAAAACATGTGGATGAAAGTTTCTGTTCTGTCCAGTCCCACAGCTGTTTGTTCCCAAATAAACACACAATGGCTATGTATTCATTATAAATGGTTTGGTTGATGGCTCTGCTCCTTATTGGCTAGTTCTCTCTTAATTATTAACCCATTTCTATTAATCTATGTATCTCCACACGATCTTGGCTTACTAGTGATACTTGGGTCTCTTCCTTCCTCAGCAGCTACATGGCGTCTCCCATGGACTCACTGTCTGCATTCCCCTACCCAGAATTCTCCTAGTCTGATATTCTTGCCTATACTTCCTGCCTGTCCATTGGCTGAAACAGCTTTATTCGTCAACCAATAAGAGAAACATATATTCACAGCATAAAGAAGGACATCCCCAATCACAAAACTCTTAAAAAGTCTATTATAAATTTGTCTAAGAATTATGTATATACTTCAAAACTTTATTGCCATAAATGTGTGCTTCTGCTAATGATAGAATATTTTGTTTCAAACCATCTCCCCTACTAAAACCAACAGAAAGTGCTTACAAATGTGTATTTATATTTGTATTTGAAAATTATAAAGAACTAAAAAGGTAAATAAATACTTTGTCCAAGATACTGGACAAATGAATTTGCAGATATAAGCTTGATCCTAACTTGACACTGCATTGCTGATGACAAACTTGATGGTTCCATGGTGGCAGCTAAGAGCTGGGAGTGAGTAAGAATTTCCTAAATTCTTACAAGCATCAAAAGAAACACCTGGGAGAGTCATCCTGTTAAATACCACCAGAATTTTAATTGAGATTCCTAAAAGACCTGTATTTGGGTACTGAGGATGGCAAAAATAAACAATCCTTTACAATAAAAAAATGGAAAAACACTTCAAATTAACTCAATTTATAACTAGGTTATTGTATTGAAGCCACAGTGGTCTTTTTTAACTTCTCGTCAGAAGTAAAAATAAGCCCTTTTATGCATAAATAACACCGATACAGATTATTGTATCTTGATATTTGTACACGTAAATATGTAACTATGTGTGGAATATATATAAATAAATCTAGATTGTTTAAACCCAGGACTTAAAGTGAACCAAATATGATACCATGAATCTCACACAATTCCGTATTGACTTTAGCAGACGTCTTTAAAATAAATGATGGCATAGTTACAGAAATTAAGTGACACAGTAGTAGATTTTTTTTTAGTATGTAACTTTGGTGGACACTGTATTAAAAAAAACTGTTTTCAAAAGATAATTCTAGAGGCCAGGAAGACACCTCAGTCAATAAAATGATTACTGTGTAAGCATGAACTCGAGTTCATTCCCCAGACTCCATGTTTGATATACATAATGAATATTTTTGTATTCATAATATATTCATGTTTTGATTATATATAGATATAGATATAGATATAGATATAGATATAGATATAGATATAGATATAGATATAGATATAGATATAGATATAGATAGATATAGATATAGATATCAAGATGTTGGCATGCTTTTCTAATCCCTGTGCTAGTGAGACGGACCAAGATCTTTCTCCAAAATCAAAAATAGTGGGCAGCCCCTGAAAAATAACACCGAGACTGACCTCTGGCTTCCATATGCATTTGCCCACATATGAAAATGCACCATATGCATTTGCCCACATATGAAATGAACCTATGTACCCATAGGTTCTCATGCATACATGCATACACACATGCAAGACTTAAATAGAAAATTCAGCAGATGTGGCTAACTGCAAACCATAGGTACAGATGTAAGTATAGAAATAAATCTACGTGTGTCTCATTCATTAATAACCTTACAATAAAAAGAAAATATCAAAAATTAAGCATAAAGTGGTACCCTTGACCAGGAACCCCAGGTAGAAACCCCAGAGCTATTCCACCCACCAACCTGCCCACCACCCACACCACGCACAATGCTTCCAGGAACAGTTTGACTGACATTCCACCATCAGGTAGGCACCCCAGAGCTACTCAGCCACTCATTTGACAATCACACCACCTACCTGACTACCCAGCATCCTGGGGTCTTCAGACAGCTGAAGATAGCAGTGAGGCTCTTTTAAGCCTGCAGAAGCTTTTCTCCTGTGCTCAGAAGCAGCGCTTTCCCCAAGCTGAGCTGGAACCACTCTAGCACTGCCTTGGTGCATTGACGTAGAGCTGCCCAAGACTGGACCCCAGCATCACTCATCTGGTGCACAGCTTGATGAAGTACGGTAATAGCAAAGATCCAAACATCCATTCAGTCTAACTCCACATGCCTTAGTCCCATCACAAGAACACAAAACAGCACAAAAAAACAAAAGGACAGAAGTTAGTACCCCCATTATAATGTTCCCTGAGAAAAGTAACTTAGCTGATTGCAAAACCCATTTTCAAAACATCAATTATAAATAAAAATTCAAGAAACTCAAAAATGAATAAATTCCAAAAACTCAAAGTACTGTTAAATGGAAACAAGTTAAGATGTCAGAATGGAGTTTAATACAGAGACAAAAATCTCTTCAGACAAGACAAACTGAGGTAAAATCCATTAGACAAGTTCTTTAGAGCATTTTCTAATTAACAATTCACATAGAAGGGTCCAGACAATGGAGGCAGTGCCACTCTATTCAGGTGGTCCTGAGAGTATAAGATAACAAGCCAAGAAGATGGAGAGATGGCTCAGAAGTTAAGCACAGTTGCTCTTGCAGAGGACCTGAATTTGATACCCAGCAACACCATGGTGACCCACAACCAGTGTTACCTCCTGTACCAGAAGATTTGAAGTCTTCTTTTGACCTCCACAGGCATCGGGCATGCATGTGGCAGACACTTACACAGGTATAACATTCATACACAAAAATAAATCTTTAAAAATTAAAGCAAACAGAGAAACTCATGGAGACCAATCTTACTAGCATTTTTTATGGCCTCTGCTTCTATTAATGTCTCTAGGCTCCTGCCTTGACTTCCCTTAATGGACTGTGACATGTAATAAGTAAGCTAAAAAACAAATGTTCTTTCCAAGTTGCTTTTGATCACAGTATTTATCAAAGAAATTAGAAACACAACTAAGATAGAAATCATAAGAGGAAATTTCCCAAATGTGTGCAAAATGATGTTCATCGAGAGTCAAAAAAAACACGGGCTGGGAGATGGCTCAGTGGTTAAGAGCACCGGCTACTCTTCCAGAGGACCCAGGTTGAACTCCCAACATCTACATGGCAGTTCAGAACTGTCTGTAAGTCCATGATTGAACACACAGGCAGGCAAAACACCAATGCACATAAAATAAAATGAATAACTTATTTTTAAAAAGAGTCAAAAACACACCAATTAGATGCCAATTAGACAAGATCAGAAAATAAGCTCTCATCATGTAAAACTCAAAACACTATGAACAGAACATAGCTAAGATATTAAAAGCCACAAAAGAAAAAGACCAAGTCACCTACGAAGGCTGACCTATCAGAATTAACATCAATAACAAGCATGACCTAAAAAAAAGCAGAGAAACAATTCTATTCACAATGTCCTTTAAAAAATCATGGAATAAATTTTAACTAAGGAAATAAAAGTTTTGTATAATAAAAACCTTACAACATTTAAGAAAGAAATTGGAGAAAATACCAGAAGATGGAAAAGCCCTTGCATGCTCATGAATTGATATGATTAACATTACGAAAGTGACCTGTCCTACCAAAAGCAACTACAAATTCAACATGAGTCCCAAAAATATTTCAACATAATTCTTCCACAAAAGTGAAAAACAATAATTTTAAACTAACACAAGACAGACACAAAAATCCTGAACAATAAGAGAGCTGCTGAAGGTATCACCATCCATGGTTCTAAGTGATGTGACGCACACAAAGCAACAGCAATGAAAACAACATGGTACTGACATAAAAACAGACACACTGATCAGTGCAACAAATTTGAGGACCCACATGTAAGTCCATGCCCTACAAATATCTGACTTTTGACTAAGACACAAAAAAAAATATACACTGGAGTAAAGACAGCATCTTCAACAAAAGTTGCTGATCAAACTGGATATCTATATGTAGACAATGAAGCTAGATCCTAATCTTACACAAGATGAACTCCAAATGAATCAATGGCTTCAATGTAAGACCTGAGACCCTGAATCTGTAGGAGGAGAAAGGAGGGACTATGCTTGAACTTATAGGCATAGGAAAGGATTTTCTGAGCAGGATCTGGTAACACGGGCATCAAAACAAAAGCTGGACAGTGGTGGTGCACGCCTTTAATCCCTGCACTTGGGAGGCAGAGACAGGTGGATCTCAGTGAGCAAGTACCAGGACAGGCTCCAAAGCTACACAGAAAAACCCTGTCTCAAAAAAAAAAAAAAAAGCAAACAAGACTTGGTTCTTGGTTCTGTTTTTCTTTAACACAGATATTTATTATTAGGCAAAACTAAAATGGCCCATGTGGCTTTGACTTTTAAAAGGGCCTACAGTTCTGGTCCCATCTTAAGTTATTTCAGCAACATTAGGCCACATTACCCCAAGAAAGAAATATTATGGAAAATACTAGATCTTACATGGCAAAATTGTTGACCAAAACATAAACAACAACAACAAAAAGTGTGTTCTAAGTATCAATAGGGAAAGTAGACATTTTCTTCAAAGAAGCTGTGAAAACAGTTTATTTCTGTTGAAAACGCTGTTATCAGGACAACCATTGCATTATATGAGCAAGAATTCTCTAGAGTTTTGTCCAAGCCAGTGTTCTCAAAAATTATAGAAAGACACTTCACACAATGCAAATGGAGGGAATTCAGCAAGAGCAGATCTACCATAAGTGAATTAACAAAGACATAGGGAACTAATTCCAGATTAGCCAAATGCAGAAATGTATAGGAGCTAAAGAAAAATGTGAGGGTCTATCAAAGTAAACTTAAAAAACAGAGTCATCAAACACTGGAATTAACAAGCCCGTTAAATTAAACTCCATAATGCAATTCTAGAGTATTTGTACTAACAGAAAAGTGTTGAAAGTACTAATTCCTAACAGTATTGTTTTGACTGTAAATTTTCCATGTTAGTAAATGGTTATTTGCAGATGGCATGATTATATAGAGAAAACCACTTTTAAAAAATAAGTAATTTGTAAATTTAGGATAGTAGTTTTCTGAAAAACAATTTTATTTCTTTAGAGAAGTAGCAATTGGAATAGAAAATTACTAAATGTAAAATCATTTCCAAAATATTAAAGATGTGAGTATCAATACTAATTCTAATAGAAGATGTTTCTTCTTGGAAAGCTAAAAGACACGGTGAGGAAATATTAAAAATAAAATCAATGGATGAATACTACTGAGATAATGAATTGAAAACTCTACTGTTAAAGGATTTCAGTGGTTGTTAAGTCAGTAATAATTAAACTACAATCCATAGAACTACGGAGGTTAAGGATAGAGTAGGACTAGGGAGTACAGATAGATTTCCCTAAGGGGAAATAGAATAGATAATGAATGAATCAGGGGACTGGAACAAACGGATCAAGTGGGGAGGGGAGAAGAGAGGGGAGAGGAGACGGGAGAGGAGAGGTAGTTAAAATTAAGGACCATATGAGGAGTTGTATGGAAACCTAATGCATCCTAAAGTGTGTGTGTGTGTGTGTGTGTGTGTGTGTGTGTGTGTGTGTGTGTGTGTGTGTGTGTGTGTATGATCTAAATGAAATTGCCAAATAATGGGGGGGGAGGCATCCAGGCATCCCTACCTGGATATCTCTTGTCACCAAATGCATCCATGACTAGGAACAGGTTACATCCAATTGAGCTGTTAGCCAAAGGGGTTCCATGGAAACTCCCAAGCAACCCAGGATATTGCCAAGGATAGAGGTTACTGTTCACAAAGTGATGGCAAGACCTTATTGTTGAAGACAGCACCTGACCCGCACAACTCACTGGACCAGGAGAAATCAAGCTGGTGTCTACCTGGAGCCTTCGTCCCTATGTGCTAACATTATTGGTACAGGAAGGTACTCTGCACACTACCAAAGGAGAAATGTAAACAACCCAGCCACAAACCCTTGATCTACAATGGTGTCCTGACTGCAAGATATGTTAGTGCAATGAATGCACAAACATGTGAGAGTAATACACCAATATTTGATTTGAGTTAAGATCCACTTCATAAGATGGAACCCATACCCAAAACTGCTTGAGTGACCAAGAACCTGAGACCAGATAGTCCAGTGTCCTAGGGGAAAACCAAACACTGTTCTACAGGAAGGACTTAACAATAAAATGACTCCTAATGACATTCTGCTATACTCTTGAGTCAGTGCCTTGCTCAGCCATCATCAGAGAAGCTTCCTCCTGCATCAGATGTAAGAAAATACATAGGCCCACAGCCAGACAATACTCAGAGAGTGAGAAACTTTGAAGCACTCAACCCTAAAAGGGATGTCTCCATCAAATTCCTCCCCTCAGGAATGAAGAAATTCTGTGAAAGAAGAGGCAAAAAGAATGTAAGTGTTAGAGGGAACGGAGGACTCCAAGAAAGCAAGTCCTTCTAAACACAGCAGGACCAATATACTCACAGAACTCACAGAGACTGAGGCATCGTGCCCTGGGCCCGCAAGGGTCTGCACCAGATGGGGTCCTAGAGCTGAAAGGAGAAGTGGGCACATGCCCCATCTCTAACCCAGAAACTATCTCCAATTGTTAACCATTTGAAAATGAAATTATATTTTTTTCCAAGGGAGCCTCACTGGGAAAACAAACTCCTCTTAAAGGCAGGCCACATGCCCAGCAGTGGATGCCAACAGAGGCAAACTCAACTTGGGAGATCCCTTATCTCATAATTTCATGACCAAGTTTTTTTTCTTTTGTTTTATCTAATCTTTCAGGTTTTATTTTATCACTTTATTTTTTTCTTTTATTTCTCTCTCCCTCTCTGATTTTACCCGACAGGCCCTTTGCATATATATTGTGGCTTTCAGCTTAGGTTTTTATGGGATCCCTAAGTGAGTGAGTGGGTCTATGTTCTGTTTCTCTTGCCTTTCCTTGGTCTCCTTTCCTTCTATTTGTTTGTTTTGACCTGTTCAAATGTGTTTGTCTTTGTTTTCTCTTATTCCATTTTATTTTATTATTGTCCCCCAGAAGCCTGTGTGTTTTCTAATGAGTGGGTCTGGATGGCAGGGGAGGTGGGGAGAAACTTGGAGGGAGCCCTGTAATCAGGATATTATATGAGATGCAGTCTCAACAAGGGAAAAGAAAAATTAAAGAAGAAATCAAGTTTGAAAGTGATGGGGGGAGCTGTTGGAGGGGAGAGAAGGAAGGAGGGATAGAAATGATATGAATGTAGACTCAGATGTGAAACTGTCAAAAAATTAAATGTGGATCTGTGAAAAACAAGGATTTCAGTTACTCTGAAAATGACTTTAAAGATACAATGGACTTTCTATGAAAATATTTAACGCTGCTTTTGGGGGGAAGTTCATAAGATGACTCTAAGATTTATAATGAAATGCAAATGGGACAAATCCAGAGCCACTTTAAAATTAGCATTATTGAAAACTGACAGTACCAGATATAAGCACATGTAACAAGCAATTTTATGCCACAGGAGATACAAATGGCTTATGGGATAAAATCAGAAGTCTGAAAGCTCCCCATGATGACTGAAAAGGATGGAACTAAAAGAAACCATCCTTAGTGAGGTAAACCAAACCCAGAAAGACAAACACGGTATGTTCTCAGTCATCAGTGGATATTAGACATAAAGCAAAAGATAACCAGGCTACAATCCACAACCCCAGAGAAGCCAGTTACAAGGGGGACCCTAAGACACACATGGAGGGTCCCAGGAAGAGAAAACAGTTAAGATTTCCTGGGTAAACTGGGAGAGGGGAAGAAAGGAGGGGATGGGAACACGAGGGACCTAGAAGGCCAAGCTGAAGTAGGGGAAGGGGCAATGAAAGAGATATGTTGATAGAGGGAGCCATTATTGGGTTAGAAAGAAACCTGGTACTTGAGAAATTTCCAGGAATCATCAAGAATAATCCCAGCTAAGGCTCCTAGCTATAGTGGACAGGGTACTTAAACGGGTCTTCCCCTTTAATCAGATCTGTGACTACCCTAATGGTCATAACAGAACCTGCATCCAGTAACTGATGGAAGCAGATACAGTGACCCATAACCAAGCACTGGGCTTAGCTCCTGAGTTCAGATGAAGAGAGGGAGGAGGAATCATATAAACTAGAAGAGGGGTCAAGAGCATGATGGGGAAAACTACAGAAACACCTGACCCAAGCTAGAGGGAGCTCATGGACCACAGATGGATAGCTAGGAAACCTGAATGGGAGCAAACTAGGCCCTCTGAATGTGGGTGACAGTCATGTGGCTTGATATGTTGAGGGGCGGGGGCCTGGCAGTGGGATCAGGACCTACCCTGGGTTCATGAACTGGCTTTTTGGAGCCCATTCCCTGTGGTGGGATACCTTACTCAAAGGGGAGGAGCTTGGTCCTGCCTCAACTTGGTATGCCAAACTCCAGACTTTGTTGACTCCCCAAGGGAGGCCTTATCTCTTTTGAGGCATGGATGGGGGATAGGATGGGGAGAGTGGGAGGCAGGAGAAGAGGAGGGGGGAACTGAGGTTAGTATGTAGAGTGAAAAATTAATTTTAAATAAAGGATAGAAACTGATGACTGAAGACACCAAAAGCAGGGCCCCAGAAATATAAAAGGCTGGTGGTTAGAACCTGTGGATACTTGCACCTTAGATAGTAAAGGGGCAGGTGTGATTAGAAACACTGTGTTGAGTGAGCTAACCAGCCTTGGGATTAGCCTGGTGAAACAGAGATTAAAAACAAAACAAACAAACAAAAAGACTAAGAGTCACAGACCAAAGCAACCATTGTCTCAGCTGGAGGAGAATAATTCTAAGAGTCCTTTACACAATGCGGTGTGTACAGGTATAATGTTATATCAATATAACACCATTGAAAACTTATGGAAAAGCATATTTTAATCATCTGTAACACACACGCACATGCACATGCACACACATACGCGCACACACATGCACACACAATACATCCGCCATAAATGGAGCATCTCCATCACGCACTCAAGACTCAGAGAACCTGGAGGGAGAAGGGGCAGAAAGAACGGAAGAAGCAAGCCAGGAAAAGCAGGATGGGTCACTGACCTGATGTCCAGAAAATGCTAACACTCCAAATCAGCACCACACTGTGAACTCTGGGCAGGCAGACAGCAGACCTGAGTAGGCATTTACAAAAGGGGTTATTCAACCACCAAGCATTCATATAAAAAGCCACGTAAGCCAGGGCTCTCAGTCAATGGGAGAATGCTTGCCTACCATTCATGGGGCCTGGGGCTCAGCCCCAGAACTGCAGGGAATATATTCAGTTTCATTACTCAACACAGGAATGACCATGACCATTAAAACCATAGCTTTTAGATGTCATGCTGTTGCTTGCCCACAGCAATAGCCGAATGCAAAACAGTGGTGATGTCACATGCACTGATAGCAGATGGACATCCTGTGGGAGTATAAAGTCTTACAGCCACTTGGGAAAACTGTCCTCTAAAGTTTAATGTACACATTCTTATGGGCAGGAATGCAACTGTGTGTGTGCACATGTATGTACTAAAAGATGTATACATTGAATTATTTAAAGTAGTCAAAAACTAAAACAAGTCCTTCTGGAGATTGTGAGGGGACTGATCCTGTGAAACGATACCCACAAGACCTCCAAACGCAGGATGCCCCAGAGGAGCTCTGGAGAAGATCCAGTGAGGATGGTGTACCAAGAAGCAGAGGCCTTGAACTGGACCAATGACTCATTGCAACAAACAGTTTCCAGTCAAGCTGATGGGACAAAGGGGTACACTACATG
This sequence comes from Cricetiscus sungorus, assembly GCA_030556225.1. Lineage (NCBI taxonomy): Eukaryota > Metazoa > Chordata > Mammalia > Rodentia > Cricetidae > Cricetiscus > Cricetiscus sungorus. Next base: position 44,257,358 of record JANBXA010000731.1, on the reverse strand, counting down.
ACACACCGAAGCCTCCAAGGACAGATGGAGAGGTGAGGGAGAGGCGGGAGAGAAGGAGAAGCAAAGATTTTGGTGTTTCGGGTGTGTTTATTGTTCTGTTTTAGTTTATTGGGGTTTTTCTTTCTTTTCTTTTTTATTATTTTTTATTCAGTAAAGTTTGCTTGCTTGCTTATTTCGTTTTGTTTTTTCTTTCATTCGGGAGATGCAGCAGGCATAAAGAGAGGATATGGGGAGACCCAGATGTGAACATAATTGAGGTGCATAATGTGAAACCCCAAAAGATTCAATAAAGAAGTTTTAAAAAGAATGGATAAATAAACTGACACTTTAATTACTTTTAAGTGTGATGCAACACTGAAAATGAGTTGTGTTGGCAGCGTGGGTGTAAGGTCTGATGTGAGACTATCCAGACGCTAAAGAGTATACACCATGTGAATCTAGACGGGCAGTATGGCCCAGTGCATGAGGACCTGGATTCAATCCCCACCACCAGTCAGCCAACAAGGCCACCAAAAGAATCTATAACAGGAAAAAGAAATCTACTTATCTCAAACCCATGCTAGTGGACCCCTCCAGGGATGGACACAGCTTCTGGGCACTGGCATTCCTTCACATGACCTAAGTTGTAGCTTGTCTGTTTTCCGCCAGCCCGCCCGCCACCGGCCTGGGCCCACAGCCACATCAGCCCCAAATAACACTCAGAGACTCTGTATTTGATACAATCCTGTTGGCCAGTTACCATTATTGTTTATGGGCTAGCTCTGTCTTAATTATTAACCCATTTCTACTTATCTAAGTATTTCCACGTGGTCATCTTATCAGAGAGCCACCGGCATCTTCTTTCTCTGTGCTCTACATCCTGACTCCTCCTAACTACTTCATCTTTCCTCCTTGTCTCCTAGCTCCGCCTATCTTGCTTTCTCACTGGCTACAGTGCTTTATTCATTAACCAGTATGAGAAACATATTTACAGAATAACATCTCCCATCACTAAGTGAAGATCACGTGACCATTATGATATTGATATCGATGCTTATGATTTGTGTGGTTTTTCTTTTGAGCCTGCTACATTTCAATAAAAAGTTTTTAAATAAAAGAAATAGTGGTTGCCAAGAAACCAACAGAGCCACTGTTTGCCCATCATCTTCCTCTATACGCAAAAGTTGATTTGAGAGATATTGAAAACTTAAACATGGGACCATAACATTTTGGCAGAAAACATGGAGGAATTGTTCTGGCAACTATGGCTGCCACAGTTTTATCTCCTGGACAGAACACCCAACCACCATGCTCCCCAGTTTCCCATCACCAAAACAAAGCCCTATAAGAGAGCACAGAAGCAGCAAAGGTTTGTTTGGGCTCAGTTTCAGTCCATGACCTCTTAGACCCAATGATTTGGACCTGTGACATCAGGGTACATCTTGACAGGATGTACCACCATTTGGCAAACTGGAAATCAGAGATCAAGGGCACCCCCACCCTGGGAATCAAAGTGGTTCCACTGACCCCCCACTTCCTAGTGCTTCTACCCATGCCCAGAATGGAAGGCTGAGGGATAGCCCTTAACACATGAGCCTTCCAGGGACACTACCCAAGCCACAGTTCTGAGCATGAAGAAAAGGGGTAGCACCATTTTAGAACAGAATCTTAATGTGTATGTGTAACCTATTTGTTTAATGAAATTAATGGATATGATTCATTCCCGTTTATTTCACATACCAGTATACTCGCCATATGGACCAGACGAGGACTGATTCGATCCAGAGACTGAAATAGAACCATCTCAACACAACTAAAATGGTACCCAGTGACATCTAGGACAATGTCTGCAGTGGCCCCAAAGCTGCCTGTATTCCATGCTGGCCCAGAGAGAGTCCCAAGTGGATTCCACGTGCTGCCATTCTCCATACAATGACTCCCAGCATCCCGCTAAGCCTTGGCACCCTTGTCATTTTAGGGCTGAAGAATGTGTTGTTGTGGGCTGCCCTGAGCATCCTAAGATATGTAGCTGGAGCCTTGCCCTCTCCTCAGTAGGTGCCAGGAGAAACCTCCCTTCCTAACAGCATCTCTAGACATTGCTAAGCATCCCTGTAGGACAAAAATCGCCATTTGAAAACCACAGTTTCCACTGAACATCTGTAAGGGTTCAGCTGTGGTTGTCACCACTGGATCCTTGGTGTTAATATCACGGCATGTGAAATCAATATTGGTCAAACGACATTCAGCAGCAGTGTGGAGGAGGGGAAGGCTGAGGGGCTGGCCCCAGGGAGATGGCGTCCAGGGCAACAGGGGGCTTAAAGGATGGCTTTGGGGTGTGAATGTTATGGGGATAATGGTGTCATAGATGGAGATGTCACCGCCCAAGGATGTAGAAGAGAAAACAGGAAACTTGGGGTTGGAGAGCAGAAAGATATTCAGTGTTTGAAGTGAGGACGAATGCATGGAGAGTGGGCCACTATGCATGTTCAGGAGGAGCTGTGACTAGGATTGTAAGAGTGAGCGATTGCCCAGTGAAGCCAAGGCCCTTAGAGAGGGGTTCCCTCACACCCTTGTGACCCCACAAAGCAGAGTTCTTCTACCTTTACTGTCATTGCTACACAGCAGACCTCTCTCCTCTCCTCTCCTCTCTCTCTCTCTCTCTCTCTCTCTCTCTCTCTCTCTCTCTCTCTCTCTCTCTCTCTCTCTCTCTCTCACACACACACACACACACACACACTCTCTCTCTCTCTCTCTCTCTCATACACGCACACAACAAACACACACTTCCTCTAACACACCAAAATCATGCAAAAGAGCCGCTAGAAAAAAATCGAATTTTTAATGGGGCGAGAAGAGGGAGAGAGAAGTGAGCAGGTGGAAGGGAATTCCAGGAGCCAGGTCTATGCTGGCTCTTTAGTGCAGAGTTGGTGCCATCTAGTGGCAAGTTGTTACCAGTGCAGCATTGTCCGCTGTGAGGCCCAAAGGGGTCAAAAGCAGCCAGGAAAGGGAGGAGGGATTTAGGAGGCTAGAAGGCAATCTCATAAGCTCCTCTCCCCAGACCCCCAGACCAGAGAACACAGGTCCAGCGTGGATCAGGACCCACACCGACACTCGGCTCACCTCGGCAACAATGGCCTTCTCAGAAGGCCGAGTCTCTTTGCCTGATCTCTTGTGTCTGGTTGACGTTGTCCCTTGATGATGTTTTCCTCCTGGTAATTAGCAGACTTTATTACCAGTGCATGGGTATATGATTTCTTCTTTGAAAATCCAACAAGCTTTTAATTAGATACGCAACGGGAAGAGATATTAAGCTATATTAATGCATCTGAAAGCCCAGCACAGCTAAAAGGAAGATGATCTCATAGATAACACGCTGTTGAAAATTAGAGAGGCGCTTCCCGCAAGTGCCCTATTGGAGAACTCCAGGGAGGGTCAATCGTTACTTAACACTTGTAGCACTGCACAGCCTGTGATCATACCACTGCGGCTCAATCTTGTGTGAAGCGAATAACAGGAATGAAGAGTTACACGCCAGATCCTAAGTCGGCTTCATTTTTTAAAGCCCCGATCATTTAACGGCCAATTTAATGAAAGCTAGACTCCCATGTAATTATATCACCACAAACTTGAAAAGAAGGGTCCCTGGGATATTCCTCTTTCCAAGGAATGTCACAAAAATGCCCATGCCCATCAGAAATACTATTTGCTAAATCCATTGGGGTGACTCCCTCCCCCACGTCCTCTTAGAATGCAGCTGCTTTTTGGCATATTTCTGTTGACAAAATACAGTAGAGGGCATTTTCAGATTGAGCCTGGGCCTCCAGCAGGCTTGCCTTGAAAGTTTCTGTCCTCCGGATCTCCACACGCTGTTGAGAAAATGCCCTGGGCTACCCTGGTACAGCAGAGATTAACCATCCTAGCCAAGTCACCACGACACGACATGTTCAGCCAGTATCAGCAAAGCCACCCACAGTTACTCTGGAGGACCTGGCAAAGCGCAGTAGAGTGTCGGTTCTAGTCCCAGTCGGGGAAGTCAGTCTTGAGACTCTGGAGCTGAGTAAAGAAAGGGTGGTGATTTTAGGATGCTGGGTGTTGAAGTGGTTTGTGATAAGGCAGTGGCTACTGGATACATGCTGAGTAGGAGTATCTTAACTAGTATTTCAGGATTTGATCTGGAATGCTTGTGTACACATAACAAGACACCCAGGTCATAAGACCCCATTCTAAACATAAGCCATGAGTGTTACATATACACCTTGCACATAAAACCTGAAGACAAATGTTTACTCCTTTTTTTAAATTCTTTGAATTTCTGTCAATTTAGCACTGGCATGAGAGAACAACTGGCTGGAACTGGTTATTTCCTTCCCCCACCCTGGGGACTGAACTCTCAGGTCCTCCAGCTTAGTGGCAGGCATCTTTAACTTTAAACTTATTTGGGAGAAGGTACTTTTATGCAGTATTTTTTGGCATTTAATATTTTTTTTTTCAGATTTTGGGTGGGCATGACTGACTTGATATTTCTGCAACTATTGAGCCTATACAATCCTTACCGGGGTACAATATAGAAAAACTTATTTCTTGACTTGGAAACCATGACTCACAAAAAGGAGTCCATGTGAAATGTAGCTACATGGGGCTGAGCAAACAGGACGAGCTTGCATGCTATGGGGCTGAGCAAACAGGACAAGCTTGGGCCCTAGGTCTCCACAGCTGCCTTTGGAGTCTTCTTGCCTTAGACATAGAGAATTCTACTCTGGAAACCCCACAGCAAAGCAGAAAGGTGAAATTTTAGTGGTTTTTATACCTCCCTAAACCCTCATTTTTTTTTGCATCTAATTCATTTTAGCAGCTGATTTTTCTTACTCAACATTTATTTCTACTCCAATCCTTTTATTATCTAAAATTGAAACATTTTTATCTTAATTTCTCTTCCAATATGTTTCTCCTCTGCTCAAAATTCTTCAAAATCTTTCTATTTCCTGCTGCACAAAAATAATCTCTGAAAACAAAATTAGAAAAAAAAAACCTGGAGAAATAGTAGCCTGGGCTTTGTAAAAATGGGAAAATGTTGACTCTAAACATACTGTTAGGAAAGTGAAGACAGACTGGGGAGGAGTATGTGTAGCTCACATCTGATGAAGAACGAATTTTTATGAATGAATAAATGTATGTCATACCCTTCTACTCCTCTCCCCACCAAGCCTTGCTCCTCAGTATTCCCTTCACACCACCCGTGTTGTACTGTTCCCCGTACCTTAAAATCCCCTCCCTGCCACCCACCAATGCCCTCTTTCTAGTTTCATGGCTTCTACGGGTACTCCAAGTTAAGCACACAAACCCAAAGATTCAAAGATAGGGTCTACACGCGAGTGAGAATTTGATCCTTGGTATTTCTAAGTCAGGGTTATTGCTGTCTGTTTTCTAGCTCCACCCACTCATCTATTCTTTTCATAATTTTCTGTACAGCTGAGTAAAACTCCATGTGTATAGGCACCACACTGATGTTATCATCAGTTGGTGGGCAAATTATTAAATTCCACTACTCTTGGTTTCCCACCAGACCTTAACTGTAAGATCCTATTTCTTTTGACCACTGGACATTGAGACACCGAGTGGTAGTGACCAAGAAGCTTTGTCCACACTGGCTAGCTTTCACAATACCGGAAGATGCTGTGTAGGCCGTCTGGAGGAAGTCAAGAGTCTTACCCAGCTGTGAGCCTTGTGAACTACAATAATCACCGGTGTGGTGAGGGACGCCCTGGGTGATGCAATAACGGTATGTATCTGTGGCTACAGGTGTAACCAAACACTTCTGGCTGTATTTAAGGCCTGCTTCATAAGAGGAATCGCATGCATAGTTGTGCAAACCTGGCCAAGAACCCATGGCTGGGGAGCTCATTAACCCCAGGAATTGTCAGCATAGCATCAAACTGCCCTCTCAGTTCATATCTCTCTTCCTCCCACAGATCAGCGCAGCTCTCAGACATCAGCAGAGGCGTTTCTCTGTGCAATGGACAGTGGTTAATGCAGAAACTCTCCACTGATCAAAGTACAGATAAAAAGTCAACGCTTAGCCTCAAGTGGGAACTAGACCAGAGGGGGGGGGAATCATCATGATAGGATAGGCAGAAAGATTGTAAGTGCCAGAGATTGGGGATGACTAGAAGAAAACGGTGATTTTTGGACAGAACAGTACCCTTCATGAACTCACAGCAGTTACAGCGGCCTCCACAGACCAAGCCAGTAAACATTCCCCCACACACAGCTGTTGCTGAAGTACTGTTGACAATTAATGGCTGCCAGGAGAAAGGGGGTGGGATTTCTTTTAAGAGAACCAAGCTACAGTGAGTGGACCCATGCCCCCGTGAGTTTATTAGCATCACAGATTGGAGTTCATGAGTAATTAAAACCTTTAAAAAGAAACAAAAGAGCATACCAAGGAACTCTGGAGAAGATTCAGAGTCAGGTGTGGATCTGGGAGTGGTCAGGGTGAGGAGTAGGGTAGGAATATTATTAACATACATTGTGGGAAATTTTCAAAGAATTAATACAAGATTGTATTAATTTTAAAGAGGAAGTGTTGTATCTGAAAGGTGGTATTCCTCAATTCAGAAACCAACACCACAGTATTAACAGGTGTGGTCAGGAACTTTAGAAGCATTAGGTAATAATACCTTTCTGATCATGGGGGCATTAATGCACCTCCCATAATAATGAGTTAGTAGTCTGGAAAGTTGGGTATTAGACTGCAAGCCTGGACACACACACACACACACACACACACACACACACACACACAGAGTTACCACTTCCCTCCCAGTTCCTGTCATGAGACTCCCGCCAGAAAAATGAGAATATTCTAGCACTCTTGAACTTTTTCAATAAGTTGTTCAGTTTGCGGCATTCAAAGAACAACCTGCTCTTTAAAACATAACAGCATGAAATGCCAGAAAGGACATCTAGGGTCATAAGTTTAGACAACATTAGTAAATCATGACAGAACAGAGTTATCTTTCACAATCATTTTTCTTCATGTTTAGTCATCATTTGATGAACAGTTATAAACACTTTTACTCATCAACCTCATAACACAATTTTTAAAATAAATTTATTTATTTATGTGTTTATTTTACAGATCTGCCAGTTTCCCCTCCTTCCTCTCCTTCCAGACCTTCCCACCCTTGTCTGTTCCCAACCCCCAAACCTTTCCCCCTCCATTTCTGTTCAGGAACAGGCAGGGTCTCCCATGAGTATCAACAAAACATGGCTTATCAAGTTGCAGTAAGACTAAGTACTTCCCTGTGTATTAAGACTGAGCAAGGTGATTCAGTATGAGAAGGGTCCAAAACCCAGTAAAAGAGTCAAAGACAGTAGTTGTCCCCACTGTTAGAACTTTTACAAGAAGGCCAGCTGAAACATACATGCAGAGTACCTAGGTTAGTCCCAGGCAGCCCCCCTGGCCATAACCCAATTTTTAAGGCACGATATAGTCTGTTCTCAGCTGGTAGCTCTTGTGTCTTCAAGGACTCTAGATAGAATGAAAATCTTCAAGACAGCCTGGGAAGAGTGCCATGTCCAGAGCAGTTTATTATTAACTCTTAATAACCAGAGTGCCCAAGAAAACCCTCAGGCCAAAGCTGCTGCCATTAGTATTCAATATCTGGCATAACACAATATTTATATCCCATATCTTTATAGAATTCATTTATGTGTCTAATTCTGGCATGCTTTTGCTTCTTGGCCATATGATAACACAGTAGCTATGTACAAGCTAACTTTTTTAATAAAGGAAAGTCCTGGTTCCTCATTCTTTTTCTATCTTTCTACACAATTCTTTGCTTATCAACAAAAATCCCTGTGCAGGGCAGAGGTAACGTCAGCTAATCTAATTCAGTTGTTGTGTATGCCAGGCAATAGAAGGAAGAGGCTTGTAATCTGATCTGAGGCCAACTTGTTGTCAAATCTTGTTGACTTTTTAAGTTTACTTCATGTTGGTTATCTTGTTGCTATGTGAGTACAGGGACAGATGTTTCATGGATGCCTCATAGCCTCATAAAAAGACCTCTGGCTTCTTTCTGAGTGTCACAACCTCCAAGGCATAAGGAAGACCTTCAAGTCTATAAGGATTGCTCCCTAAAAGTGGGAGGGATAACGTGTTCAGGACTTTCCTGGGGAAACATAGAAGCAGTGGGGAGAAGGCATAAACGATTCGTAAGAAATTTCCCAACGATCCATTATTCCCAAATTGTACAAATATTAAAAGCTCCCCAAGCATGAAACATGTGGAGATGAAAACCAAAAGTGACACTGCTGCCATCGTGTGCCTCAGCTCTGCCGATCTTTGTCAAGCAGCTGTGCTGGCCTTATGACTTTTGCCATGCCCAACAGACATGGCTGCACCAAACATCCATCTTCAAATGATGAATGAATAATGAATATGGGACATTTACACAATGGAATTATGAAATTCATAGTAAAAGGGTAGAGCTAGAATCAGCTAATCTGAGTAAGGCAGCCCAGAGACCCAGAAAGACAAATGTTGCATGTTTTCTCTCATTTGTGCATAATAACTTTGAATCCTCAGATATTTATTTGGAACACCCGTAGTGGGCAGGAAATTAGCAAAAGGCCATGGTGAGGAGGCTTTCAGGGGAGGGGAGATGAAATGCAGCGGTACAAAGGTTTAAAGGGGAATAATGGGACAGGAAGGGTTAAATGGAGTGGGAGATGGGGAGGCAGGAACTAAGAGTCAATACCAGGAATGATAAATAACACTGATGGCCTTTTGAAAACTATGGAAACATATTACTGCAGAAGCTTCCTAAAATACACACACACACATTCAAGTTTCAATGTACTTACCCTATAACTGACAAAGCTTCTACTTCACACCACCACCGGCTAACAGATTAAAAAGCACAATGATAGGAATGGGTTGCCTACTAAACTCTACTTCTTAAAATGTCTTCAACCTTCCACTCTCCCTACTGGGAACCCAATTTCTTCTGTCCTTTTTTGTTTTCAGTTCTGTAAGTAGAATGGCCTTCAGTATGCTGTAGAAATTATCATCACTGTGCTCCTTTCTATAGTTTTAAACAACTATAAGGTTCTGCAAGCTTAAACAAGGCCCAGTCCACTGTGTCTTCCTGACTCTCCCCATGTGCATAACCTTCCCAGCCCAAAAGATCTGGCCTGGGTCCCATACCCAGTGTCCCCCACCTAGCCCAGTCACTATTGCCAACCTCTAGGCTTCTGCCAGGACCTTCTACAACACACAGTCCCATCCTACAGAGCATCCAAATTCTCCACCCATCCAGATCTCCCACATTCTTCTACAGGGTCTAACCTGGTGAGATCCTGATCCTCTCCACCCACTATATCTAGACCAAGTCCAACATCTAGGACCCCAGACTAGTCTAGCCACCCCTGATTACACCACAACTCATCTCTAGGCTTCTTCCAGAATCCATCCTGCCTATCCCACAACCTGTAGTCCCCCAGCCATGCCACATCCAAACTTCCCACCCAGTCAGATCTACCATCATTCTCCTGGCTTGGATGATGAAGAGCATCATGTATACCAGCCCCCCTCTCTCCACCTGAATTTAATTTCTATTCATTTCACCCACTCGACTCCCATGCACACAATCTCTTCTGCCCTAATCTTCACTGTCCAGATCAGACTTAAAACTAACTATCCTGGAATAACTGCAGAAACCAGGAAAATAAAAAATAGGGAGTGTGGAAGTGGGGGAGCAATAGAGAAGGGGAGCAGCAGAGTACACAAGATCGGGGGACTCTAATTAGGGAGAAGGGATAGAGATAAATACAGGAGGAGGGGGAGGACAACAGAAAGGGTGTGAGAAAAAGTCATAAGAGACCTTACCATCAACTATCTTCATGTGATGATTAGTCTTGGTTGCCAACGTGACTACATCTGGGATTAATTAAAACACCTGTGAGGGAAGTGAGGAGGCCCAGCTTTAATCCAGATCTTCTGATTTAATCTGGGCCGTATCTTCTGCTGGCAGCCTATATAAAAAATTGAAGAAGGAAGTCTTTGCTCTTCTTCTGATTCCCCTTACTCTGGCAGGTGAATGCCTTCACATTATTAGAGCCCACTCTTTGGGATTCTGGTGTATGCTGAATGTATGCTGAAGACCAGCTAAGTCATCCAGGTTCGTGGACCAAACAATTACTGGATTCTAGGATTTTTCCATTGGTAGACGGCCATTGTCAGACTGCAAGCCACTCTAATAAGTCCCCTTTATTTTAATATGTGTATTATCAGTTCTGTTCCTCTAGAAAATCATGACTAATAATGCTACAAAAAAATCTACAATATATGTCAGTTTGTGTATACACATACTATATAGTTTAAACAAAATTTTCTTATCTAAAAGGATAATGCTCCCTCCAAGAGGAAAAAGGCAACACAGCAAAAACCCCAACATCTGGCATGAAAAGCATTCTTTTCAGTTGTCTGTCAAGTTCTCCAAGAGACTGCCAAAATATTAATGGTTATTACTATTACCCTTGGTTATCCCCAAGAAGTGAATGGTAAGACCATATTGCTAAAGATGCCATACACTTCAGACACAGGGCCTAGAAACTGGCCTGAAAGCCTCTTCCCTACGAATGATCTTGCATCATACCAGACAGCAGTACACAAGCTTCCAAAGAAAGGAAGCAACTAAAAGTTTTCCTTAACAATGACTCCTATGAACCACAATGACAACAGTATGGCAATAACTTGAATGATACATGATGCCATCCATTCTTTGGAACTCAGACCAACAACTCTATAATTGGACCGAAGACCCTCTCAACAAGAGGAAAACCATTCCTTATACTGGAAACTACCCAGGGATAGTGAAGTCATGGATCTTGGAGGAGAACCTACAATCACCACTTAATTAAACCAGCAAAATTCCTAACCACATTCTGAATGTTTGTCCTTATACCCATGGATAGGTGTAGTCTTCATCCCTCATCAAGGAAACTTCTCTTTGCTTCAGAAGGAGGAGGTTTAAAGCGTAACCAATTCAAACGTGAAGTCTCCATGTGCCGGGTCCCAGCAGGTACACATACAAAACAACCCCTGCACCTAAGGCTCATGGAACACTGCCACACAGAGGGAGGAGAGATTGTAAGAACCAGGGTCTCTGGGAGTTTGCTATGTAACTCCATCTCCTAGTAATGTCAGACGCTACATCCATATAGTCTCACCAACATGACTGCGTAAACATGAATTGAACAAGGACAAAAACAGACTTGCCAAAGTGGACCAGGAAAACACTCATGGGGCCTCAACCCTACACAAAGAGCTACAAGCAACTAAGGAATGCTGAGAATGGAAAAATGGACTTTTTACGGAAGAGTGCATGCATCAATTGGTTATCCACTAACCAAATGGTGAGCCCTGAAAACATATACATGTAACGTTATATAGACTGTGAAGGTTATATTTAGGAATGCACACATACAACAACATCAACAATTAATTAATTTAAAAAGCGGCCAAGAATATGAAAAAGAACAAGGAGGAATACATGGGTGGGTTTGAAGGGAGGAAAAGAGAAGGGGGAAATTGTGTAATTATATTATATTCTTAAAAACTAGCCAACTATAGAGTTGGTCTGGTTCAGCTCACATGTGCCCATTGACCTGCTCCAGTAAGGAAAATTTGGATATAATGACTCTTACATAATTCAGGTAATAAGATCTGGGACACAATACAGACTGATTGAGGTTTTGGGGGAAGAATTCACTTACACAAGAAACAGATGACCACCACCAGTTTCTGCTCCAAGGATGTCCTCCAATCTTCTCTGTCTCTGACCCGGAAGTAAGAGAGTGCATCCTGGCCAGGGCCCAGACCTAGACTCTATGGGTCACGCCCACTCCTATCCCCACACCCCAATGGGTGTGGTCAGTACCACAGGTGTGGGTGGGGTGGATATCTCACTATAATTCCCCTCTTAGTCTAAGATGATGGAAGATGTCATTCTATAAATATGTTTCTCTTATTGGTTAATGAATAAAGCACTGTTAGCAAATAGGAAGGCAAGATAGGGAGAACTAGGAAAGGTGGAGGATTCAGGGTAACATAGTGGGGTGGCGATGTGATCTGGGGAAGAGAGAATGTCAGTCTGGCATTCTCGATAAGAGCATGTAGAAATACATATATTAGTGATTATAGGTTAATATTTAAGACAGAGCTAGCCAATAAGAAATGCTAGTAACAGGCCAACAGATTTACAGCTGATAGAGTTTCTGTGTGTTATTTGGGGACTGACGCAGCTCAGGGACCAGGCTGGCAGGAGAGTGCTTGTGACAAAATGGCACCTACACCATGGATACTAAGAACTTCCACTTAAAACTTAACAAAACCTTAAACAGGACTTTAAAAACAAAAGAACAGAGATAACCAAGTCTTGGTCGCACCATTTTTCTTGGTTGGGCTCTGTTTTGCTAGAGACAAGCAGAGACTTGCACGGTTCCTTTAAGGGAGGTTTCCTGACTCTGCATAAGTGGCAAAAATACTGCATGGCTCTTTTAAGAGGTCCTGCTAACAATTCAATGGTGTATATGAGCAGCTGGCAATGGCAGTGACCACATCTCCAAGCCGGCAGCATGCTGCTTGATGGCAGCAAGAACCAAGGCAGTGAGCACAGCTCTCACTACTGACAGGAACCATACCCCTACCATATTGGAAAGCAATGTTGTTGTTTAGCAGATGAAAGACTAGTGGCCAGAAAAAGATAAAGATTTACAGTAAAGAGAGATTAAGATAAAGAAAAATCTCTAAAGGATTACAGTGTGTTTTAAAATATGCGTAGGCTTGGAAGAGAAAAATAAACAAGAGAAAGTGGTTTAAAAAAATAGAAAGAGAGCAGCTGGATATGGCGGCACACACCTTTAATTCTAGCACTCAGGAGGCAGAGACAAGCAGATCTCTGTGAGTTCAAGGCCAGCCTGGTGTACAGAGTGAATTCCAGGGCAGCCAAAGTTACACAGAGAAACACTGTCTCAAAAAATAAAAAAAAAAATAGAAATAAAAGAGGTTAATAAAAAGGCCACCTAAAGAAGGGAAATACACAGAGTCTGGATACTGTATGCTATCGTGTTGTCTTTGAAATTGCTCAATTGCTAAGGAAGGAACAACTGCTAAAACACACTTGATTATCAATGCTGCTGAATTAATACAATTTATATATTTTAAAAATGCTTTCACTTCAAATTTTAAGCCTAAGTACAGGTTACTGGTGAAAAGGATTTCTATTTGTTTCCAGAGAAAATGAAAGGTTGTGGATTCTTTCCAGACTAACATGGTTTGATCAAGCAAGACCCCCCTGAAACAGTGTCCCAGGTGATCTAACATTCAAAACAGCTGGGACAAGGCAGCCTTAAAGACCACTACAGCCAAGATTTCTACATCTTCTTAGGATTCCCATGGTATTACAGCATCCCCAACCAGCAGGAAGCAGTTTGGAAAGAATGACACCCGAATTCCCAAATATTGTCTATAAACGTTTGTTTTCATATAAATGGGGTTTTCATATAAATGATCACAACCAATCTCTTTGTTTTGGAATGAATTTTCATTTATTGATACAAATTTAAGGTCAATTTTGTGATACGTATATTTTCTCCTCTTATTTAGGTATTGTATTTGCATAGATCATTTAAAAATGTAATGTATAATTAAGTACAGATTGTAGATAATTACCAACGATAGCCAAAGCTTATAGTTAGGTTGGTTAGGTTTTCTAGATATATAGAGATATATTTCAGATGGAGAGGCATTCTTCAAACTTTTCAAATACCTACAGAATATGGCATTTTAAAAGGATTAGGGTTTTTCCTGACAGTGAGGCACAACTGCTCCTGGCAACACCAACTGTGGTCAGAAAGGAAGGTGGACATCAAAGAAACTTGTTATGGAGTTTGCTTCCAACATGGCAAGACAAGCCATTTGGACAAAATACTGCCCTTGTCTGGACTGTTTGACTTTATGCTGTATAAACTGGAAATGCAGGACCCACAGGAAAGTGACTGCTGAAACAAGACGGACAGTGCTACAGGGTTCCTGCTTCATGGAAGAGTCTGCCAAACATTCTACAGGACACAAAGAAAAGTGACTGGCAAACAGCCAGTGCAGGTGGACAGTTTAAAATTTCCTGCTTTGCTGAGGAGTCTACCAGACATACTATGGCCTATGGGCTGGAGATGGAACATTTCAGAAGAACTTTGGATGATATCCAGGTAGTGAGGTGTCTCTGTCATTTCTAGAGTTTATATACTATACTCCTGTGGTCTTTGATGGAATTGAAGACAGATAGTTATAGTTATAGTTATAGTTATAGTTATAGTTATAGTTATAGTTATAGTTATAGTTTTCCTTAGTTGGGATTAAAGATAACTTACAAACAAGACTCACAAAGATAGGATAGATGATGGAATATTTTCTTTGAATCTTGCTAAATGTTAACAGACTAAATATTGTTAACTATAGTTCTTATTTGATAGCTGTTTTGTTATATTTTTAATATGTTAAAATTAAACTCTTTTTATTTTAGACACAAATGAGATGATGGGAGATGTCATTCTGTAAATATGTTTCTCTTATTGGTTAAGAACCTGAGACCAGATAGTTCAGTGACCTAGGGGAAAAACAAATACTGTTCTACAGGAAGAACTTAACAATAAAATGACTCCTAATGACATTCTGCTATACTCTTAAGTCAGTGCCTTGCTCAGCCATTATCAGATGCTTCCTCCTGCATCAGATGAAAAAAGTACATAGACCCACAGCCAGACAGTACTCAGATAGTGAAAAACTTTGGAACACTCAGCCCTAAGAGATGCCTCCATCAAATCATCCTCCTCAGGGATGAGGGAACTCTCCAGAATAGGAAACAGAAAGAATGTAAGAGCCAGAGGGGACAGAGGACACCAAGGAATCAAGACTTTGTAAACACAGCAAGAGCAGTGCACATATGAACTCACAGAGACTGATGCATCATACACTGAGCCTGCATGGGTCTGCACAGATGGAGTCCCAGAGCTGAAAGGAGAAGTGGGCACATACCCCATCTCTAACCCAAAAGCTCTTTCCAATCGATGACCACTTGCAATGAAAATTTACTGTCCTCACTGGAAAAACAAATTGTTCTTAAAGGTAGACCCCTAGCCCCGCAGGAGATGCAAACATAAATTGAACCTAACAGCATCTTTGGAGGTTGCTTTTTGTGTTGGGGATTTTTAAAACTTTTTATCTTATATTTTTAGTTTTTATTGCATTTTATTTTCCATTTTTCCTCTCTTTTTACGCTACAGGTGCTTTGTGCATATATTATGGGTTGGAGGGTCTTTGGCTCATAATGTTAAGTTGGGGAGTTTTTTGTGCTTTTGCTTGTTTGCTTTCCACCTTACAGGTTCTGTGCACATATGACGTCTGTTTTTGAAAATTTTTATGGGATTCCTGTGTGCACACAGGTTTGCCTCAGTGTCTACTTGCATTTCTTGTGCTTTTTCTTTGGTTCTTCTTTTTGTTTGGTTGTTTAATCATATTCTGATTTTTTTAATTTATTACTATTCCTTGTATGCCTATTTGTTTTGTAATGAGAGACAGAAAGGGCATGAATCCAAATGGGAGGGAGGTTGAGGAAGAACTGAGAGGAACAGGGGAAGGAAAACTATAATCAGAAAATACTGCATGAAGATCTGTGGTATTGAAAAATCTGTTTTCAATCAAAGAAAAATTAGATGTACAAATGAAACTTTTAGTGAAAATAAATCATAAAGAGATTTATTCTAAAGCAAATTCCTTGGTGTGTATATAATTGTATAATTTACTAAAGACAAGCAAATTTGCATGCTAATGAGAGGGATGTACTTGTCCATTTTTAGATAAGGAATTTAATCTTGGCTGACTATTTGATGTCACAGGACATAGAGCATTTCCAGTGCCTGCATAGTTGACTCATGTTTTCATTTTTGAATCATCAAAACTGAGAACCACTCTCACAAATAGGTGATATAAAATGGCAGAATTAAACTTGGGGACATTTCTGAAATTTCTGGAAACTCTTTCATAACTCTAAGTGAAATATCATGTAACAACTTTTTATGAAACTCAAGTCAGCAATCAAATGAGATTTTTTTGAGATTAAGTATTTTAACATGAAACAATTCAAAGATATGCCGATTTGATACACACTGAGGAATGATGAGGAGTGATGGCAGGAAATGTCTGGTCTTTGTTTTTCATAACTGAAACACCAAGTTTCTTTAAGGGCAGGAAACTTTGCCGAGGTGTCTCAGCTAACGGCCGCTGGTGTAGTCTAGCCTCACACGAGAGCACACAGCGCCAAGTCACACATGTTCAGACACAAGGAGGCAGTGAAATCCCCGGATGTGGCGTAGGCAAATGCGCTGGAAGCACCTTGGATTCATTCATTACAGGATTGATTTTTTCATTCATTTTTCGTTGTTGAATGTTCTGGTTGTCGCCACACTGTGACGACCCACACAGTTAAGAAGTGGCGCCGTGGATAGCCCCTCTGCTCTGAAGGCAGAACCAAATGAAACGTTTTTAATGCTATTTGGAACACACAGACAATGTCCTGAGAGCCCGACTACAGGCTTTGGAAGGGGTTGTGTCAATGCCACCATTCAAAATGAGTGCACAACCCAAGGAAGGCCTGCTCCTTTCTAAACAGAAACAGAGGAGTGGATGGGGGAGGGTGGAGAGGGAAAACCGCAGTCAGAATGTAAAGTACATGCAAAAATTAATTAATAAAAAGAAAAGTAAGAACACCCTGCTCATTGCCTTATTACTCAAGAACTCATACCATTGGCCCAAAATGTTAAATACAAATACGAGCATCTCTTGATTCTTCTGTGTATCTGATTAAACTATGTGTGTAGAAAACCATGATATCTATGTGCCATTTATCCATTAATTTCACTCACTTGCCATATAATATTTTAGGATGTATGGTGGGATATGCAGAATATTTAGATTAAACTCTTGCCTGTCCCTGGAACGTTTCCTCCTATTGGGTTGCCTTGTCTGGCCTTGATATGAGGAATTTCACCTTGTCTTGTTGTGTTTTGTCTTGCAAATTTTGGTTGTTGTCTCTTGGAAGCTGCTCTTCTCTGAAGGGAAACAGCAGGAGTTGATCTGGATGAGAGGGGAGGTAGGGAACTGGGGTGGGAGGGAGGACTATGGTCAGGATGCATTGTATGAGGAAAAGTCCACAACGTAACAAATGAGGGTCCACTGCAGAAATCTAACCGATATCCACACTGACTGGAGCTGATCACCTGACTTCTCAAGGGAAAGGCTTGAGAGAACCACAAGAAAGGAGTGTGTGATGCCGATAGAGTCCAGCCTTCCACCCTCTCTGCAGGGCTGAGCTGAACTCACTTCGCTCATTATCTGCTCTCTTACGCCTTTCTCTCTTCACAACAACATAGCTGGGCACAGCGATATCCGCACTCTTGTCACTTGCTTCTGTGACCTCGAGGCTTAAAAGAGAACCCAGTTCGGGGCAGTGCATCTGAGGAAGAAATGGACACATCTAACACAAAGGAAAGGTGGATGCATCTAACACACACGAAGGAAGAAACACATGTAAGTCCCCTAGTGGCAGAGTGGCATGTTGAGCCCAGCGCCAGTCACTGAGGAAGGTAGTGTCCTCCAGAGGACTCAAGAAGGCCAAGGGCCAGAGGAAGTGGCTAGACACAGTTACCCAAGCCAAATTGGCCCCGTCCTGACCCTGCACCAGTAAGCTGGCGTGTACGCTGAGCCACAAAAAATTTCCCTCTCTGAGGCCATGGTGCACGGCCTTACTCCTACAGTGTCACGGACTGCAAACACGTGAAATGGAAGGGCAGAGGGAGTGATGGTGTCCCCATCAGGCACCAGTCAAAATCGCTGAAGAGAGAATGGGCAAAAGCTATGTGAGCCCACACCTGCTGGAGTCAAGCCAGTGAATTCCCATAGCCTCTGTCGGCTGGGTGTGTTTGGTTCACTCGGGCGGCTGCCCTCTTCCAATACTCTCATGTCCACCGGCAACAAGTTCCTGCCCCAACAAACGCTACCATGACTCAAGTCTGTTGTACAAAGCCGTGTATAGTCTACATGCTTCCTCCCACGTGCTTAAGTCATGTCTAACCATTTATGAAACTCAGCACAATGTGAGCGCTACGCAAACAGCTGCTAGACTCAGTCTGCTGGGTAAAGCCTCTCCCGGGATACTTTCCATTCGAGGTTTTCTGCATTTACAGATAAGAAACCCACTGGTACATGCGGCCAGCAGAATTCATTAACCTCCCTGCTAACCGTGGGCTCCTGAGGAGGGACCCCCATTTCTCCCACCTCAGCGCTCTCCAAAGCCTCAAAATGAAGACAAAAGCAAAACCCTTCACGAAAATCTGAAGTATGACCACATGGATGAGGATGTTTCTGCTTACAATTAAGTGTGAAAGTTCTTGGATGAAAATTCACGTCCTAAATGGCACTGAAGACACTCTGTATGCACCTTATTGTAGTCTCCAGAAATAACTTTTCTTTGTGATCATGCAGAAACACAAATGTGTGTCGGAAGAAGTTCCAAGACTAAAGCCCTGTGGGTCACATTCCTCTTACACGATATTTCAGATGTGTCTCCTCCCAGTGTTAATTATAGCAAACATTTAAGCTTGCTCTTTCTACTCATAATATCCTTACCAGTAGTGTGGTTCAACAGGCTACGCTAAACTTGCCATCTACAAAATAGCCAGCAGAGGGCAGTGCAGACCTAGGAGTTGATTTTTTTTTTTTTTTTTTTTTTTTGGCCAGGAGGAGGAACTCTAGATAAGGGAAAATGATTCCCAGATTCCCAGTTTCCAGTTCCTTCTTGTATTTCTTAAGAATTTCCCCCTCCCTCGATAGCTCCTCTGTAAAAAAAAAAAAAAAAAAAAAAAAAAAAGTGCTCATGCCATGGTCTGTTTTAGGCTCCCTCTGTTCCTGATGCAAAAGTATAACCAAATGACATGACAGGGCCCACCTACAAAAGGCTGACCTCTAACCTAAGGCATCCATATGTGTTGCCTGTGGCCAGGGAGGAAGCAGCCTCAGATCACGTCCTCTAGGCCACGCTGTGTGACTCAAGTCTCCTGCGACACCAGGATTGGAGAATGTGGTTCCCATCAGAGATGAGCCCCATCTTGTCTCAGGGCACCCACTCAAAGTTGAGGTGGGGGGGAATATTTGAAGGCCAAGGGCAGGTCTTATTACTTGAGTGAACTGCATAGGGGGGGTGTTCATCTAAATGTGTCAAAAATCAGATGCCACCCTGTCCTTACCCTGTCCTTTCCTCTGCAGCCCCTTTGGCTTCAATAGAATCTTTGTTTCCAGAAACATTCTTGGAGGCAAATAGGAGCTGGAGAGCCGCCACCCCTTTCCAAGCAGGGTCCTCCTCACACATGTCATTCCCAGGCCCTTGTTCTGAAGCCAGGAGCTGTCCACTCCTTCCCAGAGGATGGCAGGATCCTTCCAAAGACCAGTCTCTACCTTTAGGCTGAGCACATTCAATCTGGAGGCAAGGGACTCTATCCCTCCAGCCAGCAGCATTCTTCCCATTGGACATTTTGGAGGCCTTTAATGTCAGAGGGTCTGGGGTCCTGAGCATGCCGGGAGTCTGTCTACCTCCCCACCCCAATGAGGAATGCAAAACCACCACTTCCCCAGCCAGCATCTTACACAGCCACTCACAAGAGATCCCCAGGTGGAAACCCCAGGGAAGGAAGCCACGCATCTAGGCTTTTGCTGGGGAGGCCACTCTGGTTCTTGCAAGCATGGAGAGCTGCCCATCTAGCCTGGTAACAAAGCCACTCTACTCCTAGCCAACTATCTCCCAGTCCAGTTGTCACAAGCTGTGCAGGTGAGCAGCTGGAATTGAATGCTACTTCTAGCCCACTGCTTTACTGGGAGCACTGGGATTCAGTGCTGGGTGAGCACTCCCCTTGCTGCTGAGAGTGGGGAGCACCAGGAATGCTGGCTGTCACCTCTCCAGAATTCTGTACGTTTACAATTCCTTCTGGTGGCTTCTCCCTTTTCTGACTTAACCTTGGTTGAACATTGACTTCCCTGTGACAAACCCTTGCCATTCCCTTAAGTGACCACCGCCCCCCCTTGGCTCCAGCCAGGAGCCTGATGCTAAGTACTTTCCCTCATCACAGCCAAGCCAAGAGCACCTCCTGCTAGCTGTCTCCAAACCCCCACTTCCACTCAGTTCTCATTCCTGATGGCCCACCTCCACTCTGAGGCCATCCTGCAAGCCCCAGAACACCCCCCCAGCCTACCCCCTTCTCCACCAGGACACAATAACCTTAACATATAAAGGAAGCTTCACTCTCTGGCTTAAAGCTTTCCAGAGAGCCTTGACATTGACCTTGGAACACACTTCAGCAGCAGGAATGGGGAGGATGCATTCTAAGTTCGTATGCAGTAGTGACTGGCTGTGGAAGTAGATACAGAGACACTGGATACTTTCAGATTCTATCTAGAAAGTTTCAAATCAAGGTAGGAAGACCTGGAGGGCAGGCTATTAGGAGAAAATATTAGGAGAGATAACTAACACTATTAGTCCTTTGAAAAAACCATATGAAAATCAACTGCTATAGAAGCTTTGATGGGAGATGTCATTCTGTAAATATGTTTCTTTTATTGGTTGCTGAATAAAGCACTGTTGACAAACAGGAAGGCGAGATATGGGACTAGGAGACAAGAAGGATTCTGGGAGATGTAGTAAGAGATTCAAGATGTCAAGACTTGAGAGAGGAAGAGGTCCAGACCCTCTCTCGGGTAAGATAAGACCAAGTGGAAACACTTACATTAATAGAAACGAGTTAATATTTAAGACAGAGCTAGCCAATAAGAAACACTAGTAACAGGCCAACTGTGTATCTAATACAGCATCTCTGTGTGTTATTTGGGGCTGACACAGCTGTAGGACCAGGCTGGCGGGAAAACTGCTCATAACAAAGTTTCCCAGGTTTTATACATACATAGATTTTCTTATTTAGTTTTTTACATTCTATCCCCAGTTCCCCCTCCCTCCCCTCCTTTCCTCCTGTTCCCCCCACTCCTCCCCTCCCATCTACTCCTCGGAGATGGTAAGGCCTCCCCTAGGAAGTCTCCTAAGTCTGTCCCATACCAGGGCACCTCTCCGTCCCCCATGCCCCTGTGTCACATATATGGTTTTAATGGAGCTGCCAAACAGTACAGAGACAATACTCCAACTAGAATAGAACATGCTAGCAAATAAAAAAAAATACCAGAAATGAATTATCCCTGGGGGGGAAAAAAAGGTGATTGTTAGTCAATGGTAGAAAAAATAAAAAAAAGAGATGATGGAGAGGGTAGATATGGGAGGAGATGAGAAGGAGCAAATGTAATCAAGACTGAAATATATTGTGTGGATTTCTCAAAAGCTTAATAAAAATATTATTTTTAAAAGAGAAAAAGTGGCTTAATTAAGCATAATGACATATTCACACATGTTATCTCTAGAGTAGGCTGTGAATCCTGTACTTTGGTGCCTTTATTTGAAAATTTAATTGTAACAAGATGTCTTTCCTGTTCAAATAACTCACCATCATAAGAAAGGCAGAGAGGCGAGGCCAGCCTTCAGTCACGGCTGGACCCAGTGCGCCGGATGGCAGTACCACCACTCTCGCTTCCATCTCCGAATTGCCTGATTCTCCCCTGATTCCTCCACTGTGTCTCCTGAATGGCCCCAGCTGTCTCACTCCTCTCTTCGGTGAGGAGTATCATCTGGATCACCTGCGTGTCACACGCTAGTGCACTCCTTCCTGGTCCCTAGAAGCATTAAATGTAGCTTTCTCACATGGCTCACGGGCCGTCATGTAACTCAGGAGGGGATTCATGATTCTAGAGCAATTATTCCCCAAAATTAGAAACTTCTTCGAAGGAGTAGTAATAGAAGTGAGGGCTACAGTCATCTTAGTCACACACTCCTGCGTTCCTTGAAAGGGTTAAGTATGATGACATCACCTTCAACGCTGATGGGTTTTCTTTCCAGCTTCTCCATCTGAGATGGTTTGTTTGTCACCTCGACACAAATGAGAGTCACCTGGGAAGGGGGAGCCTCAGTTGGGAATTGTTTCCATCAGATTGGCCTGTGGGCATATCTGTGGAGCATTCCCTTGATTAAAATCATTGATAGGGCGGGGTCCAGCCCACTGTGAGCAGTGCTACCCTCAGTCAGGTGACCCTGGGTTGTATAAGGAAGCAGACTAAGCAAGCCACCAGTAGCAGCCAGTAAGCATCACTCCTCCATAAACTCTGTTCCATTTCCCATCTCCAATTCCCCTCCTTGCATTCCTGCCTGGATTCCTCAGTGATGGGCTGCAAACTGTACACTAAATAAATAGACACGCACTTCCCCTCAGCTGATTTTGGTCAGTGTTTCATCACAGCTACAGAGGAGCAAGCTGGGATGTCACCTGACCATGAGGGGCATCTCCGCAGAGCTGCTACCCTTAGTGCCTGAAGAAAAACTTTGAATGTGTGTGTAGCGGGGGTGATTGAATGCTTCAGGGAACATGTAACATCATCCAGGGGGTAAAACTTAGAAGTTTCTGGTCTGTGCATTCAGGCACATTGTGCATTTTAACTGAGGAAGGTTCTGCTTTGGGTGACCAACAAGCCTGAGTCCCAGTAGTTGCTCAGTTTCCAATGGCCAGAATCACAGAAATGAGTTCAGAGGCCTTGGGGGAATTTGTTCCTGATCGGGTAAGCCTGCAGCCTGATTTCGTCATGGCTTCCTCTCGTCTCACCTCCTCACATGTTAAGTAGCTGTAAACTAGCCAGGAACATTGGTGATCGGTCCAGGGAGAAGTTGTCAGAGATGCATTCGGCTGGGTCCCTGGGTTGCAGATGAGCGAAGGCTGCCTTACTTTACAGTTAGGTTATTATGCCCCATTCCCTACCACATACTGGGCTAGAGAGCCCTGTGGGGCACCATGATGCAAAGATGCCCCCTGCTACTGGAGAAAACAGAGCCAGGCTCTGTTCTGCAATTCAAAACCCATCACCTGCTGTGTATCTGAACTTTTAATTGGAGGATTCTGTTCTCATTGGTATAGAGGCCAATAAGTTTTAAAAATTCCATTTTAATTCACTTTAGGGCTATATTATATTACAATCAACTATATAGACAATCACATAAATATTGTTCAATAAAGAATACATAAACTAAAATTATGGTTGTTATCAGCTTTTATCATACTAAAAAGAATCTGTTTTTCCTGGTTTTCTGTCAAAGAGGAAACCCCAAATAATAGGCGTTTCAGACCCCATAGAACCTGTGTTTGCCACTTTCGCAGCAGATGCCCAGGAACTCTGGGAAAGGCTCAGTGTGTGGAGCTGTCTGTGGTGCTGGACAGGAAGCACATCAGACTCTTGCACAGACCACTGCCCAGGTTATGGACTGTGCCTAGATGCAAGGCCCAGTTTAGCCACCAAGGTCATGGTTGTCTCCATCAAAACTGGCCTTAAGCTGGCCCATGAGGGCACTGTCATGATTGATTATTGATATGGGAGGGCCCAGCCCACTGGAGCATTGCCAGCTCTAGTTAGGTGGTTCTGAGTTGCACAAGAAAGTAAGCTGAACAAGACAGGAGAAGCAAGCCAGCAGGCAGTGTTCCTCCAAGGTCTCTGCTTCAGATCCTGTCTCCAGGATCCTGGCTTGAGTCCCTGACTTCCCTTCAGCCACAACTCTTCTTTCTAAATAGCCCAGTGGCTCCTGTGTGCCATCTCAGCCAGGGAAGCTGCAAACCTTTCCTTGTTCCTGCAGGTAATCTGTGTCTGTCCCGATGATATATTGAAGCCCTGACTCCGAGTGTCTAGGGATGGAGCCAGATTTGGAAATAAGTGTCTAGAGATGAGATGGGCTGAGATCACACTGAATTGGATGAGCCCTAAATTAGATAGGACTTCCGTCCTTACAATGAAGTACAGCAGGCACAGAGTCTCAGACACAGAGAAAGCCATGTGATGACAGAGGAGCAAGATGCACCTACAAGTCAACGAATGCTAAAAGAAAATCACTGGCAAGATCCAAACCCCAGCCCTCCAAAAATAGAACATTCTCCCCAGAACCTCCAGACAGAGCACGGCCCCAACAGCATCGTGACTTTATGTTTAGACTCAAGAATTGTGAGAGAATGGATGTCAGTCATCTGATGACCCCTCCTTAGACCTGTAGTAATTTATTACGATGCCTATAGGAAGTCATTGCACACTATGTATGAGCCTCATTTCAAACCCTCATTTCAAATCCATTTTTGGTAGCTCTTTAACTGTGATGCTTTTGCAATTGGTATTTCTGGAGACCCTAATAATGTTGCAAGACTCAGAAAAATTGCAATGCTCAAATTCCTGCATTCCCAGCTTTCTGGCTCCCCACTCTAAAAATAGTTCCACAGCAGCAGGGTTGCCCTCTTCATAACTATTTCATTTCTTCAAGACACTGACCTCCACTGGAAATCATATTGTTTCTTTCCTTGTTACTGACTCAGCAGAACATGAGCCGTGACATCGAGGACTACTCTGAGACACTCACCAGTGCCAGAGAGCAGTTCTAATTGCAAGGCACACACTAGAAAGTGATCCAATGAGAAATGAATTCTCAACAAGTAACTACTGAATAAACAAATGAAAGCCACATGCCCTGTCACTGCTGTCTGTACTCTCCAAAAAGACCGCCATTCCTAGCATGCTTCTTAATGGAGTAAGTACACCAGTGAAGAAAAATGACCTTTCTGTCAATGTCTAAAAGATAAAGTTTGCTTCTGAACACTCAGTCCTCTGCTAAGGACTGCCTCTCTGATATAGAATGGGTGTACGGAAGAGCAGCTGGTACCTAGCTTGCCACAGGGAATTCCTAATCTTGCATCCCAGGCTGCATAGGGCAAGTTGATTTCTCATCAGTGCAACTGCATAGTGCTGTCCACCAGGGGGCAACCTAACAAAGGCAGAAGCACAGAAGCATTTATCCTGCCTCTACCTTGTAACAATCATGAATTCAGGGCAATTATGATGCTCATTCCCCTTGCCAAAAGAATTATCTCTGAAGATAGCCCTAACTAAAAAGCAAGTAATGAGTACAGAAGTTCCCACAGCACAAAATACACCCACAAAACAGACATTTGAAGTCGCTCAAAGAAGAGAGGAAACCCAAAAACACTGCAGCGCGTGTTCATCCCTTGAACGGGGGCTACCGGGGTAGGAACAACCAGTTCTGACTGAGAATTATCGGAGTCATTCTGTGGTCCAGCTAGGACACTGCATCTCCTTGTTTGTTTGTTTGTTTGTTTGTTTGTTTCAAAGTGGCAGCCCCAGATAAACAATCCCTGCCCAGGTACAGAAAGAGCCAGGTGGCCACCCCCAGACTTACCAGAGAATCGGGGGCTTGAAATATGACACGGACTACTGCCTATGACTACTATAGGCAGTGTATGCCTTTGCCTACCAGGAAAGAGGAAGATGCGTTAGTTTGCCTGCTGTGATGGTTTGAACAAGAATAGTCTCACATATTTGGAAGCTTAGGCACCAGGGAGTTGCACCAGTTGAAAAGGAATAGGAGACGTGGACTTGTTGGAGGAATTGTGTCACTTGAGATCAGATTTGAGGTTTCAAAAGCCCCAAGCCAGGCCCAGTGGCTCTCTCTTCCTGCTGCTTGCAGAACTCTCAGCTATCTCTCCAGCACCACATCTGTCCGAATGCCGCCTTGCTCCCCACCAAGATGATAATGGACTCTGAAACCGTAATCCAGCCCCAATTAAATGCTTTCTTTTATAAGAGTTGCCGCTGGGCGGTAGTGGCAGAACACGGCTTTAATCCCACATTCAGGAGGCAGAAGCTGTCACATCTCTGTGAATTTGAGTCCAGCCTGGTCTACAGAGTGAGTTCCAGGACAGCCAGTGTTGTTACACAGAGAAACCATATGCAACGAAAAAGAGTTGCTGTGGTCATGGTGTCTCTTCCTGGCATGCTGACTAAAGACATCTGTCTTGGAGTGAGGTGTGGTCATGTGACTAAACAACGGCCAAAGGGAGGTAAGCAGGAAAGTACCTGCTTTCTCTTTCTTCACTCCAAGTCTGGTTCCAGAGCTGCAGGAACCATTTTGACTTTGGGACCAGATTCCCATCCTAAGGATGCATATGCAAAGAGATAGCTCCTAGGGGACCATGATCCACAGTTCCAGTTCTGGTCTCTCTATTGCCGACTTAATGTAAAGAAAATAAAAATCTGCCTTCTTTAGGCCACATTTTATTTATTGGGAGTTTTCAGTTATGGCCTCTGAAGTTGACCCTAATTGCCCTCCAAGATGGTTCTAAGATGAGAGATAGTTTGTATTTTTGGATTTGGATTCTCCAATTATCTCTGATGGTCTACAGGATCCAGAGGTGATGGCAAAGCCTCAAAAGACATCTAAAGGCCAACTTTCTTATAGACTTTTGTGTCTCCTACTGTAGACAGCAATCCTATGCTGTCAGTGTCTGTTGGCTGACTAGCCCCTAGGAATTGAACCACTGTCCAAGTCCAGGGTTCACGAACAGGCTGGAGTGTCCAGCCACATCCCCTTGGATGGGATGGGCAGAGCAGTGGTTCTTACAGTGCTAGCTCCAAGTGGAGGTCACAGAAGACTGTTGAGCCCAAACTCAGCCATGCTGCATCAGAAACTGAAGGTTTCTGGGTACAGCTATATATGGTGGTTCTGGTTCAGCCAAAAGCTTAAGAACCCTGGATTTCTGAAAGGAATATTACTTGCCGTTACCAAAGAATAGCCAGAAGTTAGCTGGGGGAGGGGGGAAGCAGAGCTCTGGACTTCCTTGGGACATGGGAAGAGGCCAAAAAAAAAATAGTCTCAGTGTTGGGGACAAAGGTACTTAACTCCTATGAACTGAGTAGTTTGATAATTACAGTTGCCACTAAATTCCTCCTTAACGTGGAACTCAAGACTTCCAACTCACACTTCACTCTTCACCTGTGCTTCTGAGTAGAACCTCTAGGAATGAAATATGGAGCCTCCATTTGTCCTGGTCAAAGAATGATGGTTCTAGAAAGGTCTTCTGAGGGAGCAGCCAACAGGTTCTGACCCACTGAGAGATTAACTTTCAGATGCAGGCATCTGTTAAATGAGTCAAGGGGTATGGCCTAACAATCTCCCAAAAGGAGAAAAGGGAAGTGCAGCTTGGAAAAGCACACATACCAGCCTCCTGGACACTGGGTAAGAGGCCTCCAGGGCCTATCGGGTGGAAGGCTGACATCTGTTGGCTTTCAGTTTACCTCATTGTCTTTCACCTCAGAGTCGTCTGATAGCTGCGGGGAGCTAGCAATGACTATAAACGTCCAGCCCATTGCAGTCAGTACTTCCTATTCTCGGGCTTCTTTAATACTCGGGATGATTTACAAATCTCCAGATCCAGAAAACACCACACCACCAGGTAAAACAGCCCTGGGCAAAGGTCAGATGAAGTTTTGACAAGAAATGTACAACCAGAGAAAGGATGTTACATGTGGGATGTTTGCTGGTGAATTGTCTCAAGCTATGGGCTTCAGAGGCAGTGTCAACTGCAACGTCAAGGCCCCAGCATAAAGAAGTCATCACTGGGATGGTGGCAGGTACTGTGACAACAGCCTGGGCATCAGTTTTGTGGCATGACAGGTAGCTTCAGGTAACTCTTGTTTCTTCACCCCGTCACAAATTCCATGATTGTTTTTCTGACTTTCTGCTGTTGGCAACTAAAATATGACTAACTCCGTGAGGGAGAGTTATAACAATCATTAGGCCCCTGAGGAAATGAGAGCTCTGCTGTGGCAGGGCTGGTGGTAGCTCTGACTCTCCGGGAATGTTGTAGGAGCAATACTGACAGCCAAGGGCACACATGGGCTGAGCTGAGACAGGCCCTGCGGAAAAGCTTTTAGATTCTGGAGCTGCTCCCACCAAACTACGTGAAGTTTGGTGGCTACAAGGCATCAAAGACCTCAGGGTAAGCCGTTCCCATTTTCAGACACCCAAGTGAACTCAGCTCCACTCACATCACAGGAGCATGGTCTGAAGGCCAGGACTCCAGTCTACCCTCCTCCATCTTCCGTTCACTCGATCCCATCCGTTCACTCAATCCCATCCGTCTCACCCCTCTCTTCTAGAATCCAAAAGGCCATGAGGCCTTACAGACTGCGTTGCTCTGGGATCATCAGATCTGGGGGCAGGAGCTCTCTTCCCTCCTGCCTCGTTCCCCTACCCTCCGTTTTCAGCAATTTACGGGCACCAAGAAAAATGATAAGACATTTATTGAGTCATCTACAGCAGTTTGACATCCTTAAAATCCCAGACAAGGTGTGAGCACAGCGTTAACGGAGGCAGCAGTAGCGGTGAGGTCCTTGGGATTTATCTTTATTGTGGGAAATTAAACCCAGACTGGTCCAGCTCCCACGAGTGGGTCTGGAGCTAATCTGGAGTACCAAGGGCTGAACCAAGTCAGCCCTGACAGAACAGACGCAAAGCCTCAGAAGACAGACGGCAGACAAAATACACATGGCTGAGTACAGACACGCCACAGGACCTGGAGTTCGGGGTGGGGGGGAGGAGAAAGAATGGGCATCTGTCTCACTTGAGGAATGTCTCATACCCTTGGAGGATTCCTAGGCAGATGGCACAGAGGTGCTCACAGCACTCATAGAGATCTCCCCATCCTTACCCTCAATGCAAACTGAACGAAGTGATGACGACAAAGCTGGAGTTTAATGTTCACCCAGAGCCCTGTGGCCTCACCCCAACCCTTGGTGCTGGTGGTTTTACAAATGGGCAACAGTTAACCCAGGAGGCTCAATGCAGTAGACTGGTGGCAAGGGATACCGTTCCAGGGTGTTCACCCTAAGGATGTGGTTTTCAGAGCTGGTAAACCAGGGAGCATTCTCTTCCACCTCATCCCTAGATAGGGGGTGGATAGTGCTGTAACCATGGGCCATACCGTTGCAGATTGGGAGGTGAGAGTATGTATGGAGTACCAGAACAGTTGGAGAGGGCCAAGTTTGCTAGCAGGTATCTTATACAACTCCATCGCTCCTTCTGTGCTGTATCATGGACTCCCCGACATTCTGCAGGGGCAGCCACTCCCTCAAAAGATACAGTGTATTCTATGACTGCCTGGAGTGTTGTATCTGGCTCACATGCAGGGCTGTGTGGTAGGGCCACATTCTCATTAAAAAACATCCTAGGCCCACCTGTTTCCTCTGAGCCCATGGGGAAGGTTCACCCTGCAGATCTCCATGGGGCTCCCAGCTTTAACAGTCTTTGAGTTTGCCCTTATAGGGACAAGTCAAGGTCAAACAGCAGGTAAGTAGCTAAGCTGGGGAAGCCCAAGTCCCAGGGCTCCTGTTCAAGGCTCTTCCGGCTGGTTTCCAGGCCCCCTAGACTAAGGTAGTACCTGCAGTGTCACAGTACCTGCTGCCTTCTCTTTGAAGGGGCAAAGGGTATACTAGGGATTAAAGAGTCTCTCACAGCTTTTCCTCCAAGGAAGAGAGGGTACAGACCAATCAGAAGAGGCCTTGGTGCTGGGCCACAGGTACAGGGTTATTTCCAGCACAGGGCCCTGATCAAGTCAGCCCAGGGAAGATGGGGTTAGGGCCTTCCCTCACTGAGGACTCCTGAGCATGTCACGATGAACCTCACTGCTGCACACCGAGAGGGTAGTCAGGTCTGAAGTGTGGTAGATGCCAAGGTTCAAAACCACAGCACCTCAAGTCCCTCTGGCTTCCCAGCACTCTAAGCATTCCCAATGGAAAATCCTTTTTGTGAGGACTAGACCCTTTTCTGACACTTCCTAGTTACCCTGTAGCTGGACAGTCATGACAGGAAGCGGGACAAGGTTGTTCTTCCCCACTAAAGGTCCACGAGATCTGGCGTTTGGAGTTTCATAGAACGAGACCCCACTTCCCAGGAATGATCTCCTACAGGCTGGGTGCCCCTTGGGTCTGTTCTGACACTGCCTCGGGGTTTCTCAGTCCACGAAGCCCTTTTCACCCACCAGACAGGATTTCTTAATCATGTTCCCTTCTCTGGGTCCAGGCTGTATTACTGCAAGCCTTGCCTGGAGCCCATTCCAAGAGAAGATGATTGCTGTTTAGACAGAGTCCCAGAGGTACACTGGGCCTCGCACAAGTTGGTAAGTCTTATTGCTCGCACTACAGACATAAGACGGTCAAAGGGGACGGGTTTACCCAGCCTCGTGCTGTCCCTTCACTGCCTGCGGCCTAAGAGCCAGACCCTCCTAGAACATGCACAATCCTTCATGTACATCTGCTCACAAGACTAGCAAAATAATAATATTAATAATAGTCCTTCAGACAGAAAAAACAAAGCATCTGGAACTTGTAGGCCCAGGGCTCAGGGAGCAGCAGCGTGGGCTCAGGGAGCAGCACGGGCTCAGGGTTGATCTGGTTTTTGCTGTTTGCAGTGATAAACTAGAAAGTCACAGTTCTTCCTCCACAGTGAAGCGGACCCCACTGGTGGTGGTGAAGACAAGTGAATGGGGTTCTTAAACAGAGGGTGCCCCCTGTCCCTGCCCGGCCTAGAAGGCGAGCTCTGCACATCACATACGAGACCCTATTCAAATGACCATGGCCCGAGCTTTCCTCTGCTCTACAAACTCACACTGTGCTATCCAAATGGCAAAATAAGCAGAAAGCCACTCCCCCTCGCTACAAACATGCACATGCATGCGCACACATGCGTGCACACATATGTGTGCACAGCCCTTGGATAATACACACAAAAAATACATGTCTCTTTACCTGCCTTGGTTTTTAACTAATATTGAACCTGGAGAAGCACGAGAAAACACCTCAATTCACAAACAAGGACACTTTGGCCCAGCACAGCACACATGCGTTCATGGTCACAGCATTCTGAGTCAATGGGAATCCTGAACCATGGCTTCCTCTAAATAGCTCAGGCTCCCTAGTAGTGTCCAAAGCACAAGGTGATCAACTGATTCTTGTTTGGCTGATAACCTGGTTCTCAGAACAGAAGAGGAGCTGGGGGCAGGGGGGGGTGGAGATACGGTTGGGGGCAAAGGGTCAATGTACATCCAGTGGCTGATCCAAGCCACCAAATATTTCTGGGAAGGGACAAGGTGGTGATTCCCCTTCGGGCTTTGCCAAAGATCCGAACATTGAATTCACTAGTCAAGAACATAGAACCATGCGTACCATATCAACTAGAACCTTCTCCTGGCTTTCGACTGGCTCCTCCAAGCAGCTCTCTCAGATCTCCCGTAGTTCCTTCTACTGAAGATAACAGCAAGCAAGGCAGCACCCCACACTCCCCATGCATTCCCAAGCACAGTCATGAACAAGTCCACAGAGACAAACACAAACATCAGTGTGGAAAGAGCTGAGCCACGTGGCCCTATGGCACTACTTCTCTCCCTCTGGCTTCCCAAATTTGGGTGTGTCCTTCTTTTAAAGTCTTAGGTCATGGCTGTGCAACTTACAGCTGGAGAGTCAAGATGGGCGCTAGTGAGCCTCCACTCCACCCATCAGCTGTAGCTTCTGCTCATGCGCACGACAGAAGCAGCATCCCCTCCAAACACTCTAAGAAGCGCACACGTGATTCAAATGTCAAGGGAACATGGAGGAAGGCTTGCAGACATCAGAGTTTAGAAATGGAGTCCAGGCTGGGGGCAGCTTCTACAGTTCCTTGTCATCAGTAGAGGTGTAGTGTGGGGAACCCTGGACCCAGGACTTGGCTTGTAGAAATTGAAAGTTGCTTTGGAACTCACTGATATCACTGCGAGGTGGCTGGTTCGTTCTAGACATGGCTTTGACTTTGGGGGAAATTGAGAGAGGAGAGCTAGGGGCTCTCAGTGGTTGGCATGGCTGGAGATGGCTTCTTCAGACCACCCATTGTAGGCAAGATCGGTGGACGTGAAGCTACCACACCATCGCGTCTTGAGTCAGGGCACAGCTATCCCATTTCTTCCCCAAACGCATCTGCATTCTTGGCTCTCAGCTCTTAGATCAAATGAAAAGCACCAGAACGTTCCCTGACCCCCACCCCACCCCAACTTAAGTCTTTGACTGAAAGAGCCCTGTAGCTCTCCCATCATTCAGACACACAGGAGCTGAGTACCCAGACAACCTAGATGTCAGGTAAGCAAAAGGAGCCTCAGACTGACCACTCTAAAGGATGCTCTGGCCACTGAGCTGCATCCCTGGCCAACTGTAGGACTTGTTACAGGCTGAGAAGGGCCCACATCCAAAGTCAATTTAGTGAAAGGCTTCTGGGGTGGGTGCTACCCCAGCTTCTCCAAAACAGGCAAACCTCAGCCTCAGCTCACAAGGCCTTGTACCTGGGATCAGGCCATCACTGAGGCTGGCCTTTGACATAGCAGGTCAAGCTGGAACCTGGTATAGGTGAGCAAGGGCATGGATTTGGGGGAGAGATGGGGCAACTTTCCAAATTTGAGGTGTATTTACATGTCAAATTGAGCTCAATGGACCACAGTAGATGGGACCCAAAAAGGAGGAGCAATATCAGCCTACACCCTATCTCTCTCTTCCCCCTTGGGGAGGAGCCCAGCTTCCTACTCAGGGCCTGCCCAAGGAGAGAGGAGAGGCACAAACGTGTGCAGCCCCAGCCTGTGCAGGAGAAGGGAGACAGGGCTCAGGTAGCCAAGTTGTCAGCCGGGAGGCTGGACATGCGGAGCTGGGAGCTGCTCTTGCTCAGAATGGACAGCTGGGTTCCTCCATTCACTCCACTGCTGGCCAGGGATGGGTGCCGGTGCTTGAAGTCCATCGTGAAGTAACGGTTCACCTTCCAGCTCCTCCATTTCCTCTTAATCTCTGCCTGTACCTGCAATGAGCACATGACTTCCCAGTGAACATCTTGTATTCCTTGGCCTGGTGCTTTCCCAGCTGCCATCATGACTATCATCCACCCAACTCCTACTTCCCAGCTGTATCCTGCAGCCTCATTCTAGTCCATCTTGGCAAGGTCTTCGGGCAGCTTCCTACTGTCTGGGCCTCTCAGAGACCAGTCCTTTGGAATTGCCAAAGAGAGTTCTCCTAGCAACCTCTTGAAGCAAATGGATCAAATAAAGATCATCACCCCTGTTGGCCAATGTGAGATGAATATGAGGTTTACTCAAACAGCCTGAAATATCCCAGATGCCCAAAGCTTATGAATGGTGATGTCAACATCTCAGGATAAGGGCTTGACATCCACAGCTTTGAACACTCCAAGGACAGATTTCTGAGACTGAGAGTTAGAAAATAGCTCATGACTCTTGGCAAACCCCCACGTAGCCCTGTGTAGAATAAATGCTGGCCATGCCAAGAAAACATGGCCAAGCATGCACCTTTATACAGATACAAACTGCATGATAGAAGCAGCATCTATACCTACTCTCTCCACTTCGTGCCTCTACTCCCTCAGCAGACTCCTGACAAGCTGTCCGTAACTCCCACTTCAAGCTCCTGAGGAGCTTTATGCAAGGCCCTCTTTGGGCTCTCTTGATCTCTTATAATCTGTTTGAGGTTGGCTTAACTGATCCTGGAACCTTAGTTGTCTTGAGTCTTAGATGCAAACAAGAGGGAGAGCCTGATGAGGCCAAGATCTTTCAACTAAGACCAGAGCCTTGGGGGAAAGACCTCTCTCCCCTGGCAAATCCATTCCAATTAACCAGTCCCCACACTTCCCTGGCACCTCTATTCTGCTCCAGAACATTACCCCAGCAGACTAGATAGAGAAGGATCCCCAAATGATAGCTCTCGGAACGAAACACCTCAGGAAGGCTCCAGGTTTCTCCTTAGGACCTCTTCCAAATTCTCACAGGCTCTGTGCTAGCAGGGATAGTCAGGCTGATTTTCCATGGTTCAGCAGCTCTACACATTACAGCCTGATAACCTATAGGTACAAACTCCTGCTCACTGAGGCATGTCCCGTGGAAAGAATGTGCTCTGGAGGTGTGCTCTCAGCAGACAATGCCTTCACCAATGTGCTCTAGCTACTCTATCTTCAGTTTTGGCCTTAGTTGTAGAGTTGGAGTGATGCTGCAACAGGTGGGGGATTCCAGAAGATGCTGCCGCCACACAACTCTAGCAGCTATGTCACCTATCCTCAGCACTGGGAACCTGGAAGATCCCATCTGAGGAATCTACTCCCAGTCTCTCCCCAGCAAAGCCCCCTGTACTGCAGAGGAAGGTGGGAAAGGCGTGTCTTACCTCCCCATTCAGGAAGCAGTAGAGCACGGCCACCACAAAGCCCTGGGGAGAGAACACAAACTCCATGAGCCTACCAGCAAGGGACCTCATGAGACATGGGGCAGGTGGGAGGAAGGGCAGTGGGAAAGATACCAGAGAGAAGAAAAGCATCACAGTCTAGACAGGGTACACCTGTGCATAGCTCTACAGTAACGTGGAATGCATCCTGCTGTTCTAAGACAGGCACTTCCACAAAGCCAGATGGCTGACAGACCGGTCCCCATGGACAGACATCTCATCTTGATTCTCACATTCACGTGGCCAAATCCTTCCCATTGTCTTCAGCCCTAGGGAAGACGCTCACCCTTTCTACAGGAGCCAGAATGTTCTCTGGGCTCTGCTACTAGTCTGCAGGCTTCTGAGAACAGGACTCCTTCGGAACAGAAGAGACCCATGTGTTCTTATCATCACTACGGAGCTGGCAGCAGATCAGAGGTCAGGGCTTAGCTTCCAATGAGCTATGCATCATGCCTACCTGAAAGGAGCCCAGTCCAAGCTCAAACACAAGTCTTTCCCTCTTGCTAACGTTCTCTGGAGAGAAGGCGAATACTGTGTAGTGGATTCCAAACAGTGGGATGAGCAGGAGGGTGGAGCGAGCCAGCCGTCTGTCAGGAGAAAGCAAAATTCTGCTCAGGGGACTGCAGAGCTTGGGAACAGAGAGGGCAGAGGGCCTGTCATCGGCCCTGGCTACCCCTCAGTGCCCCTGTTCACAGACTTGCTTGGTATCCTTTACTGGTACAAGGGGTCTGGGTGTAAGGGAGTCAACTAGAGCCCAGGGTTCCTAGAATGTTGTAAGGAGGCTTCCTTAGTCTGCAGGGTACCTAGTCAGTATCTTACAGGGCCACTGTGTATCATTTATAGGGTCCCTTGCATAGTATGTAATTCACAGAAAAATTCAGGATAGGATTCCAGAGTCTTGAGCTTCAAAGTAAACCTGTCCTGGCTCAGAAGGAAGCTGCATGACCTCAAAACCAGCTGCCTGAAGGCACATAGAGATAGGGCTTTTCTAGTCTGGGGATAACTAGGGACACTTGAGAACAATGTTGATGACTAGAAAGGAGGGTACCAGATGGACCATAGGGGAACATGGGAGGATTTCAAGGAAGGACTTGCTGACTGGGCAGAAAATCTACCTGCACAGGAGAGAGCTGCTGCCCCAGAAACTGAGTCAAAGGATGAGGTCCATCCTAAGGATGGGCTAACAAGAGAGCTCACCCTCTCCTGCTCTTAGCTCTTGAAATAAAGCCAAGCGTAGGGTAGGCCTTGTCTGACTGAACAGGGACAGAAGAGGTCCGCAGTGAAGACGTTAGGCACACATGGGCTGGGAACTGCATTGGAGGGAGTGAATTCTTACAGAGGCTTCCAGAGTGGACCCCACCTCTCCACATCCCAGGACACTATGCACCTCCCCAAAGAGCCCAGACCTCCTCTGCAGATTTTTTCCCCTCAGCTGTATCCAGTGACAACCCCCCTACCCCGGGACCATCAGCCTCACCCTATCCTGTCACAGCTTAGTCCTCAGAAGGAAACAGTAAACATAAGGATGACCATTTGACTGGGGGCAATTCTACCATATGCCACTCATCTCCCCCTCCCAATTTCTCTAGGGAAAAAAAGCATTCCACTTAATGTCGGACTCTGTATTTCTAGAAAAGCCAAATCTCTAGGTTCTGAATAAGGTCCTTGGTGCCCCAACTTCTATGAGAAGGAAGACAAGAAGGAGGATTGGGGAGAGGAAAAGAGAGAAAAAGAAAGAGGGTAGGGGAAGGGGAAAGATTAATAGAGGTCTGAGGTGATCTCTCGGAGAAGGTTCAGCCCAGAAAGGAGGAAACCCACACTGTGGGACTCTCAGTGACCGCCTTGCTGGAAGGCAGCATATTCTGTTGTCACTGAAGGTCCTTAGACCAGGATGGGGTGAATGGGATGTGACAGAATCCCTGCAACGAGCCCACCTGAGTTGCTAGCAGTCTGTCCTCATTGCTGTCTATACCTGTTGGCCCTGAAGAGGGTCCTCTTTTGTCTGTTAGGTCTCACAACAAGTACCTTCAGGCACATAGTCAACACTTGAAATGCCTGTTGCATGGAGGAGCAGCAGGGCTGCCAGGCACAGGAGCTAGTCCTTAAAACCCAGGATCTCCCGGGTACCAGGTCCCACCTGCCTCTCGGTACCCAGGACCGGGCACCAGGAAGCAGCGTGGTGTGTTGGGACAGAATGGAAGCGGGAAGAGCTGGGAGATGTGCCTGCAAAAACCCATGAATGGCAGATCTGCGGATCCTATTGGGTCCTGAACAGGTTAGGGCCCTGCTTTCCTTCTCCAACCTCCCCTCTACAGGGGTCCCATTCCAAGTTCTTGCTCCAACACAGCAAAAGGAACCTGGGGACCAAGATGCTAAGCCCCGCCAGCATTCACAGTGGTATTGCATGTCTTGGGTTCAGGCTGAGAAACTGGCTTTCGGAAATAGTGCCAGAGCCTTCCCAGCCACAGGGCAGATGTGGAACTGAATAGTTTCTCAGGGTATGGCCCAAGAGCGGCATCAGCCCTCGACAGCTCTGAAGCAGGGATGACAACTAGGGGACTCG
The DNA here is from genome assembly GCA_030556225.1 of Cricetiscus sungorus. NCBI lineage: Eukaryota > Metazoa > Chordata > Mammalia > Rodentia > Cricetidae > Cricetiscus > Cricetiscus sungorus. Next base: position 44,220,441 of record JANBXA010000731.1, on the reverse strand, counting down.
GAACACCTCAGAGGTGCTTGGCAGACAGGGCAGTGGTGACAAATGAGAGGCTTCATGAACCCAGTGTGTGGGACCTGTAGATGTCTGAGCTGACTGTCTGGGAATGAGAATTCCCAGGCAAGCTTTAAGCCTTGAAGTGTGATTAACCCAGAAAGACAGCAACATAGCCTCTACCTCTGATCGCGTATCCTGAAGAGCGATCAATCCGAAGAAGAGTCCTACACTCCCAAAAAGAGCTTCTGGTGCTCAGAGCCACCCAAACTATCTGTGGGTTGCAGGGAGCCCATGCTGCCTACTGTGTGGGTGTCAAGGGGACCTGGGGTATGATTCCCAGGATACTGTAGGTTCCACTCCTTAGTCTTCCCAGCCATGTGGCTTACTCCACCTCACCATGCTCCAGTTTCCGTGTCTAAAACATGGAGACTGTAATAAACCACCTCACAGGGTCCTTGTGGAGATTGACCTTAGCCTAGTAGCACACGTGCTCAGCACATAGTGAATTCATCCCCTCTCTTGGAAGTTCTGAAGTGCCAAGACTAAAGGCCAGAGAAGTGGGGAATCTGAGGAAGGACATGCTTCTGTCGGCAGCCACTAACTGCTGACTGTGGAGTGAGGCAGCCTCAGTAGTAGCCACCAAGTCAAGAGATCCCTGCAATGCCACAGCTCCAATACCCACATGCCGCCAAGCCCCACCCACAAGACTGCAGAGAACTCACAAAACACACGTCAGGTCAGCATGCAACAGCCAGGAATAGGGAGGGTAGGCTGGGAGGCTCAGGGTGGCTCTCCACCTCCTCTAGCCTAGCAGAACACAAGCACAAGGTGGCGGTGGCAGCAACAGCAGCATGCATCCCCCGCCCCTCCAGGACACCCGGCCACAGCCACGGCCACACACACTTACAGAGTAATGGTGGATAGTTCTGACATCTTGCAAGAGTGCTGCTGCGCCCGCTGTGGCTTGCAGTAGCATTTCTGCACGCAGCTGCTGGGTGTGACAAGATTAGCACTTCTGTCAGCCGGGGACATTGGGCAATGAAGAAACTGAAGTAGGACTTGGGAGGACTGAGTTCATAGGGCACAGGGAGAGGGCAGACAAGTGAGGGATGGAGACAAGCTAAGGAAGTCACTCAGAGGAGGAGGAAGCTAAACTAAAATCATAGCTCTGGACAAAGGAATGCATGTCCGTTAGTATACGTGTATGTGCATGGTTGTCACACCACACACACACACACACACACACACACACACACACACACACACACACACACGAGGGCACTAGAAGGCGAGTACAATTAAAAGGCAGGTGTGTTCAGGAGATAAGACCCGAGCAGGGACTCACACAGGGAGCCGGAGGCCATCTCTGTGTCAGCCCCATACCGAGAGCATGGCTTTGCCAAGGTCACACAGTAAGATGAACAGCTGGAAATTCATGCTGTGGGTCTCACGCACAGCTGGCAGGAGATAGAGTTCTGGGCTTGTTAACAAAGATTACCATGGGTGTTCTGACCATCTCTTCTTCCCCCACCTCCTCTCAGTGTAAGACAGGAGAGTAGCAGCAGACCAGACTTAATGGGTTCGTTAGCCTAGACCTGTATTTACCTACTAAGATAGCCACTACCCTAGGTGGTACTCAAATTAAAATTAATTAAAATCCAATCAAATGAAAACTCTACGATCCCAGCAATCTAGTCACAGTATCAGAGCTTAATAGTCACATTATGGCTAGCAGTGACCATGCTGAATACAAAAACACAGGACATTTGGGGAATTGCACAGGGTAGCACTGAGCTAGACTGCTCCATTCAGGTATATGGACAGGGAGGGCAGAAGCCCATGGAAACAAGCACCTTGAGGAGGCGGAACAGGGGCCAGGCTGGCTGTGCACGGTGCTGTCCTTAGTCACAGAGCATCTAGCTGCATCCCTGCCTCTGCGGAGACTTTCTTGTCCTGCTCATGCATGAGCTGGCACAAGGCAGGGACACTAGCTTCCCTACCAGAGATCAAGAGTCATGGCACCCAGACAACAAGTTACCTCCCTGTGGAGGGCTCTGAGCACCTCACACTGGCAAGTGAATGCATTAATTAGGAAGACAAAGCATGGCAGGAACAATTAGGCTGTTCCTCTCCAGGCCTGCGGAACGTTCGATAAATGGTGTCTTTTATTTCCTATCACCGGTGAGGTGGGTGCTGTGGGCCTATTTTGTAAGTGATATTTGATGCCTTGCTACTCAAGGGCTCCCCAGACCAGCTACAGGAACAGTACCTGACTGCATAGTAACTTACTATGGTGCCACTGGGGCCTACTGACCTGCAGGTCAGGAATTGCATTTCACCTCAGCTTGGGGGTATAACAGAGAAGCCCCATTGCAAGGTATTCATGAGAAGTTTCTTGTATGTTCTCAGTAAATGACAAAGGACTAGATTGAGTGTGTGTGTGTGTGTGTGTGTGTGTGTGTGTGTGTGTGTGTGTGTCTGTCTGTCTGTCTGTCTGTCTGTCTGTCTGTGTCTCTGTGTGATCCAAATAAAGAAAATAAGGATCTCTGGGTCTACAGGAACAGTGGCTGTTCTTGCCTTGTCTTCTCCCTTGCCCAGACCAAGTGGCTAACAACCGTCAACCCTGGCCGAAGTAGACAGACAGGGCCAGTCTAAGTTACTGTTTCTGTCACCTTGAATTCCAAGCCTTAGCCTTCCCTCCCCCAAACTGTCCCATATCCCTCCCTTTTGGGGATCCATGACATTTTACAAATAACAGACTCCTCCGATTTTCCTTTAAAAATTCTTGAAAATAGCCATAAAGACAACTCAGCGGCATGTTTACTGGGATGGATTGCCCTGATGGCAGAGGAGGGTCAAATCAGGGAACAACAAAGACAAGGATAGCATCCAGAGGGTTCTCAGGGGAGACTGTCCAGAGGAAGAGGGGGACAGGCCCTCTCCCAAGTCCCTGCCCCTGGCCTGCGGTGGCTGGCAAACAGACTCACTGAAAAGCAACAGGATGGGCAGTGCAGAAGAGCTGAGCAGAGAGCGAGAAAGGCAGTGTGTAGGACTCCCAGGATACCAGGCAAGAGGGGAGAGAGGATTCATCTGGAGACACACCCAGGCCAGCCTGGAGGGATCCCTGAGGCCAAGGAAACCCAAGAGACTCAGGAGAGCGCTAGGCGGGCTCCCCCAATCAGAAGATGGTCAGGGGGTGGGTGGTATATTGGGATTTGAGCCCCCTCTGCAAGTCAGGGAGCCTTGGCTGCCAGGTCCAGCTCTGACGTAGCTTCTCTTCATCTGCAGGAAGACCAGAGCTATTCCAGGGCTCAGCTCTCAAGTCTGTCCTGGGAATCTGGCACAAGGTTTTTACAGCACCTTTTGTGTGAGGCTCTGGCTGGGCTGCAGCCCCAGGATACTGGACAGACAGCTATGCATGCCATGTGCTGACAGCACTGCCACCATCTTCACCTCTGAGCCTAGGAAGCCATGCACTACTATTTCGTTGGCAGTCTATACACGATGGTGGTCTCCTCATCCTAGCTCACCTACCCAGTCCCTGGGGAAACATCCTTCAGAAATGACAATCCTGCTAGAAGTATGGCTTTTCACCACCCCCTCCTCCAACAAGGAGACGCAATGAGCCTGGGACCCCAGAAAGCATCCACACCAGGCTCTGGGCTTTGTGGCCACTGACTTATGGGGTGGGTTTTTTTCTGGGATTTCCCAGGGTAACAGTTTCCCCAAACCACCTCTGACAGAACTCTGGGGACAGATGCACATTGACAAGATGGGGTTTATGGGGTGCAGGGACCGGAAGGCCGTACCTGTAGGCCAAGCCATTATCTGACCATCCTGATTGAAGGGCTGCCTGACCACGCAGAGCCTGTCCTAGCAGGCGGTGGAGGAATCTTTTTGGGGGTGGGGGTGCTGCACTTAGGTTTTTCCCTCCCCATCCCAGACCTAAGGGGAAACTTCCAATGCCAACCTTCAAGAGTAGACCGGTCATGGCACTAAGAATGACACTAAGAATGGGTGTATCATGGCTGGATGGCGCCATTCCTTACTCATCCTGAGTCTTCCAGAAAAATCTCCTTTTCCTCCACCCTCCAGAGTCAAGAGTTATGCCCAGCAGAAACTCAGGCTTCAGACTAAAACAAACCAACCCTAACCACCCCAGGGCTGAATGCTTGCACAGCCCTGACCTAAACCCCTGCTGACCCTAACATGGTCCCAGGCTTCCCTGCCCTCCACAGGGCCCCACATCCGACAGGTTTTTCAAGATTGAGCCAGGAGCACCTTGGTTGACAGTGGACAAATTCTTAGCATCTGCACAGCTGGAACCAACCTACAGGAAAGGGGGTGAATGCTGGTCTGAGGGCACAGGCAGGGGATCCTCTCGGGCTTTCTTGGGGACTCTCAGTCTTAAATTTGTTCTGGAAACAGAGGAAAAAACCAGAGAGCTGTTGTGGGCCGATCAGACAGGGCTTTACAGCAAATACACATATCTGGGGTTCCCAGGCACAGCCCTGGAATCTCCCGTCATGCCCTGCCCACCCCAGGCTCTCTCTCCCTCCTCCCCATTGTAGTCACCTCACCTTAGAGCCAGCTTCCCTAAAGCACTGGGAGGGGAGTACTTTTATACTGGGGGGGGTCGTGGAGCCTACCAGGGATCTTTATACAGAAAGCCTTTGATGTTACACGCTGGTTTGACCCTATCTTTTTCAATCTGTGGATTTCCTGAGGACACAAGCCTGCTCTGGTACTGCCTGCCTGTACTGTGGTCACAGCCTCGCTCCTTCCTCCTGGATTCACTGAACTTCATGGAGCACTAGTGTCCTCTGCTGTAAAGGTGGCTTCTAGTTAGGGATAGTCTGCCCACCTTGCCCAGCTGTGCCTGTGACCATCAACTGTGTGCAAGTGTTTTCTCGTGCTCTGCCGCTCTCAGGGGCTTTGTCACCAGGATCAGTGTGACCCTGGGAACACTGAGACACAGGGCTGAATTCAACAGGATCAAGCTGATCCCTTGTCTAGCCTTAACCTTGCCCTGGCTTATAGATATCATCCATATGAGTTTTCAGACTTTGAAACTGGAGGCTATCATAGGTTTGGGGTTTTTTCCTATCAAATAGCACTGGCCACACCTGTAAAGAGCTGATTTTACCCTAAAAAAGCAAACCAACTAGCTGCTTCTAAAAAAAAAAAACAAAAAGTTCTGGATTAACATCAGAATATAAATATAAATACAAACCATATGCTAACCACAAGTGGTTCTTATCTATGCTTTAGGAAGGCCCACTGCTTTTTCCCATCAGGCCATGGGCAGTTGTTGCTGTCTAGGGCAGGGCATTTGATGTGGCAAATGTGTGACCAGGATTCCCAGAGCCTCGTTATTTACTAAGCCTGACCCTTGTGTGTGTGTCCACAAGGGCAAAGCGCAGAGAAGCTGGGAGAATCTCTTCCCATCCAGCCCAAAGAAGATGGCTCAGAGTCTGAAGAAGAGGATGCAGACCTGACCAGGAAGGAGAGGAGACTGAAGAAGGGAAACAGTGCTCAGGAGGAAATGAAGTTACATTAACCTCTGACAGCTCCAATGACAAGTGGTGACAGTCTACAAGGCAAGCCACAGAAACTGAGACTGGGCATAGAGACATGACTTCAGCTTCCTGCATTGGACAAGGAGATGGCAGAGGGGAGAAGGGGACTGTTTTGTGACTCCCAGAGACAAGGGTCTCTCTCCAGCACAGGGCAAGCAGCAACAGAAGTACCGCCTTAACAAGAGGCCAGGGCTTATACCAATAACTTCCCATCGTGTCACAGATACAGACAAGGAAGGGCTGTTAAAAAGTAGTAATAAATACATAAATAAATACATAAAAAAATAGCTGCCAAGGCATGAAAAATAGACAAGTAAAGGGTGCTTAAATAAATAATAAATAAGTCATCATAAAAAACAGGAGAGGGCAGTAAAATAACCACAAAGGTGTCCTTTTTCAATGTTATGCAGTTATTGCAGAGGCAGAGAACACATGGTAAATAATACCGACCCTATGCCAACCACTGGCACAGGGATACAATGGTTTCTGTCTCCCCCTTAAGGATCCCTGAGGAAGGTCTGGGGCTCAGCACTCCTATTCTCCCTAAGAGAACAGCTGGTAGGGCCCTCTGCCTCCCTCTCTCTATTGTCCCTTCCATTTTTCTCAGGGAAGCCATCAAGTTGGGAGCTTCAGGCTGGGTTCATAACAAAGACCCCAGCGATGCTGTGAAGTCCCATGGCCACCCTCCTCTACCCTAGACTGCTACTATGCCCTCCAATCTACCTCACCGGGCCTGTGGCCTTTCCCTTTGGCATTAGCAGTGTCTCCACACGCCACACCCCATTCCTGAGCCCAAAGGGTGAGTCAACCCAAGCCCTGTCTGATTTCAGAATGGGAAGGGGCTGGGATTGAGGTGGCCATGTGTTTTTAGCATAGTGACTGCAAAACTACTTCTCAGAACGAAAACATTGTAAGTGAAGCGAAAGCCTTGCACTCAGTGGCAATCACAGAGCTGATGCTCATCTGCTGGGGACAGAGAGGGCTGAGGCAGAAGGTCAGACAGACACAGAGGTGGACAGAGCTGTTCTGAGGGAAGGGGAGGAGAGAGAATCCCTATGCAGAGGCTGAACAAGGAGAAAGTCCCCCTGCTGACTGCCCTGCTCTTGGCAGCTTCAGCACAGTGGATGCAGGGGGAGTGGCCTGTCCCAGCCATGCCTCCAACCCGTTCTTCTTCCCACAGAACCAGCATCCCCAAAGGAAAGCCAACTTCTAAACAACCAAGACCCTAGCTGCCCCAGGGACTCTGGAGTTCTCCTCTGATTTTCCTGCCACCAGAGGCCCTGTAAGTCTCTCTCTCTCTCTTTCCCTTCCCATGCAGTGCCGGTGTAGCTGCGTAGCTCCGCATTGGCTGAGGCCTGGGAGGGCAGCTGTAGTTCACAGGCACTTTAATGAGGAAGAGATCTTGCAAACACCCATGCTAGGTCAACCTGCCAGCAAAGTTCAAGCTCTGTCCTGCCTGTGACCCTGAGTGCAGGCCATGTGGTTGGAAATGGCTGTGGCATCCACATATCCAAGTAAGATACTTACAAGTAGATGCTGGACTCGTTGCCTCCCATGTCTGGGGACTGCAGCTTCTGTACAAGGATGATGATGATGCCGATGAAAAGCACAAAGTTAACCTGAGGAGTAAAGGAAAGGCAAACTGGAATCTCTGTCCAGCCTGGCATTCCCTACCCTCTCCCTGCCAGGCGAGCTCCCTTGCAGACTTCTAAGCCTCCCACAGAGTCCTTCCAATGAAAGAAAAGATACAAGAGAAATAATTCAATGCAACAATCTGGAAATAGAGAGCACAGGGAGTAAGCCAGGAAACGAGCACTGTCTGGAAGAGAAAGAGGAAAGAAGGCTAGGATGCTAAAGTGACTGACCAGGTGACTGCACAGGTGACCCCAAACTCAGCGGATGGTGGGAATGCAGGCCTGTAACCCCAGGGCTTGCAAGGCCAAAGGAGGAAGATCGTATGTTCCAGGGCAGCCTGGAACATATAGCAAGATCCTGTCTCAGAGACAGAGGTGGGAGCATGGGTGGGGGAGAGAAAGTTCAAGTTCAGAGTCGAGGAATACAAGAAGGCAGCCACAGCGTTCCTAATTAGAGGACCGCCTGGAAACAGCAATAGCAGCATGTGCCATCAGGGACAGATGCTCTCCAAACAAAGTGGGAAGCTGCGTGTGTACTGAGAAAGGAGGAGGAAGGGCTGCAAATAAATGCAAAGGAGGCACAACAAGAAGACAGCATGGCACAGCGACATCTCTGGGTCAGAGCCAACGCCGCCCGTAAGAAAAGAACAACACGTTTCTATTTAAAAACAATAACAGCTACTGAGAACAACTAAGTAGCCAAAAGCCGGAGAGTGATGGTATGTAAGAGGGAATACTATGCAGGTAAAGATTCACGGGGAAGAAACCAGAAGCCATAGGGGGTTTGTTCTCTTTTTTTTTTTTCACAGATCAATTAGAACAAGAAAGCACATCCCTGCTCGCTGCTGAGCTTGCTTCTGCTTCTGCTGCTGTCTAATTAATGCTTGAATTAACTCAGCAAATACTGCTAAGGAGAAAGCACCATTAAATATCTAGGGGTGATAAAGAGAACAACACAAAGACAGACTTCTTCAAATACGGGGAGAATGTTGGCCAAAACCAGGGAACTAAAGTCAGCAAGAACAGCTCACTACGAAGCAGAAGGCTTGAGAAGGGCAGTAAGTTCAGAAGGAAACTCAAGAGCAGTCAAAAGGTTATGCATTACAAAGCAGTGGGCCCAGAGAATTGTACAACCTTGCGAAGAGAACGAAATTTCCCTGAAATGCAATTGTTTCTGAGCAAATAAAAACAAAATCTCAAAGCTCCTGCTACCAAAAATAAATAAATAAAATAAAAAATAAAGAGGGGGCAGAGGGGTGGCTCAGCCAATTAACCCTTACAAGCCTGAGGACTAAGTGTGCTGGCTAGGGCTCAGGTTAAGAAAAGGAGAAAGGAAAGGAAGAGGTAGTTATAGCAACGTGCGCTTGTCATCCGAGGGCAGATACAGGCAGATCCTAGACTGCACTCCCAGCCAGTGAGAAATCCTTTGGAAAAATCCAAATGGGACAAATTCTGAAAAATGACAGGAAAGATTGATCTCTTCTGACCTCTACACACACATACACACACACACACACACACACACACACACACACACACACACACACAGGGGAGGGGGAAATGGGGACAGACCCCCCCAAAAAAAAACCTGAGCACAGTGACACATACCTACAATTCCAGAGCTCAAGAGATGGAAGATGGAAGAATGTGAATCTGAGGCCAGCCTTGGTTACTTAGGGAGACCCTGTTTCAAAGGGCAAAACAAAAGCCAGGCAGGGACAGAACAAACTCACACTGGCATCTAGATACATAGAGAGCAATGTACAGTCTTTAAGGAAAACATTAACAAACAGAATTTGGTGCTACATAAAAAGATCCAGCAGGTCATGACCACAAAGATTTCATCTTAGGAAAGCAAAGAAATGTACTCCTTATGATGACAGATGACAAAATAAAAGAAAAAAAAAAAGAAAGGAAGAAACAAGCTCCATCATCCCAGTGAGACTGGCAAATTAATTACTAATAGAAACATCCGCATAGAATGGGGAACACAGGAAGTGAGCACCCTTGCTCCTTGTCCTTAGCCGTGTGAAGAGTAAATGCGCATCCTTTGTCCTAGAATCTTATTCCTAGTGATTTATTCCAAAGACATAAGCACACGTGCTCAAAGCGAGATACAAATATATCCCGAGCACTAGAGAAAAACCAGACTAGTATATCATTCTATTCTGTCATAGGGCATGATCTCTTCAGCACATGTGATCAAATGTAATACCCGTGCTTAGCTTCATAACAACACACACAAACACAAGCCAGGAAGAAACCCTTGCCCAATTGCATGCAAGACAACTGCCAAAAACCAGAGCAAACATTGTCCTCTATAAAAACAAGGAATAAGAAGAGCATTGGGAAAGATGGGCAAAAGCTGTTTTCATTTACAGGTTGCATAATTTTTTTTGTAGAAACCCCATGTGAACCAAATAAAAAGGGATTAAACTCATGGGAGAATTCAAAACTGTAGCAAAGGCAAGAAATCACAAAAACTGATCACTTCCCTATATAACCCCAATATCGCATACTACAATGAAGGAAAGATCCCTAGATCGACCAAGGTCCAGGCTGGGGAACACCTCAGAGTAAGCAAATGGCAGCAAGAAAGACTCCACAGATGGAGAATTTTGTCCTGTTCGTAGAGAAAATCAATTTTCCCCCAAACTGTTACATAATTCAATGCAGATGTCCACTGGACCTTTTCTTATAACTTACCAAGGATATTCTAAAGTCTACCTGACTAAGTGAATGTGTGAAAAATGTTCAACAGAACAAATAAGAAATTTACATATAAGGTACTAAAACATACAGGGTCACAGTAGCTGGCACAGCCACCTGGGCAGGCATGTGAATGGCCCAAAGGTCGAGTTCTCCAACCCACAGTGCATAGGGGTGTTTGTGACAAATGACTTTGCAGCATATAAGATTCTTTAAGAAGACTGAGAATTGGAAATGTGCAGCCATCAAAACTATGAAAGTAGAAAAATAAGCAGCATTTTAAAACTGACCAAAATATACATACATTTCTTACAGATACATCAATAAATCTAAATCACAACCATGTTGTGAAGCAATTAAGAGGAAATTGATTGTATAGCTTAAGCTGATGGAAATCCTCCACAAACAAGAACTAAGGCTGGGGATCATGAAGATGAAGCCTGAGGACCCCAGTTCATGGAAGTCATGCTGGCCTGGGAACATGACAAAGTATCCAAGAGATGTCACTGTTCCTCAGCTGATCTGAAGACAATTAGCCTGAGGACAGAACAAAAGAAGTTCACAGGAATGCCCAAAATAAGTACAAGCCACCAAAAAGCTATTTAAAAGTAAGGGCCTGGGCCCACTAAAAACACAGAGAAACAGACATGCCAATCAGAAGCCGCCACACCCTCCCCAGGACTGTGCACCATCAAACGACTATACTGCAAGTACAGGGAGTGTTGGGGACATGACCACCAAGGGGGATGCAGCTTCTTAAAGCAGCTTTGCAAAACCGTGAAGGGTCTGAAGCGTTATACGTATACCCCTTTGACCTGCAATTCCACCTCTAGAGACTCATTTGAAAGAGAAACCTAGAAATGCTCAAAATTATGCAAGAAATTATTCCCAAGACCTTTCATAATAATTAAAACTGGAATAGCATGCCTGGTCCAACACTACAGGAATAACTTACCAATTTGTGCGTCAGTGTTACAGCATATAACACAGCTGTGACAGAGCTTATCTTCCACTCCCTATACTCTCTTAGTCTCTCCCTTCCCTCTTTGTTCCAGGGGCACTCACCATTATAGAGCCAACCACGGGGCCTTTGATCACCCACCACAGAGCCGTGCTGTCATTCATATCCCAGCAGCTAAAAGACAGGCAAAGAGGAGAAATCACAACAGACGCCTGCAGAACATCACATGGCTAGCTGGGGGCCTGCACTTTTCTCCCCTGTACCCCCTGGCCAGGGCAATCTAGGAGTAGAGGTGGACTGGCTAGAAGAATAGTCCTCACCCGAGGCTTGCTTTTTCCCTCTGCTCCTCTGTCATGGCAGACTGGAGCCCAAGAATCAGGGTCACAGTGGGATCGTTGGAAGGGACATGTGTCCCATTCAGATCCAGGGTCCTTAGGGCAACTTTGGGGTTGAGAGTGACCTCACCTTCAACATTCTTCCTCCTTCTCTCCAAAGGATACAGAAATGTACTCAATCTCTTGCTGGGGTGTCACTTAAAACAAGGGTGAGCACAGGGTGACACTGAGAAGGCACCTGGGACCAGGCTTAGGTCTGGGGCTGAGACAGGGCTGATCATATTGGGGGAGCACTCAGGTGCTACCTAGGGCTGGGTTTTATTCAGAACAGTTTATGTGAAGCTAAGCAGGCACTGGAACCCCTGCCTGAAGATGTACTCAGTGCTTCCGCCTCATTCTGGGGCTATACTCACCCAGCGTCGTCAAAATAGAGCCTCAGCACAGCCCACACGGTCACACACACAGTAGGGGTCCCTGGAGAACAGGAAAAGGAAATCCAACTTGCCCAGGATACTCTCAGCCCTGGGTGGGTGGGGGTCATACTATTCCTCATACTTCAGCTTCTTCTCATACTTTCCATCTCCCCCAGCTTCAGGCCATCTGGTCTCCCAAGATGACCCCTGGGTGTAGTTCTCCCTCAGAAAATGGGGTCCCACAGGAAGGAAGTAAAAAAAGAAATGGTTCTAAGAACTAACAAGAAGCCCACAGCCTGGCGAGGGCTCTGTTACCTGATGTTTCCAAAAGCTGGGACCAAAGACACAACTGGCCAGGAGGCCTGAGCCCACATGGACCCAGCCAGTGACCTACCCCAGCCAATGATGGTGTACCAGTAGAAGTATCTCCTCTCAGGGAAGAAGGTCTCCACCAGCAGTGTGAAGAGGTACAGGCCTTCAATGAACAGCCAGAAGTAGTTGGACACCACACAGTAGTGAAAGAAAACCATGACAGCTTTGCATTCCACCTACACAGACAGCAGAGGGAAGTTGAACTCTCTGCCTTGCCCACAGGTCAATCCTGAAATCCAGCTCCACAGAACAGGGGACATGCTGAGGCCTATCAGCACTGGCCCACTCAGCCTTGGGTACCCCCAGGACCTAAGATTATAGGCATTCATGGATGAAGGAGGCAGAGTACACAGCATCCTAGGACTCAGGATAACCTTCCTGGCCAGGACCATGCTGTACAGACAGGTGATAACAGGCTAAGGCTCCCAGCTCCTCTCTCTCACCCTCTCACCCTTGCCCAGCACTGTAACCAGGTAAGTAGAAAGAGAAACAACCAGCAGCCCCCACAGGACACTGCTACAAATAAGGATCTGGACACATAGTAGGTAGAGACACACACCTTGGCCCTGGGAAGTCTCTTCTCTAACAGAACCTCAAGCCACGCCCTCCCAGTGAAGCCCCCACGCCTAGTCTGATCTTATCCATCTCTATCATAAGCCAATCTCTGTGCTTGGGAAGCATCTGCAAAGATCCTGGACAGTTGGCACACAGATTTCCGCATGTCTGGTTACATAGCAAAGAACTTTCTCACACGGCCTTCCTGGCCCAAGGTCCAGGCTGAGGGCCTATGTAGCTGGATTTTTCTTTGGGCTGCTAGCCCACAAATAATGAAACAGAGACTTATTATTAACTATGAAAGCTCGTCCTTAGCTTAGGCGTGTCCCACTAGCTCTTATAACTTAAATTAACCTGCTTTTATAAATCTACATTTTACCATTTTCATTCTGTATATCCAACTCTCCCCATATCAGCTTTGGGCCTCCTCTGTTTCCTCTTCCTCTTTCTTTCTCTCCCTGGAAATCATACCTTCCTAGCTATTGACCGTTCAGCTTTTTATTACACCAATCACAGCAAAACATCTTCGCACGGTGGGCAAGTGCCCCACAACAGGCCTGGGAGTGTTTTGGCTGGGAGTGGAGTTGTACACTGGCTACAGTAATCACTCCGTAACTCCTGCTCTTCCACACGTGCTGAGACGAGACCCTTACCTGCAGGGACACCTTCCCTTTAGGACACTAGCAGAGCCCTGGAGTGTCTGGGCTGCTGGGCTCACTTACAGTGGAGATGAAGCAGTGACTGCTGTCCTGCTCGGCATACAAAATCCAGTCTTTGATGAAGACGGAGATGGCCCTCAGCATGAAGGACACGAACAGGTTCATGTGAATGAAGTTTCGGGTGCAGTGCAGCTTCCTACATGGACCAGGATGGAGAGGCCATGAACTACTCAGCATGCCACACCCTCAGAGGGCGAGGCATCTGCTCTGGCTCTACTCATAGCTCATCTTAATGGGGGTCCCTCTCCCAAACCACCCACCCTCTTCTCCCATCATGATAATCCTCTGTCTTCCTCACCCTGGTCATCTGATAGCCAGACTTCTCCCTCCTACCGCCTGCCTCTCTACCTAGATTAGGGAGATTCAAACAAACAAAGGGGATTTCTGAAAGGGGTAGCGCCTGAATGTGTGGTCCTGGAAACATGAGCTGCCCTCTCAGGCCACCCACTGTGCTAGGGATAGGGCCTGCCATCCAAAGGACATCTCAGGGATGGTGGGGGGTGAGCACTTTGAACAGGATGGACAGTTTTGGCTATGACACTACTGGGCTCTCACCGGAAGCGGCACAAGATGACCATGGCAGTGGTGAGGGTGGCGAGGGAAGTACTGTAGCCGACTGTGTAGAGGGCCTTCACCGACAGGTAGTAATAATCCTGGAGCAGGGCACAGGACACGCAGGGCTCCACTTGGGACCAGCCACGACCCCCTAGGGCCCACCCCCAGTGCCCCAGGCCAGGGTCTTCCCACCTGGAGGCCCAGCATCTCCCCCTCTCTGCCATCACCCCACTCCTGGCAGGCTGCCTGCTCCTCGCTGCAAGGTCAGAACTCCAAACATGCTCAGAATGTATTGATGGCAAGGGCCCCAGTCAATCAGAACAGAAAGCAGCCTCAGCCACCTGAGAAGGGTGGGGAAAACTCCCTGCTAGCCCAGCATTGAGCCCTCAATTGCTAGTCTATGTGGAAGGCAGTGTCCTGAAAAAGTAGCCAGACTCGTGATGGGACAGACCCCCAGCAAGGAGAATGAACATCCTTCCCTCCATGCTTCCGGCTCAGTATCCAACAGGTGCTCATGCGTGCTCTCCAGAGCCCTGAGCTCCTCAGAACTAACCCTCCATGTGGCTTACCTGATCCCCAGACTCAGGCTCATAGTCATCAAACCCACAAGCATCGAAGTAATGGGGGAAGGGCTCTGACCAGCCATCCTCTGTGCAGTTCCGGCCCACGACCCCCATGTCTGCAGAGAACAGAGAGCTAAGCAAGGTGTGTGAATGGCTTTAAATGACCTGAAGGTGATTCAGAGTGGGAATTCCTGAGAACCCGTGTGTTCACCCAGAGGCTGGAGCTACAAGGCCCAAGACACAGTGATTGCTGAAGAACAGGCACTCATCTTTCATTAATGACAGGGGCCATCAGGGTAGGATGAATGGGCAGCTAGACCCCTTAACCAAGAATCCAGTGTGCCTGTACCTCCCCTGTAATATCCCCAAACACTCACCCTAAGAGAATCTGGAGCCTGTCCCCAGGCCCTGGATCAGCACTTCTTAAAAGGTCAACGTGCAGAAGCATCTAGAAACTTGTCACAAACACTGCTTTCAAATCCAACCCCAGTCTCAACCTCAACTCCAGCTCCAGGCAAGGCATCCAGTATGTCCAAGACCTCATTGGGTGATGGTGGGGTAAGAATTTGGTACACATGAGCACAGAGCTCTAGGCCTCCCTGCAGCTGGAACATCTCACACCCATGGGGCACCTGGCTTTGCTGATTTTTAGCAAGCCCAGGCCTAATCTCTCTCACTTCCAGCCTTCGTCGATGCTTTGTTGATTGCCTATTGCCTTTCAGAGTGTTGTAGTTGGTCTCCTGACATCAGTGTGCATTCATTCCCTTTGGATTAACTTTAAGGCCATTATGTGGGACGCTGAGGGACAGAGCAGTCATGCTACTGAAAGAGGCATTTGCTACCTGCAAAGCAGAGTGTAGGCTATTTTTCATGTGAATGAGTTACTTCAACCTTGAATGATGTCGAGCCATTTTGAGCCTGTGTGAGCCACTAAGGTCCAGGCAAGTAGGCCTTTTCTTCCAGCCAGCACCAGACACTTGTCCCTAGCTGGCAGCTCAAGACTTACCCATCGCTTAGGAAACATTGAAAGGAACAGGGTTTGGGGTAGTTTTAAAGCCCCAGAGACAGAACAGAGACTTTTAAACTTTAGTTGTCCACCCTGGTCACTGTGTGGGCTTGGTAGAGCACGGAATGTGGGGTCTCATCCTGCACTCTCTGATACAGTCAGTCCATGGCTTTCAGAGACCTGTGCATGGTAAGAGACTGCTGTGGATAGGCAGTTTGGGGCACACACTGCTGGGAAGGGTCCTGTCCTCTGTGATCAAGGTGGCCTCTGGGGAGCTCAATGAGGAGGTGGTGGGCAGTGTGGGGCAGAAGGGAGGGGGAAAGACCCCTACTTTTGTAAGCAGCATCTATTCTTGCCGGTAGGCTTGGAAGGTATAAGGCCAATTGCCTTCAGCCAAGAGGGCTGGACAAACCCTCCTGGGACTTGGAGAATTGGGACTGGGAGGGATGGCAGAGCAGTGACCATGCCCGGGAGAACAATCTGCTCAGAATGGGAGGGTCTCTGTAGCCTCTCTGACACCTGTGACAAGCCAAGAATGGGCTCCAGCAGGCCAGGGACGTCACTCTTGGCAGTGTCACCAGATTGTCTCCTCTTCAGAAAAATGTGTCTCGGGCTGCTGCTGGCAACCTCCTTGTAAGGCTCCTGAACAGCTCAGAAAACCTGATGCCTCCCCTCCCCATCTCCTCTGGGAGCCAGATGGCCAAGCTACTACTGCCCTCTCTTGAGCTTTGGTTGACTCTGCCTTGTCTATGTCACAGAGGTAGGAAGAAGAAAGGGACTAAAGGTGCACAGGAATTTGAAAAGTCAATTTAAAAAAAAAAGAAAGAAAGCTTCCTAGAGGGAAAAGCCATTTCCTGTCTTTTATTTCCCCTCTTTATTTTAATAACACGATGTAGGCTCAGAAAAACATAAACCCTTTTCTTCCCAAAATGGTTCTGTGAATATTGTTCTGATAGAAATCTCCGGAAGATGGGGCGCTCTCCAGATTGTCACAACTCACAGTGACAGCATCTCTTTCACTGGGTTGTTTTGCACCAGCAATGCCGTAGGAGCATAGCACGCTCCCTGATAGGGCTGGTCATGCATCTGGCCCCATTTCAGCTGGCCATATCAGAGGCTCGGGTGGAACCCCAATCTGTGCTTTCCCAAGTCTGCAGAGAGCGGGGATGAGACAGGGAGGCTGCATCTCACTCAGCCACCGCACGTCCCCATGGCACACAGCCTCTTGCATCTGCAGTCTCCCCAGGGCCGTGATGCTCAGGCTGGTGCATGGCTTGACCCCATCCAGGTGACTGCAGTGCAAAGCTGAAGTCTGAGAACCTCAGCGGGAGGTTCAAAACCACCAAAGCCTCGTAATCCAGAGGCTCTGCACTCACAACACATGAACGAGCTTCAAGATGAGACACCGCTAGCTCCCCCGCCCCCGGCACATGATTACGTGCATGATGGATGTACCATCTTCTCTCTGGTGACCTAAGTGCCATCTTCCAAGGAGACAACACCCAGCTTTCTCAGAGAAGCCACACTCAAGTCCCCACACAGGATAAGGTCCAGCTACATAGCGGTTCTCGGAGCTCTCACAGCAGCCACCCTCCACCCTCATCAGCCCAAGCAAGGTAGTTCCAGCTTTCCACTTACCTGTGATTTCCAAGGAATTACTGTCAGCAAAACCAGAATCCCCTGCAAAACATAAATGTGGGTCAGTATGCTGCATTTGTCAACTGGCCCCCTTATCCAAGGCTAAGGCTGCCTAGTCTGCAGCTAGTGGGGTGGGGATCAAGAGGCTGCATCCCACTCAGCAGCTGCACATCCCTCTGGCACCCCCCCCACACACACACAGCACCAATCTCACAAGGGTGGCAGCTGTGTGGCTAAGATGCTCAGAATGGCCCGTGGCTTGGTCCCCACCAGAGGGCCTCCAGGGTGGGCAAAGAGGAGTGGATGAGCCTGGGGCTTGGGGTGTCTTCTCGAAGTTCAACCCCCACTGATGCTCCAAGTCTTCTTTAACCGAAGGAACCCCCAAATCCCAAAAGTTCATCTGCAGTTTCTCCCAACTCCATAACCTTTTTTCTGATACTTGTCTAAGGGCAGCCTAGAAGTTAACCCCATTTCCTCTTAACTTTTCAACGTCCATCTCTAAGCTGAAGTGGCAGCTCCTTCAGGAAGTCTACCCTGACCTCTTCCCTGTCCCCCTGGGTGATCTGCCCTTAATTCTCTTCTGTTCTCTTGCTGGGTAGGGACCTTCCCACCTCCCAATGACAGTCTCTGCATGGACTCACAAACAGGGCCAGCCCACTCCTCCATTGGTGATAAACTCCTTTAAACCAGTCACTGTGTCTTCCATCTCTCCTAGCCTCCATGATGGCCAAATCATGGGAAGGAGGGAAGAAACCAGCCCCTGGTGGTGCTGTCATGCACACTACTCCACCTGCCCATCATTCCAGCAGCCAGGGACATTGGATCCCCTGTGGTTGGGTTCCTGCTAGGCAGATGGAACTGTGCCTGTCCCTCCCAGAGTCCTCTTACCTATGGTTTCTGTCATCCACACTGGAGAGAGAGAGAGAGAGAGAGAGAGAGAGAGAGAGAGAGAGAGAGAGAATGAATATGATTGCAGAAGTGAGCAGGGCTGATGAAGTAAGCTCTGTTCTCACAGGGCATTCTCCCCCCACCCACAACCCCCAACTCAGAGAGCTCTGTCTTGGTCCTGGAGGCCTGAGGATCCCATGCTGGGACCTAGCAAGCTCAGGGAGGCCTCTAACCCCACCCCCGGGTCAGTACCTGAGGAGGAAGAGGAGGCTTTGGCCAGGGCTCCCACTAAGCCAGCACCTTCAGAAGGCCACTGTCACTGAGCTTCCCGGGAATGAGAAACAGAGAGATTGCAGCTCTCTCCCTTCCGTGGGGAGGGCAGGTCTCACTACCAGGCTTGTGAATAGAGGTGCTAAAGGCCCTGCTTTAATGAACCATTAAGAGCCAGGTGTAAATAACATTCCCTGCTCCCTGAGGCGGGTGCAGCTGAGGAAAATCATTTTACCCTCATTCCTGTCACCTCTTGTGGCTGCTACTGTAGGGGAAGAAAAAGGTCTTGTGGCTGGAATTTTGCCTAGGGAGGATGTTCCAGAAGCTTCAACTAACTAACTGAAATAAAGCAAGGAGCACACGGAGGAAGTGATTAAGCTGGCTTCCATGAGAATAAATCTTAGGAGCTGGGTCTTGTCCCAGACAGCCTCCCTCTTCCCTCTATTCACTCTGCCTCTCTACCTAGATCCTCCTCCAGAATTTACCCTCTGGCCTGCTCTGGGGCCAAGCGCTCAGGGTGGGAACATTCAGAAATCAGCTTCTTCTGGGCCAGCAGGAGGTAGACAAAATGTGAGTTTGAAGAGAGGGCTAGACAGATAAACCCCCACCTTCTCTGTGCTCTGGATGGAAACCAAAGATGGAAGTCCAGGACCTCAATGAATACCACTCTTTCTCCTCCTCCGGCAAGCCAGGGTGGAGGCAAATTATTATCTGTGGCCTCCCAGAACTATCTCCATGATGTCAGGCACACTGGGGTCTTTCCTGTCTTTGGGTAGAGTATTTCCTTGTTCCCTGTTTCACATTTCTGTATCCAGTATCACAGTGCCCATTCCATGGGATCCAAATTTGGCCCCAGGAAGTCTCTACATCATTTTGGTGGTACCAGAATCCACTAGCAGCCGTGCATGTGAACTCCACTGAACCCTCCACCCAGCTTTGGTTTCCTGGCACAGGCCATGTGCTGGCTTGTCTTATGTCAACTTGACATGCAAACTAGAGGTATCTGAAAGGAAAGAACCTCAATTGAGAAAAGGCCTCTATAAGATCAAGCATAAGGCATTTTTTAAAATTAGTGATTGATGGAGGAGGACCCAGCCCATCGTGGGTGATGCAGTCCCTGAGCTGGTGGTCCTGGGTTCTATAAGAAAGCAGACTGAGCAAGCCAGTGAGCAACACCCCTCCATGGCCTCTGCATCAGCTCCTGCCTCCAGGTTCCTGCCTTGCTTGAGTTCCTGACCTGACTTCCTTTGGTGACGAATCAACAATGTGGAAGTATAAGCCAAATAAACCCTTTCCTCCCCAACTTGACTTATTGGTTATGGTGTTTCATTGAAGCAATAGAAACCCTAACCAAGACACACCATCACACACATATCCCTGAAGCCAGTGTCCACATGTCGTAGACTACTTTCCTTGGTGTTCAAGGCCATTTCCTGGACAGCTGGGGATAGAGGAGCAGGACTCCAGCTCTTCTTCCCCGAATCCTTACAGCCATCTGAGGCAGTAAGGACCAGGGACATGCTTTGCTGAGCAAATGTGTGTGCTGGTGGGCTGGCAGACTGGCTGTCAGGCTGGTGGGTTGGGTACCTGCCCACATCAAGTGGTTGAAGAATGTGAACAGATGTCTGATCACACTGCCCCATGCATATGTGCATCTGTGACATCTCCGTGGCTAGGTCATCATCATGGTAACTGTGACGATGTCAGATAACTTTACTACTGAATATGCAAATTGCACTAGGTGAGGTGCTACATAGCATCTCTGTAAGTGACCTTACTTTATCCTTACAGACCACCTGGGAGATAGCCACTGTGTCACATTACCATCTGCTAAACCAAAACCTTGAGGATGGCCTGCCTTGCTGACGGTTCCTAAAGTGGTAAGCAGTAGAGCTGCCATAGCCCAGATTGCTCTCACCTACCAAGACACTCTCCTGGCAATGCATGCCAGGCACTAGGTGCTGTTGGAGAAGTGCTTCCATGCCCTACACCAACATGAAGGCCACCATCCCATCCTGTCTGCCATCAGACCATCGGGTACCTGAGTTCTTGAAGCTAAGCTCCAGGCAGGAAAATAGCTTTCAGGTTAAACCGACACAGCTGGGAGAGATTCTGGGCCCTACTTACCTTGGTCTGGGTTGAAGATCCTGAAGACCTCGGGGCAGCTCACAAGGACCATCTCACCTATTTGAGCAGGCTTCCAACATGTGATATTGTCCCACATGCCAGGGCAACCTGGAGGAGAGAGCTACCTTGAGTGTGCCTAGCCATGTGCACACCACGTGTACACACATGTACACATGCCACAACCAAACACAACCGCACCATCATCTACATATGCAGGTACACATGCACACAACACATAAGATAGATGTGTACACATATATGCCCCTCGGTAATGGTTAGTTTAAAATATTAACTTGATTTAGAATCACCTAGGAGATGGTGAGGCACCCCTCTGGCGATGGTGAGGGTCTCCAGAGAGGATTAACTAAGGAGAAAAGATCCACCCTGAATGTGGGTGGTATTACCCGTGGGTGGGTGGGCTGGTACCATGGGCAAATTAAAAGGAGGAAAGGAGAAAGCTAGAAGGGTGCTAACATTCCTGACACCGTTGCTTCTTAGGCACCGTACACGAGCTGAGCTATTCTACTGAGCCTCCCCATCTACAAACAGAACTCTTGAAACTGTGAACTAAAATAGATCTCCCTTTCAGTTATAGCTATTAGGTACTGCAATCAGGTGATAATAATGATAAATAACACACACACACACACACACACAGACACACACACACACAGACACACACACACACACAGACCCACACACACACACACAGACACACACACACACACACACACTCACAAACACACAGACCCACACACACACACAGACACACACACACACACAGACACACACACACAGACACACACACATGCACACACACTCACACACACACAGACACACACACACATGCACACACACTCACACACACACAGACACACACACACATGCACACACACTCACACACACACAGACCCACACACACACACAGACACACACACACACACACACACACACACACACACACACACACACACACACACTGCGTGAACTGCTCAGAAGTTGGTCCTTGCAGAAGGCAAACAGTTTACAAGGAGAGCAGATAAGCAAGTCCTCTTGTGTGGGGAAGGCTTGCTCCTGCACCCGGAAAAACCCTCCAGGGCTAGTTCAGAAAGACACGGTAGGAACTCCAGAGCAGGAGGTTCTGTGAAGGCCTCCTTCTCCATGCCACAGTGTGCCTGCAGCCTGCCAGACACGTGCATTCTCCTGGTCTCACCACCATTGCGGGCTCTGGCACCTCCACAGTGTGGCTCACTTCTCCAAGGGAGTAGGGTAGAGGCCAGACTAGCCGAACTGAGGCTGCACCCGGCAGCCCACCTCCTTCCCGGCACAGGAGGCCTGGAGCAAGGATCTGCCACACACAAAGCTGGCCCCTGACGTGGGGTCACAGTTTCCCCAGCTGAGAGGATGGAAAGTAATCAGACAGAAGCTTGGAAAGACTTGGAACAGAAAGAGGTAATGGAGGCAGCGTCCTTGAGGAGGCCAAGGTCAGAGCCCTGTGGCGGGCACTGGCTAGCAGAGGGGAAGGGGCAGGTACACAGCAAGACTTAGGAATCATGTATTCCAGGAGTGGGCAGTGAGGAAGAAAAGATGTCAGCTCAACTAGCTCTGATTTGGGAGGTGTGGTGGCTCCTGAGATCCCCCTGTCCTGTGCATTCTCTCCCCAAATGGCCACCTTCTCTCCCCACACCTCTGCTGCACTGCAGCAGCACTCATCAAGGTGAACAACAATGTCTTCCCTGCCAAATCTGGGGAACAATTTCATTCAACTCCAGCTGGGCTGTTTGCTGCCCACCTGACAGATTTGGGAGTCGTTCTGTCTTGGGCCGTCTGCCACTCACCTCAGATGAGCTCACCCTGCTCAGGGACTTAATCGAATCACATTTCCAGTCCTTGGCCTCCAGCCACTCTCTGGGCTGACTCCAATGTTAGTTACCTACTGCATTTTCCCAATTTGGGGTGGGGGGGGCAAAGACAAGCCAAATGCAGTTCTGTACTCCACCCAGACCCTCCTACTAACCCTACATCTGTTTCATCCCAGCGAGATACCTGAGAGTCATGTACACCATGTCCATCATGTGCGGCATCAAGTCCAGCGTGGTTCCCTCCAGACATGCAATGGAACCTATCATCCTTCACTGGGATCACAACCTCCTCCTGCATCTCCCTCAGCTAGGACCAAAATCTCTTCAAATGGCATGGCTTGGTGACTCCCCGTATCAACCATTAAACCTGTGTTCTTCATACCCCAACTCATAAGCATGGCACCTGCTGTCCCTGGCCTGCCTACCTGTCCCTGTCCCTACCTTGCCTGCAAAGCTTACTTCCTGTGGAGCATCTGAGTGGTGAGACATGTCTTTTTTAGTTGTGAGCCTGGCCTTTAATGGCTGAGCCATCCCTCTAGCCCGTGAGTCATGTCTCCCGAGGAAAGGATGTGAAGAACAGCAAGGGGAGGAAGCCCTGGGTACCACACTTAGGGGTTAACAAAGGAAGCACGTGTAGTGACGCAGTGGAGAAAATATGACAAAATGCAGGGGTGGGTGGGGTGGGGTGGGGTGGGGTGCAGAGCATGTCAGACAGCATCAGAGAGCTTCAGGAAAGGAACCTGACCTACAGAGGAGCTACAGGTGGGAGACCTTCAGTGTCCCATAATGGAAGGGAGTAACTGCCCACGTCCCACCTCCCAGGACTGCTGGGGGGGGGGATTAATGAGTTCCTGTACAGGAAGTTCTATGATCAGCACCATGCTGATTTCACGCATGTTGGCTGTCACTGGCCTTAGTTCCATTATTTCAACTAGATGTTCCTGGGGATCACCCCCTGGAGGGGCAGCCCTGCTGGGGACATAGAAAGTCAATGACCAGCTGCTGACAGATACAGAGAAACCTGAGCGTGCAGAACAGTGATCTGGACAGGATTCCTGACCGCATGCCTCCTCTGTCACAGAAACAACATCTGGCAGCACAAGACATTCTCAGCTTGTAGGTCTCTCAGAATTTAGACCTTGCTTCTTTGGCATTCACATTAGTGACACCATCCTGTGGCATCTTGCTTATGGAACAACACCCTCTGGAAGCTGGGGAAATGGTTAAAGCTGAGTTCAAGTACACAGACACTCAGGGGACCTGATGAGGAAAGCCATCTATGTCCCATCAGGCCACTATCAATGATTCCTGTCCATCCAGGATGTCTCACCAGCACACAATTGGCTGTGACATCATGTCCTTGAAATAGACCCAATAGTACATCTTTGGCTGCTATGACCCATGCTAACTGCGACTGCCATGGCCCATGCTAACTGTGAAATGCCCGTGAAGCATGGCCATGTCTGGCCCATACCCCAGAAGCCCTGGCCAGCAGATGTTCCCATAATTGGAATAGTAGGCCCTGGCGCAACCAGCTGCTATTCCAGCTGACAATGCTGAGGTCAGGAAGCCACACAGAGGGCACAAATGTGAGGGCTGTGGGGCAAGGAGTGGCAGCATCCAGGGTCCTGAGCCGGAGATCAGAGGTGGAGGCAGGATAAGTGATGCATGGTTATAATAAGCTTTCTCAGTGACTTCCCTGTGCCAGATGTTCATGAAGCTCACAGGAGGACAAAGCTTAGGAAGGGCAGAGAGGGCCTCCCTTCTGAATTGGCCTAGAAGAGTCCAGATTTATATGTGCTCACTTCTGCTATGATTCACAGGCCAGTCTGTTGGTACCCCAAGTATAAGTAGCCAGAGCTGGGGTCTGGAGCAGAGAGTTCACAGGGCTATCTGTTGCCTCAGGGGTGGTAAGAGCCACTGGGACTACTTCCAGGTGTATCTGCCAAGTACCTTTTTCAGGATTCCCAAGGATCTACCTGTTACAAGCCTAGAAACTCCCCCAGTCTTAAATTCTGTCCCTAGTTTTGTCTTATGAGATCAGGACATCAAGAAAACCCAGAACAAGATCTCCAGGACCTCAGGACATATGAGTGTGACCACCTTTAGACAGGACAGGAGGTGGGCTCACAATAGGGCCTTTAGGTTTTCTGGCTGAGACAGAAACTATGTCCTCGCCACATACACACAGCACACATGCAGTTGCCACAGCTCAGCACAGTTAATTTTGGTGGCAACAGAAGCCTTCACATTGCCTGTACTCTTACACACCCCCTCTCCCTTCATCCTTTTCTCTCTCCCCTTCCTACTTTTCCTTCTTGTTTGCTCATTAATTAAAAAGAAATTAAGTGAAGACACATGGATTCAGCAGTACAGATGAAGCAAAAGCAGCCAACCTGGGCCTCACAGAGCTTGACATGGTTTGCAGTACTATGCTGAGTGAATGCTATGCTAGTTTCCTATTGGGGCTGGAGGTTTACACTGCAAGTTAGTATCTTTGGGCAGCACAAGTTAACTGCCATACCATCCTGGAGAGAAGAGGCCTGAAATGAGTCTCACCCAGCTAAAACTGAGCATCAGCAAGACTGCCAGAGGTTTGAGGGGATGAGCCTTTCAAAGATGCTCACCAGTGATCCTTCCCCCAGCTTCGCAATTAGGAGCTTAGCTCCTAAGCTTCGTCAGCACTCCCATCTCATCTCACTTTTAAGGACTCTAATGATCACTCTGCATCCACCCAGGCAACCCAAGGCACTCTCACTATCACCAGATTATGTGTGAAGTCCCCCTGTCAGGTAGGTCACATATTTTCAGGTTTGGGAGCTGAGGGGTAAGAATATCTCTCCAGAGGACAGCAAGGGATGATTCTGTGCCTTCCATGGAGAACTCTTAATATAGTGTCCAAGTGGTTCAGAGAGATGGCACAACCACAAGAATGGTACAGAAAGCCATGCCAGGATATGGTGGCAGCCCAAGAACTATGAAAGGGACTGAACCAAAGCAATAGCATCACAGATGGGCAGAACTGGGCAGGATAGTTTAAAGACAGAAACGGCAGGGATGGTGAAGGACAGGGCTGGTGATGTCCATGGCTCGCGCTCTCCAATATCATGTGACTACTTCCCTGAACTCTAAGCCCTTAGGAGGTGGAAAAGGTGAAATAGTCTCCAAAGCTACCCTCAGGGCCTCTACTACCTTTCCCTCTATTTCTTCTCATCAGTACCCGTGAGACCACATACTGCTGTGAAATGTTTGTTTAACTAGTCAAAGATGTGTTACATTTGTTTATGCTGCATTTGTTTAATGATGGAAAGATGTATCGCTTTGCCTGCCTACGGCACCTGACTGGTCTAATATAAAGCTAAATGGCCAATAGCTAGGCAGTAGAGGGATTGGGCAGGGGAGGCTGGTGGGCAGAGAGAATAAAGAGGAGGATGAATCTTGGTTGAGGGGGGGAGAGAGAAAAGAACAAGAGAGAAAGAAAGGGGGACACCAGAAGTCAGCCAGCCAGACACATAGTAGGACATACAGAATAAAAGGTTAAAAACAGGTTAATTTAAGTTATAAGAGCTGTTGGGCCAAGCACAAGATAAAGCTGCGCATTAATCAATAATAATAAGTCTCCATGTCATGATTTGGAAGCTGTTTGTGCCCCCCAAAAAACCTGTTATATCATACAAAGGGTGTCAGTGTTCCAACAGAGAAGGAGCCTGGGTCTCTCAATGACACGGCAATGCTAAATTCTATCTTCCCACGATAGCTAACTGTACTGACTGATGACTTGTATGAGGAGGAAAAAAAAAGGTCATTGTTCTAATCTCTGGATTTTAAGGTTGACTTGTAACTGCAGTATAGTCTATGTGATGATGACTCATGTACCAGAGAGGTAAGAAAGTATCACTGATGTCATCCTGGTTTCTGGCTTGGGTGTGTTTGTGGATGGATGATGATATAAATGGGTGGGAAGATGAATAGACAGATGGATGGACGAGTGGATGTTTGAATGTATAGATAGGTAGATGGATAGGTGGGCAGTGGGTGGATAGGTAGAGATGGATGCATAGACTGCCACAATATAATGTACAGACAGGTAGATGGGTAGGTGGGCAGTGGGTGGGGAGGTGGGAGGTGGAAGGGTAGATGGATGCTTAGACTGCCACAATATATGGACTAGTTAGGAGTCAAATGGTGAGAGAAAATCACGTTTGGTCTCATGAATATTGGAGTTGAGATAGAAGTAAAAGCCAAAACTAAACCAGATGAGAATGGGCAAGTTGGCCAGGGTCCGAGACGATTATCCAGTGGGAAACTGAGTTCATAGAAGAACACTCAAGAATGTCCAGGTTTAGAAGTAGAGCTGGCTAAGAAGGCTGCAGAGAAAAAGCAGGACAGGACAGTGAGACGGCAGCCAGGAGCACAGGTTTCAGGGAGAAGGTGCTCAAGTTCCCACCGTCAGTGCAGTCTTTGATCCCTTTGAGGTTGTTTCACTTGATGGCTCCACAGCAGCCCCCCTGGTGACCTCTTCTCTGCTCCTTAGGTTTGCACCAGCCCCTCCCCCTCACTCCAGCGCTCCCAGCTGAACCCACACAAGCCCCCACTTCCCTGTGACAGCAGTGACTCCTGTGACAGCAGAGGAGACAGAATCTACTTAGGCATGGAGCTGAGAGAGAGTGCATGAGCCATTAGTCTTTGAAGGGAACAGAATGAGGAGCTAATCACAGGTTGTCATGGTGATGATTCTGTCCAGTTCCTCATAGAGTTCAAAACTCATGAGCCCAGGGACACCAGAGTGACAGACAAAGCTATGGCCCTCCCTTCCTTTCAAGATTCACCCAGGGAGTTCAGGTATTCTTAAAGAAAGCCTTCCATTTGAGTATGCAATTTGAGAGCAAAAAACAAATCCCTGAAAAATCACTTGACAGCCAAGGTTTCCTGTTTCATCAAATGAGGGCCCCCTCCCCCTCCAGAGATGCCAGTGCTAAAGGGAAGGGGCAGAGATGAAGGCAGCAAATTTCCAAATGTGACTTCAAGCCAGCAACACAACTGGCAGCCTTCCTGAATGCAGACGCTCAGGCCCCCCCAGCCAGGCCTAGGTATGAGATGCTCTGGGACCACCTATAAATCTGTGCTTAGCAAGTCCCCAGGAGAGTTCCAAAAGGGCCGTCTTCTGGAGAATACAGGTCTGAGAAGGCCCTCAGTCAGGTGTCTATGAACCCTACAAATGGCAAGTTACTCAGAGCAAGGGGTTCTACAGACACCTACTTCCTCATGCTTGGGGATGGTCGTTGTTGGAGCAGCTGGAAGGCTAACAGGGTCAGGGTTGGGGCTGGGGCTGGTCCAGGCACCTGAATTCTACCTAGGACAAATCCAGAAAGGCAACACGAAGGCCTCTCTCCTGACCTGAAGGCCTCTCTCCTGACCTGCCACAGTGCTACAGGCCTTTGCCTTCTCTTTCAGCATGTGGAAATCACGGACGACTAGCCAGACCAGCTCTCCCTGGACACGGGAAGGTTCCCAATGCTCACAGCTCAAAGCCCTCCAAAGGAGAAGGTGCTGCTGGCCACAGCATAGACAAACAAACCCTGACCCGGGTCAAAGAATGGAGCTCCATGGCCTGTTGTGCATAGACCAGGCCCAGGTCCTGTGCACAGCAGGCCCCCTCCCTGTCCTCTTCCTCCCCCAAGGACACTGCTACAGTGCAGCAGAAAGGGAACTCCCCAGCCAGGAGCTCTGGGCACCCACCCAAAGCTGGCTGAGACTCTCCATGTGACTTGCCAGTGACAGCACCTCTGGCTCCAGCCGCTTCATGTGTCATATGGCAGAGCCAGACTCAGAGTTGGCTCAAGTCCCATGCAGGATCCAGGGATTTGGAATGAGAAACTAAACAGTGAGACATACCTCCATCCCGATCCTCTCCCTCCCCATGAAACCCCTTCAACACAAGCCCAAAATGATGGGGTGGCATTTCCGACCATGAAGATCAGGAAGACGAGGAAATATAGGTGCCTCCCCAAGACAGTTATCCCAAGCACACAGTACCACACATGGCCCTTGCCTCCAACAAACCAGGCCTTCATTCCAACAGTCCCAACTTAACTAGATATGCCATGGCTGTCTCCTAACCTTACACTAGAGCTGAGAAGTCCCTGCCACCAGTGATGCCATCACTACGTGAAAGTCACTCAAGTGTTTGTGGCGATGCTGGTGGGAACCTCACTGCCAGCCACGTTATGTATGGGGCACAATAACTGACTGAATTCTTGGCCCATGAATCTAACACACTATACTTCTATCGTTATTTCACGGTGTGCTTAATTTTTCAATTTTACTGTGAAGAGCTGTGGCATGCTACACATTCTCCCACATGCCCTGCTTGCAGTCTCTTGACTGCACAAAGTGGCCATGTGGAATGGCTGACCAGACCATCAAGGTCTGCATTTCCTGTCCTGCGTGGTGATTTAAGAGGCTGCCTGGCCATGCCACCTGGGGTGGCCATGACACTGAGAAGCAAGTGGATGCGTGGGTGTGCGTGCGTATAAAAGCAACCCCAGTTCACACTCCCAGGCTCAAACTGACAGGCTCTCTTCTTCGTTTTCAAGCCTGTCTCAGGGTCACCACTACTGGCAGGGTCTGTGCAGATAAGAGCTCAGGGACAGCATGGTTGGAAAGGCAGGAGGAGACAACAGCTGACCGATCCCTACTCTTCCCAACCAAGGCTAGCAACACAACCCAGCTCTTAATCCCATGCCACTCCCAGGTATGATGAGATCTTAGCCTGCTTCACCTGCTCATGGCCTTTTCTCCCATACCTGACTCGCATGGACACAGTGATGGAGATGGTTCTCTGGAGCTGTCAGACTTGGACACACTTTGCAATCAGCTAGAGACTAGCTCTGAGAACACAGCTCCTCGGAGCCTGGGCCCAGATGCTGCTGACCTTCGCTGAGGGTAGGAAAGGACTGTCCATGGTTTAAATTGTTCCTAGGGACTTCAGTGGCTCTGCAAAGTACAGTGAGATGGTCCCTGCTCTAGGGGCACAAGGTTGTTTAATTTGAAGGCCCAGATGAAGACACCCCTAGAGACAGACATGAGGCTCATACGAGGCTTTGAAAACACTAAGGCCTTCCCTTGGGGGCTGACAACAGGGGTTAGCTGTCCTAAACCCTGAACCCTGGCATGGTGCCTGGAAACTGCCTATTCAGATGTTTGTTTGCAGCAGATTGTACCACAGGACCTTTAGACCACGGATTTGATGGATGCCGTACTCAGCCCAGCCTGCCCAAGGGGTCCCCTTCCTCTGCCCTCGCCTTTCCTTAGTGGGCCTTCCACCACTGCAACACTAACGCGCACACCCTTTGCCTTTGCCGGGCTCTACTCTGAGCAGGTCAGGCCGCACCTCCTCATATGTCCAGCAAAGAGGAAAGCTGGAACCACGAGACTTTTCACTCTTCAACTGCAGTGTAGTGGATTGGGGGAGCTGGGATCTCGGGCCCGTCCCACAACACCCACCGGCTCTTACCGCCCTGGCATGGACTTCTAGATAACGGGCAAGGAAGCTGGAAAGTGACTATGAGTGGGGCAACCTCATCTGCAAGTGGAAGGAAGTACCACCGCTGACTTGGGTTGGGGAGCTGTGTGCAGGCATGAGCACCCAGGACCCAAAGCTCCTCTGCCAGCACCTACTCTGTAAATGCCTGCCCACGGCTCTCACCTGTATTAAGCCTCCCTCTTCTCCTCAGCTCCCTGAAGGCAGGGCTGATTCTCAGTTCCCCCCTGTTGTGGGATATTCGATACTGCAATGTGGAAGGCCCCTTCTGATTGGTTTAATAAAGAGCCCAATGGTCACTAGAGACTAGGCATGGCTGGGGGGGGGGTGGAGATGAATCTAAGTGCTCCAGAGAAGCCAGTGTGACACTGAGGGGATTGGACATACAGAATGGAGGGGAGATAAAGAACCACCACGCATCAGAATGTAGATTAGTAGAAATGGGTTAATTTTAGTTGTAAGAGTAAGTTGGGAACAAGCCTAAGCCAAAGGCCAAGCTTTTATAATTAATAATAAGTTTCCATGTCATTATTTGGGGGCTGGTGGTCCACGAAAGTCTGAATACATGCCCCTCTCTTTCAGAAAGACTTTCCAGATGCTTCCGAATGGTGTCTACCTCACCAGAACTCTGACCTAGCAGAAGGTGGGAACCCTGTAGCTTCCCACACCATGAGGGAGATGCACAGATGCGGTGACTCTGAGGTCCTCAAGTCCCCCTGCTTCCTGCAGATGACAGCTGCTAAGTGTTAATCCCCCCTCCACTATACCAAGAAAACGGAGCTGTTGACGACTTCAAAGGCAATGTGGAAGCCATGCCAGGCCTCAGAGTGTGCCATGACTGAGGACACAAAATGCTCAAATTCAGGTCCCACTTGCAATGAACTGTGTCCCTAAGCTAGGTGCAGGATTCCCTTGCACCTGTTTCTTCGCCTATGAAGTAGGAGTGGTTACAAACACCCCAGCCTGCAGTGGCCTCCCACTGGTCCTGACTCACCTGCTATCGATGTCCACCCCGGCCCCACTGGTTTTCATAGCTCTAGTTTCTCCCCAGAACCTCCTGGGAGCTATTGAATGTCAAGCCGAGATTCTGGTTTAATCTGGACTGTGGCTTGTGGATGTCCTCCTGAAAGGTCCCCTGGTGGGAGGGTATTCCAAGCTACTCCAGCCCTTCCTGCTCCTCCTGGCCCTCACCTCTTCTCCAAAGCCCCACCCACCCCTCCTTATATGAGTGTTCTACTCACATCTGTCCTCTTCTGCTTCAGACAAGGACACCCTATGAGCAAGCCTGTCTTGTCAAATCCTTCCACTCGGTATACAACTGAGGAGTGTAATTAAGCTATACACAGCCTCATATTGTATGCCTCCTTCACACCTCCCTTCCCCTCCTGAGAGTGGCCATTTGGGACCAATGACTCCAGGTCATTGGCTGGCTACATGGGGTCTATCTACCCACATGGTACACAAGCAATAGATAGCTTCTGCCTTCAGGACCCACGCAAAGACGCCGCTTAGATCAGAGATTCTTCACATAGTCTTTAGGTTTCCTCCCACTGTGTACCCATCTGCCCCTTTCTCAGTTTCCCTAGTTGGTATGGCCTGGAGTCCACTTTCTGGTCTGGCAGGGAAGCAACCATGCCACTCTGAGAGTACCTCCCCCTGGCCAGTCTTTGTGAAGGAACTGCTGGTGTAGAGCTGGTCCAGTGGAAATTCTATTTACTGGGTAGCGGATTAATCATGCATTCAAGCAGATTGTTCTCAGAAGAGCTGGATGAGCCCAGAGGGAAAGGCACACCCCTCAGGATGAAGTGGAGCCTCACCCCTAGGCAGAGTCAGTCTGCTCTGCAGGACAGGAGCAGGAGAAAAGCATGGCATCTCCAAGATGCCCACCCAACCTACCCTGCTTGGAGAGTTGGAAGAAGACCCCCTGGGTCTTACCAGGGGCTGTGCCTCTCCCTCAGCTGTTAGGAGGCACTTTTTGTAATCCTTGGGATTATTTGAGGGAGCAGACTAAAGATGTGTGTGGCCACATCCAGCATAGGATATAAGAAGTCCACATTAACCAAAGCCCTGGGGTTGGCTTCTGCTTTCAACCCTGGCTATCTACTGGACCCAGCAGACAGGAACTGCCCCCACACACTTGTCTCCAGCTGGTCATACTCTACAGCCCAACCACCATAACAGATGCATTCCTGCTGCCACTAGTCCCAGGTGGCCTATGAACAAGCTTGTTGACAGCTGCTATCCAGACCAGGCCCAAGAGAAAACAGTGGCCACTTTAAGCCACCCAGAACAGCCCAGCCCGACTGGCACAAGGAGAGACACCCAGTGTCACTGAGCAGGGCAGATGTCAAACACCATGGCCTCAGAGGGCATTCTGCACGCTCCAGAGTTTCTCACACCCTCCCACCATTTCTGCAAAGCTAGTCTGCATGTGCTAAGGACACCAGGACCGTCTTCCACCGCACTCACCTGGGGAAGACTCGTTTAGGCCCAGCATGTCATTGGCCCTCTGGATCTTCTCCAGGCACATGGCTTGCTCCTTCTTGAAGATGCAATCAGAGTGCATAGCAATAACCTGTGGACATGAGGAACAGACAACGAGAGAGCAAGGAGCTCCATTGAAAGCCTCTTCCTTTGACTTAGAAGCAAAGTGTTAAGGAGGAGGTGACAGACCTCAGTCCAGCAGGGGCATCAACATCTACTTTGTTACAGATGCCATGAGGACTCTCGCCAGACCCTAACTCAATATGTGGCTCCCACAGGCTCCGGAGCCTCAGTCTCCACCACACTATGGTACATTAACCATTGCGTGTGCTGCCCCTGAGCGTTTGTGTGCGCGTGCATGCTAGAAACACATCAGCACTGCAAAGGAGAGACTACTTTTATTTTCATCATTTTCTGTTCCAGATGTGTAACCAAGTAGAGACGTAGAGATGTTATTTAACTTGTTCCATAACACATGGCATTTTAACAGGGTTTGACTCTGATGTGTTGGCTCCTGCTGCACTTTAGGGGGGGTGGTAAGGGCTGGTTAACCGAGAGCTACAGGAGCCAGTGCCCTTCCACAGCAGACAAAGGGTAATGGTAGGATTCAGGGGCCTTACCACTCTCTTTCAGAGGAAGAGAGAGAGGCTCAGAGATGGTATGGTACAAAGGCCAGCTCAGGTCCCACAGCAGGATCCAGGGACTTTACAGCCACGCCCTGCTATCATGACAGATGACCAAGTTCATTTCTATCAATCCCCTGGTCAGAAATGATTCCCTTGGCAAAGATCTGAGCTGCCAAGGGCCATGTCCCAAGACAGATCCCACCCCAGCTGCTTACAGAGAGAGGGGCATGTGCCTGTCCTGTTACATAGAGAGATATAGATCAGGAGGCTGGGGCTCTAAGGACAGCTTCTTCCTTTCCTGATCTCCACCCTTGCCCAGGAGAGATCTGAGCAGAAGACAAGCCCCTGAGATTAGATGTCAGAAGGTCTCATGAGATGGGGACCAGAAGACCAGAGACCCTGCACACAGTTGAGCTATCCAGATACTATGCTACTCTAAATGCCACAGCACATGTCACCATCTTGTAAATTCTGCAGCCAGTTCCAGACCAATCAGCACCAGTTGAGGAAAATCATTTATCTAATTTACACCACAGAACCATGAGTGGTGCAGTGTGTGGGGGGTGGAGAGGGGGTTGTGAGTGTTGACAGAATTTGACAAACACGCCAGCCTAGGGGATAGCTTGGCTGAGAGTACACAGAAGCAACCGGTTCTCCAGGTGGAGACGCTGGGCCCTTACCACAGGCAGCAGGAGGAGAGCAGTCCGGGAGCCCTGCAGGACTCTGGCCATGGTGCCTCCCAGCCTCTATCAGCGGCTGCTGCTCCCAGCAGTGGAGAATCAGAGCCAGAGCAGCTGTCCACAGGCTGAAAAGAAGGAAAGACAGACAACACGCCGAGTCAATGTCGGCTGCGGTGGGTTCCCCATCCAGGCTTCCAGCCCCGGTTAACCTTTGGGGATTGAACTGTAGGACTCTCCTGTCCTACCAACATGAATTGAGCACCATCAGCCCTCCGCCCACAGTAGGGCACCACATGTGGGTACATGCCAGCTCAGCCAGCTGCTCCTGGAACACTCTAGGGTAGCTTTTTCCTCTGCAGTAGACCAGCTGTCTGCACATCTCAACCTTCTCCTCTTCCACACAGGAACAGCGTTTTGGCTGGCACATGCATGCCCACCTAGCAGTGACATTTACCAGGCTACCTTGTTCTCAGGCACAAGCGTGAGCCAGTTGTGCAGGGCACACACGCTCCCAACTCCTTCCCTTCCCCTTCTAAATGCAGGACCCACATCTTCACGGGGAGATGGAATAAATCCCAGAGGTTGGAGAGCGACACCGGAATAGGAGCCAGGATCACTGTGTGGTCGGTGGCAGCAGGACACCTCTCCAGCCTGGGTGGCCTAGCTAACTCCAAACAGCTCTGGTATGGAAAAACGAACTTCTAGACCATCTGTTCACTCTTCGCTCCCACTGTACAGTTGGGACAATTACATTTTCTTTTCGCCCTGTCTTACCACACTTTGTCCTCAGTGACTGCTAAAAGGGTGCGATCACATCTTAGAGCTGCTGGGCCTCAAGGACAGGTGTGTGAGGACCATGGAGCCAGAGGGGACGGGAAAAGCCACAGATAACTGAGGAAACTAGGGGAAGCAAGCTCACACCTATCAAGGGTCTGTTCTGCTCCTAAAAGTGACCACTAATACAAATGCCTTGCCATTCGGGAGTTCCACACTGGGGAAGGTTTGTCCTTGGACAGAAAACAACATACATGTGGCCACTCACTGCAGCAGCATCACACTGGCCCTGCTAAGCAGAGTGCTGCCATCCCTTCAGAGCGATGGTGGTTATTACTGCATTGCTGTGGGAAGGGTCAGTAAGCAGCCCTATCAGAGCACAGCTAACCCAGATGTCTGGAGGTTGTACAGAGCTGAAACTAGCCCCCTCCCCGTGTCCACATGTCCTGTGTCCAGCTGTGGTCACTCATGACTCTGTGTCCATAGTGCTTGGTCTTAATGCCCTCTTTCAATCCTTTTTGGTCTCAATCAGGTAATAAACAGATACCCACAATGAATTAAGACCAGCCACAGGAAGATGGAGGAGGATGCCCCTCCCCAGGCTACGGCTCACTCAGAGATACCAAGGAGGCCTCAGATAGTTGACAAGCATTAGCATTGGGGGATGGGGACAAGGAGGGCTGGGTGGACTGGGAGAAGGCTGGGAACAGTTAGAGGTCAGGAACACAGGCTTGAGTCCCTACACCTCCCAGCCCCATACACTCCTGATTGCTACAGGCAGCCTTGGTTGTAGCACTGGTGGTTCCCCCAAAGGCTGCAGTCACCTCTACCAGTCTGAGGTCGCAGACTCTGCCTACAGAAATAACTTCAGACTTGTTAGGATAGAGGAATATCTAGTTCTGGGGACCTCAGCAGGAGTGAAGCCATCTTTCCCAGCTAGTTCAGGACAGAAAAACCAGGAAGAACAGAATGTCCTCTGCACTCAGGGCTGACTGTCTTTCACCTTGAGTAACCTCAAGATGAGGACTCCAAAACGGAGCTGTGGTCCCTTTAGGAGCAGGCTGTCCCCAGACACACCTACATCCTCTCCATCCCTGACCCATTCAGCTTAGTACAGTCTGGAACCACCTGCCAGTCTGGCCCTCCAGTTGGGTTGTGGAGATGGTTATAGTGGTTCTGCATGAACGCTTGTGAGAAGCTTGGGACACATTGGGACAAAGGGAGCTGCAACTCTGAGGTCCTCTCTGGTGGAGGGGGCATGCTCGCACACAGAAGGGTGGCGGGCAGTGTTGGCATTCTATCATCCTCCCTCCATGCGTCTCCACTCCCTTCTCTGAGACAAAGGAGCATACAAATATATCATGTCCACAAATACTAAACCACCTTTATCCACAAGGCTACCATTTGAAAGCATAAATATGGTCATCGGTCCCTTTATGGAGACCCAGAGCCATGTAAGAAGATACTACTGGAAGGAGACTCACAGCTCATGGACACATCACCCTCCTGCAGATACAGACAGAGATCCTAGGTTCTGTGTATAGTCTCCCAGACAAACCCAGGGAGATATGCAGAGTGCTGACACAGGAAGCATGAGTGCCTCAGGTGAGTGCCTCCTCGGTATGTGTGTGTGTGGGGGGGGTGCGCTAAGCAAGGGCTTGGCCCTGGACTATCCCTGCTGCCCCTCCTGGTCCCGCTCAGGCTCTGGAGACCTCATACAGCATGGCTCTCTGCTCTTCCTTTGTTTCTGTGCTGTCCCCGCCCTTTCCCAGTAGCACCTAGGGCATGCATTCCAAGCGCTCTGTGGGGCCCAGACAAGGTCCTCCTCAGGCAACCCTCCACACCAGCCACACCAGCCTGCTGCTCCTCTCTACCCAGGCTTCCTCTGCCTCAAAACTCCTTGGAGATGCCTGTGTCCCTGCCATGGAATGAGACGGGCCACCCCGAGAAGGGACATCAGGCCCTTTGCTGTGCCCCACCTGTGCTCTCTGGAGTTCCCGCTGTGCTAGGCAGGTGGCTCTGAGAACAGGAAAGCTCTGTCTCCAAGCTCTTAGTGAAAGAGAAGTGGGAGGTTCCCCCTGGAGGTTTGAGCCTTGACCTCAGGCAAAGTACTGAAGCTTCCTGCTTAGCCTCCACATGTTGTCTGCAAAGTGGGAATGACAGCCATGCCTGCCCCCAAGGCAGTACTTCAAGGACGTGCCACAGCCTGGCATCTGTGAGGCGTCTCCCACTCTGTGTTCATGATTCTTGTGCCATGGTGCTGGCACCTCCAAACTGTATCACATTTACTGGGAACAGCAGGCTGGCTGCTCTTTATCTGCTAATGGCCAGTGCTTACTAAGTACTCAGTGTGTGCTGGGCGCTCTTCCAACACAAATACACATCAACTCCTGTCCTGGCCCTATAGGGAAGGTGACAGGGGCACAGAGCGACGACACAACATCTCCAAGGTCACACAGGAAGTACCTCATAGAGCTAGAAAGGAGCTCCAAAACATGTGTATCCCTTGACTTCTGCCACTCTATCACTTGTAAAGGAGCCTGCTTCAGCCCTGGTGACTTCTCACCCCCTCAGAGGTGGGCAGATCCTCTTCTACTGGCTGCCACTGGCCTGGGCATATGCAGGTCTACCTGTACATGTCTTCCTCTTCTGGAAGAGCAGCTATGAGCAGAATATTTCAGTCCTGCCTGAGATCAGCCTGAAAAGCCATGGCAAAGCTGAGGCCAGAGCGGGAAGGTGTTTCCCAAGGTTACATGGTGTGGAGCCCAGAGATATTCCTGACTGGAATGGGATGTGCATTGAGCTTCAGAGGGTCTGGGAGAGCCCAGAACATGCTCACCCCTCTATCCAGAGAAGACCTTCCCTCCTTAGCAGTTCTGCAGAGAGCTGAGCAGGAACTGACAGCATCACCACATCACCAGTCAGCACACTGGAGAATTGGTGACTCACACACAGGCTTCCAGACTTTCCTCATCAGAAGAAGGGGGATCTGCAGACCCTTCAGCTGCCCTCACCACGCCAAACCCAGCAGAGACCATCTGCCATGCTCAGCAGGGGCGTGGTTTCTGCTGCAGGCCACTTACAACTCCTCCCACAGCTGGTCCAGGCCCTGGGTTGGAGTCTGGTGCCTCTGCATCCTTCCCTATTCTGAACTCCTCTGCCCTATGAAGCCCCTGTGGGGACAGACATGAGGACATCACTGTTCCATCCCTGCCCTCTTCATATAGGCTTGGGTTCCACATACGCCCTGCATCAGAGCCACCTCCAGGGCGGTAGGGGAGTCTGCAGCTAGGGACAGTGGAGGACTGCATCAGGAAATGGGTGGTACACCCCCACCACAGGAAGAGATTTTCCTGGCCACTGAGAAGAGCAACCACAGGGCTCTTCAGGATCAGGACCAAGTTGATGGAAAGTGAGCCAAATTCTGAGGTCTGGGGCAACATGACAGCAAAGTATCCCTGGAAGATGCTGCAGGAAAGAAAAGGTCCCTGGAGGACATCGAGACAAGAAAGAAGTGCAGGGGGGGGGGGCGCTTGCTACCGAGCCTTAGGTTCCCAGTGAAGAGATTCCAAGGGGCACAGTGGCTGCCAGTGCTCTCAGCCAGTATGCCACATGTCCATCTGCCAGGGAGAAGGTGCAAGAGCCAGGTCCTACTCAGAATCGGAGGAGAGCTAGGAGGAAAGAGGCCACTCTATCCTTGGAACACCACCTCCTGAAAGCCCACTTCCTCATTCTACCCTCCGGTCCCCAGCTCTGAACCAAGAGCCCTTCCCTCCTTCCCAGGCTGTTGAGGGCTTGCCAAGTTTACTGTGAGATCCAAGGTGAGATTTTGAGTTGGCTTCTCCCTCATAAGAGGAACAGGAGAAGGGGCTAAGAAAATACTTGGCATGTTCAGACAACTTCAGAAGTATTTAATGCATGCTGTCTCCGGCTATACTTCAGGGGCGGGGTTGTCCCCTGAACACACGGGCCTCTCCCAGGACTGACAAACAGATGCCTCTGGGAGACCAAGGGGAGCAACTAGTGCTCAGGCATCTTGAGCTCCAAGACCAGATGTCCTGTTTGTTCAACCTCTTGGACCCTTTCTTGCCTCTAACCATCCAGCCCAGGAGCCAGGAACCCTTCCAGGCAGTCAAATTCACTTTGTTCACTATTTTTTTTTTTTTGACAACCAAAGTATCAAGTATGGTTTCTAAATGGTGCATTTTTAAATGGCCAGGAAATTTAAAAAAATCAAATTGCATGAAATTAAAATATTGGGTGTTCAAAAAGTTTACCAAAAAATAGTCAGGTTTAGTTTCTGTTCATATGTCCCATGTGGTTGCTTCCAAGCTTAACACTGCAGGACAAGGTCACTGAAACCAAGTATGATGGCTACAGAGCCCAAAATATTTATGATTTTTTTAAAAAAGAAAGAAAGAAAGAAAGAAAGGAAGAAAGAAAAGCTACAGTCCATGGTCTAGGCTCCTGCAACACAGTGAACAAATATCACACACACACACACACACACACACACAGACAGACACACACACACACACACACACACACACACACACACACACACACCTTGGCCTTCATTAAGGTTAGCTTTTATGACCAAGTGTTCCCAGATCTTGTGTGAGGCTGTGATTGTGTTGCTGCCTACCCCCATTTTATCCCAGATCCCAGGCAGGTGTCATGGGAAGCCTACATGCCTCCCCAGCTGTGTGTCACTCTCTGTGTGTCAGTGTGTGGGTGGTTATCATTGTGTGCTTCTGACGGCATCCAGAGCTCAGTACAAACACATCCCAGCTAAGGGTTTTCCTGCCTCCATGTCGCCAGGCAGCTGGACCATGAAGTCCAATCCGTTCAGGCATAGAAGCCCAGTTCTGAGGCCTCTGTGCCTTCTGGGGTAAAAAGCCCCCATGTCTCCTGTCTGGAGCATCACAGCTCTGTTCACACAGATCCTCTGCTCCTTTCGGTCACCTCAGGGTCAGCTCCAAGATGAGTGGCTTGCAGGAGAACATGGTGTTCCTAGTCCTAAATGAAGTTCCCACACTGCCTTGAGCACCCCGGGCCCTGCATTGGGTAGGCAGCAATGCCATTCCTGGGCAATGAAATGCATCCCGGTTAGGCCACTTTCTCAGTGAGAAAGCCCCCTGGTGGCCCTGTCTACTGTCCTAGCTGTATACTGATCTGTAAACATGCCCTGAGTGCGTTCCACCATTCAGTGCAAATGGAAGAAAGGGGTGTTCAAAAGTAGAAATATGACAGAGAGGTGGCTGTGTGAAAACACAGAACAAAACAAAAAAACAAGTGCTTCACCAATCAGCCCCTGCCAGCCTGAAACGGGCACAACACAGGATGTGGATACAGGCTTTTCCCTAGCTCAGCCTCAGGAGTGCAGGAAAAGGTCCTCCCGCGGGCTCACCACAGATATGTCCCTCACTACACAGAGACAGACAGACCCTCAGGGATCGCAGGACAGGTGCCTCGTCACCCCTGAACCACCCCTGATGACAGAAAACAGGAGGAACCACATCTGACTCCTGGTCACACCACACACACTTGCTGATAGATCCCTGATCTCACCACACACACTTGCTAATAGATCCCTGGTCTCACCACACACACTTGCTGATGATAGATCCCTGGTCTCACCACACACACTTGCTGATAGATCCCTGGTCTCACCACACACACTTGCTGATAGATCCCTGGTCTCACCACACACACTTGCTGATAGATCCCTGGTCTCACCACACACACTTGCTGATAGATCCCTGGTCACACCACGCACACTTGCTGATAGATCCCTGGTCACACCATGCACACTTGCTGATAGATCCCTGGTCACAACATGCACACTTGCTGATAGATGGATTGGTCAGGAGGGCTGGCTCAAGGCTGGCTCCAGCATGTCCTGTCTTTCATTTGTGTGTTCACATTTTGGCTTGTGCCCAGACTGGGGCCTTTGCCTC
The DNA here is from genome assembly GCA_030556225.1 of Cricetiscus sungorus. Taxonomy (NCBI): domain Eukaryota; kingdom Metazoa; phylum Chordata; class Mammalia; order Rodentia; family Cricetidae; genus Cricetiscus; species Cricetiscus sungorus. Next base: position 44,180,194 of record JANBXA010000731.1, on the reverse strand, counting down.
TTCTCTCCAAGGTCAGGGAGGAGCAGGAGTCCTGGGCCCGCATTTGGCAATGGGGGCCCCTCCAGCCTCACCTGCCCATCACCGCAAATGCATCCCAGGGCCTCTGGAACAAACAAAAGCCATCCCAGGACCCCAGACGTCTCAATCAGCAGACCCCGTTCTCTTCCCATGCCACAGATACCCTCCGGCCCCCAGCTCGACCTTCAGAGGGGCCCGCCTCCTCTAACTGCAGTCCCAGGGCAAGCTGCCCTCAACGTGTTTGGTATAGGCTCCACACTCCCACATTCACAGGAATGCACCTGAACTCCCACAGAAAACCCCAACAGAGGCCTGTTTCTTTTTTTTGTTTGGGGATCGAGGGGTTATGGGACACATAGCCTGAAGTAAAGAAAAGTAACCAGGCACATCAGCCCTGAAAATGGTCTGAAGAATTAATTACTAAGACTCACTCTCAGGCCAAGATGGTCCAGAAGGCTCTCTGAGCTCCTACTAGAACTGATGCTCCACTCCCTAACAGCAAGTGAAATGCCATCACGGTCCCCTTGCTGCGTGCTTGCTCCTAAAGATCTAGTTCCATGCACAGGTACCCTGGTCCCTCTGACCCCCAAAAGTACCATGCTCGTGCTGGTAGATGATACGGTCCTGCTCCCAGCACCTAGCTGTCGTGGGCCTTTAAAACAGTCACAGGGGTCTCAGGTGGGCCCACTTGAACAACCCCACTCCAGCAACGATTTTTCTCCCACAGGCCCTGCAGGGCGTTTCCTTGTTAGACCACCAAAGCCTAAGCAGTTCTCATTCAACCTCTCTGCTCAGCGGGAAAATCCCTAGGACTATCCTTTTTAAACAACCCCAAAGGTTATCTCCACTGGGGAACAAACTAAACTGGTTCCTGCCCCACCTCCATCCCCAGCACATAGATTGCCCACCCCTTAAGTACCCCCACAGACTGTGGAACCAAGTCGCCCAAAGGACCCTCCAGCGTCTCCCTTCCAAAACGGCGTAGGCGCCTTGGTCCACCCTGGGGACAGGGAGATAGATCTCTCAGGGTACCTCTGGCCGCAGTGTCATTCCTGCTCCTAATGCCCTTTTCTGGCATCAGAAAAGACTGAGAGAGCTAGGCCGATCCCCACTGAGTGGTCTACAGGGATGGTAGCCCCAAGCCATGGTCCCAGACACTTAGATGGGGCAGAGCGAAGCTAAGCAGCCCACAGCAGCGAGAGAGGCTGGGCTCCCGTGCTGTGCCCCGCGCTGGCCCTCACCGGCTCTGGGTTGGCGTAGCATGCGGCTGCAGCAGGAGACCTCTGAGCTGGAGGAGGGCTCCAAGGGCCCCGCCAGAAAAAGGTCTGGAGCTGTGTGCGCGCTGCCGGGAGGAGGGACAGGCCGGGGTGGACCTTACCTGCTGGTCACAGGGCCGGGCCGGCTGCGGGACGCCGGGACGAAAGGTGCAGGAGGGCGCGCAGCCCGCGAATCGGCGCCTGGAGCTGCTCCGGCTGGAGCGTGTGAGCCGCGGAACGCGCGCCGAGCCTGGTCTCTGAGTGCGTGTGGCCGCGGGCAGCTAGGTCTGTGTGTCCCTGCGCCGCGGCGAGTGCGTATGTGCACACAGGGACCACGCTGGTCCAGAGCGAGCGCCAGTCACCGCTGGGGATGGGAGCCAGGAGCCCCTCGTCTGCTTTCGCCCGCCCCGCGCTACGCGGCCCGCTCTGTCCTGCGGGAGAGGCGGCTGCGCAGCCAGGCCCCGGGCTGCGGGAGGCGACAGACCACCGCCTCCCCCGGCGGTCCTCGCAGGCTGGGGGTGGGGTGCAGGCCAATGAGCGCCTGGGGGCGGGGTTAGGCCCGGGGCAGAGATCGCGAGCTGGATGAGGACCACCGCACTAGCACAAGCCTGCAAGCCGGAGGAGATGCGGCAGAGACCCGGGGCGCGGAGGCGGAGGTAACAGCCCCCCTTTTCCAGCTCTGTCGCAGAGCTTCCGGGCTGAGTTGAGCCTTCCTCAGGACTCTCCACCTTTCTGTCCAACCGCAAAACATCCAGGAGAGAAAGCCTTCTCCCTCTCCTCATTGTGTCCCAAGCCTTTTCTGGCAACCCTGCTACCTGAGCAAGTCCCAGGCCCTCTTTGGGCCTTTCTCTGCCCACAGTTCGGGTCTGCAAGGGTTGGATTAAGTGCCTATCTGGATATCCTCAAATGTGACACTCTGGAGAACACCTCTATAGCCCGTATAGGAGTGATGGTGCTTATCGGAGGTCTCTTAAAATAAACGAGACTGCCTTGCCAGCTCTGTAAGTTTGGGTCATTTCTGAGCCTCGACTTCTTCACCTGCACTATCTGGAATCATAGTTCCTATTTCTGGGGAAATGAGAACAGCACTGAGTAAGAACAGTCTGTGTGCCAGTAGTAGGCTTGTACTAGCCTCATATAGTCTCTGGTGCTGAACAAATTACTGTTGTTATTGGTACAATTTGGTAAGTGGGGGCTTAATGAACAGAACTCAGCAGGCTAAGGTCTTATAGCCAACTGTCATGCCACGCCCAGTTGGTTGTAACTGTCCCCAGTCAGAGCATCCTGTGCGTTCTCTGCATCCCCATCACTCAGCTCTCAATCAAATCTGGGCCACCCTTCCTATGGCCCAATCACTGGGGTACAGAGTGTCTTTTGGGGAATCCCCAAGGAGGAAGAGCCAAGGAGAAAGGACTTGAGCCTTCCTTTGGCAAGGTCAGTCTAGCTGAAGATAAAAGGTCTGGGAGACAGAGAAGAACCATGGGATGAGAGCAATACAGAACCCTGCCACATAAGATCTGACCATTTTACACCCCATTTCACAAATGAAAACAATAAGGCTCAGAATAAGGAGCAACCTAATGTCCCCAAAAGTTATGTGAAGAGCCCTATAGACACAGCAGGTCCATGATCCGCTCTCCCTTGTAGCCTGTTAAGCACCAACCACACCACCACCAGTTAGCTGACCCTAGCTTGTGTTCCTTCCAGGCCATGTTCCAGAGGAAGAGAAGTAGAGAATGCCAGTCTTCTCTATGAAGAGAAAGAGCACAGCCAGTGCCAAGCAAGCCCACCCTCTAGAATGCACGGCGTCTCTTTCTAGTCTGTTTCCCCAAGTTGGGGGTCATCATCTCCACTCAGCCTCCAGCCCAATCAAATGGAATGCCACCTGGGAAAGTACTCAGTAAACTGACATTCAAAGGAAGGCATGTCTGTTGGGGAGCTCCAGATAGGAAGCGAAGCACGGACTGCAGGACATTGGCGCTGGGGGATGCATGGGATGGGGATATGGGGTCACCTACAGTCTCAGAGACGGTGACAGTCAGAGTCCCCTGTGGGAGTCCTGCCACTTTGAAGCTGTGCATCCCGTTCCTGGTTTGGTACATGTTCTTGGTTCTTTACATCTGTGTCTGGGAACCAGAACCCTGCTCTGTTCTTTGTTACCAGCTGCTCATCGTGGTGTCTGAGAAAGTAGCCATGATGTACATCTTCCTCTGTCCAGGCAGCCAGCTGTGCAGAAGGAAGTGAGATACAAGCACGCGTGTGTGTGTGTGTGTGTGTGTGTGTGTGTGTGCGCACACACACACACACACACACACACACACACCTGTCCTCCTCAGAATTCGGATAGAAAGCCATGACACACCCAGCCAGGTATGTCTGAAGGCATCCAAATGTGGTGCCTTTTCTTAGTTGATTCATTTCCCAGGGGCACGAAGATGATTTTCTTACCAGATCAAGCAACATACCCCAGCAGAGGAGTGTCTTGTGATCTACCCCCTCCATCATTTTATAAGATCAGGATGAGCCTTCTGTGTCCTATGCTACTCTGTGCTTGTCACAGGCATTTGTCTCTGGTCCTCCTAATAAATATAGTCCCATGTGTAGTGGCATCTGGTCACCTCCAGAACAGAGACAGGATCACTGGTTATCTCTATGGTTTATTCACCCAAAATGTCAACTCCAGATCAAGTTCTAACTTTGACCTTCTATGCTTGGCAGCCCACCACCCACACCCTAGCTGCCAAGCTCTGTAAAGTACTTAGGGGTTTGTGTTAAAGAACCACCAAGTGGTCCCCCAGAGTTCTCTTGAGGTGCCTTCCCTCCCAGAGAAGGAGAATAAGGGGCCTCCGCACCCACTATTCCCCACCCTGAGGAGCTCACTACTTCATTCCTCTCCACAAACCAGCCAGCCAGCTAGGCAGGCAGCAGCTGAAAAATATGGGTTTTAATTTGATTTCCTGAGATGAGGGATTGAGGGAGATGAATGCCAGGCCACCCTACCCAGCATTCATCTCTCCTGGGCAGCCGTTCTTTCCGTGACTCTAGCCCAGCCCTGGCGCCACACAGACATGAGCTGCACCTTCCAGAACACAGGTGCCTCAGGGTGGAGAGCTGGCATTTCTGGTGTGTTCTCCCTCTGTAGACCCAAGGCCACTCAGGATTCCTGGCACTTTCTGCCAGAGAAAGGACCCTTCTTAGTTCTTCTCCACAAAACCTCTTCACAAGCTTTGAAAGAAACAGCTCTGCCCAGGCCTCGCCACCGCAGATAATTAGATAATTGGTCTGTGGAGAGGCTTGGGTAGGAGTGTTTTTTGAAAGCTCCCTAGGGTGCTTTAACATACAGCCAGAGTGCTCTAGAGCACTGTGGAAGCCCCCCTCTGCCCCCATGCCCTGTGTGCAAGCCTCCCAAGGTGGTCTACTCATACAACTAGAACGGGGACCTTGTGGACCTGGTCCCCAGACCTCGGGACACACGGAAAAATAAGGAAACGCACGCTAGTTCTCTGCCTAGAGCTATGCTGTGGCCTTGGTGTACTTGAAATCCCTTGAGGCATCTTGGCAGCTACCTGGAGTCAAGGAGGATGGACAGCCATCTTCAGAGACACTAGGCACCCCTCAGAGGCTAGGTAAAGTTCTCTCTGCCTCCCATCCATTCCAAGGCCCAGCAGTGGATATAGATGAGGGAGGCAAGAGCTATTTGGAATCCAGGGAAGGTGGAAGCCAGGGGCAAGAGATTCGGAGCTCTCACTAGTAAGGCTCAGGGTCAGAAATGATGCTTCACTTACAAGGCATTACAGCAGCTGGTAGAGCAGGTCTCAGAGCTGCAAGCCCTGTACTTCCCTAACTCTAAGATCAGAACCTGTGGGTCTAGGATGTTGGGAAGTGCGGGTGCTGGGGTGGACTGGGTGAGAGGACTAAGTATTTGAAGCCCTGAGGAAATGCAAGTGACCTGTGTGCAGATCCACAGCAAGCACACTGTCCTGCCCAGATGAATGCACGGGCAAATACACATACTCGCTGCCCCTTCCGGTGCAGTGACCCCAGAGGTGTGGTCGGGCACAGACGAGCCAGTGGGTGGCGCCACACATGTAGACTCTGAATATACATCCTCTCCTCTGGGATAGAGATATTCCCTCCTGAGGGATCGCAGGCAGACAGCAGGGCCTGCCTGCAGAGGGACAGCTTCATCACTCTTAGGCAATTCTTGTCAGAGAATGAGTGACATTTCCCATTCACCTTCTGTAGTGCCTTCCCCTGGGATTCAGCTGGTTACTCACGGGAGCCAAATGTTCTGAGAGCCCATAGTTGATGGAGAATGAAATACTTCTGTTCTCACAGCGTCTTCTCTCTCGCCATGGGATTCTTTTCTTATTCCCCCCCCATCTCCTCCTGTTTTCCTCACACCTGGAGTTGGTACTCAGCCTCTTCAGTTGCAGAAAGGACCCTTCCAGCCTCTGCTACCAAATGGTGTTTAAAGGCCATTCCACATACCCTACCCTCAGCTAAGGGCAGGTCTGCTACCCGTGGCCTCTCTAGGTCCCCTCTGTCTGCTCCCTCCTTGCAGATATCACAGGCAAAAGCAGTTTCCACTTGCTTCTCCTCCAGCTTCCTAGAATCTGTCTTGACTGCTCTAAAAATGACAGCATGCCCCAGCCCCATACAAGCCCTGGCTCTAATAAAGGGCCTCCGCAGGCAGGCACAGAGGTGTGGAAATTGCAGATAATTCATGTGGGAGGAGGCAGCTTGCATGAGGCATGAATACAGCTGTTCCCAGAAAAAGCAGTTAAGAATAATGTAGGGCCTATGACAGAGACCTGAGTTGGTGTCATGCAAATGAAGCTGATAATTATATTAAAAGTGGGGCAAATAGAAGGTTATTTGATGACCAACTTTGGGAACCGCTTGGCAGCTGATTAAATAATTCTTTGCTGTGGCTGATAGTAGAACTGTCTATAAGAAATGCATAAGGTGCCTGGGCCCTAGATCTGACTGGCAGGAAATGGATGACCCAAGGCCTTGGAAATATTCAAGGCAGTGTCTGTATGGTTTTGATTTTCAAGTGTTATGCAAAGCATTATTGCAAACTTGGTGGCTTGAGATAATATACCTAGCTCGCTGGCAAGCATCACAAGGTCCATGCATTCAGAGACTGGATGGGTAACTCTAGTCAGGACATTGTAAGACTGCAATAAAAAAGACACCAAGCCCGGGAGCTTAAGTGGAGTCCTGGGGTCTTATCTCTCTCGAGGTGTTAATAGAATTCTGTTGCTTGTGGTTGTAGACCTTAGCTAGAAGCCCATCCTGGGACTGTAATCCTCAGAGTTGTTCTGTCTCTCTGGTCTTGATCTCTCCTTCAAAGACCTCATCTGATTGACTCAGGCTTTTTCAGAGTAAATTCTCCATTCCTAAACTTAAAGACAACTCACTAGGAACAGACATGGTAACATCAGTAAGATCTCCTCTTCTCTGCCCTGTAAGAGCTCCAATCAGGAAAGCAAAATCACTCTGCACTTATAAGTCATGAGAGAGTGGGTTTATGTGATATTTCACGCCAGGGTCAGGAACTGTGGCTACTTAAAATTCCCCAGCATCTCGATCCTAGGTGTAAGGGCTGGACTGGGGTTCATGAGCCCACTACAGCACTTCCCTGAAGTCAGAACCTATGCCTATCTGGCTGCACCCACAGTGTTTGGCATCTAGTCTGTGGTGACTACAAGTGAGTCGCCAGCTCCTGTCTCCATTGTACCTTGGTGGGGAGTCCAAAGCCCAGGACAGAAGCACTGTTGATGAGGAGCTGATATGACAGGCTCTGTGTTGCCATTGTAGGAGCCAGTCAAGCTGTATTGGTGAGGGACATGGTGTCATGTGTATGCAGGTGAAGAAACCAAGTCTCAGAGAGACCAAGTCATTTGTCCATCCAAAGATGCTGCCAGCCCTCTCAGTTCAACCCTGATGTCACTGACACTGCTTCTGTATACCAGGGGACAGATGTGCAAGGAGAGGCAAAGATGTTCAGCTACTTCCTTCATTCCTGCACTTCTGTTCAGGTTCCTGGGGGAAATCAGTCCTGGATCTGATTCACCTGGGGATGCCGCCACAGAGGGAGAGGTATTTTCAATTACTCCTAATTAGCCTGACTGATGATCTCTGTCACCAGGCTGGCTCTTCGGCTGCTTCTTTGTGTTTTGAGGACATTTCTACAGAATGGGGGACCTCATCTGCAGCGGCCTGGAAGGAAAGGTCACAGGAGAACGTTGGCGGGGGTGAGCAGAGACTCACCCTACTCACAGCAGCTCTTAAGGCTGTTGCTTCTACCAGGTCCTCTTCTGCCCTCAGGCTCCCTCCCCCATCCTTATTGTCAGAAGGAGCCACCAGTCCACTCCCTGACAGACACATTTCCCCAGAACCCTCTCCCCAGATCTCCAGACACACTGTCCCTCCTCTTCCTCAGTCTTTGTTGACATGCCCCTGCCACCAGGAACTCTGTAAACAGTACTGACCAGGCAGAGACTTCAGTATCAGCCTTCAGGGTTCAAACTGCCATTCCTACAAGGTTAAATAACAGTATTGAGTATTTAAGGCTGCCATTGTGAAAATATATAAATGTATGTGCATATATGTACATACGTATATGTGTCTATGTGCATACATATATACATGCATATCTCTGTCTTGGAGTGATGCTTAACGTAGGGTAAATACAAAAGAGCCATGTTTCTCTTGTTTGCTCATTTTCATTTTTCATACTGTTTTAGTCAATTTGTTTGCTTTAGTTTTTTTTTTTTTTTTGGTGTTGTTTGCTTATGGCTGGTTCTCCCCACTAAACCCAGGCTAGACCTGGGATCCGCCTCCTTCTCAGCAATGCTAGGGATAATGTGCTGCCACACCAGGCACAGCCTTTTCCTCCACAGCCCTCTCTGTGCACACACTACACACCACCTGTCTCTTCCTATAACACACGTCTCCTCCAAACCATCACTAACTGCCTGAGGGTCAAACCTTTCTTTACTTGCTCCAGCCCAAGCTTGGGCAGCTGGACACTGTTAAATCAGAGACTGAATCCTACCTTCCCTCTGCACATTCAGAAACTGCAGCTTCAAAGAATAAAAGGAAGCTTCTGTTTCCAGCAGCTCTTAGCTGTGTCCCCGTGACCCACAGCCACAGACCTCGTTTCCAGGTCACTCCTTTCTAACACGCTCACCAAGTACTAGAGTCCAGCCCATCAATCTAAGACCCCTGCCCTAAAATCCTTGAGGTTTTGGCTTTCTAGAATAGACCACATGACTCAGAGATTCCATAACAAAACTCTATCTGAGCATCGCCTATAGGATGCAGGACTCTTGGAAAGGAAGCCTAGACTTTCAGAAGCAACTCGGAACTGGATCATGGGAGGATGTGGAGAGACCAGCTGGCTCCCTTTCAGTGTCAAAAAAAAAAAAAAAAAAAAAGCAAGTGGGGCTTGTGTGTGCTCTGAGCCTAGGGCCAGGCTAGTGGACAGAACGGTGGGAAAGGGCTCCCCTGTGAGGGTTGCTAGGCACTGGCAGAGCTGGGGGTGGGGACAAAGCTGCCTGGTCCAGTCAGCAGAGCCAACACTGCATCCTAATCAGGCTACTGGGGGAGGGAGGTGGGCCTGGCTGGTCCTAATCCCATTACAGCTGCTCATCCAGCTGCCAGTGCTGGCAGAACCCCAGAACCCAGGGCTACCCTCTCCTTCCCTGATGAGGATAGTCTGTAGATTCCCTCTGCAGAGAGCCTTGGGTTCTGAAGGTTTTCTGTCTCACTCTGATGTCCCAAACTCTAGGAAGAATGTGGCTGTGCCTTGAGTGCCTGGGAAGTAAAGGCAAAGCCAGTGACACCAAGGAAGCTGGAGGATAAAAACACTGAGCCAGGAAAAGATAGCAGGAGCGTATAAGCAGCATTGAGTATGAGACCCCAAAACAGACCTAAGCTGTGCTCCAGCCAGCCCTGTCCCCTTACCTTTCTCAGAGTAGCCTTAATCTCGGCTTCAGAGAAAGCCTTGGTTCAGACCACAAAATGGCTTATAGTCTTCGTTCAGGATAGAGCCCTGACCCTACTCTGAGTCCCCCCAGTATGCTTCAGTGGGCGTCTCTGAAACTCACCCATCTCCGCAGAGTTCTCTGTGAAGACAGGACTCTTCCTAAAGAACTGCTTGTTCCCTGAGACCTACTGTCTTCTAGAAACTTGCAGCTGCAAAGCCCTAGCCCATACTCCCTCCCCCTGCTCCTCAGAATGGACGTATCCCGCCCTGGTGTATGGTGAGTGTGTGTGTGTGTGTGTGTGTGTGTGTGTGTGTGTGTGTGTGTGTGTGTGTGTGTGTGTGTGCTTGCGTGTATGTATTTGAGTGTATGCATGATTCCAGAAGTAGCTGTGTGCCCAAGGTCCTTCCAGACTCTGTCCAGACAAATTCTAAAAGGAGGTTGATGTTAGTCCCACCCAGAGCAAGATGTAGATGCTGGGGACAGAGTCATCCTTGTTGGAGGTGAAGATGCAGAGTAGTGATAGATAGATAGAACTGGTGAGTGACTGTGAGGTAACCCCCCTGTAGGGATCAAAGCCTTGAGTGACTGTGTACTGTTGACATGAGCACAGCCATGACAAGGTCCCTACTCTCAGACTCGGGGCAAGAAGTGAGATGGTAAAGCCTTCCCTTCTGGTCCATGAGTAGATATTGATAGTATACACAGAAAATGTCCCCACAGTTTTCTCCCCACAGTGTTTACAGCTGCTACCCTGCAGACGATGCTGCCCCTACTGAGATTATCTACACCTGCCTCTTTAATCCAGTTGCTTGTCATAGACCCTGCCTTCTGATTTCTCTATATGCCAGAAACCCTGTCTCCTTGTTTAATCTGTATGTTGTAAGCTCACCTCCCATTCAGCTGAACTCAATGACTCTGCCTCTCTGAGTCAGTTCTGTATATTAAACATGCTGAGATTCTGGGGTACTGAGATGTCTCCATTTGAGAGCCCAGACCACCCAATTCCAGCTTCCCTGCATGTTTGTGTGTTTATGTATTCTTCATTCCCTCGGGTGCCCAGGTCAAGCCCATTCCTGGAAGCTGTGCAGGGACTCAGCTCAGCACCACCTGGTGTTGGGAACAGGATACCGACCTTGACGATTTTGGTAAATGGAGTCAGATATGTATGACTGTCCCAAATGGGCCATGAAGTTCACAGATCTCATGAAGGTTCCTCAGCTGTCCTTCTCTTCCTTCTTGAAGAGACATTCTCCAAAGAATGTCTAGGAGGGATTCTGAATCGTCAGCCATCATCGAGGTAGGAAGGAGCCATCCTCTTCTTTTCAATATGTGGTAGTGGAGGGTTCAAGACCTCCTTCTCCTCAGGCCTTTGACTAAGTAACATGCTCACTCCCACAGGCTCAAGGGCTTCTGTCTAGAAAAGAGAAGAGGAACCCAAAACGCTCCAACTGTCCTCCAGGAGAAATAATAAAAGACTGCCCCAGTTGTACCACAAAGGAATGCCATGGCCAGTCTCACATGGCAATGTGGCCACAGAGCATGGTCTAAGGAAAGCCTTTACCACTCCGGCAGGTTTCATGAACATCTCTCCAGTAAGAATCACCTTCTCTACTTGACAAGTGAGATGTGTGCAGAAGCGGCCTGATGGATGGTGGCCAAGAGACTTTTCCTCCTAAGGCGAGTTCATGCTGCCAACCACAGAGCTTCAGCCATTATCACCCCACATTCATTTCTCAGCAAGGACAAAGAAGGTATGTGGGTTGAGACCCTTTATTGTCTGCTGTCCCAGCCAACGTGCAGGGTATCTCTGTAGTCCCATGTCCCAGTAGTCATGACTAGTCACTGTGAAATTTAAAACCCCCTCAAACATTTCCAACATGACCTGCCTATACTCACCGAGAACTACACAGAGGTAATCTCTGCAGGACTTGCAAAGAGAGCATCCTCACCCCCTATTTAGGCACATGATCCTCCCATCTACCTCCAAGCAACTTAGGAAAGGTAAGGACCTAGGAAGTGGCAATCTTAGAACAGCATTGAGGTCACCAAAGGAAGGTCGGTAAGTGGGAGTTATGTCCCCTTGAAAGGTGGACATAACAAGGAAGCTTCAAATGACTGCCTATATTAGTCATATGCATTGTTCCGAAAAATGAAAATGAAAGAAAAACCTAGGAAAACTAACAGGGGAGAAACAATTGTCCTGGGTCTATGATTCCGGGGGGGGGGGGGTAATCCATCCAGGTCTATGATTCCGGGGGGGGTATCCATCCAGGTCTATGATTCAGGGGGGGTATCCATCCAGGTCTATGATTCCGGGGGGGGGTAATCCATCCAGGTCTATGATTCCGGGGGGGGGGGTAATCCATCCAGGTCTATGATTCCGGGGGGGTATCCATCCAGGTCTATGATTCAGGGGGGGTATCCATCCAGGTCTATGATTCCGGGGGGGTAATCCATCCAGGTCTATGATTCTGGGGGGGTAATCCATCCAGGTCTATGATTCCGGGGGGGGTAATCCATCCAGGTCTATGATTGGGGGGGGTATCCATCCATGTCTGTTATCTGTTTTTTCTAGGCTGTGGTGAGGCTGAACACCATGGTGTGAGCAGGACTGAAGTCACTTACCTAAGTGACTAAGAAGGGGAGAGGGGGAGAAAGGAGGGGGAAGGGGAGAGGGGGAAGGGGAGAAGGGGAAGGAAGGAGGGGGAGAAAGGAGGGGGAAGGGGAGAGGGGAAAGGAAGGAGGGGGAGGAAGGAGGGGGAAAGGGAGAGGGGGAAGGAAGGAGGGAGGAAAAGGTGAGGGGGAAAGAAGGAGGGGGGAGGGGAGAGGAGGAAGGAAGGAGGGGGGAAGAAGTGAGGGGGAGAGGAGGAGGGGGGAGAGGAAAGGAGAGGGGTAAGGAAGGAGGGGGGAAGGGGAGAGGGGGAAGGGAGGAGGGGGGAAGGGAGAGGAGGGGAGGAAGGAGGGGGGAAGGGAGAGGAGGGGAGGAAGGAGGGGGGAAGGGAGAGGAGGGGAGGAAGGAGGGGGAAGGGGAGGGGAAATGGGGGCACTGTGCACTCTGTGCATCAGCTGGCTCCTCCTTCTTCCCCTTTTTGTTCTATCCAGGTCCCCACTAGTAGATGGTGCCACTCACAGTCAAGACAATTCTCTCCCACATCCCACATGTCAAGTACCCCAGGAAACACCCTCACTGCCATACCCAGAGGTGTGTCCAACTAATTTCCTAGGGGACATCATTCTAATCAAGTTGACAATGAGATCAACTGTCACAGTACATTTTTGGCAGCTTCTACTTTTTCCACTTCCTTAATCCACTTAGAGAATCCAGTGTCCATTGATCCAGGCAGGTTGTCCCTCCAGAGGTCCAGACCCACATGTGTAGCAGCTACACATGAGCCCAGTAACTTCTGGGACACTTCCCAGCTGCATTTCCATTCTGACCACAAGAGTCTGCCATCTCCATGCGTCCCAGTGCTCCTCTCCTACAAAGGTGCTTCTTTCACATTCCTGGGGAGTTGGGAGCTTGAGTGTCACTCATAGTCACACATAATCCATGCAGCAAGCAGTGTTAGCGTTAGTGAGGACTTCCAAGGGCTAGTCACAGTGGCACACTGAAATGCCTGGGATCCACTCCTCCTGGGCCTATTGGTCAAACAGCATGCACAGAATCTAAGCAATGACTAACCTCTTAGTGGGATACAACTCGAGTGTTGACACTGGGAAGCAGGGCACTCTGATCTCGGCCACATGTCACAATGTGACCCTAAGAAGTTGACTGCTCTTAGATGTTAAGGACAAGTTAAGGAATAGCATGGAGCAGGGGGATTATAATTAAAAAAATCAAAGACACAGCCACAGAGAAAAAGGGTGCATGGGACTCTCTGCACCTAGACCATGTGGCTACAGGCAGCCAGACAATGGGTTGGACTGAATTTGAGCCACAGGACCAGCCTCTATAACCTGAGGCCTTATCCCCAGAGCAGTGGGAAGTGGTCAAAGAGAGGACCAGCTCTCACTTGCATTCTAAAAGTATTGTCCAAGATGCAAGGAAGAAAGGAGGCTGGAGGGTGCAGAGAACCGAGCCAGAAGGTCAGCGACATCAGGAGACTGAGGGAAGGAGAGGGATGGAGAAACAGGACACTAAGGAGCACAGCCAACAGGACTCAGTAGTCAGGTGTGCGAGCATGAATTCTGGGCACCGGGATGTAAACCTCCTCTAGTAAATTCTTTTGGAGGGAGAATCATGGATGCGCCATTTGCTTTCTCCTGCCCATTGACTGGAACAGAAGTGTGATAGCACAAACCAGAGTAACCTCATGCGGAAGAGAAAGCTGCTTCTTGAGGAGGATCTGGCTTCCATGTAAATCATTTTGGATTAGTATTCAAGGACGCAGTCTGCTTTTCTTTCCTTCTGACACTGCTGATCGCTGTTGCTACAGATGAAGCAAACATTCAGAATGATGGACCAGCCATGAGGTCTATGGAGGTTGAAGCTGGCAGAGTCTATGGCTGACACCATGCTGCACTATTGCCTACCTGGTGGATTTATTCGCTGAAGGGAGCGTGCAGGGAGAAACGGGCTTCACGAGAATTATGAACCAGACTGTGTCAAATGGGCTTGAGGCACCCTAAGGGAAGCCCAGGAAGAGGCATTACATCACAGGGGGGAGGGGGAAGGGGGAGAGGCTCAGAAGAGTCTGGAGCTGGAAGAGCAAGCCTGGGTTTAAAAGCAAATCAGGGGATCTCCAGCGCAAGCCTCTTCCAGAACTCTGGTAACCAAGCACAGTTGGGATTCTGATGAAAGGCATTGGACCCTCACAGGCAGCCGAGAATGGGACTGCTTGGGTGGATGATGGCTGCAACACTAGGAGTGGACAGATGGTTCAGGGAGGAAGTATGGAGTGAGGAGATTTGAACTCAGAACCTGGCCCCTACACAGCCTCCTGCACCTCCTGCTACTATCTATGGATGAGAAAGGGTAATGACACTTAGCCATTGCCTAATCAGCCCATGGCAATGGCCATGGGGAACATGGTAAAGACGCCAGGCAGGACATGCATTGTCCTCTCAGCAATAAAGGGCTCTAGAGTGACAATCACCTCTTTTCTGTTGCCTACACCCCTACTGCCCACTAGCTAGCCTCTCGGGGACTTCTCTAGGCATTGCAACTGACCTGGACATAGACTCTAGGGAGTGGACTCATTGCACAGGAGTCTCTTGCCCAGGCCCAGTCTCTGAGCTCTTTCACTGCGGCTGTGGCCTGTCTGCAAGCATTAACCTATTCACACTATTCTCTCACTGTTTCCCCTTCCAAGGAGCCATGTGGCTTCATTGACCCTGTCTACAAATCAAGAGGATCATGGTCAACCCTACCAGGACAAGAGGTTGCTAGCAAAACTAGCCTTACAGAGCCCCATTCTAACGCACACTAGTTCTTTTCCAACCCCATTTTCTACTGTTATTGTTGGCCAGTGTAGAAACTGGCCAACCTAGCCCCACTGAAGATTATTCTCCAATGCCTGAACTGTGATCACTACCAAGAGCCTTGGATTGAAGGGTCCTTCTAGGGCTGGTTGGCACTTAGCCCCAACTGGGACATATTAACATAACTCATGTAACTTGAAAGAATGTCTATAACAGCCACCTAAAGAAAGGTATCAGACCTTCCTGTGTCCCCATGTACTCTGTCACCCACCTCATTATGTCATCTGCCAGAGTGAAGGTCAATGGGAGAGAATGAACTTAGCTGTCCCATCTTGAATGAGGAAGCTATAAAATGGAGATGATGTCCCCTGCAAGCCACAGCCAGATGTGGTGACATTGTCAGCCGCAATGAAGGGCTGGGACTTCATCTTCAGCATAGTGGGAAGCCACAGCAGCAGCTTACAGTGGTTGAGTGAGTCTGCTGTGGAGGAACCATGAAGCAAGGAGACTACTTGCACTCCTGCTGCCCAGTGCCTTCACCGCTAGGCACACATGCACTTGAACATTCTATACATGTCTGCCTCAGATGGAGATGGGATGGGAATGTAAAATAAATGCTGGATTCCAGACTCGGCACACGAGAAAGAAGGCAAAAATGCTCATTCATGTTTTACGCTGATAGAATTATAAAACAATATTTTGAATTTAGCGGGCTAAATAAAATACACAATCAAACTAATTCCCCGTGCTTCTTTTTAATACAGCTACTAGATGTTTTGAAATTGTATATATATGGCTCCATTGGGACTCCCATATATTTCTATGGGGCAACAGCAAGTGACCAGAGATAACCTGACTTGACTAGCAGGTTCCTACTTCCACACACAAGCCTGTTTTATATGTACCACTTGTTTTTTCATAACTGCATGAGGGATATATTACTCTTATCTTTGATTTATACATGAGGAAGCTGTGTCCCAGAGAGGCTAATTAACTCACCCAATGCTGCACAGGCTGTAAGCACATAGCTGGCTGCAGGGTCTGGGTGCTGAATCACTCCCTCTGGGAATGGAGGCCTGGCCATGGTGGCAGTGGTGGGGAGGGGGAGCTGTGAGTCAGAACCTGCAGGGGCTCAGCAGGCATCAGTGAGGGACTAGCAGGCACGGGGAAGCTGAAGGGAAGTCAAAGAATCCAAAAGGCGCAGAAGGATCTAGGTGTGACTAGCAAGAAAGGGTGGGCGAGGCTATTCACAGAGATGGGGAAAAGAGGCCCACGAGATCTGTGTGGGTCCTGTCGAGAAGGTGGATGGATTCGCAATGAGGCGTGGAGTGCAGCTAGGCATTGTGGGCAGAGAGCCTTGGAGGGCAGTAGACCGCTTAGAGAGTGCAGATGCTGGGTGAAGGGCCTCAGAGTGGAGCCTGGAGCATAGCAGGAAGGAAAGGCAAGGGGTGAGGATGGGAGGTCAGAGGCAAGGACAATGAGGCCAGGCAGGAATGCATCCAGGGGCTGGTGATGGTGGTGGGTATAGTTCACTGCCAGGCTCACTGGAAGCATATGGGACTAGAACAGCCTGAGGGATGCCCAAGGCAGGGCATCTGTGATACAGGGCTTCCTTCTGCTAAGCCCTGCAGGCATCGAGCTCATCCTTGATCCCCAAGAGCTAGGTAGCCCTTGTTCCTAAGAGAGGCTATGCCAGGTAGCCCCAGATAAGTAAGAAGGGGGCTCTTCAGTGCAGACATTGGCCTAAGAATCTCATTCATTTTGTAGCCAGGAAGTCCTTCCTTTTGTCTGACTATAATACTTACTCAAAGCTCTTCTTTGTAGTTCAACTGAACCCACAGTTTCCTTGGAACACTACTCATACACAAAGACTAGAGTCTGGTTTGACAAAGTACTTGGTGCCGCCCCACCCAGCTTCCTCTCTTAATTGGCCCATTGCTGTCCGTCTGGGGCTGGGTTGGGTTCTCCCACCCGTTAATTAGTAGTGCCACCCCAGCTCTCCAGGTTCCCTCTGTTCCCATTGCTAATCTTCCTATCAGCAGCTTCTCTTCAACTGCACTGCCTGGAGAAGCAAGTGCTTTGTCGATGGAAAAGCCCTTTGGGGGCAAACACAGGAAATGAATGCGTGCGCACAGCAAGAAAAATCCATTCTTTCACACAGATTTCTGAAATCTGATTGCCATGGCTTCTGCTGAGTGCTTGGGATCTCCTGGCCATTGCTTATACCCATGGAGACTAGCCAGGGAGGTGCCAATAGGATGTCCTCTGCTGAGGTTCTGCCGTGCTTGGTCTGTGCTTCTAGGGCTGAAAGGCCAACGGGCTGCCAAGATGTCTTTGGTGAAGAGGGCCTTAGGTCACTGGCTAACACCCAGGATGAATTTGCTGATGGCCCGCTGAGAACAGTGTGGTGTGCCAGAGGAGACATGTGCACATGCAGCCAAGATGTATGACTCTAAGTGTTATGTGCTAAGGGGGGTAACTTCCCCAGGGACAAGATGGAACCAATCGTCTTATTTTAGGTCTTTGGTTACATTGCTCTCCAAGACTCTGGTTCTGTCTACAGAAGGGTGCTGGATGGGTTTGACTTTAAAAAAAAAAAACCCTTCATACATGGCTCACTCAACAGCCCTGGCCTTCCAACTGTATGCTAAGACTTACAGGAGCCTCTGGGAATAGTGTCCAAAGCCTGAATATAGAGGGAGAAACTGCCCCCTCTCACCTCCCAGGCTCCAATGCTACTTGGAAACCAGGCTCAGGTAGCAGCTTGCAACCAGTGCATTGGGAGCCTCTGACCAGCAAGGGGATCAGCTGTGTGAGTTCTAAGACCTCATAGAGGACAGGGAAACATTATAGCCAAGCTGTCCCTGCAGAAGTAGAAGCATTTTCTTATGCATGTTGCAGCTTAAAGCTCTGAATGTCTTGCCCAATAATGTCTCCTCATACCAGGGTTACTGCTGCCATGCACTCACTAGCCATCCTGAGGTACAGGTCTCGCCCTGCCCATCTCCCATGGTATTATTCTAGGCTCTTCTCTACATAGCACAAGCACCAAGAGACCACAGGGATCTTCTCTGTCTTGACTCAAGAACTTCCTTTGCAAGGGAGGGGAATCTCAATTAGTGTTTGTTGAAGGAACTGAAGCCCGGACTCTTCTTGCCTATGGGTCTCAGGCTCAGTGTCAACAAAGCGTCCCAGTGAGACCAGCCAGGAATTGCCCCTGGATTTTCTAGTATTTGGTGAAGGAGTTTCTGCTCTTCAGTTCCTGCTTGGCAGGCTGCAATGGATAGCAATTCAGGTTCAATTATAGCCTGTGGAGGTGTAAGTGAATGAAGGCTACTCACCATAGAGCCAAGCCTGGGGAAAGTCAGCATCTTTCTTTCACATAAAGGAGATATGGGGGCCTGAGGGCAACCTGCCCTTGTGGATCTTGCAGTTCGGTCATAGTTGCCAAGTCCCAAGAGAACCCTTCTGCAATTAGCCATTTCCACTGCTACCCAGGCCTGGCTAGATGGAAGTACCGGGCTCTTGGCTCTGGAGCTGGGTATAATGGTATCTCTTTCCTTGTCCCTGACCTACTTATCTGTCTACAGGCAGAGGCAGCAGCCTAGGGCTTTCCTCAACACATACCTTTCTTTTGGACTCCTTTCCCAGGGACAGCTCTAACATCCTGCTCTCTCAAGACTGGGAAACAAAGGTGTCCTTAATGGGGTGCCTATGATCTGAAGCCAAATAGATGATGTTCAGCCCCCAGAGACTGGTGGTCTTGAGGAGAGACTTCAAGGGCAAACCTAGCCCTGGGAAGGAATGCTTTCCAGCATCCTGGAGCAAGGGTGATGGCTCATGGTGGCTTCTGGGTGTTGGGCCTAAGGGTCTTGGAGTTATTTGCTAATATATAACCATGAGACAGGCATTCTACAAAGACCTGTAGGGTAGTTTGGGCAGCTGTCCAAAGGCTACTAACTACCTGAAGTCTATCCATTCCATAGGGCTGTGATATCAAAGCTTCGTTCTTGTTTTCAGTCATTAAACTAGAGGAATAGAGGATTTGTCCCTTCCTTTGGTAGATAGGGAAACAGAGTCTAGGCCCTAAAACCCCACAGAGCATATTATGGAAAGCAAGGGTCACTGTGAGGTCAGTTTCAGGAGAATGAGGTGGGAGAGGTGCAGCCAGGACCTCAAAGCTACTTTCCCAGGCCCCCTGGCCCTAACACCCCACCCCTGCCAACTCAGCCTTTGTCTGATTTGCTCACTGCGACAGCTGGGAAGGCTGAGCCTCACCCTGGCTCCTGCCATCAGCCATCTCTGTGTGGCACTAAAGATCGGCTCGGGCACCAGGCCCCGGCAGCAGGCTTGGCAGGTGGCTCTGCGTTGCCAGGGAGACCACAGAGGAGGAAAGCTGTTCCACAAGGCTGCAGAAGACCAGATGGCCCCGGGTCCCAGAGGTGCATTTCTTGGGGACCACAACCTTGTATACATACTGCTGGGGTCTCGCAGAGATGCAATCACTAGGTAGATGAGGTAACAGATGCAGAGCCTGAATCACCAACTCACTGAAGGTGGGTATTGAGGAGCTGAAGACAAAGCCAGGGCTCTGCCTCATCCCGTGCTCTGGTGGCCAGGTACACAGAAAGAAACTCATAGGCCTGTGCATATAAGTGCAGCCCCCCCATAAGACCGCCGACTCTATTAAAGGTCCTTATTAAACTTGCTCTCAGGAACAGCTAGAATGAAACAGCTGGAGCCTGAGGAAGGCTCCAAACTCTGATGTGTGGGAGCCAATGAGCAAACAGACATGGAAGCTGAGGATCCCGAAAAGGGGGGCTGAGACAAGGTGGGGGAGAGGAGTCAAGGACTATGACCAGCAAACCTTAAGCTTGCTGGGTCTTAGACCTAGGAGGACTTGTTGATGGGGCAAGGGAAGAAGCCCCTCGAAAGGGCTGACCTTGCCATGATCTCCTGTGATTGAAGCTGGAGGACAGGGTGAGGAGAAAATAGAAAAGGAGCCCATTGTCATCTGCACAGGTTGGGCTTCCTGAGACCTCTAGACATCCACCTGGAAGGACTCCATTATCCTCAGGATGAATATGACTGAAAGAGCTAATATCACAGTGGCTCAGTTCTGTCTTGGGACAAGATTCAAATCTCCTCCAAGCCCAGAGCTCAGAAATGCTGACCAGCAAACCTGGGCCCTAGCCCAACCTCAGAGCAGGCTTGTCTAGCAATCCCCTTATTTCCCTTAAGCGGCAGGAATCTCTGTTCCCCTCTCTGCCCCCAGAACCTGCACCAAAAAAGAACCTTAGACAGACCCTGGTGAAAGGTTGGGATGTGAGTCTGGAGCCTGAGGGCTGGGGAGCTGGCAGAAGTGGGGACCTCAGTAACAGACAGGGAAGTATATTAATCTTCCCGAAGAAGTGGAGAGGACAGCCAGACTCAAACTTTCTGCATAAGATATGGAAATGCCCAGCTCAGCCCAAGGCTGGGCAGCCAACAGTCTTTTCCAGTGGAGCTGGCTTGATGCTCTTTGCTCTGACACTCAGGCATAAATTAAATGGGAAGAGGATCAGGGCTGATTCTCAGGGTTCATGTAACTGAGCTAAATTACTCCACAGTTCTCTCAGCGGTGCAAACAGAAATCCCCACCTGCTGGAGGTTGTCACACAGGCAGCCTCTGCTCCCTAGAGAGCTGGAAGCTGCCTGCAGTCTGGGGCCTCCCGCCCCCAAACCCAGCCTGCTGCTGGAGCTGTCAGCCCTGCTCCCAAACAGGCTGATTATCCCCATCTGGGGAAAACAAAACATGTCAGCCTTGTGCCTGAGAAGAGGCCTGTCTCCTTAGTGAGGCATAACATGAAGAAGCTCCCAGCTTGCATCTGCCATGCGATGTGGATGAGCAACCCCAGCTTTCTTGGGGGGGGGCTTTCTCCTCGGCTAGCATCCCCTGCTCCCAGAAGCCTCTGGGCCTCTGCTAGCTCTATTCAGACTCTTGCTGGCCTCTCTGAGCCTCCAAGGTCTTGCAAAGAGTTTGAGTTTGAACATAACTCTTCCTGCGCAGTATAAACCAGTGAGATTTGATCTCCATTGCAGAACTACTCTAGTCAGTTGCTACTTGATTGGAGCTCTCTGCATTTTTGCTCCAGGAAGAGACACTCCCCCAGAAAGAGTGTTGAGCTCATTGAATGGGGCGTCCAAGGAAAGCATCGGTACACAACTTGCCACAACCTTATCCTTCACACTCTCATGGTCATCTGCCCCTGTTTCCCACGTGTTCCTTCCACTAGGGATGCCTTTCAATCAATGTGACATTCTTACATTGCTGGGGCTGTACTTCAGCCCCACAGCCTCTGGTGCCTCCACACACCGGGCAAGCCTTTGTACATCGAATCTGTGTCCCTAACACAGGAACTCCTGTGGGCTGGAACGATAAGGACATACCTGCCTACTCCAGGATACCAACCAGGGAATAGACGTAACTCATATCCAGAAAATGGGTGAGTGGATAAAAAATGAAATTCTCCTCTGTTCCAGCCTGGCCTCCTCAGATGCTCCCATCACCTCAAATACTCTCTCCCAACTCAAAAGATGATCATATGGTGATTCTTGGGGTACTCTGCCTGTCTTACTGTGGAGAGAAACTCTGAATTCTTCTAATGTAGCAGGTAAAGGGCTATGCCTGCTACACATTTACCCAAACTAGCACTCACAGATGCAACAAAACAGTGCCTTGAACAACACACAGGCCTACCTAAGGTCCCAAGACACAGAGAAGAGTTAAGTTCCTACCTAGTCTCTTGTTTTCTGGTACAGACCTCTGCCTGCAACAGACCAATCCAGGGCTCCAAGGTCCAAGCCTCAGACAAAGAGAGTGGCTTTTATCATCGCACTGTCAATGAAAAAACCAAGGCACAGAGAAATTAGCAAACTTGCCAAAGACCACAGCTGCTAAGTGGCAGGGGATCTGTAGCACTGGTGCTAAAAGACTGGGGTGATAACCACACCACTGAGCTGCAGTCGACCATAGTGCCTGCAGGGTACAGGAGGGCATGATCGCCCTGAGGGTGGATCCAGGACCCATCACCTCTGCCTCCAACCTCACACTGACTATGACCTTGTAGAGACCCATGCTCAGATTCATCTTTCTTTATTCTCTTACACAAGGGAGCAGATGCCAGAGTTGAATGACCAAAGGGAGCATAATGATTGTATATATGTGTTTATAATGTTTCCTCTGCCTGCCTCTAAAGCAGATGGAAGGTGGTTTAGAATATTGAAATGCATAATGAAGACAATAAAATTATTCTCTAAAACAGAGCTGTTGGAATCCAATCATCCAGCAGGAAGATGGAGTTCTCTGGGGCAGCTAGGAGAAGCCTCGTTAAGATGTAGGAACCTACATTGGTATCCCTTGCTGTGCCAAAGTCATCTTGAATAAGTCTCTTCTGTGTCTTAACCTCAGTGCACCTATCTGAAGACAAGTAGGCAAATAGTAACATGAGAAGTAGAAATCTGTTGACAGCATCTGTGCTGGGCAGCTTTATGTCAACTTGATACAAGCTAAACTCAGAGGGGGTAAACTTCAATTAGGAAACTGATCTCCATGAGACCAGGCTCTAGGCAATCCTGTAGGGCATTTTCTCAATTAGTAATTGATGAGGGAGGGCCCAGCCCATTGTGGGTGGGCTCACCTACAGTTCTATAAGGGAGGAGGCTGAGCAAACCAGGAGGAGCAAACCAGTAAGCAGCTTCCTTCTATGATCTCTGCCCTGTTTTGAGTTCCTGCCCTGTCTGAGATCCTGCCCTAAGTTCCTTCAATGAAGGAAAGGACTACAGTATGGAAGTATAAACCAAATAAACATTTTCGTCCCCAACTTGCTTTTTGTTCATGGTCAAAAGCAATATGAGCATCTGCCTAAGCATCTCAAACAGCACTAAATGCAACCAGTTTAGGACTCCCCAGAGCCCAACGGGGGTAACCGAGAACATTCCGAGGGTTGGCCTGGCTAGACAGGAGAACGAGATCAGTCAGGAGGCCTTGGGACAGCAGCCTACTGCAGTGAGATTCACTCTGTTGTCATCTGTCTTAGTCACTAAGCTTCCTGGTTAGGCAGATTTGTGGCCCTGACGTTAAACATGCTTAGAAAGCACACAGAGCAACGTTATCCAAAGCCCTTCCATGCTTTTAAGGTCCTCTGGGATGCTTTGTATTGCTAATCAGCCATTTCAAGCAAGCCACAGTTTGGACATATCCTGGCATCCTCCAGAAATGAAGAATGCTTGTGTTCTAGAGCATGATCTAAGGATTTCCTGGAGAGAGGGCTATGGTACAAGGCATGAATATAGGAACCCTCCCCTGGTCCTCTTCAGGTCTGCAGTCAATGGATGGTCCAGACAAACACCTGTGGGGGCTGAGTGTTCAGGAATATCAGCTAGGAGAGTAGCACAGCTGCTACACACACCCCCAGGAGCTCCAAGTATGGACCCAAGGGCCTGTGCTACCAGCACTTCACTGAGGGTGCTAACAGTCTCCATCATTTGTGGGCACGGATATTAGGGACAGCACTTTGAATACTATACCGGGACAGACAACACAGGGACATTTGTATTCTCCTGGCCAATACCCCAAAGGGCCAAATTGCAGGTGGGGTTTGCCATTTTAAAACTCTGGTCCCAGCCTAAATGTTCTTCTAAAATGCCTACCAGAGAAGCCAAGTTGTAGGTTGTTAATGTACAAGTATGAAATGTAGATTCCATCTCTGTATATACCTATACTCCTAAGACGAGAAAGTTCTGGGTCCTTGATGATGACATACTGAGACATGTGTGGTCTATTCTTAAAAGTGTGAGGGGAAGAAAAGAGGAGGAAGAAGGGCAGAGGCAAGATGAAAAGTATATGATTTGGGAGAGCATAAAACAGCAGAAAGTCAGTGTCTTACCCTATGAGTACAAGAATAACCTCCCTTATCCAAAACATATATACTGCATACTGCCTTTTATATGCAGATGCTAGCTTTTAAGCCGTGTGTGTGTGTGTGTGTGTGTGTGTGTGTGTCTGTGTGTGTGTGTGTGTGTGTGTGTGTGTGTGTGTGTGTGTGTGCGCGCATTTCAATTTAAATAACCCCAGAGGTTAAGTACCTAGTAAGGAACCAGAGGAGAGGAAAGGCCTTTTCATTGAAACCTACTACTGCAAAAGAATCCTGAAATATATACATATATGAAATTATTTTTAAATGGAGTCAACATATACTACTGTAGATAGTGCCCAAACTAGACATCTTATGCCACCAAGTAAAACCCCCAGTGCCAGAAATGAATTACATCTTATTGAGTAATTGACTATAGACTCCCCCAAAAAATCACAAGCTATTACCAAGACTATTGTTTACTCTCCAAGCCTTACGATAAGGCCTTTTTGAAGGCACGACATACTCATGAGACTGACCATGAAGAAATCAAGCTGCTGTCCACCTGAAGGTTTCATGTCTACTAACTAGGTATTTTGCATGCTACAGAAAGAGAAAAGTATTAATCCATTTCACCAAGCTACAAACTGAAACCTACAACAGAATTGGTGCAACAGTCATGCAAATATTGTGGAAGTAATCGACCATTTTTTAAAAGTTGGACTTAAGGCCCACACTGTGAGATAGAACCCATGCATTACACTGATAAAGTAGGAAAGAGTCTGAGGGTAGCTAGGTCGTGGGCTTTTGGAGAAATGTACTATTATTCTCCTTAAAGCACACTTTTAGGATTAAATGATCCCTAATTGCTCTACACATAGATCAGAGTGTCGCTCAACCCTCACCTTCTTGTAGTTGATGGTAATTAGCAAAGAGACCCACAACTGTGCAATGAGCCCAGGATGAGAGACTTCGGGACACTCAACCCTAAATGAGATTTTTTTTTTAAAGCAAATCCATCCCATCAAAGCTCAGGGACATTTACAGAAGACGGGACAAGTGAATTATAAGAGCCAGAGGTGGTAGATGACTTCGAGGAAACAGCATCTCCTGGAAACAATAGGACCAAAACATATATGAAAGCACAGAGGCTGTGACAGCACACACAAGGCCAGTACAGGTTCAAAGCAGACAAGATCCCAACACTGAAACAGGGATGTGGACTCCTAACCAAGTCCCACTCCTAACTGTAATTGATTCCTGCTAGGAGGGTAAATTCCAGCTTTCTCCAGTGGAGTGTCACCAGTATACCAGCCACACTCCTGGGCCAACCCCATGCCTAGGCATAGTTGGTCCATGGACGCCATATTCCCCATGCGTTTTGCTTTTTTTTTTTTTTTTCATATGGATGTCTGTTTTGTCGTGTTTTGGTATTTTTGTTTCACTGATTTTCTCTTTCTTAGGTTTGTCCCTTTTGATTTTCATTTCTCATTTTTTGTTGTTATTTTCTCAGTTCTGCTTGGGATTTTGGTTTTGGTTTCTGAAAGAGCAAAACAGAGAAAAAATATGAAGTTGGATGGGTATGGGGGGTGGGAGGTATCTGAGAGGAGATGGGGTACAAGAAAACAATAAGATCAAACTCTATCACAGAAAAACACTTTAATAAAAATTACATGAAATTCAGTAAATGGGGCTTGTACACACACAGAATAAACTTCCTAGGGTCATGGCCTCCACATCACTTCCACGTGATGGCTAATTTTGATTGTCAACTTGTTACCTGGCGTTATTTGTGGGGAAATGTGAACAAAAGTCCACTCACCTGAGATAGGGAATTGATGATAGACCAAAGTAAGGATGCCACCAAAGTCCAAATTGATGAACCAGTCACTCTTATTGGGTTACTTACAGGAGTGCAGTGACACTTACAGGAGCATAAATGACTCAAAGAGGGTTGCATCACCCCAGTCTCAAACCAGTAGGGCTGACACCTGACACAATCTGAAATCCTGACCCTTAATGAGAACCATAAGCAGCTCAGAAGGTTGGAAATTGACTCTTAGGTGGTCTCTGCCTCTTGCTCTGCTGCTCTATGGGCCTTCCTTCCTTCCTTCCTTCCTTCCTTCCTTCCTTCCTTCCTTCCTTCCTTCCTTCCTTTCCTTTCCTTTCCTTTCCTTTCCTTTCCTTTCCTTCCCTTCCCTTCCTCTTCCCTCCCTCCCTCCCTCCCTTGCTCCCTCCCTTCCTCCCTTCCTCCCTTCCTCCCTTCCTCCCTTCCTTCCTTCCTTTCTTCTGCAGTCCTTGCTGCTCATAAAAGTTTGGGGAAGGAGGAACCTAGTGTATCTGATCAGTTTCAGGGAGCAAAAACTGTGCAGTCTGACAAGGAAAAGAGCATGAGCCAATTTAAAGTCATAACAGGGGATATAAATGAGCTACTGTGACTGTTAATGAGATTAGAATGGTTACAGAGAAACCACACATTTACTCTCCTTAATGGCAAGACCCCACCCATCAAAGGCTCTACCTTGCAAAAATGCATATTCAACTGGAGATATAGCTCAAAGGTTAAGAATGCATACTGCTTTTGCAGAGAACCCTAGTTCAGTTCTTAGCACCAAGTCAAGTGGTTCACAACTGTCTGTGACTTCAGCCCTAGGGATCTGATGTCCCTAGATTCTGTGGGCATCTATACTCACACATACTTATACGCATATGAACATAATTAAATATGATAAAAATAAAATCTTTTAAGAATGAAAATTCATTTGAAAGAAGAGAGGGTGAACTGAAAATTCTTCTGAAAGAGGTCCCCACTCACTAAAGGTAGTTTCTTCACAAAACAACAGTTGAGGAAGGTGTTTTATAGGTTCATTCTCTGAAGTGTAAAGATGAGTACTGACAGCAGAACTTGGCAGAGCCATCCACATGGTGCTGCTTTGCGGGTTTGCAAAATACAAGGGTCATGGAGGTTCTGCCAGGGTTTCAGAGAGCAACCACGGCCAGTCCATGTGTGGCTCTGAGAAGGTTTATGAAAATGTAAAGGTGAAGCCCAAGCTTCAGTAGAGACCTACGGATGCTGGAAATGCAAAGGCCACCCGTAGAAGAAGGCTGCAGGCATACAGCGGCTCTGTACCAAGGGAGAGGATCTGCATGCAGCATCAATAGAGAAATGGTTATAGGAGCCCAGAGGATGTCATTAATATCTCCAGAGGCTGAACATGGAGCTGAAAAATTTAGTGTTTGTCCTGCTGTGTTTTGGTCTTGCTTTAGCCAATCTTTTATTGCTATAATTCTATTCCTTCATGTGGATAAAGGGATATATACTGTGTGCCATTGTGATTCAAAATTTATTGATTTGTTTTCTATTTTCTTTTCTTTCTTTTTGAGTAGAGGCTTACAGTGAAGAGATCCTCTTGAGTCTTGGGAGAGACTTTTTGCTTTTGAACATTGTTAAAATTTAAGACTGTGAGAACTTTTGGTGCCCTAGTGAATGCATTTTGCATTATGTATAAGATCTCCATGAGCCTAAGAAGGATAGTGAGTGGAATGCTATGGTTTGTGATGCTTAAGTGTCAAGTAGAAAAGGGAAAGACTCATGAATTTCAGTTGTGGACTGGGTAGGATTAATGAACACCTGGACATTAATGATGCCCACCCTCTGGTGCATCCGTGAGGTGTTTCCAAGGCAGTTTAATTGAGGAAGGAAGGCTCAGCTGAATGTGAATAGCACCATCTGTGGTGATTTGAATGAGAAATTGTAGAGAGCTGCAAAGTGCTACGCCTTAAAGATGGTGCTGGCTTCCGCCTTCCACCTCCCCAAGGGTGAGTACTCTCTGGCATAAACAAGCCCTTATTTGGTTAAGTCTGTTCAGCCTGTCTGCTTTCATGTTAGAGAAGCCTATCTGCAGGGTCACCGTAGCTCACTGGGGTTGGTTAGTGCAAGGGTATTTAAGCCTGTGCAGGGGTCCCCCGGCTCTCACGGGTCAGAAGCACATGTTTCAAGGATCCTGATTAAAACTGCATGAAGAAGATCTTCCCGGAGTCGCATCCCTCCTTGCTGGCAGGGGTCAGGCATGGCACAAGAAATGTCCCCCATAGACTCAGATATTTGAATGCTTGATGCCTTCTTGATGGTATTATACAGGAGAGGTTATAGAGCCTTCAGGAAGTGCAGTCTTGCTGAGGAATATGTCACTGGGAATGGACCATGAGAGTGCATAACTCCATCCTATTCCTAGTTATCTCTGCTTCATGTCTGTGGTTGAAGATGTGATTTATCAGCTTCCTGCTCCAGCCTCCTAGTCCATGCCTCCCCCATCATGATAGACTTTCCCTCTAGAATGGTAAGGCCAAAACTATTCTTTCTTTTATAAGTTGCCTTGATCATGGTGTTGGATCACAGCAAAAGGAAAGTAAATATTATATCATCCAGTGTGCTGGAGTTCCAGACTAAATACACAGAGCAAAGGATGACCTTACAACATGCTTGTCACATAAGCACTTAAAGCCCATGTCTGGGTGTCCAAATCCATAAGAATCTGAGCATGGTGGTATGCTCCTGTAATCCCAGTACTGAAAAGCAGAGAGAGGGATCCTAGCAGCTTGCTGGACATCCAGTCTAGACAGATCAGAGATATCCAGTTACATAAGAGACCTGTGTCTCAGAAAATAAGGAGAGCAATAGAGGAAGACACATCAACATGTACATTCCTGCATGCACTGCACATACACATGCATACACTAGACACACACAGAAAAGGATGGGAGAACAAAGTAAACACCATCTTTGTCCTTTCTCTGCTTTCTGGTGGCACCACAGACCAAGCATTCCATCTTCTTGTCCCCCCTGACATGACTGCATTTCTCTGAACCATGAGCACTGGCCTGCTTTGTGTGTCAGCTTGACACAAGCGAGGGTCATAAGAGAGGAAGGAACCTCATTTGAGGAAATCTAAGGCATTTTCTCAATTAGATCAATGGGGAAGGGCCCAGACAATGGTGGGTGATGCCATCTCCGGGCTGATGGCCTTGGGTTCTATAAGAAAGAAGACTGAGCAAGCCAGAGGAAGCAAGCCAGTAAGCATAACTCCTCCATGACCTCTGCATCAGCCCCTGCCTCCAGGTTCCTGCTCTGTTTGAGTTCCTGTCCTAATTTCCTTCCATGATGAATAGCAATGTGGGCGTTTAAACCAAATAAACCCTTTCCTCCTCCCCAGCTTGCTTTTTTTTGGTCATGGTATTTCATCGCAGCAATAGAAACCCTAACTAAGATATCGTCTTAGGTTGGTTTTGCTCAGGCATTTGTTCACAGTAATGAGAGAAGGAAGGAATACATTTCAGGACCTCTTAGATGCCCCTAGCCTACTCCTCAGGGGCAGCAATGGTGGTTCCAGCATGGCTTCCAGGATCGGGGCTTTTCCAGATACAGACTTCCATGTTGTGATTTGAGGATCTGCAACCTCCTGCCAGCCCCAAGCCCTGCCTCTCACTTGCCTCTGAAGCACTGGATGGTGATGACCAGACCCTCAGCCTTTTGCTACTCCCCTCTGCCTCTGTGTACTCCCCTCATTCCATCTCAGTGTCAGTTGTCCACAGGACATGGTAATCCTCTAAGTAGCACTTAGGCTGTACGTGCCCTTGGGCAGTGTACTCAATAGTTAGTTTGTCCTGAGCCAAAGGCTGCAGGTCTTGGGATGATCCATGAATAAGAGAAGCTACTGTCCTGAATTTATGTTATTTATATTTATATTTATATTTATATTTATATTTATATTTATACAGGTGTTCTTTGCACCTGTATTCTCGGCAAGTGAGGTCTCTATTTCCCAGATCGAGGGAAAACCGACATCTTTTCATGGTTTTCTGGTGCTGTTCCTTCCCCTGCCCTCTGAGTACTAAGCCTTGTCCGCCCTTCCATGGATTTAAGCATTTTATATTTATAGGCTTGCCTTATCCTTCTGCTGGGATCCACGTGGATGCACCCAAGTTAAAGGACCACTCACTCACTGGAGGAGATTCAGACACCCGAATCTTACAGGGGAGGGATGTGGCCCTGCTAAGCCCTTGCCCCTTCCCAGGCACCTTCTTTTGAGCCCCTTGCAGAATGGCATGGCTGGATTCAATCTAGAAACCATTCTTCCTCCTCCCCCTGCTTGCTCTTGTGCTGTTGCTTCATCCCCTTCCAAATTGTGAGGTAAAAGCACAGAGCCATTTTTAGTTCAATTTTCTCCTCCCGATGTGGAGAGGCAATGGTGGCATTAAGACCTGGTACCTGCTGTTCAGAATCAGCAAAGAACTGTGAGTGGGAGGTAATAGGTGCTATTGGCAGGAACTGAGCCTGTCCCCTGTCCTCCCACAGTCCCCAAGCTCCTTGCCAGGGCCCACAGTGAAAGGAACCTCCTAGACAGTGAATGCCCACTTCTGTTTGTTCGCATCTTCTGCATTGCCTGGGCAAGCCCCTGTCTGCCCTCAGCCTGCGATTCCTCATCTGTGCTATGGACGTTAATGCTTCCTCGAAGATAAGGGAGGAAAAGCCCAGGAGAGGCGATCACTGGAAACTTGTTCCTTGTCCCTGCTCTGCATGGGCTCCTCACCATCCTTGGCTACCTTCTGAGCCAGGATCACTGGCCCCTCTCCCTCAGCAAGAAGCCATGAGAAGAACCTCATTGTGTTTCTGCCTCCACACATAGGGTCCCAAGGAACAAAACCACAGGCTTCTGCAGGCCTCATGATGCCCAGGCTTGATGTTCTCCCTGGATTTCTTAATCCATTCAAACCTCACACCACCTCCTAGGGAAATGCTGTTTTTTTCCCATTTGGAGATTATTAAACAGGAGCTGAAAGCATTTAAACTATTTGTCATCCAGTCACTTAAGACAGTCACTGGCAGGCACCTGAGCCTGATAGTGTGATCCCACATACTCCCTGTGCCATGTTCCCTGAGACCACAAGCCTCCTGATTCCAAGCATGAGACATTTGGGGACCAGGGAAGGAGCCAGCTTCTGGTCAGTTTGCCTAGGACTAGGTTAGAGCCCCAGGGTGACCCACACCGAAGATGTAGTCTCACCAGCTATTAGTGGAGGGGCCCCAAGGAAACATTCACAGCAAACACCCAGACTGCTCTGCCAGGCTACGGGGGAGACAGACTGAGAAGGGGAGCTCTTCATCACGACCCTGAGTGCTCCCTCTTGCCATCCCTCTACTCTGTATCCTTCCTTTTCCCTCTCTGCTTTCCCTCCCTCTGACCTCCTCCTATCAGCCCTGCTGGCTTTCTCTTCTACCTTCTTCAATTGCGTTCCCCAAGTCTCTGCCCCTCCCCGACTAGATGAGGTGAAAGATGGACAGTCCATTTGCTACCAACTAGCTGCAGAAGTGCACAGTCTGGTGCCAACGGTGCTCCAAGGTGCAGGCCAGTCTCGATCTGGAGCAACCTCAGGAGTTCCCTGTTTTCTATAGAGGCATACTCTCCCCCAATCCCCTCCTCCAAGTTTCTCCATGACTTTCTCCCTCCCTCCTGGAAGCACTGCTTCAGACTTCCTACAAGGCCTGTTTGGGGTCAGATATTACGGTCTTGTGCTAGAGGTCCAGAGAGGAAAAGACATGGCCAAAGCCTAGGCAGCCAAAGAGGAGTCTGGCACAGCGGCTCTTTCCCTGCAGTGTAGAAAAAGTAGGCAAGGGTTTCAGCTGAGGCCTATGAAGCCCGGGGCATCAGAGGAGGCTCCCTGGATGTCCTGGGAAACCTACCTGAAACTGTCTCTTACTTACTAGAGTTACTTCCACGCACTGTTGCTGAGGCCTGAAGGGAGAGAACAGCTTCTTGACGTGAAGTCTCTATCCTGCCTCAGGTGTCATGGTGACCCTAAGGTATGCTGAATCTCTGTGAAGAGGTGCAGAGGCGGCCTCTCCAGTTCTCTGACTGAACAGAGGGAAGTTTCAAGGCCTTCCCTCCCCAACCAGGAGGCCCCATCCAAACTCCTCTCTCCTACAGTAAATTCTACTTTACCCAACACCCACTAGATAGATCCATCTTTCTACATCCCTGTATCCAGTGTCTAGACACTCATCTAGCTCTAGAGTCCCCCCCCCCCTTCAGTTGTGGCCTTATAGTGAGAGGCAAAGGAAGAGCATTAGAGGATCAAAGACAAGAACATCTATCCTCTAGTGTGCCCCCCAGCCCATGGCCTGTTCCTCCTTCAAGGCTGTCCGTGCCGGGAAGGACTTGTAGGTGACAGCAGGAGCCAGGGTTTTCTACCTCTGTCTGGTAGGTGGAATGACAAGAAATGGTAAAGGACAGGAGTTGGGAAGGGCTCTGGGCAGGCCAAAGAGCTGTACAGACCCTAATGAGGTCATGTGCTTAGAATATTCTAGCAGATAATACGTGGCCTTGCTTTGTTGTTTGGGGCCCAGATAAGGTACCCTCATTTGTCATCGGACACTTAGAGGACATCCCTGCTCCTCAAGGCCACTCATGCAAAGTAGTGACCTCTCCACTTTTTATTCTACAGATGTAGAAACTGGGACATGGAGAGGTTCCACTTGGCTTATATAAGGTCACAGAGCCTATACGTGGTCAAATCAAAAGGCCAAGTTCCTTGGACTGGAGCAGGTTTCATGAATTTCTAAGGCTGGTGGTGGACCATGGATGGCATTCCTGTCCTTGATAGATGCCATCTTTTATATCAAGGAGCCAGAACAGAGATGGTTCTATTAGGGAAGGTAACCCATGGTGCCAAGCAGGTCCAGCAAGACCCCCCTTCCCTCTCCTGCCTGCTCCTTTCTTCCAACCTACAGAGAGGAGATCAGGAACTGGTCATCAGGATGGAAGGTGATGAAGAGTATGCCAAGGAGGACAGAAAAGCCCAGGGCCCTCTTCCTGCTTCAGCGTCTAGATTTGAGTCAGATGAGGAGAAAGGATGTCAGGGTCTAAGTGACACCTTCCCTGTGGCCTAGGGTTGAGTAGAAAAGACATAAGGCCAGAGTGGGTTTTCATCTAGTGCAATAGGAAGTACTCCTCCAAAAGATTAAGGCAAAGCGCTCTGAAACACAAAATAAAATTGTGGTCAGAAGACCCAGCCTGTTAGCTATGGCACCGCCCCCCATCCCACCCCCCTGTAAATGTGACCTAAAATTATCATCATTTCTATGTCCTCTGGGTCCTACCCGCCCCTGATAGGGCAAGGTGTTCCACATGTGAGGAGCATGTGCTCTCAGCTTATCCTTTTGTTTCTCTGCACCTGCGGTCCTGCCAAGAACCAGACCCATTCTACCCATGTACAACAGGAAGGGATAAGACGGGACAGTCTTCTCAAAAGGCTGTTGTTGATGTGGGATTCCTCTCTGTATGCTGTATTTTTTTTTATTACCATTGGGTAATAAAGAAACTGATTTGGCCAATGGCCAGGCAAAATAGAGCCATGTGGGAAATCCAAACAGAGATACGGGGAGAAGGAAGGCAGAGTCAGGGAGACACCATGTAGCTGCCAGAGGAGTAAGATGTCAGACTATTACTGGTAAGCCACATCACATGGTGATACTCAAGTTAGTAGAAACGGGTTGGTTTAATTGTGAGAGCTAGTTAGTAATATGCCTGAGCATATCATACAATTATAATTAGTATGAAGCCTCTGAGTGGTTATTCGGGAACTGGAAGACAGGAAAGAAACTTCCAGCTACAGTCACATAGGAACTGTTCAGAGATACAGCCAGGCCCCAGTCACCTACAATCTTACAACAATCTCAAGGTGCATCAAGCCAGGAACAGAACCCAGGACTAAGGTGAAGAAAACAGCAGAACTCGGGAAGCTCATACCATCCAGCTTACTGTCTGAGCAGCTAACACTCAGGTACTACTAGGCCACATGGCCACAGTCATATACCCAGAATGACAACTCTCCACTGACAGCTTCACTTTCCCTCAGCCAGCACCCCACATCCCTCATGCCAGCTGCCATTTATCAGTGGGCTTGCTTGTCACCATAGCACAAAACTGCTTCTCTGCCACAGTAGCAAATGTGGCAAAAGTTGAAAATTGAACTGGAATTGTTTTGTTTAATGTAGATTCTTCCCTTGCAAAGCATGGGGCGGTGGCATGTCTGGCCTGAAACACCTGTTCTTACATTCCTTTTTAATTTCATGGCCTTGAGTTGCTAAAGCTTAAATTCCTACTGTCCAGGCACTTAGAGGGCTTCCTGCCCTGCCTGATGCTCCCTCATGCCTCAGGAGGAAAGAAGGGCCTGCATGGGTCCCCAACTGGGGATGTTTCTTTGAGCTCTTCCCTCCCCTACTCTAACTGCAGGGAAGCCTGTGCTTCACCCTAAAAGGAATTTTGCTTGCAAGCTGCAGTGCATGGAGGCAGGCCAGGCAGGAGAACTGTGGGGAGCAGAGCAGCCTTTCTGGGGGAAGTCTTAGTCTCAGCCCTCTGTAGACCCTTACCTAGAAAAGGAGCTGAGAGAGGAATAAATTCTACCCCCTCAACCCTCTCCCTTCTTCCCTTTGCTGGAGTTGCCATGGCAACCGGAGTTCACCCTAGATGCCAAAAACACTGCAAAAACAACAATGAAGACATCACCCTTGGTTCAGAGGGAAAGGGCAGGAGGCCAGGCTGGGGCCCAACACAAGACTACCCCTTCCCCCCACAGCCCTCCCCAAAGAAAAGCAACCCTGGGAATGTGGGCATCCATGCTCAGCCAAGGCAGAGAGTAGAGGTTTGCTCAAGGGACTTCACTTTCCTCCCTGGGACTTTTCTCTCTCCCCTCGCACTCACAATCACCCTGAAGCCTTCTGTGTGTCCACCCAGTGTCTCCTTTCAGGGACAAGGGACAGAGCATGGTGAGGGCAGCTCCGGGACTCAGAGGAGGAGCCTTAGCTCTGAGATGTCTGCTCAGATTCTTCTGACTCCACCTGACCCAGGCTGTGTGGGCTCAAAAAAGTATTTCCAGGTGCAACTCTCAGGCCCTCGATAATTAGAGGCTGCAATCATGGAAAAAGCACCATACCATTCACACTAAGGTAAAAGTGACTGGTAAGCTTCAGGTGGCCTGAGGAAAAGGCCTTTGAGGTGAGACTTAAGTCCCACACAGCTAGTCAGTGTACAGGTGATCATCCTGCACCCCTCCAAGAGAGAGATTATGATAGAAGCTCACCCCCTGGCCCCCTGACCCTCTGACCCCCTAACCCTCTGAGCCCTGACCCCCGACCCACCTGACCGCCTGGCCCCCTGACCCAGCCTGGACAGTGCTCTCGCTACGGGCCGGTTCCTCAGCACTCCAGCCTCAGGACAGCTCCTCATCACGCCTTGCTTTTGACCCATGGCACAAGTGGTCCAGTAGCTTGTGGGGTACTGCAGAGCCAAGTGTCAATGAAAGATGGGAGGTGAGTGACGGCCAGGGGAGGGCAGGAGGCTGGTGAAGCCTCTTCTTACCCACAATCAGCTGAATCAGCTCAATCCTACACCCACCCTCTACCTTTAAGCAGGTTCTTTCTCTCTCTCTCTGTTAGCCTGTCTTCTTCTCAACAGCCCAGGAATTGGGAAAAGCAGATGGAAGTCATGGCATGTGTGTTGCACTGATGGGGCATGGTAACTCACTTTCAACTCTGCCCCTCGGCCTTCAAATCTAAGGACAGCAATGAAGAAAGGACCTAGAGACAGGAAGGGCGGTGAATGGGAGAGTGCAGAAGCCATAAGCAGAACAGACAGACCTGGTCCTGAGCCCAATGGAAGTCTGAGGCCCAGCCAAATAGAGGATTGGCCTTAGTCCACAGACCCCAGAATCCTGCTCCCCAAACGAGCAGGAAGCCAGACAAGCAAAAGCAAGTCACTGTGGTGGTAAACACTCATCCTAAGGTCCAAGGGGGGCTCTCGTTGCTCATTGACCAATGGGGAGGCTTTTATGTACTAAGAACTGGGATGGGGACCTCTTCCAGAAGCCTTAGAGAGCAACAGAGTCAGAAAGTGTGACGGGAACCTCTCATAACACTAGTGGTAGCTGAACATAATTGGCTTCCAGGGAAGAAGATAACAGCTAAACACAACATGAGGGCTTCCTAGGACCAAAACTGGGCAATGGCTTGAGACAGCACGAGCCAGAGGAGAAAGAGCCTGCAGAATGGGAACAGACTGGAATATAAGGGACCAGGGAATGGGTGCCTGCTTACATGTATTTGTACACATACGGTGGTCTGTGCGCACGTGCATGTGTCGCACGTGCATGTGTGCTTGGGGGAGGCAGAGAAATAGGGCGGTGTCTAGCATAATGGGCTCGACCTCCTCAAAGCTGTAAGCAGCCAGAACAGAGGGCAGACTGAAAGAGGTCAGTGGGAGGCAGAAAGCCCAACAGGGAGGCCATAGTTGCCAGAGCAGAGTGATAATCCCACTGTTAATCACCTGATTCAGTCAACTCAACAGATCTTTTCTAGTGATCACAGGCAAGACTTTAGTAATGTTTGTGTGGACCAGGCAGAGTTTTCAGCAATTTAATTTGTGCTTAACCAGCAAATCTATCCTTGTCTAGTTTATAGACAAGAAAACCAGGGCAGGAGTCACGAGGGATTGCTGTGCCACACCCAGACACCCACTCCAGAGTCTTGGCCCTGTGCCTTTCTGTGCTGCTGCCAATGTCCACACAGGACGGGCAATGTGTCAGGGAGTAGGGGTAAAAGCATAGTCACTACAGAACTAGCCAGCCAGGCTGACACCTAGCCCTGTAGTAGGAGGAGTGGGTTGGGGTGTCTGAGGTGCTCAGACTGTGGTGATGCTATGGAGAGGCAGAGGAGGCAATAGTAGAATACTGGGGAAAGAGCTGGGGACTATCCAGACCTCTGGTCCCCCATGGAGAGGCTCTGCCTCTCTGGCTTCTTTCAGGACACCAGCTAGAGCTGGTGCAGGAGGAACGCACAGCAACGGTTCTTCTGCCCCCAAACCTGCATCTGCTGCTCCACCCACCAAGGGAGATGCCCAGCAGCAGGCCAGCTATCGAGGATGAACTGTTGAGACTCACTCCACACCCTCCTTCCTCTTTAGAGTCTCAGGGGGCAAGGTCAGGGTGACTTACAAGGACTTCTTTGAGAACTCCTGGGTGGTTCCCCCTTTTCTGCTCTCTGCCCAGACCAATGTGGACTTTACTCATTCATGACTACAGGCTCATTAAGTTAGCAAGAATTTAATGCTCCCTTAAATGAATTATAACATCAACCTATGACTTATATAATTATATATTAAGTATATAATTTACATGTAATCATACTTTAATTGTGGCATTCATTTAGGAATTCACCAAATCAGAGCCTATTTCACCCTAGCACTGTGCCCAATTGGGGGACAGGGTGAACGGAAGCACACACCTTGTGCACATACCTCCTTCACAGCATGGAAAATCCCACAGGAAGCAAGACATGTAGGTGGCCAATGAGGGCTTGGCAGTAAGTTGAAGACAGCAGAACAGGACCATTTCCCCAGTCTTGGCAAGCCAGGGTCAGGACGGCATTGAGAAAGGCTTCAGGGTCAGGATAGAGTTAAGGAAGGCTTCCTAGAAGGCAGAACACAGCTGTCAAGTGTTAAAGAGAGATTGGGCAGGGAGGATGTGAGGAAGGGGAGGAGGCAGGGAAAACAAGATAGGGAAGGAGCTGGAGAAGAGATAAACAGAGCTCGAGGTCAGAGTCAAACCAGGGAAGGGATTAGACTGCAGAGGTTTCAGTGTCAGCATGGGGAGGTGCCAGGGGGTCTCTGTGGTCTTGTCAAGCTGACCTTCATGAGACTTCAATGGAGTAACCACATCTGCTTATACATCCTTTCCTCAGCCCTGCAAAACCTCTACTAAGAGGTCAGAAAAGGTCAAAGACAGCCAGGAGGGGGACTAGAAAAAGAAGCTAAGTGCCAGGGCGAGAGGACAAAGCAAACAGCAAGCCAGATTCTGTTCAGACACCTCAGAACTTAAGGCAGAGTTTCCAGAAGCTTCCAGAAGCAGAAGTAGAGGTGAACGTAGAATCAGTAGCGATGTATCCTTTTAAAATGACACAAGGCCTGCCCCACCCCAGTCTCTAGAGCCCCTCCCGCCTACGTGAGCAGGATAACTTAGCAGAGAGATAGTGAGCCCTGCTGACCCTGGGATGGTAAGGAGGCACTGGGGATGAGGCAGCAGAGGATACACGGGACTACAAGCAGGAGGTAGGATGTAAGCCTCCAGCTTCTGCCCAACACACCCAAGAGGGACAAGAGAAGTCCCCTCAGGGAAAGATTTACCAGTTCAAAGGGAAGGACCTCAAGAATGTGATACACAGGCTTGCCACCAGTCTTAGTTACTTTTCTATTGCCAGATAAAACACCATGACCAAGGCAACATACAAAAGAAAGCATTTAGTTGGGGGAGAGGGATGTCAGTCAAGGGAAATGGAGTTCATGACTGTCATGGTGAGGAGCATGATAGTAGGGATGCATGGCACTGGAGCAATAGTTGAGAGCTTAGATCTGATCCAAAAGCAGAGGCAGACAGACAGACAGACAGACAGACAGACAGACAGACAGACACACACACACACACACACACACACACACACACACAGAGTGCTAACCAGGAATGTATGCATTTTTGAAGCCTCAAACCAGCTCAGTTACACAAGGCCATGTGCCCTTCCTAAATAGTTTCTCCCACTGGGAACCACACATTCAAATCTATGAGCCTATGGGGGACATTCTTTTTCAAACCACTGTGCCACCTGATCTCCTCCAGAGAAGCTGGAAACTGACAAGCTGTGTCTATGTACAGACCCTCTGTCAGGTGACTGGTATTGGAGAAACATTCTTTAAATACAGGGTGCTATTTTTAACTGAATACCCAGAAAATAAGCAAAAGTCTTAGAAAATAAAAAGTATCACATCTCAAAGTAAACTTTCAGTTGAAATGCAGAAAGGTCAGGTAAAATGTGTCTTGGGTAAAATAGTACAAACTAATGAGTAAGAAAAGATATGAAACAGGTGTTTCAAAGCATAAAGTCTAGCATCTCATTAACAGGGCTTTCAAAATATGGGAGCATTGAGAATGTGGAAGGAGCAATATCTTCAAAGAGAAGATAGAAGATTTTCTGGAATTCAAGGATGTGAGTCTCCGCTTTGAAAGCACCCATGAATTATGGAACAAATCATAGAAGTCATAGTAAAGCATAAAATTCAGAACATCAGGGACAGAAATTTTTAAACAAACGGAAGAACTGATCATGTACACAGGACAAGGCTTAAAATGGCATCAGATGTTTCCACAGCAACACTAGAAACCTGAGCATGATTAACTAAAACATTCATAGGCTCCAGAGAAATTCATTTGCAACCTAGAATTCCATATCTAATCAAAGCATTCGTCATATGAGGAAAACAATGAATAAAAGAGGAAAAATAGATGTAGTCAGACATTAAGCTCACGAAATTACCTCTGCTGGTGTTTCTTAGAAAATTCCTGGCGAATGACTACCCCAAAGAAGGAAGTTAACCAAGAAATAGGAAATCTGTAGTTTAGAACACAGAGGAGTCAGCTGAACAGAGAGGAAGCAAAACTCCCAAGAAGATGAAGAATGAACAGAGGTTAAAATGTTGCTGGTAGTACAGATGGTAGTGTGGTGATGCTCTTGCCTTTGAGTCTGAATATCCCTCCTTAAGCTGGGGTGCTGAAGATGAGCTCTCTAACTCAGCAACAGTCAGAAGTAGGGCTCTGAGGAGATGACCAAATCCTGTCAATGGATTCAACTGACAGATTCATAATTAAATGGTGCGATGGAGATGTGGTGGAAATAAGAAGCTAGGGCCTAGTTGAGGGCAGTGAGTTTTTAGGGGTTGCGCCCTTGGGGGCTGTGTATTGACATCAGCTTCTTCCTCACGTGCTCTCTCCCCTTCATGGCCATCATGAGGTGAGCAGCTCTGCTCTACTACAAACTTTTCCGTGATGAGTTACCTTACCACAGCCCAGAAGCAATGGAGCCCAGTGAACAGGGCTGGTGCCTCTGAAACTATGAACTAAAATAAGGCTGCCCTCTTCGAAGCTGGTCTTGAACCCTTTAGAGCAAGCTGGCCCTTAACACTTGATCCTCCTGCCCCATTCTCCCAAGTGGTTGAGATTACAGGCTTACACCACAAGCCCCACTCTAACATACATTCTATTTTAATATAATATTTTTATTGATTCTTTTTAGAAATGTATACATGTATACAATGTATCCTGACCATGTCCTCTCTCTCTCTCTCTCTCTCTCTCTCTCTCTCTCTCTCTCTCACACACACACACACACACACACACACACACACACACACACACACACTCCTACTGGATCTATTCCACTTCATACCATCAGCCTCTTTCCCAACTTTATATCCTCTTAAAATATAATAGTAACCCACTGAGTCTAATTTGCATTGCTTTATACATGGATGTGGGTATTACAGCATGGTCCACCTACCAGAGGCTACATCATTAAAGAAAATCGACTCTTCCTCCCCTAACAGACATCAACTGTCAGTCTTTCCTTAACGAGGTGTGGGGCTCAAACCTCCTGCCCTCTCCATGTTGGAATATTGATTAGTTTGATTTTGTACATGTCTTATGTAGGTAACCACAGCTATGGTGAGTTCATTACTACAGCGGTTTAGTCATGTCTAGAAGATGATGCTTTTCCCTGGCTCTCATCAGCCTCTGGTTCTTATAGTCAGCACACCTTCTCTTCTGTGATATTACCTGAGCCTTAGGGGTAAAGATGTCCCATTGATGGCTGAGCACAGAACACAGACACATTTTCTGCACAGCTGTGAGTTTCTGTGTTAACTACCAAATACTGCACAGAGAAGCTTCTCTGATAAAGAGTGAGAACTGCACAATCAGAGATTTATAGGGCACTTTGATATTATGTCCATTTATCAAAATAATAGTAGTCGGTTCACCCCTAGGGTTTATGAACTCCCTTCGACATGTGTTGTTGGCCATATTTATATACCAGGCATGTGTTTTCTCCCATGGAGAAGGCCTAAAATCCAATCAAAAGGCAGTTGGCTACCCCTATAAACATCAGTGCCACTACAGCTCCCACGGGCATAACCTGCCAGGCTTTGTAACTTGTAGGCTTCATAACT
Organism: Cricetiscus sungorus; assembly: GCA_030556225.1. NCBI lineage: Eukaryota > Metazoa > Chordata > Mammalia > Rodentia > Cricetidae > Cricetiscus > Cricetiscus sungorus. Next base: position 44,139,503 of record JANBXA010000731.1, on the reverse strand, counting down.
GGATATCATTGTTGATTACTTTCCCCCATAGAATCACTTTCCAGTACCATGAAACCTAGCCAGTTGGAGTTTTCCATGTCCAGTGGCCAAAATATGTGATGTCTTCAGCAATAGAATCTTACTATCAAGTTCTAAAGGGAAACCAAGAGCAATGGTGTATTAGTCGGGGTTCTCTAGAAGAACAGAACTCTCTCACTCTCACTCTCTTCTCTCTCTCTCAGTGTGTGTGTGTGTGTGTGTGTGTGTGTGTGTGTGTGTGTGTGTGTGTGTGTGTGTAAAAGGGATGAATTAGAGTGGCTTACAGGCTGTGGTCCAGCTAGTCCAACAACAATGTCTGTGTACCAATGGAAAATCCAAGAATCTAATAGTGGTTTGTTCCACGAGCCTGGATGACTCAGCTGGTCTTTGTATACTCTCAGATCTGAAGAAGTGGGCTCTAATACCAGTGAAGGAATGGGCTTGCCAGTAAGGATGAGGGTAAGCAGGCAAAGATCCAAAGCTTCCTTTTTCCATGTCCTTTATATAGGCTTCCACGGAAGGTGTGGACAGGTTAAAGGTGGGTCTTCCCGCTTCAAATTATTTAATTAAGACAAATCCCCCACGGGTGTACCCATGGGACTGGATGATTATGGAGAAGACTGGGAAGGCTGGGCTGGGCCTGGAAGTCGGCAGAGGAGGCCAAGCAGCAGAGAGACTCTGGATATCTGGAGTAGGAAACACTGTATTGCAGTGTCCTCAAGAACAGAATAAGCTCATTCACTGCATCAGTCTGTAGTTCTTTAAGTTTCTGCACAAGACTGAACCACAGTAAGAGGCCCATAAGGATAGATGCAGGTAAGCAGAATGTCAGGACCCTTGGCAGAATCTCCCCCGTCCACGTGCACCTAGGTTCAGCAGCTCCAGTCTCCTGAAAGGGACCAGATTGCACTCCAGCCTTGCGTGCAGTTGAATGCCCTTCCCTCATTCTTCCTTCAAAGCAGGAGGGCTGGTCCTCTCACAGCTGAGTTACTGTGGAGCTTCACAAGTCTGGATTCTACTTTGAGAGACACAGGCCGCACTGGCCTGGGAAGCACTGAGCCTCAAGGTCAGGCAAGGTAGGCGGGAGGCACCTGCTTTCAGGGGCTACAGGTGCAAGGTTGGCATCTTTCTGTTTAAAACTCTGCAATTTTGTTCTCTGTGGATTTTTTAAACTAATTTTTAATTTTTAATAAACAATTTTTAATAAGATAGTACAACAGCCCTCCCTTGTGCTTTCTGTGGTTTCAGTTACTTAAACATAACCATAGTCTAAAAATATTAAGTGGAAAATTCCAGAACTAAACAACTTATTCTGGGTTGACATTCATACTGTTGAGCTCCAAACACACCCACCCAGGACCAGGAATTATCCCTTGATCTAATGTCCACTCTGCATATACTACAACTGGCCCATCAGGTCTACTCTGTTGGCACAGCATGGGGTGTCTTCCAGAACCCCTACCTAGTAGCCTAACAGGATCCCCAGCATCCTTCCCTTCATTTCATCTTGGCACCTAAACATCATGGCATCATGGGGTATGTGGCTCCAATGTATTAAGTTATTCTGACAGAAAAAAGATGACGACAGCCTTATAACTTTTATAGCAGTATGCTGTGGCAGTTCTTTATGACTAGTTTGCTCATCTCTCTCTTACTATACCATGCCTAATTCATAAGTTCATCTTGAGCCATAAGCTGAAGTTCTTGGGATGATCCATGAATAATAGGAGCTACTATTCTGAGCTTTGCGGTGTCCCCTGTGTGTTTCGTGCTAGGCAAGTGACATTCCTCTACTCCTGGCCCTGGGGAGAACTCACATCTTTGCTTAGTACAGTAACAAAACTTCCTGAGATGTGGAGCAAAGCTCCCCCTGCTCTGTATCCTCTGTACAGAAGAAGTCAGCAGGGAAGAGATGGGAAACGCACGCAGAAGCCAAGGCAGCCCTGAATTCTGGAAGCCTCCCAGGGGAATACCAGCAGAGGCCTCACTTTACGGCTCACTCTCTATGCTTCCTGTAGGCAGTTGCAAGAGGGACAGAGTGTCTCTGCTGCCCCTTCCTAGTGCTAGGAAACTTCTGTGGAGGAGAAGACATCTGTGCAATCCTGTCTTTCTGGGAAAGCCATCCAAATAGTCCCTTGATACAGAACCCTTCCATTTTCTGAGGCACTAAATTAAATGCCTGCTTGGGGTTGCTGGAATTGCTAGTGTTCATTATGGTTTGAACTGTTGGAGGGGACGTGTGAGATAACCAGTTACCACAAGCCACCTTCCAGATGCTACGCTGGGGCTTTGGGAAGCCTACGTCCGGCTTCTCAGGCCACCTCAAGACACAGACACTACTGTCACCCTAATTTTATAGATGAGAAAACTGATGGTCAGAGAGGTAAGGCAATTTGTGGGTGCTCACCCTGCTGGTAGAGGACAAAGATGGAGTTAGATTCCTATAGCTCTGACCATTGGCCCTGTAAATACCCATCAGTGTTTTACTGTAGAGACACAGATGCTGATCCTAGGTCAGAATCTAAAAGGTCAAGAGCCTAGGATGCCACGCAGGAGTATACCTACTAGACTCAGTGTCTGGGCCTCAGTTTCCTTGTCTGGACAGAAAGGATCTAAGAGCTTTGATGATTCTGGCCCTGATATTACTGTGAATGACCTATCTGGCTCAGTGTCTCCAGCAGTCGCGTGGCCTGCTGCTCCTGGTTCTGAAAACAGAAGATAAGGAAGGCGAGTGGCCTGCATGCCAGAATGCTGGGTCTAGGATCTCAGGTAAGGGTCAGTGGAAACAAGTCCAGACCAGAGTATTAGAAACTACCTTGGTGTCTACAGGACCATAGTACAGAGGCCTCCGTGGCTACTTGAACTTTGAGAGTCCTTTCCCTTTGTTCTGAGGGTCTTGGATCAGCCACAGGAAGAGAGGAAGAGAGGCAGGTCTTGCAGAATCCTGCTGAGGTGGAGTCCTAGTATGCAAGCCTGCCTCACCTCTGAGGGTCCTCAGGTAACAAGGACAGGAAGGAATGGGCCCCCATGGGTCCCTGCATGTTCAGGAGAGAGGAAGCCTCGGGAGATGTTGGATCCACATCCTACTGTGAGGCTGGAGAGAAAAGCCATCCTGGGAGAAATGTTCTCACCAGCCCATGAGGCACAGGGGTGACAGGAAGCCAGTAAACTGCAGTGCAGAAGTGACTGATGGGAAACTCAACTAGAAACTCGGGATTTCCTGTGGTCTTGAAGCAGGGGCCTAGAGGCTCAGGGAGCCGAACACGTGGCCCAGAGGATGCTACCACTCTCCTTGAGGAAAGCCTGTTGCCTTGTTTTCCAGAGCCTACAGGAATCACAAAAGCTTGAACTGCCAGGAAGCTGCAGTCACAGCCAAGCAGGACCCTCCCTGCCTGCTGACCAGTGGTTCATCTAAGGATGCTTCCTTCTTCCTCCCTAACCATCTGTGACTATAGAGTGGATCAGTGACTAAGACTGGGACCCCTCCCTTCTGGGTGAATGGGAGAGAATTCGGAGCATGCTACAGGCCCTGGGACCTACTGTGGCGCACTTTTTCTCCCCACCTAGAGAACACAGTGGCCCTACCTTCCACATGCCATGACCTCCCCCCCCCCACCTCCTCCCCAAATGGAGATCAACACACCTGCACTAATATCTTGTTCTTTATCTGGCTGAGAAACCCCGTGGTCACCAAACGAGATTGCAGTTCCCATCACACGGGGCCTCAGAGAGTAAAAGAGCTGTGATATTGTGTGGCTCTTTGGTGACTTTACACAGAAGACACGGCGGTGCAGCCTTGAGTGAGAGTGAGGGGCTCATCCAAACCACCCCTCTCTGGTGGTGGTCCCAGCTCTGGGAAATAATGTGTCCCCTCACATTCTTTACAGTGGGGCATCATTCCTTAGTCATCTTTGGTTCAGGAATACTAGATGCTTGTGCATTTCAGGGCTCAGGTGACCTGTAAGAGTCAGGAGAGAAAGAAACAACTGGCCCTATAGACGTGGGCAGTCTGCCTTTTACCTGTGACCTCTTGGCAATGTCAGAGCAGGAGGTCTGTCCCTATTCTCCCTTCCTGTCTCCTTCCTTCCAGAAGATCTTGATCCCCAATTACTCAGAGCTGCAGGAGGTCTGCCAGGGAAGAAATTAGAGCTACACATCAGCTATTCTATATTTACCACCTGATAGCCAAGGAGGATCTATCTTCTACACAATTAAATGAAAAGAGTTTTAATATCGGCAAAGCAAAGGACTCTAGCAACAATGGAGAATTAGGTTAGAGGCAGCAATTGGATTAGTGCCGAGCTGCAAGTGAAATGAAGACCTGGGCACAGGAGTGTTATCCTTCTGCCGGTGACAGGCTCTTCCTTATCAGGGGTGGGGAGGGTCTGGGATGGGGGGAGTTTGGCTGAATTCCAGAAGCTGGCCCAACTCCCACCCCTAGGGATGAGAGGCCAGAAGAGCCAACCCTTCCCAGAATCCTCTCTGGAAGGACAGATAAGGGGGATACAGTGGTGGTCATGGATACCGCTCTGGCACCCCATACCATCAGCAGACACATAGCCAGCTGAGAAATAGACCTCACAGGGTCCTGTTATCCATCCCTCCTCCCTAGGCCATCATCATCTTTCCCCACGGCCTCTGCTGCCACCCTCTACCCTCTGTCTCTTCTGGTCCAATCTTTGACTACACAGTGTCTCCTTAAACCAGCCTCCATCCCTGGAGGGTGCAGCAGGAGGCAAACACACATTCATTCTCAGGTGACAGTTACTGTGAACACAGCAAAGGCATCACATTTGTGAAAGGCACAGACAAATAATGGTCCCTTCCTTATCCTTTCAATTTTCAGGTCATTTTTGTTGGCCTTATTAAGTGGGGAGCTTGTGGCTGTCCTCAGCATTGTTCTGTGTTCACCCAGGGAAAAGTGGCACGCAGCACACTGCTTCTGTCTTTTTCTCTGGCCACTGTTCCAGGCCTGATTGCAAACCCAGGGCCTTGGCTAGAAAATAGAGCAGATCCTTCCCACAGCTGCCGGAGCGTGGGAGTCAGGCCGCCCATCAGCCCTGGGAAGTGTCCTAGCCTGTTCCACCTCATGAAGGCACACAAGTCTATACCCTATCTTTCTGAACCTCCAGCAGGAAAACTTATCCATTCACCCACTTAGTGACACCAAGTCCTTCCCCTTGTCCAAGTCTTCCAGAAATAGTCCAAGTTTACTCGAGCTGACAGGAGTCATCTGGGGATTACCAGGGAACATTAGTCATTACCCCTCAACCCCCACATCTGGCAGACCCAAGTAGCAACTGGGGATTCTGGATTGCCATCCCAAGTAAAGGGGGAGCAACAGAAGCTTGGGGGATAAGACAGCCTCTGAAGGAATAGTATAAGACTGAATGGCATTCTCTGATCCCCAAATCAATTAGCAAAGCAAGCGTCACATTGGGGTTCCACATTTTTATCACAGAAACAGCATGATGGAAAAAAAAGGGTAGATTTCTGGATATTCCATGTGAAAAGTCAGAAAACAAAAAGAATTCTTAGAGACCACTGGGAAAAGTCATCCTAAAATACTAGAGAAATAGATACTGACATATCTGAGACATTAGAGTAGGGGTGTGCAGTCATCCTTCAGTAACCATGCATCCTGAGATGGTCTCTTACACAAGATGGCATGATACTCATCTATAACCCACACAAACCTCATATATTTAAAACATCTCTGGAATTCTTATATTACCCGATATAAAGTGAGTGCCAAGCAAATAATTATTCTACTTTACCAGAAAAACAAATCTGTGCTTGATCAGAATGGACAACATTTTTCTGACTACATGCCATCCATATGGGGCCACTGCTCTAAAGACAGTAGGGGAATCACAGAGGCTACTAAATTAAAACCTTTCCATGGGCATCACAGGGACCGCTGCATTCATGTTGCCTCATAGTATCCTAGAGGTTGCTGTGTTTGCCTAGCTTCATGGGTGATAGAGCAGGCCACATCTCAGCAGCATGACTCCAGTTGCTCAAGACCGTCCATCACTTGACATAAAATACATTGGACTGCTTCAGCAAGAGCCCCCAAGTCTTAGTGGCTCCAAACTACACAGCTTTTACTTGTCATGTATCTTTTTTACCATGTGTCAGCTGGAACTCAGCTCTATGTCCTACCCAGGTGGTTCAACCATCTTTTGATTATCTCCAGTACCTAGGGCCTAATGGGAAAACCTACTTGATATCATACATACTGATTATGTACCATATTGATGATTAATACCCCCATTTCTCCTGCAGACATAGGCTACATCTTGCATGGCATAGGCATAGGCACAGAAGGGCTGTTCCACATTGTTCACAGAGAGACAGCCAACTGTAGCCTGTGGTTCTTTCCTAATATCTGTACTCTATAAAAAAACCAGAATAAGATGCCAAATGTGAGTGAGCGTTGTGGATGAGTCTTCTAAAAACAGTAAACACAAAATGAAACAGAGCACTTATTACTGTACTGTTCAGGGAGAGTGGGTGCTTATTGACAAGTCCCAAGTCAACACACTTTGAGCTCTGTCTCCAGTATCCAAGGATCTGTGCATCATCATTCACCCTTTATCCATTTGACCATTTCACTCATCTCTATAGCTAGTAGTCTTGTACAGCGTGTCTTCCTCATCCTGTTTGCTCCCCATTCCCAAACAATACTCCACATAAAAAGCAAGAAAACAAAAATAATTCTTATGGGCCCTTGGATGAAAGCATACTGAAATACTAGAAAAATTAATGGTGACATATCTGAAATGTGACAGTAGGGCCTTGCATTCCTCATTATGACAGTCTAGTAAGTCCTAAAATTCCTTCTCCAGAGCAAGACTTTGGAAGGCTGGCCCATAGGCTTACTCCCTACCCTCTTCTTGAGGACCTTTCTCTTTACACCTGCATCAACCCTGACCTTGTTGCTCTTTCTTCTTAGCATCTATTGTAGGCTTTGACACAGAATCTCTCTGGGCCTCTCTTTTCTAATATGTAAAGCAAGGGAAGTAACAATGTTGCATTGTTGGGCTTTGTTGAAGCTTGATGAAGATGACACAATTACATGGTTAAAATGTGGAATCTGTAGTGTCCAGAGGAGGAAAACGCCACATCTAGTTCTGTGAATTATACTGCCCAGGCATGAGATAGGTGTTTATGGATGTTTTCTTCATAGGCTTCCTGCTGGCTCAAGGAGTAAAGCCAGCACCTCCCTCCCTTAAAAGCACAGATGGAAGCCAGCGGCTGTACTATGTCTAATTCATCTCCTTGTGCTGGCAATGTTGCATCTGCTTTCCCCCTGCACTTTTGAAAGCAAACATAACTCACCAGTTCCCTTTGGAGGTCAGCCTGATTTTCATATAAGGAATGTCACCTTCTCTTCTGGATGTGCCTCATAGATGCAAGAGGTTTCATTGCACACAAACATGTGGAAAGAATAAACCAGAACTCTCACCCTAGTAACTGTCTTTTCCAAGCAGAGTCCTGAGATAATGGGCTCTCTCCATCTGGCATACACGCCTGAGACAAAGAACAGGGTCATAATCCAATAGCTTGACTCCTAGATAGCTTAGCTGGGGCCATTGTAACAAACACCCTGGTCAGGATGCTTCAGCAACAGAAATCTGTTTCCTCATAGTTGTAGATAGATGGCCAGGGTCCCAAAATCAAGGCCTTGGCTGGCTGTGCTCTGAGACCTTACTCCTGGGCTTGTGGACGTATTTCCTTTTTCACATGACTTCCCATCTCTTTTTTGTCACTGCTTTGATCACCTTTTTTCATCATGACACCAATATATTGACTTAGAGCCTCCCAGATGACATCGTTTTACCTTAATAACTTCTTTTCACGTCCTAGTTAGGCTTCCGGTGTAGCTCAGTGGTAGAACATCAACCTAGCACGTGTGAGACATTAGGTTCCACCCCCACCCAGCACTACTAAAAATACAAGTGAAAAAAGTTCTGTGCCTAGATGACCACATTCTAAACACTAGGGTTTGAAAGTCCAAGATGTGCATTTGGGGGAGAACTGAGTAGCCTGTGGCACCTCCAGTCCTGAAGTTATAGCCGTTTCATTTCATCTCACGAACTGTGAACTCGCTGCTCTGCTGTCCCACCTCTACCCAGCTCCTCCAGCATCGCTCCAACACTTAGCTCTCCTGCAGGAAGTCTCTTCCCTGCCCCAGCTGCACCCTCCTCCCACATCTACCCTCTTCTCAGACACTTGCCTCTCAGCCTGGGGTCCTGTGGGAAGCTAATCTCCCAACTGGGCCCTACAATGTGTAGGAGCAGGAGGGCAGGAGATGAGATCAAGGTCTTGTGGTGTTCAGGGATGGCTAGGGAGAAAGTCGGGCCACCAAGTCAGTGTTTGAGATTTGGGAGCAGGAAGATAACCTGGGTCTATTTGTCCTTCCTGCCCCTGCCCACTCCTCTTCAGTGGGAGGGATGGTTACCACATGTTCCAGATGTCCCAAAGACTCTGCCTCCAACCCCCGGAGAGGGTCAAAAGAAAGTCCAGTAATTTCTGGGCAGAGAAAAATCACAGCTGTGACTTTCCCAGTCCTCACCCCATTTGTGCTTTGGATCCTTGCCGTCTCTTTATTGCCTGGGCCAGCTTCTCTTTGGGCTGTTGGCCTCACAGCTGTAAGAGACTAGGCTGTGGGTGAGAAAGAGTCAAAGGCGGGAGCCAATTAAGTCCTTGGGGTCTGGTATTATTTGTTTTCATCAGTGTGTCTTGGTCACTGGAGCAGTTTCTGGCACACAGGACGGCAGAAGTTCAACAGAAATTTTTGAATGCGTGAGAGAGAAGGATGAGCAAACGCTGTGTCTGACCTTTTGCGTGTCTGTGGAGATGCAGTGTCCTCTCCAGGCCCAGCCAGTGAGGGTCCCCTGAAGCACCAAGTGAAAAGACAGGGAGGGTCCACGGTGTGACTTGACCCCTGCCTGACCCTGGGTCAGGAGAGCAAGGGCAGACAGGAAGTTCTAACTACTACTGACCCAGTGAGTGTTCTGTCACTGAGCACATAAGGTAGATGCCCAGACATGAGCCAACGAAAGCAAAAGGCCTCAGAGTCTGAACCAAGCTGCCGTGGCTCTGGCTCTGGACCTAGTTGAATCCTTTTGATGTCCTCCGTTCCTAGACGCCAGTACGGCAAGAAGGCATCAATGGCCCCTCTAGCTCTGACAATCAGACTGCTCTTCACCCTTGGGAGATTCTATCCCAAGAAGGTAAGCAGTGGTCTCCCCAGAGGCATTCAGAAAGGACTGTCCAAACTCACAGGGCAGTGGGGAGCATGGGAGTCCAGATCGTGTAAAGGCTGCGGTGAGAACTAGCTTTGCCCAGACTCCCACGCCTCCGGCCAGCCCTGCAGGCCTCAGCAACACTGAGTTCTGTGGCCCCAGGGGTGCTGAGACAGCCATGAAGGCTTAATAGGGTCAAGGCCATGGCATTCTCTGGGGGAACCCAGGCTGTCTGCAGGGGCTCCAAAGAATACATGTGAAACAGTTGGAAGGCCTCTGACTGAGGCAGGAGGTGGGTTCTCAGCCACAGCCTGGATGCAGGTTCCCCGTCAAACTGCTCTTGCCTAGTCACACGCACAGTGTGTCTGTGGTGCTCACTGGAACAGTGTCCCAATCAGGCATATTCCGTTGTAGCCTATGACTTTGGCCTCTCCAGGCTGTAAGTTCTGGAAGAGAAGAGCACGTGCCCTCTGCCTGGCATGTCTGTGGGAGCAATCTTTCTTACAAAGCCTGACCTAGGTCCTTTATGCAGATTCGGAGCAAACAGTATGGAGCCAGGTCCTGGACCAAAGCAGGATCTCACACAGGAAAAGGCCATAGGCAGAGCAGCACAATAGAAACAGGTTGATGTGGGATCTTGTCTTCACCGAATTTAAAAGGGAAGTTTGGGGGCAGTTATAGGGGAAATCAGAGTTCAATCCTCTAATTTCTAATTTCCTTTTTTTTTTTTTCATGTCACAAAATGCCATTCCTTCCTTATGACTTATTTGGCATTTATAATGTGTAAGACATGGTAAAGATTCGTTAATCATCACCAAAACCTGGAATCATGCCTGCAGAGGGCACACAACTGGCCCATGTCTGTGGCGGGTACGCTCCCATTTCTGTACCAGGTGCTATTGAACACATGGAACGAAGACTTCCACCTTTGCAGAACACACATTCCAATGCAACAAAACGATAAAAAGCTAAGGAAGAGGGTTAAGCTGCGTTTCCGTAGGAGGTGACACACAGAAAACTGCAAAGTGAGGAAGTGGCCTAAGCCCTGGATGAAGGAGCCTCTGCTCAGGAGGCCTCACTGACTCGAAGGAGGGAACCATGCAGACATCTGAGGAAATGACTGGTGCAAAGACCTTGGACCAGAAACAGTAAACAGACCCGCATGCTGGAACTAAGGCAAAGACGTAAAAGCCAGAGGCGGTCCCGAGAGGCAAGGCATACAAGCCACCCACGTGCTCAACATTTTGCTTTGAGTCAAGTGAGGAGCCCCAGGAAGGCTTGGTGAAGAATTGAGTGGCAAAGGCATAAGGAGGGGCAGGCAATGGGTTGGGGAGTTGACCGGCTGCTGAGTTACTGGACCCCACTGTGGAAGAAGAAGCCAAGGGTACAGGACCTATTAGCCCTGAAAGTAATCCCTGGGCCAGGAACTTGTGACAGTAAGAGAAAGAGGTAGGCCTAAGGAGCATCACACTGGGCTCTGAGGCACTCTGAGGATGTGCAGGTTCCTGTGGAATGTCACCCCCAGAAATGTGCTGCCGACCCGCCTCATGCTGCTCACTGTGTTGTGTAGGAGAGTAGCAAAGGCTTGGGGATACGTGAGTCTAGGTCGAGGGATTGCTTAACAGACCCCACTGAGCCCGGCAGGACCCCCCCCCAGCCTCGCCCACTCCCCACAGCAAGCCTCCAGATCACCAGAGGAAACTATTGCTTCTAACCAACAGAATCCCTCAGTCCTTCTAGGGAGGCATCCAGAGGGAACACGGCAGGAGCCATGGTTCAGGAGAGAGTTGATCAATGAGGTAGGGTGGTGAGGTCAGGCCCCACACCTGGTTGTAATCAGGGTACCCAGAGCTCAGGGATACAGCTGTAGACAGATGGAGCTGGAGACCCAGAGCTGAGCCCGAGCCCTAAGACACGGAGCAAGCCCATGAAGTTCTCTGGGACTCCATTGCTTATGTATGGAGTACATAATGGGCTGAGTATTTCCAAACTTTATGAATTTGATGAAACAAGGGACCCTAGAGATAGCTCAGTGGTTAAGAGCACTGGTTGCTCTCGCAAGGGACCCAGGTTCAGTTCCCAGCACCCATATGGCAGCTCACAACCATTGGCATAGGCTATTGGGGGTGTACATTCATAGCCCTGTGTCTGTCACCCCCAAGTCCCCAAAGGAGCTTTGTGTGACCAAGCACACAGATAGCAGATGTCTAGCATGAGCACAACTTAGGGTGCTATTTCTGGACCTCTGAAAAGGACGCTTTATGCCAAGCGGAGCCATCTTTGGGGTGGGGGTTATGCGGGTGAGTACCTACCTACCTTGAACATATTCAGATATATTCAGATAGTAGGTTACATGGAGGCTTTACTGCAAGCCTGCTGGCAGAGGGGTCACATCCCATTGCCACCAGCTGTGCACAGATCATGGGGCTGGCTGCCTGTCTCCTCACCTGTGAAATGGTGACAACTGCTCAGTGGGCTCTTTAAGTGGTATGTATGCGTACACTTGAGTCCTAAAGCCGCGCCTGATGCTCAGATCATTTTTCATTGCTCAGTGAGATGTAGCCAGTCCTTGGCTGCAGGCCAGCAGATTGTGTGCCAACAAATGCCACACGGGGCCTTGGGCTAGCACTTTTCCTCTCCCCAGCCTCCGCACCACTGACCTAGGTTCTCCTGGGGACTGGTGGGTAGGGGCAAGGTGGGCCCATGTCTAGCCATCTCCCCTGGCCTGGAGGCCCTTGTAGATGCCATCCAACAGCCATGAACAATACATTCTCTGATTTGGGAGAAGATTCATTCACAGGATCATAGAGAGGTCTTTGCAGAGACACAAGATGCTAGTAGTGTCCTCAGCTGGAAAGCCTTGTCCCGGATTCCCTATGTGATCATGGGGAACCTTGAGCCCATACGGTCCAAAGGGGCCTCACCTGGGAACGGGGTTGAATAGAGTGGTGCTCGGTTCACTGAGCTCCCTGAAGGACTGTATAGGTTCTCATAGTCACACTCCAGATCTTAGGGAGAGATAGAGCCAGGAGAACTGTTTTGAACCTCGGGGCTTTTTCTTGGTACATCTTACACCCAACCACCAAGTATTAAAGGCAGAGAAATCCTTCAAGACACACACTCCTCAGCTACACAGAACCCAGACAGACTGTCTTCTCCCTGCTCAGGCACCATCATCCTGTCATGCAGGCTTGTCCTTCAAGAGCGCAGCCTCGCAGAGACCCAGCCTGGTTGGAGAGTGGGGTGCTGAGGTGTGGGGAGGGGAAGTGAAAGGGAGCATATAAGCAGACACTTGGCACTGGGCAGTTGCTGGCCTAATAAGAGCTGGGCTTTCTCCTGTCCGTGCCTCTACACCAGGCCTTGTCCCCCCCAGAAGTCCCAACTCCCAGCAGAGATGCCTCCCCCAGCTTCTTCCGGGAGCCTGCTCTGTAAGCAGGTCTTGTGGTAGCAGCCTCAGCCTTAATTTTAGTTCGGGGCTGGGTAATTTCCCGTGATTACAGGCCCTGTCAGTATAGCAAGCACTCCAGCTGCTAGCAAGCCAGCAGGCCTCATCAGAACAGGGCCAGGCACATGCTCATACATGTGCCTCACCATTGAGGACACGCATGCCCTCTCATGTGTGTGCACTCGCAAACATTTTCACACTCACGCATGCACACTGATACATGCAATCTCACATACACATGCACACTCACATGAACTTTCACCCTATTCAGGACCAGGGTTCTCAGCCAAGCTGTGTGTACACTCCCTGTGCCGGGTTCATCCTACCACAGAGTTCTCTATGCCACACACGTATACAGTATCTTCTCCCCCATCCCCATAGCAAATGATGGTTCTGACAACAAGGACAGAGACAATGGAGATACCGGGGGCTTTCTCTTCTGGACTTCCATTTTCCTGCCAACATCTTCCATCTCTCCCTCCCAGGCTAGCTCTAGAAAGCAATGCCCTGCCTATCCCATTTCCCATAAGCACTGTGTGCACATGCTTGTGAGTCATTGGACCTGTGTGTCATTGGACGTTGTTGGTACTTCCATGGCTTGATTGTGTCCCACAAATAGCATGTACTGGAAGACCCCAGGTGACAGAGTTAATGTTGGGGAATCTTTAAGAAGTCAAACCACACGGCACATAAGTCAGAACCACTTCTGGGAGGAGCTAATGCTGATACTGGGGGATGAACTGATTCTCAAGAGAACAGGGTGCTGCAGGTTCCTGACGTACAGGCTCCCCTCCTGATTGGCCTCGTGGTATCTCCCTCCCCCTTCCACAATGCTCCCAGTATGATGTATACACCATAAGTTGAGACAGCCTAGAGGCCTGAGATGTTGACCCCACCCCTCGGGCATCTAGACATGTGAACTAATTATGTGTCTGGTGATTATGAACCACTCAATCTCAGGTATTTTGTCATAGCAACACAAAACAGCTTAAGATAGACATCTGCTATGGATCATGGCTGTGACCCCCTCCATCTGTGGAGGTTTCATATTTGTGAATTCCCTGCTGTCTAACTACACTTTCACAGTCATTCTCAAATGTATGAGTGGCTTGACACATTGTGCCTAGCCAGACGAGCGGACTCTCTGCTTTCTTGTTCCAGGTTCCATAATTTTAAAAAAGAAATGCTACATCTGGGAGGTGACAAGGTCTGTTTTGTCCCTATTACATGGGTTGTGAAGGACAAGAGGGTCTCAGTTTAGAGGCTACAGGCAGCCTGGTGCAACATGAGATGGCTTATACATGGAAAGCAGCGGCAAGAGGGTGAGTTAGGATACCCTGGTTACACTGATTTGGATGGTCCTGATTGGTTGCCTGGCTGGGCTGGGAAGGGAGGGTGTACAATGACTGCTGAAGTATGGGAGAAATGCTGGAAGAAAAGCCACCATTTGTGGAGCTGGGAGCCAGGCCGGAAGAGCTGAGTGACCCTTTGTGGGACATCTAGTGGGACAATCCCAGGTGCAAACTTGAGTTTGGGGACCACTTGGGCAAATCTGCTGTGCCCTGTGAGAGGCCTATCTGCCAAGGCTTCCTAGGCCCTGCATGGCATCCTGGAGCCTTGTTCTCCATCCTACCACTCTCTCCAGGTAGATTCCTGTGCCCCAGCACTACAGAGCCCAGCCTTGAGCCACTCCTGTACACAGACAGTCACTGAGAGACCCAACTGATGAACACTCAGGCCTGCCTTCTTGCCAGCCCCCTTCCCTGGCTTTCTCCCCTCAAGCCCATCCCAACTGCAGCTTCCAAGGGGGCGTGGACAATGGGCAGTCCTGTGACTTGGCCTATCTGATATGTGATAAGCCCTTGATGTGGAAAGGTTGGCTTCAGAGGAAACCACACAGCCAGGCTGCTGGCTTAGTGGCTGAAGGCCTTCAGTGAGAAGCTGGAGAACGAACGTGAGAAACCTTCATACTCCACCCAGCCTGCTCCCATCTGCTTACCTCACATCATGATATCCAAGGCCACTGGATGTCTGGGAGGGACTCTGTGAAGGCCATCTGTCCAGCAAGAGCCCAGAGCTACACATGCCAGAGCCACGCCCATCAGAGCTGTGGACCATGCCGGTGCCATGGCGATGCCATCTCAGCCAGCCTTTCCCAGCCTGGTAACCATGGGAATGTTCTCGGGGCTGCGGCTGCTTATGCAATGCCTCTGAGGGAGGGAGGCTGACAGACCCACCTACTTTCTGCAGGGAAACCAGAGCCCCAAAGTCTGTGAACATGTATGTCACCCACCTGAAACACCCCACTGTGGGGCAGGGCAGGTGAGAAGCCACATATTCTTAATCATGTACACAACACCCTGCCTGGGTTAGAATGGCCCTGAATGGGGAAGAGGGGACAGGAAAGAGAAAGCGGGGGGAGGGGGGAGGAGAGGAAAATTCTAACTAGCTAATAGTTGGCTGTCTGCATGCAGGAAGGCTCCAGCCACCTCTGGCAGCCCCAGGGCCCAGATGTTTGGTATCGCAGAGGCAGGACAGCTGCTCTATGTGCTATTCTGGTTTCATTGCCCTGAATCTGGGAGCTGGGGCCTCCTAGAGGGAAGAATGAAGAGATGAGATGAGCATGGGTTTGACAGACAGCCAGAAAGAGCAGTGTCCGCAGGAAGAGGTTCATACACGAGTGAGTCAACCAGAGCCGACTGCGAACAAAACAAACCTAACCCTACTGCTTCTTGTTACGTTCCAACGCCACAATTTATCGTCAAGGTCTCCAGGGCCCGAGGCTCTGGCAGCCCCTGAAACTGCAGGGTAAAGCCATCACTAGTGGCATCCAGGGACACAAGTCCAGTACATGGGCTTCTTACAGCAATTGCTGCTTCTCCTCCCTGGTCCTGCCTTTCTCTGCGTGCCTCACCCCCATGCTAAGTCCCACTCTTGAGGTTGCTAGTCTTCTGCGGGACCCCCGAAGTTCAGGAGTCACGTTCCACTGAACCCTCAAGCCCCAGCCTTCATCTTGGCTGACAGCAATGCCCAGGCTAATGGTCAGCATCTGGCCTAGCAGTGCCCTTTCTCATTGTCCCCAGAGGCCCCCTCAACTTCAGTCTCCACTTTCACGCGTTCAGGACCCCTGGAAGCAGCTGCATGCTGCTCCAACAGTGCCCTAAAGCCTACTGTGTCTATAAGACCTCATCTCCTCCCAGGGTGCCTCCTCAGTACTCTGGTCCACCCTTCACCAAACATCCCAGCTCCCTTCCCATTTAGTCAGCATCCTTCCCCTTAGCTCCATGTCCACTGCATAAGCTCTCTTACAAATGTGCCCAAGCCTCGTTCTCCCTGTCTCTGAGAAAGCCTAATCCCGCCTTCTCTAGTTGAGGCACCCACATTATTAATAATGACTGGCAGTCCCCATGTGCCCTGCCCTTCTGCTTTGTGTCCTCCAGATACTACCATTTCCCATCTCCACACTTCACAAGACCCAACCTACTATCTGTTCCTACCGCCCCAACTCCAGCCAACCATGAACCTTGCTATCATGGTGGATTAGGAGCAGCTCACCTTCCTTTACTGCCCCTTGTCATACCAAGCCTCACCTGCCTCTGCTATTACCTCTAGGTAAATACCCTCTTCCCAGCTGTGCCCTAATCTGTGCTCCTTGTCCTCCTAAGTCCCCAGCCTTCTTCCCTTGATTGCCTCACACCCCCAGCCGTCAGAGTTCCATCTCCATGAACGGCATTCGTGTCCTATTCCTCACAGCCAAGCACAGACACAGCCGCTTGGCTCCATTTGGGACCCAGAATTGCCTCCTGTTACCCAGGATGCTCCCTCTGTCCCAGGCACACCTCAGCCAGGAGCTGCCACATACACTGCCCCCACTTTCCCACGGCCCATTCACTTCTCAGTACCCTTCTGTCTGGCTCCCACGTCTGCCAGTCCCCTGCCAAATCTGCTCTTGCTATGTGCGGTGCTGCCAAATCCTGGATGCATCTCCAGCCTCCTCTTGAAAGCCTGCTCAGCAGTGCTCAGACCCTTCGCCAGAAACTCCTTGCCACACTCTTTGTTTGGCCCCATGATTCCACGTTCATCTGCTTTCCCTCCCACCTCTCTGGCTGTTCCTTCTCAGCCTCCTCAGGAACTCGGGCTTCTCAGTCAGGCCCGGGAGGAAGTCGTTCCTCATAAGGTGGCTTTACCCCTGCTCTTGGAGTTGAAACCCAGTCATATTCCAGGAGCCACCATCCCCCAATTCCAACAACTCCCTGCAGCCCACCGGCCTATCATCTGCATGTCACCGGAGGTTTCACGGCTATAAAGATGCA
This sequence comes from Cricetiscus sungorus, assembly GCA_030556225.1. Taxonomy (NCBI): domain Eukaryota; kingdom Metazoa; phylum Chordata; class Mammalia; order Rodentia; family Cricetidae; genus Cricetiscus; species Cricetiscus sungorus. Next base: position 44,122,473 of record JANBXA010000731.1, on the reverse strand, counting down.
CAGATTAAGATACATGGGATGAGGATAAAATATGGGTTATATATTTTATTCTGGGAGAAGTCACACGAGAAACCAATGATCCGCAAGTTCCGGCTCCAAGGATCCGCACCCAGGCTGCTGACTGTGACCTGACCAGAATCAAGAGAGCAAACTGGGTTCTGGGACCCCAGACCTAGCCTCTCACAGGTCTCGTCCACAGCACCTGCGCGTATGCCCCCCAGTGGGCGTGGTCAGTGCAACAGATGGGGGCTGGGTGGGTATCTCACTACACAGCTACCCCTATGGATCTGCTCAGACAGACTGCCACTGTCCTTTAGAACTCTCTCTATCTCTGCACACACCAGGAAACCCCTGAGAAAGTTTGCTTACATGTTAACTTCAATTGTTGAAACCTTTTGAGTCTGTCCTTGTGTTTTATTTCACCTCCCTGGTTGGAACCCACGATTTGAACCTCACTGCTTTCCGTAGAGGTCTTTGCCTGAAATTCAGTCTGCACACACCAGCTTGGCCAGGGGGTGGGGCGCTATTTTAAATGCATAACCTGCATTATTTCATACACGGTGGAAGCTCTTGGGATAATACCTCTCTCTCTTGGCTCTCCTGGCACTTTGCTATCTGGGTATGACCTGGCTTGCCCCACTGTGGTCTTGGTCACCTTCCCCCTTTACTCATTGAAATTCATCCGCTGTACCTCTCTCCAGACCCCCTCGGTGCCAGGCTCCTCCCAGCCACAGGGCCTTTGCACATATGGTTTCCTCTATCTGGGCTTCTCCTAGCCAACTCTTATTCACAGCCTAACTCAGGTAAGACATGCCTGCCCACGAGAAGCCTTCAAACAGGAACAGCAGTGAAACATCTCCACACCAGCTTTGGTCCTTCAGAGCCCTGTTCTCGCCACATTTGCTTTTCTTTTGCAGACTCACAGCTAACACAGTCATTAGAGCGGCCATTTGTCTCCCTGTGCTGAACTTCTGTTGCATTAGTGATTGGCTTGCTACACAAAGAAGACCCTGCCAGGGTGCTAGCTACAACCCACTGTCCCAGCCCTGCTGAAGTAAGGTGGTAGTGTCAGGACCTGTACAACAGGTCTGGGGTTCACCATCCTCTATATGCTTCCTTGAAGCATGGCTCCCAGCACTGAAATCAGACACACTCTTTAGTCTTGTCACCTGGACGACCGCTGTGTGGCCCAGCCAGATGGGTTCTAAGAGACATAGTTAACCAAGCACTTTTTCCCTAGTCATCCCTCCCTGCCTTCACCTGTACCCTCTGCTCTAATCATCCACATCCAAAATGGCTGTTCTCACATCTAGCCCCAGCTCTATCCACATTCCTAGGAGGGGAGGAGCCCAAGCACCAAGGAAAGTCCCTCCCTCTTTCCTCTCCTCCTTCCACCCTTTCCTTTCTTTCTGCTCCATACCAAACTTCTCTCAGGACCTGAAGAGCGGTGCCTGAGAGGAGCATGCGGATTGAAGAATGTAAAAGACTTTTCCCCCAAAGAAGCCAGGTCCCCAGGAAGTTCCCTGTGGCCTGACCCTTGCACAGAGACCCCATGGGACACTGATTCTCCTGTCTCCTCTTATTCAGTATTTACTTAGCAAGGCTCTCCTTCTGCCAGGGCCCTCCCTCCCTGCCCTTCTTCCAGCCCTCTTGGACTTGCTGAGCCCCAAGCCAGACCCTGGGAGTCCTCTGTCCCTTCCCACATCAGGATCTTCTCCAGGGAGTACCAACGGCCCAGGTCCCAATCTTGGCCACAATTCTTATGCCACCTGGTGGCCAGGATGAACATTGCTTTTTCTCTTCCCCAAGTGTCCTTTCCAGACGCAGGTTCTACCAGCCAAGGGAAAGCCAAGATTCCCAGAGAGGCAGTTTGCCAGGCAAGAGATCTGTAGTGACCTTGTATGTGCAGATATATTCTAAGTCTCCAGAGCCCTGTCACTGAGTATATTAAAGAAGTGGCGAGAATTTAAATGAAAATAAAAGGGACCACGAAGTAACCAAAATTATGCCAGATGCATAATTCCCAAACACAGTGTTTCCACCATAGCTGAGAGCATAAGCTTCATTAGGTAAGTACTACCTAGGTAAGACAATAACGAGCATGTACTGCCACTAACCATTAACTAGCAACTAACTTCCCATTAACCACTAATTCTCAGCACTAATATTGACTGACACTAGACTCTTAAGTGCTAAGGCTAACTAGCTGCTCATCACTAATTTACCACTAAAGTTAACACTAACTGAGCTAACACTGGCCATTAACCAATACCACTGCAATAACTCTACCAACAGTGCCAACACCCATCCGAGTGTTAGTGAAAGATGTTTCCATGGGAACAGTGCAGAAAATCTACTACATTGCCATCATCATGCAAGAAAGCTACATTTGATGCATGAATCCTGGGCCTAGGAGAGTTGACTCTGGAAGTCTCTGTTCATTCTGAATCCCACCCCCTTTCAATGTTCATGAAGAAGTTCATGAAAGAGTTTGTCACCACAGATATTTACTTTAAAAAAAAAAAAAAGAGGAAGGAGTAGAAAGAGCAGGATGAAGAAGATGGGAGAGGAGGAGAGGGGAGAGATAAGGGAGTAAAGAAGAAGAGGAGGGTGGAAAGAGAGAAGGAGGAAGAAGAAGGCTTCACCAAACACAGGTTCATAAATAACCATCAGCTAAATGGAGGACATCATAGAGAATTTACAAACTCCATGTCAAGAAAAAAAAAAAAAAAGAGTCTGTCAGTGTCCTGCAGCAACATTCCCTTCTCACTGTGGCCATTTTATCGCCACCAGTAATGTGTGAGTTCCAATCTCTCCACATCCTTACCAACATTTGTTATTGTCTAGTTTTCTTCATTGCCCTAAGCATGACCGTATCTCTGTGTGGATTTATCTACATTTTCCTAATGACTACCGAAACTGACCATCCATCTATGTGATTATTGTCTTTGAATATTATTTTTAAGCATAAAGTGAAGAAGCAAACTGGCAAATGTCTTATGACACCAAGATGTTTCTGAAATGCAGAGGGAAAAAAAACTTTCAGGAAACGAGATGACTTAGGGATGTATGTCTTTGTGTATGAATCTAGCTGGCTTTTATTTTATTTGTAACCCTTTCTGTATGCCCCAAATGGTGGTAATAATTGTTAGCCACTTAGGTAATCTCAGACTAAAGGCAAGGATGTACAGTGGCTTTCAGACAAGACCACACTAATTTTGATATTTACCTGCCACCTGCCAAGGCAGGAGCCTTGTAGAAGGGCTTCATGGGCTTCATACAGCTGCATCAACTCAGGAGCCCTCCTGGATGTGAGAGGAAAATGTCATCCTCCTCCATCAGACACACCTGCGCACCAGCCGACTAGCCTCTCTGTTCCCAGTACATAGGAAAGGAAGACTGGATAGGAAAGCCTGGATAGACGCAAAGGATGAGCAGATCCTTCCTACAAAGCAGGATCACAGGGCATCCCAAAGCCACTAGCAAAGTCTGGAACAAAGGAGATGCCACCTGCCATCAGCCCAAGTGGGCAGGGGCTAGAACAGTGGTTTTCAACTTCCCTAATGCCGCCATCCTTTAAAACAATTCCTCATGCTGTGGTGATCCCCCAGCCATCAAATTATTTCCATTGCTTCTTCATACCTGTAATTTTGCTACTGTCATAAATCATAATGTAAATAACTGATATGCAGCCCCTGTGAAAGGGTAATCTGACCTCCAGGGGGTCACAACCCACAGGTTGAGAACCACTGGGCTAGACAGAAGGAGAAACCCGAGCTCTTAGGACAGCAGGACAAGGAGGGGAGGAGGGCCGTGCAACGGGGGCAAGGCTTCCGGCTAGGGTGGAGCTGGGCCCTGCAGAGCATGGCTGCCGTGGTACACCAAGTAGAAGAGGAGTTGTATGCTGACACAACACTGCATACTTCTTCCTGTCCTAATTAAGCCCCCACCCCATCAGTCAGCGAACAAGGCCCTGAGGACAGCGGCTGCTCTCTTCCTCCTTCTCCTGCCAAGAAGCGAGGTGGAAGATGGTGGAGGGTGAGGATGTGTGCGTTGAGTGAGGGCAGTTGGCAGTAGGTTCAGACATAGAGGGACATGCATTAGTATCTGAATGGGAAATAGCGCCATAAGCTCATATGTTCGAACACCTCATCCCTCGATAGCACGGTCGGTGGGGAGTGGAGGGCTGTAGGAACTTCAGAGGGAGACCTTGTGGAAGACATTGGTCACTGGAGAATGGGATTATGGGTTACAGCCTGGCCTGATTCTCGTTCTGGCCGAGCCCCTGCCTTCCTGACTGTTGGTGCAATGAAACCAACTGTCTCCCAACCCAGCTGTCCCAGGTGAGACCTGTTTCCCCCAGTTCTCTTTCCCTTAAGTTGCTTCTTTCCGGTATTTGTTCATGGTGACGAAGAAAGGGACAAAACCAGGAGAACAAAGGAGAAAGCTGTGAAGCTGGGGGCTCCCCACCTCTCCTCAGCAAGACAGAGATCCCAGCAGTTTCCACACCAAGCCCAGCAGGCTAACAGGCACAAGGGCTGTTCACGCTTGTTTGACACCAGGGAAAAGGACCAACAGAGGGCTGCCACTTTACACCCATCTAGCTTGTAAACATTAGAAGGAAGGAGAACGCCAAATGCTCACGCGGCTGCAGGGATTGCCAAACACCCAGGGCTGCTAGGGTGCTGATTCACAAGCCCAGCCCGCAATCTGGCTCTACGGAATCATACGCGAGGGAGGGGGGATGACTGATGCCCCAGGGCTCTCTTCCTGGTGTGAGTCCCAGAGAAAAGCTTGTCTTACAGTTCTTGGAAGGACAGGCAGATGGGTGCTCACCTAGAGGGAGGGCGACTGGGTAACCCCTGGGCAATGGCGTCAGGTGGCACGGTACAATCAAAACAGGAGACCAGATGTACACCCAGCAATGCAGCGGAGTGCTTAAAAGCACAGTGCTGGGGGAAAATGCTAGCTAGCAGCAGGATGAGACACATAATGGATAGCATTTATTTAAATTCAAATGCAGACACGTGGCACACTCCACATTTGCAAGACACATAGAAATGCAAAGATTCACATCTTGGCCTATGGGAGGAGGGGGATGGGAGAGGGGGTTAAGACAAAAGAGAGTGCTTTTACAAAATAAATAAAACATGAGAATTCTTGTAGAGACAAATAGTGATAAGGCAGCTGGAGCCAAGGGGTGAGGATGCACCGGAAGTGCAAATAATGGCTGCTAGAAGGGCTCCCTTTTGGAGCCACACTGACTCAACCACGGATCATTCACGCGCAAGCTTATTGGTTTCTCTGGGCCTTGGGCAATAGCCCTAGATGGGAGGAAAGAACAGATGGGGGCAGAGACAGTAACTGAGAAAGGCAGACATTGAAGAACAGGGACCTAGAGAAAGCAGATGCAGAGAACAGGAGGAAGCACCGCCTTGTCCAAGATGGCATGGCAGTTTAGGTACAGGGAGTAGGGTCAACTGGTGATGGCTGGCCTAGCACTCCGAGGTCAGCACCTTCACTCTCGATCGGGGAGGTGTGGTCCACTCCGTGCAGGTCCGACGAGCCGGCAGAAGTTCAGGGTCATGGCCATACCATTTGCGTGAAATTTCCGTCCTCACCTCCACAGACAAGGGAGAGAAGGTTAGAAAGGTCCCACTGCCACTCCTCATCTGGACCCCAGAAGACTAAAGGTGCTGGGAGAGATGATGTGGGAGAAACAGTGCAGGCAGGGAAAGCCTGGTCAAGGGCCCTGCCGAGTACAGCCTCTGGACGACACTGCTCCCTCCTTCCTTGGAGTACTGGCATTTGCCTTTAACACCTTCTCTTTCTTTCAGCACTGCTGTATCTGAGGCCACTGGATCACATGGGTGCCCTCTGTGCCTCCTGGCCCAGTTACCAGATGGTCCTCTCTGAGTGACTTTGATCAGCCCTTGTCTTAAGGTTCAAGTCCTGGAGGCCAGTGACTATGACTGAAAAGAGAAAGCTGGGAGGAGGGACTGGGGCAGTCCATGTCCCTGTCCATGTCCGTGCCCATGTCTGTGTCCATGTCCCTGTCCATGTCCGTGCCCATGTCTGTGTCCATGTCCGTGTCTGTGTCTGTGTTCGTGTCTGTGTCTGTCCATGTCTGTGTCTGTGTCTGTGTCTGTGTCTGTGTCTGTGTCTGTGTCTGTGTCTGTGTCTGTGTCTGTGTCTGTGTCTGTGTCTGGCTGAGGGATAGAGGGAGAACAGAGACATTCTGCGTGATAGCTAATCTGGGGCTATATGAGAGAGAAAGGGGACACTGGTTCCTGTTCTGGGAAGAAAGAGCTTCCCAGAACTGCCCCAAAAGTAGAAAGTGCAATTGAAAGGAAGTGAGTTCCCTTTTACCAAAAGTAAGTGACACTCATGTCCAACTAAAACAGATCCCCTGACAATTTGCTCTCTGTATGAACTCCTTGCCCAGACTGAACTCACCTCAGTGTGGTTGCTTGTTACCCCACCCTCTTCCAGGGCTCCCAGGACCCTTGGGACTGGGATGGGCAGGTTAAAGGAGGGATGGAAGGAAGGAGAGAGAGAGGAAGGAACAAAGGAAGGAAGGAAGGAAGGAAGGAAGGAAGGAAGGAAGGAAGGAAGGAAGGAAGGATTTTCTCAACAGTAGAGAAATAGAACAGGAGGAGTGGCCAGGTCTTGGCCAACCAAACACCCATCAGGAGGTTCTATGACCCTGATTGTGCACACTGCAGAGTCCTGGGGGTCTGGACTTGGGTGCATTTTCCCTGTCTCCACAGCAAGGCTTTCATAAGAGGAGAACCCACAGCGTCTTCGGGGTGACTGTCTCCTCTCAGCAGCCCGCCTTCTCCTGTTGTCTCACGTGTGTCGTGGCCTCTGTTCTGTCTGTTTCCCTGACCTCTGCCTCAACTTCTGGAATCCGAGTCTCAATTCCCTTTCTTCTGGAGTTTTCCTGTTTCCTGTTCTTCTCTGGCTCTTCCCTTCTCTGCATCTGATGCTTTCTTCCAGTTCCTTCTATATCAATATCTGTCTTGGCTCCTGTCTTTGATCTTTCATTATCTGTCCACCAACCGATCTACGTTGTCCTCCACCCTTCCCTGGCCCCCGAAAGACCTCTTCCATCTCATGACTTGGTGGTAGCACCTATCCCAGAGCATAGGAGGGATGTGTACAAGGTATTCAGAAAGTATTCAGGTTCGAATTGATTCAGGAGCTCAGGGCGTGCTCCGACAAAGGATCATAAGAGTGGAGAATTATGGGAGTCAGCCTAGCTGGGATTTACAGGGCTAGGGCTAAAAAAAAAAGAAGACTGGGGAGAAAATCTACTTGTTGGGTAAAGGTGAGCCATTGGGAGGAATACATACCTCTTGGTTGAGGAAGCAGTAGAGGACAGCAACAATGAAGCCCTGAGAAATAAAAGAGGAAGGAAGGACACTTTGGCCTGACCTTGGAATGTGGTAGTCTATTGTTTTCTCATCACTCATCACTCACTATGCACCATACATACCAAGTCATGCCTGACTGGGTTGTATAAACAGCCCCATCTCACTGTGCATCTTTATTTTTGAATCTGTATTGATGAGTACACAATCTGATACATGATAGGTACTCTGTTGAAAAGACAAGATAGATGAATAAATGTATGGATGAATGGACATATGGGTAAGAGGAAGGAAGGACAGATGGGTAAGTGGGTGGACAGATGGATGGATAGACAGACAGATGGATGGGCAGGTCCATGTAAAGAAGGATGACCATATGGCCAAGTGGACTGAAGGAAAGAAGAATAGAAGGAAAGATTGACATGTGGATGGATGATAGTTGAGAATATAGGTGGATGGATGGATGGGTGGATAGATGTATAGAAAGAAGGAAGACAGATAGATGATAGATGAATAGATGGATAGGTAGGTGGACATAGGACAGAAGGATAGATGAGTAGAAAGAAGAATTAATGGATAGGCAAGTAGGCTGAAAGAGAAGAAATAATAGATATATGGATGGATGGGTGGATGATAGATGTAAGGATGGATTAAGAGTGGGTGGAATAATGCAGGAGTGAGTGGGCCAGGTAGAAGGAAGGAGGAAGAAAGGAAGGGAAGAAAAGAAAGAAAATAGATGGAAAGATGGAGAGGTAGGTGGGTAGATCAATCAACTGTTAACAAATGATGAATGAGGAAGGAAAACATAATCAATGGGTAGATAATAAATGATGGATGAATGAGTAGGTGGACGGATAGGTAGGTGGGGATGACGGGAAGGAAGAAATGGTGCTGAATTGAGAAGGATAACAGATGATGGATGGATGGGTGAGTGAGTAGGTGGATGGATGAATACATGGGTGGATGGATGAATAGCTGGGGAATAGACAGATGAATGTATGAGTAGAGAGATAGAAGGGTAAATGGACAGATGGACAGATGGTTGAATAAATGGATAATTGAACAGATGATGTGTAATAGTAGGCCTCACCCTAACATGAAGTTAATCAAGGCCTGCTGCCATAGTCCTTGGAAGGAAGGAATGCCTGTGTGGGGTGGGGTCTCACCTGGAAGGAGCCCAGTCCCAGCTCCAGGGGTAGGCGAATGCCAAGGCCAGCACTGTCAGGCAAGAAGTTGAAGATGATGTAATGAATCCCAAACAGCGGGATAAGGAGAAGTGTTGACTTGGAAAGTCGCCTTGGAAAGGACAAATTCTAGATTATGAGACTGCCCACCATTATCCACCCTGGAGACTGTCCTCCTGACAAATCTCTGGGCTTCTTTACTTTAAGGTCCACACCAGTGTTGTTACCATGCAATTATTTCAGCTACTCCAGAATCTATATACATCTTTCAAAGTCTGGCCCTTCCAGGAAGCCTACTCTAATTCCCCTTTCCCCCATCTAGATATAATCTCTTCCTCCAGGCCCCCATAGACATAGTTGCAGCACTTGTCAGCCATTTGCCATGGTAACTGGCAGTTTTGTGTCCCACTTTCCTGTACTGTGATCTCATGGGAGGCAGGTGCCAGATCTGTTGTCTCTCTAGGGGACACAAGGAAGAGGACAGGACCAGGGTAATAAATAGCTGCCAGATGAGACAAAACAAATGTCATTCCCTGCAAATGCTTTCCATGAGGGTTCCACAAATATATACCACACACACACACACACACACACACACACACACGTGCACACACTCACGCATGTACATGTATATGCAGACACAAACACATGCACAGTACCAGTACTGAGCCCGCGTGTGGAGGCCACCCTGCGCAGGCTCCAGTTTCCTCAGCAGGATGCAAATTATATTGAGAAATAGCCCAAAGTTCACCTGGAAATGAGGCACAGGAAAGTCGGTGCAAAGGTCAGAGGCAGCACTAGGGGGCCTAGGATTATTAGCCCAGCCCCTTTGGTGACTAGGAACCTCAAGCCTGTGAAATACAAGTCAAAGGAAGATTGGAGGCTCTCCTCCCTCTCCAGCCCTGGCAGCAATGGTGAGAGTTGGGTCTGGTCACCCACCTCCCAGTGTCACCCAGGTCAGTTTCTCTGCTGGGGAGAAATCACACATTCACAGGAGCAATGCCCTATCAGAAGAAGGAGCAGCTGAGTGCTCACCTGTAGGCACCATCCACTACTACTTATCACCCAGCAAGAGATGCTCACCTGTAGGCACCATCCACTATCACTCACCACCACAGCAAGAGATGCTCACCTGTAGGCACCATCCACTATCACTTACCACCACAGCAAGAGATGCTCATCTGTAGGCGCCATTCACTACCACTATCACCCCAACAAAAGATACTCTGCAAGCCAGACACATGAAAACTAGAAAACAGGTCTAGGATCTGACAAACCAATCAGGGAGTGTGGCCCACAGAGGCTGTCAGAGAAGCTAGGTACAAGTTTTTTAATTTCCTTCAGGTAGTCATATCACCACCCACGCGGGACCATGCAAAGAAACCTGGATGCTATCTGAATAAAGCAAAGGACATTGGCCTCAGAGACTGACCCCAACAGAGAGGACTATGGGCCCTTTGATGATCCACCAGTAGAGGGAGCTGTCGTCTAGGTCCCAGCACCTGGGAAGAAGACAGCCTGTGCTTGAAGGCGCCCCTTTCCTGCAGTGGTGATGCACCTCCTCAACATACATTCTAAGGTTTCTGTGGGCCTCTCACACCTAGTGCTTAAGCCTTCAGCTTAGCTTTATCACCCTCTGGCCTGATGTTCTGTCTCTGCCTTTCCATAGGAGAGCCCCAGTGAAGGCTGGTTGATGCTTCTCATTCTTATCCACACATTTCCCTTCCTGTAAAAGGCCTGCTCAGAGCTGCTCTCCTGAAATACACAGCTCCGACAGCCTCTTCTGCCTGAGCTCCTGCCCCCTGCCCCCTCTGTGCTATGAGCAGCCTGTGACACTCCAAGTCCCATCCTCCTCCTCCCTCTTCAATGGTCTGCTACACGCTGTGCTGGCAGCATGGGGATGAGGAAGTTGCTCTACTCACGCAGTGTCCTCGAAAGCCAGTTTGCAGCCCACCCAGGTACCAGTGCATAGCACAGGGAGCCCTGTGGGAGAGACAACACTGGGGTGAGTAAGTGCCTCCCCCTGCATCCTTTGCTTTGAGTGTAACCCCACCACCACTAGTCTGTTAGCCAATTGTAGACAGCAGTGGTGGGGATCAAGCAATGGCTTGGGGAGATCTGGTCTACCTCCCAATGCTCAGTACAGGACTATGAACTGTCCCTCCCCTCCCTGGGCTTCAGGGACATGCACAATGAGAAAGACCTCTTTATGAGCTCCCTGGGACTTCCTAGCCTCCACCTCGCCAATGATCCCTTGATACTTACCCCAGCCAGCAAGAACCAGCCACCAAAAAGCTGGTTTGGACCTGGGCGATGTGGAGGCCAACAGGCAGCTCAGGTAGACAGCTTCTGCCAGCAGCCAGCTGAAGTTGGTCATGGTGGCAAAGTGGGAGATGGCCACAGAGACCTTACACAGGATCTGGAAGCAGGAGAATGATGCTTCAGAGATTTGGCCCCCACTTCAGACCCCATTGGGGCTCTTTCACGACACTGAGACCCAAACCCTCAGGTCCCCTCCACTCTGGGCTGGACCACTCCATTTCTTTGGCTTTCCCAAAAGGAATTTGACAGCATAATTGTGATGGACAGAGGACATACACGTTCATGTGTACCCTCTCTGTGAAAGGAAGACCTCCAGGATCTCTCATGGCCTTGTCTCGGGGTCACTGAGACCTGCTGTTTCCCCTGCCATATGCCTTTCCTAAGCGGAAATTCCTCTTTAGAGTGATAACCATGGCCTGGTTATCCATGCACAGCCCTGATCTACGAATATAGGATGCTCTCATCATGCATGTGACCATCTGCCTTGCTCCCTTACCTACCTATGTGGGCCATAGTACAGCCCCTGAGTGGCTCTATCCATTCCCTGACTGTGTGCCTGGGTGACCTGGCCATCTGCCCCTTGTTAACAAAATGGGATTAAAGTGAGGCTTTCAAGACATTTTAAGATCAAAGGAGATAATACATGTAAAGTACTTGGTGTGCTGCCCAGCCTACATAAGTGTACCTCACATTTAGTAATTAATTCGTTAATTAAATTAGACCACTTGTTGCTCTGGGGAGTCACTTGTCCATTCATTTCCAGAACACTTTCAAAGACCTTGAACTCCAACCCATTCAGTTTCCTTTCGTTTCCTCTCCTCTCCTTCCCCTGCCCCTCCTTGTACAACTTCCAGTTCGGTGGCTCTGCCCCAGACTCCCCTACCATTGCGAGCTTCCTCCTTGTCTGTCCACTGGTGAGCAGCTCCAAGGCCACCACCTCCTCCTTGAAACCCTTTTGTTGTCTTAGTTCTCAGCTTTCTCTACCCACCAGTCCCCAGATGTGGGTGCTTCCTGTCCCCTAGGCACTTCTGGAAGAAGGCCCTTGTATACTCATTAAAGGCAATGAAATGGCTGGCTGGGCACAAGAACTGCTGTGGCCAACTTAGATGGGAGTGTGGAGGAAAAAGGAATGGTGGCCTGGCAACAGGGAACAGCTTAGATTGACACTGTGATCTATGAATGTGGGGGGGGGGAGGATTGAGGCTTCCTTCAACTGTCACTGGCCATGATGGGTACAGGGTCAGCCTGTGTGGCAACAGGCAGGCCTGTTCAGGCCTATGCTCTGCCCTTTCCCCGCCCCAAGCCCCTCCAGCCACAGCCTTTACAGTGGACAAGCCGCAGTGGTCCATGCTATCACCCTGGAAGAGGGCAGCATCCTTCAGGAACACAGCGCTGGCCTTGAGGATGAAGGTGGCAAACAGCTGCATGTGGATGTAGTTCCGTGGGCAGTGGAGCCTCCTGAAGGGACAGGAGAGACGGATAGAGGGCTCTGGCTGCAGAAGAGCTTCCCGGGCCTGTAATGGACCTGGCATGGCCAGGGAGCTAAGCAGAAGTGAGCAAAGCAGCCAACACCACATCAAATAAAATCAAACCCAAAGAACTGAATAGAAGTGAACCTAGTGTGTCAGTCTGACCCCCAAGGTCAGCAGGCTGGCATCCTCCTGGGCTCAGTTCAAGTACAGGAACAAGGGACTGTAGCCCACCCTCCAGATAGCTCTGTAGTTGTGTATACAGAGGCAGCCAGAGCCCAGCAGAGCCAAAGGGAAGACTCCAGGTAATCAGAGAAACACAACCCCGTGGGGAATTCATCCTCCGAAGGCTGGAAAGCCATTGCACCCAGTAGTAAGGGCTTGGTGGTAGAGCCCATACAGAGGATCCTGGGTTCAATCCCCAATCTTGAAACTCAAACCAAAAGGTCCTATACTGCTCAGAAGGTTGCAATCATCAAAGGGTGTCCTACAGGAACAAGGAGGATTCTTAGAACCCGATGAGAGAGCTGGGCTTCCAGTGTGACAGGGTGAACATGCCACCAAGAAAAGGTAGGCACTGAAAGCAAACGACTGAGCTCCATGTGAGCAAAGCTGTGGCCACAGAACTGAGTTCCGGCATGTGAGGAGGTGGTCCACACAGTGGAGGAAGGCAAGAAGTCAGCAACGGTCGTCTTGCCTAGCTCTGAGCCCAGCTCTGAGTCCCTCTGGACCATCCAGGCAAAGAATTAGCCTTAGCCCCCTGGACAGTAGGGAGTCAGTGAAGCTTACTGAGCACGTGACAAGGTCGGCAAACCTGAGCGCAAGCAGGATGGTAATAGCCATGCAGAGGGCTACGATGGAGATGCTGTGGCCTGTGGTGTAGATGATCTTCACCGTGGAAAAGTAAGATTTCTGGGACAATAGAAGCAGAAGAAAGGCTGTCAGTCAAGCATGTGGTCTGCAGCCTCACCACTGCCCGTCACTGATGAGTGGCACCGAAAGTCCCATGTGGGCACTGAGCCTGCAGGTGGAGATGATGAGCATTCAGGGTTGCCCTGGGAGTGGGGAGAGGAGGCAGAAACCACCTCCCGGGAGAGTCACAAAAGCCCAGGAAGAAGTTGGGCCTGGGTATGGATACCAGCTAGCTACCGCTTGATGACACAATCACCCTCAGTTAAAGGTGACATCCAGGACACCAGGAACAGCCACAGGCAGGCAGGAAAAGTCTCTTTGGGGCCCAGACATTTGAATCAGAGCTGGAGGTGTAGTAGGGCCAGGTGGGGCCTCTACTCCAGCTCTACTGTTTACCTCAGGCAATTCCTGTGCCTCTCTGACCTGTATCTGCATCGGAAAGATAAGCACACCCATGCTTATGCTCTGGGGGTGAGAGCAATGGGATTGTGAGTGTGAAGACCCTGCTCGGCCGACAGTGTGGGGTGTGCTTCCCAGAGCCAGGGGTCTCCGTAGTTACTACATCCTGGGTTCCTCCCATTTACCCACGCCACAGTGCAGTGCTCTGTCCTCCTGGCTGAGGACTAGAGAACGAACGCCAGTGCTTCTTGCCTAGCACAGCCAGCAGTCCTAGCTCCCTCTGAAATAACTAAAGCCCTTGCCCTCTGCTTCCCTTCTCCCTCAAAGCCCTTGAGTCACTTTCACTAGGCACTTTACTGCCATCTGCTGGACAACTCCTGTAACTGCTATGCCCACATGATAGCAATGGTGGGAATGGCAGCCACCTACCAAGACAGCCATCTGCCACCTTTGCCAGTGTTTGTGGTCACCTTCCTCCGAGACGCTGGAAGCTGCTTACCTCCTCAGTTAGCAGCTCCATGGGCACAGGGCAGGCAACAGGGTATGGCGGGAAGATATCAGACCAGCCGGTGATTGTGCAGTCCCTCTTAACAGCCCCTAGAGTGAGCAAGAGTCTCTCATTACAGAATCCCGCCCTTTCCCAGGAGAGGGTGAGCAGCCCTGGCTGTCAATCAAGTAAGGCGTGCACAAGGAGTTCTTAAACATTGGAAGAGTAGAGTCCTCCTTTCTAGAGGTCTGGGCCCCAGACCATCCTGGTCCGCCTTTGGCCTCCAAGAAATGACAGGACAACCAGGCAGTGAAGTGAGGAGGAGGAGGAGGAGGAGGAGGAGGAGGAGGAGGAGGAGGAGGAGGAGGAGGAGGAGGAGGAGGAGGAGGAGGAAGAGGAAGAGGAGGAGAAGGGGGAGAAGGAGGAGGAGGTGCCTCCCACTCTCTTCAGCATGGTACCACCTCCTGGTAACATCCAGAGAGCGATGGGTGGATGACAGCCCCACCCCCATCCATGTCTCCAACACTGAGAGGTTGGCGTCATCAGTCCTTACTCAAGATGACTAAACGTTTCAGGGTAAAACTAGAGGAGAGAAGGTGACATTCAAACCCAGAATGTCTGTCACCAGCCACTGATGTGCAACCCAAAAAGGACCACCTGCTCTCTACCCCTGCCATACCTAGGCCACTCACCTGGCTCGGAGCTGAAGTGAGAGAAGAAGTCAGGACAAGGGAGAGCCACCCACTGACCAGAGCCTGTCGGGGGCCAGCACAGCAGCCCGTCCCAGGTCCCAGGGCAGCCTATGTGGAGAGGAAGAAGACGGAGTGGCCTCTGAGGGAAGCTGATACGGCATGGTAAAGGGCAGCACTGGAGGAGATGTTGGGATCAGGAAGGATGCACCCCCACCCCACCCCTCATACCCAGGGAGGTGTTGGTCCCCTCTGCAACCTGAAGACACGCAAGCTCATCCTCTCTCAGCTGCGCGATGAAGTCACATTCTGGGTGGAGGTGACCCCGTGCCTATGAGAAATGGTGACAGAATGAGCCAAGCCCACTGGCAGCCTCAGGCTTTCTACGCTAAGAGCAAGCCTGATATGTTACATTTCTGTGCCCTGATTCTGAGAAAGACCCATCTGTCCCACCAGAATCAAGGCATATTTGATGGGAAGTGGGGCATGGAGAAGGAGGGAGCGGGAAATAGAGGGGAAAAGTTCAGAAAGGAGGGAGGAATGGGGGAGAGAAAAAGGGAGGAAAGAAAGCAAAAGAAGGGGGAGGAAGGAAATGCCACAGCTAGAAGAGAAAACTCCTCAGCCCCACAGGGTTCCTGGCCACACTCCCTTCAAGGAAACATCCATGCTGGAGCTGGTTGAGGAGACAGGAGACAGGGCAACAGAAGGATGTTGGTTCTTCCTGAGAAGAAGACGGTAGCAGTCTGGAAGTGTGTGGCTCAGAGGAGGGGCAGGCTCAGGTGTGACAGGGAGACCCTGTCTGGCCTCAGCTATTCCAAGATGGAGTCTCTGGACATATGGCTGTGGGGCCCCCAGAGACACAGATAGGACATGGGTGGGGGAACAAGGAGACGCCTCACTTCCAGCCAGAGTCTAAGACCAGTCACGGAAAGAAAGTAGGAGACCAGCAGACTGAGGACTTTCCCAGCCACAGCCGTTCACCACCCAGCTGGAGAAGAGCAGAGAAGGAGGCCTGAGCTGGCTACTTACAACTCCCAACAAGTTCAGCAAGCCGAGGACACACGACAGGCAGTCCATGGCCGTGACGCCTGCACTCAGCCTCAATGACTGTCTCTACCGATGCCACTGAGGTGCACCTTCTGTTGCCTCCCCTTCCCAGGAGCTTTGTAGGCAGGGCCAACAGCAGGGACACCCAGCTGAATATTGAGCAGAACGGTGGGACATTGTGTTACTGCTAGCCCTAGACGGGACTCTGTCCTCAGCAGGGGGTGGCTGAGCTCTACTCTGCCTCTATGTCTGAGTGTACCTGACCTGACAGCAACAATCTAGGGGACACAGATAGGACACCAGGGAAGTGACAACCACAGGATACTGTTCCACTTAGTACACTTTCCTATCATTTTCTGAGTCCAGTTCCCCATGGTCTGACCTGGAGGTCAGAATGGAGGGACCTCCTATACTTGCATCAGGCTGAGGAGACCTCAGAAAATAAGAAGATGACCCAGACCTAGACCTATTGATGCCCCAGTCTCCTCTAAGGGTCTAGAGGGTGAGCTCAAAGCTGAGGGGACCCAGAAAAAGTGGGACAGGCGACAGGGGAGCCTGAGATTTTTGAATGAGCCCTGTGAAAAATGAACATACCAGTCTGGGGTATAGCTCAATGGTAAAGCATTTGCTCACCATGTGTGTGGCTGTGGATTCAAATCTCTGGCACCCACAAACAAAGACGCAGTCACTAAACACAGTTTATGCTGCCCAAGGATGTGATACATTATTTACCCGATGGGGACAAGGTAGATAGTGAGGTAACATCTGCAACATCAAGACTCCTGACTACTCATGGGGCTAAACAAAGTTTCTCAATACCGCTCCCATCCAGAGGGGAAATTGAAGTTAATTGGAGACCTCTCAAAGGGATCTCCGGAGCTGAGCCATGCAAGAGGGGCAAGGCGTCCACCTTCCATTATAGGAGTGAAGAAGAGACCCACTCTCTATTTTGACTTTAAAACAAAAGCTCTCCATTGGCCAGGCTAAAAATGACAATGTCCCAAACCAGACTAGATCTTGCTCAGCATTCGGAGACTGAAAATGAATGTCACCTTTAACAGCCCTGAATGATGGGGGAACTGAGGGGTCTTGATCACCGAATGGCCATCTCAATTTGCAGAGCTGCTGCACTGTGTGCTGGGGGTGCCAGATGTGTTTCTAGTGTCATGAATGTGGAAAGCTTCCCGCCACCACATCTGCGTTTGGGAATCATCTGACATCAGCAGGGTTTTATTTTTCCACTCTTATTCGTTGTCAACAAAATGCTGAAAATATTGTCTACACATGTTGCCCAGCGTGGGTGGCACACTCCCTGGCAGACTGAGGAGGCTCAGGCAGGAAGAAATCACTGTCTGTAAGAGGCATGACTAAAAGGGGACAGAGGCCACTGCACCAGAAGAAATACATAATTATGAATCGTGCGTCCTAATTAGCATCTCTCCCACCAGCATTAGTGGTATTAATTATCGATACCAAGAATTCATAGCAGTTCATATTATGTAAATGAGCGGTGCTTAACAGAGAAACTTTGCCTCCCTGGGAGACATTTAACATGCCTGGCAGTATGTTTTACTACCACAGGCAGGGGCTGAGCACGGGGAGGAGGGCAGCCCAGTCCTGCTGGTGTGTGACAAGGAGCAACCACAGCCATACAGAGATCAACCCAGCCTGAAGGGGCCACAGTACAAGACGGAACTAACCACCCGTGTCTGCTTCCCCGTGCATTTCCCAGGACAGTCCTTAGAACACAGTGGTGTCGTGCATCACCCAGGAGAGGAGTTGCCTCCATCTCTTGCTTGCTGCCATACATCTTTCTGAGCTTCTGCCCTCCCCCAGTAAGAAGTGGGGTGTTCTAACTAGGGGTACTATTGCTGTGATGAAACATCATGCCCAAGCAACTTGGAGAAGAAAGGCTTTGTTTGGCTTACTTCTTACATAATAAAATACAACTATAAGGGAAGTACCCATAAGACTGGCCATGTGAACATTAAGATAAATGACACTTGGTGGAAGTGAAAAACACTTGCCAGCAATACTGACAAGTAGATGCATAGCTTTCAAAACATCACGCCAGTAATAAGACAAATGCAACAGAAAACTGAGCTAAGGACATATACCTACAAGTAATTGAGAAAAATAAAGCATTCATACCACTGAACAGATGAGAAGAAAATATGCTTGGCATTAATAGTAGTACTCAAGAAAATTAAAAATACTAAGTTACCCATTCTTTACATTGTCCTAATCCTATTTTCAAGCTTTTTTAATTTTTATTTTGTATATGTACTGAGGGGACAAGAGTTCCAGTGTCCATGGAGATCAGAATAGGAAACCAGATCCCCTGGAGCCAGAGATCTAGGTGGGAATAAGTCTCCCAACGTGGATGCTGGGAACTGCATCCAGGTCATCCACAAGAACAGTACACATGTACTCTTAACCACAGAACCATCTTTCCAGCCCACAGCTTTTGTGTTTGATAATGTACCAACCACTACGATGATGTGAGGAATAGGTATCTATATCTTTCGTGTGTGTGTGTGTGTGTGTGTGTGTGTGTGTGTGTAATGGATTAAAATGTTATTGAACGACTATGAAAAATAATTTGTTACAATCTACTGGCTCTATAATGAACATGGCTTAAGGGCAAGAAGTTCTATTTCTGCATATTTTTATCCTAATAAAAGGTTGCCTTAAAATGTAACCTATTCATATAACGAGTAAAAGTATGAACTGTGGGGTTGGAGATACGGCTTAGCCAGTAAAGGCACTTCCCACCAAGCCTGGGACCCATATGGTAGAAGGGAAAAAACAACTTCCACACGCTGTCCTTGACCTCCATACATGTACCACCCCGTACTCACACAAAACCAAAACCAATCAATCAATAAATGAATAAGAAAAAAATTGAAATATGAACTTTAATTTGGTTGGTGGTATGGATCGGCAGTGGAGTGTTTGCTTAGCAAACATGCAACTCTTGGTTCTGTCCTTGATGCTAAAAACAATGTATGCAAGAATATGAGTTAAATTTTATAAGTTTGGGGACAAAGTTCAGGTAAACCCGAGTTACTTAGACAGACCCATGTCAAAACAAAAACAAACAGACGAAAAACCCACATAATCTGAAATCACAGACACACTGAGCCCTTTGCACTGGATATGGTTTCCAGGACACAATTCAAAGAGAAGGAAGACAACTCTGTGGCCCTCCTGAGTGGAGGAGGTGGAAACCGGTCAATGCAGAGAAGGGTGTCAGAGAGAGTCCATGCCTTTCCAGGAAAAGTCAGACAACACAGCTGGTGACCAAACCATGACCAAAGATGAGGTGGGGACAGTTGCAGAGCCCCAGCGGTGGGTGCTGAGACATGTAACTGTGGCTGAACTGTGTGAAGACAGAGGGTCTGAGGAGGCAGTCTCAAGGAGGGCTCCTTTCCTCACGGTGTGCCTCTTTGCTGTGGTGGTAATTGCAAGCTCCAACACAAATGTGACAAGACATGCTAACAAAGCCAAGATAATGGAAAGTGTCGCATCCTTGAGAAATTCCAAGGTGATGACGTTCCTCTATACAGTGTAGCATGCCTGCTTGATGAATGGGGTCCACTGCACAAATACAGTGTATTCCTAAATGGTTGATGGGTTAAAGAACATCGCACCATTTCTGAAAGCAGCACTTATATGAGACAGAACTGTAGCAGGCTATGGAGTAAGTTTCGTGGCCTCTGTTGTAAGTGAAGAGGCATTCATCTGATGCTTAGCTGTGGACCCAAAATGAAGTTGCCCACATAAAGGAACAGTTTCAATAAGAAAAGGACATGAAGATGCTATCTGGCTGTGGTGATTTGAGTAAGAATAGCCCCATAGGCTCATATATTTGAATGCTTAGTCACCAGGGAGTGGCACTATTTGAAAATAATTAGGGTGCATGGCCTTGTTGGAGGAAGTATGTCACTTGGGGGGTGGGTTTTGAGATTTCAATAGCCCATACCAGGCTCAGTCTCATTCTCTCTGCATTTAGCTCTCAACTACTTCTCCAGCACCCACCTACCATGCCTGCCACCACACTCCCCACCTTGATGATAGTGGACTAAGCCTCTGAAACCAGAAGCACAGAAGCAATCCTCCAATTAAACGTACCTTCTTTCTCTCTCTCTCTCTCTCTCTCTCTCTCTCTCTCTCTCTCTCTCTCTCTCTCTCTCTCTCTTTCTTGCTCACTCACTGTGTAGCTCTGACTGTCATGGAACTCACTCTGTAGACCAGGCTGGCCTCAAATTCACAGAGATTTGCCTGCCTCCACCTCCCTAGTACTGGGATTAAAGGTGTGTGGCACCACTGCCTAGCTAAAATGCTTCCTTTTATAAGAGTTACATTGCTCATGGTGTCTTTACACAGCAATAGAAGAGTGATTAAAACACCAGCACATTAGCCACTGATTTGGCAGAAATAAACAGAAAAAATAGAGGACGAGATGAAGGTGTTGTCTTGCTGTTTCTTAATGCTTGGAGGAGGTAAGCAATTGAGGGTATACGTTATATCTGTGTTAAAGAACCCTTTCCGGGATCCAAAACTGAAGAATTGGATGGTGAAAAGAAAAGAATGTGATAGCAGCAATAGAAGCTAGCCCTCAGGCTCAGTTTTTAATGTAAAGGAAGGGAATCCCACAATTCAGCACACGGATGGGAGCCTCAGTACAGGAAACTGATAATCAGGAAACGTTCAGCATCTGAACTACTTGCATCAGCACCGGAAAAGACTCAAGCAACAAAAGAACCTCTTACAGACTATGGTCAAAGCTACGACACGTGGAGGTACGAGGTAAGTCAGAGTGCTGTGGAAACATAAAAAGCCAGTAAGATATGTAAGATACCCATTCCTCAATGAGACAAGGGCTGAGGAAATATGAGGGAAATCAGTCTTCAATAGAAACCAGTCTCCAAAAGATTGGGACATACAAATCACAACTCGGGAACCTGATGAAATTCTAAGACTCAGGAAGACCCTGAAGTTTACAAGAGCTACAAGGCCATCGCCAAGGTGATACCATCTAGGGGTCTTGATCGGGATCATTTTCTCTACCAGTTAAAGAACTAAAGGGCTACCCTCTACAAGGCTCAGGAAAAGTCACAGAAGAAGGGGTGGCAAAACTGTAAGAGTCAGAGGTTGGGGAGAGACTGCCAAAAAGATGTCTTAAGGACATGGCATAGCCAAGCACTCTACCAATCACTTGTTCTCAGCACGTTAGGTGGTTATAAGTTTGTGCTTGCTTAGGAAGACATTATCCTGATAATGGGTGGACATTGTACCTGTCTCCAGTGGAAAACTGGAACTAACTGGGAGTCCTTTCTTAATACTTAATGTCCTTTCTTAATACTCCATGTATCTCTATTATTAACACTGTCATTTGTCAGTTTAGAACCTCATCATACTTCACTTGACCTTTTCCCTCAGCCCATTCTTGCCTTTTCTTAATCTCTACAACATAATCAAAATTATACTTGTAATATAAATCTGTTTATCTCTTCCTTAAATTACGCACTGGCCAAACTTTCAATGACATCACCTTTAAGCGCCTTTGAGGCATGCAGTGCGTTTGGTATCTGGGCCATCTGGTTTCCCAGCACACCTCCTACTCCTCACTGGACAGGTTTCTGACTAAAGAACTAGCACACAGTTCTTCACGTTTACTTGACATGTCACAGATGCAGGTACCTGGCAAATTCTCTTCCCTTTGCCCACAGAGTTCTATCCTGAGTCCCTGCTCAGGGCTCAACGGTATAGTCTCTCACTCACTTCCCTGGATGGAACTGATCACATCTCTGCACCTCTGACTTACAGCCTGCAACAATAAGTTCCCATATGCAAGCTCCCTGGGAGGGGGGAGGAAATGAGTTCTAGTTACTTGGTTTCATGCCCCAGATGCTGGTTGTAGTAAGTGAATAATTTGCAGCACCAACATTTGAGACAATAATTTAGAGAGCATGCAAAATTTTGAGGCACCCTTCTGAGTTTCCCTATCTGTTGTGGTAGTTTGAATGGCAAATACCCACCATAGTTTTGAGTAGATGAATACTTGGGTTCCCAGTTGGCAATGCTCTTTAGGGGTGGGGGGTTAGGATGTATATAGCCTTGCAAGAGTAGGTATGTCACTGAGGGTGGACTTTGAATCTTTAAAGACTCAAACCACCTCCAGTTTGCTTTGAGCTTACGATTCAAGATATGAGTTCTCAGCTTTCTTTTTCTGCTGCCATAACTTCACTCAGCCACCATGGACTCAAACCCTCTGGAACTGGAAGCCCTAATGATCTCTATAAAAAAAAAAAAAAGAATTAAGGGCAGGAAAAATATCAAGCATGACTGGGGAGGTTGCTAGCACAGCAAACAGGAAGAGATGGAATCAACAGTTGAAGAAAGGCTTTTATTAGAGGCGAGGAAACACAGACCTACATCAGGCACCCAGGGGAAAGGCCCTCCACAAAGCAGAGGGGGCACCCAGGAAGCCAAAGCCAGTCCCTCCTTTAGTGATGGAAGTTTTTTAAACTGTGAAAGGTCTTTCTTTCCTAATTTAGGATTAGTTGGTTTGAAGACAGATGGGGCAGTCAATTGGCCCACAACTTGTGAAAATACCTCCTGACCTAGCCTTGAACTTGTTGAGTCAGTCCATCAGAAAGGGACCTATAGGCAGGATAAAAATCCCACCATGCCTTTGTTTTAAGCTACCAGGCTTTTGCCTCAGGTCAGGAAGGTGAAGAAGAAGAAGATTGCCATCTTTGAAGTTTACCATCTTTATTTCCTAGTCTTGGCCCTTCTCCCTGTCTACCTACCAGAGAATTTGTTTGACACCTAGTCCTTATCAAGGATACACATGTATATACATATATGTGTACATGTACTTGTACATGTACATATTCATGTACATATGCATATACATACACAATTGATGAATTCATGAGTTATCACCCATCCTATGCTATAATGGGCTTCTCTTTCAGACTCCTCCTTCTCAAAGGCATAGCCTCTTATTCTTTAATTATTACATGTAAATAGAGTGTTTAATTGGTCTAAATAATGAAAACCTGGAGTCAGATACAAAGAAAAATGCCTAGGGATCAGAGAGAAGAGGGAACAAGCCACAGCTCCTGGCAACACTAATTATATCAGAGAGGAAGATAGGAATTGAAGAAATGTGCTGTGAGTCAGTATATAAGCCCACTCCATCCCCTCAATAAATGGCATAATGACCCACTGTTTTGTCTTTTATTTCAATCTCTAGGCCTTCACCGGATTAGTGGAACAGATTGTAGTGTGGGCGCTACAAGTGGAGGTCCCACTGAGACAGGGAAGAAAGGATCACCTAAGAGACCCGCTCTCAGAGGCAGGCCATCAAAGTAAGTGAATGAGGGTATATTGAAGGATGGGTGCCAGTAACTCTAAGGAAATGCTCAGTGGGCAATTAGTGGCCCTATTGAAAAGACAGGGCATCTGGATTAAAACTAAGACAGCTAAAGAATTCATTGCCGTATTAGAGAAACATAGTCCCTGGTTTATACACTCTGGAGGCTTAAACATCACTGATTGGGAACAGGTAAAAAGAGAACTCCAAAAGGCTTATAAAGAAGAACCTGATAATTTCCCTATTGCCACCCTTTCCTTTTGGTGTCCTGAGCAACAATGTTAAAGTAAAAGAACAAATGACAGAGATGAATAGGACTTTTGAGGAAATACAAGGGAGAGACACGTTCTCCTTCAGTTGGAGAATGCAATCCAGTATCAGCAGATATGCTGCATTGACCATGCAGAACCATGGGAGGCTTATGTGCTTCCCACACAGCATAGCTCAACTTCTGTCTTATGGCAAGAGGGACCATTGTTATGGTTGCACATACCTGTTTTCCCTGCCAAATACAGGGAAAAATTAATGCATACCATCAAAAAAACTGTTTTAAGAAGACCTTATAGGGAAAAAAAAAGGTGACAGATTGAATTTATTGGAATTTGTTCAGATTTTGGATGCTCAGAATTCAAGGGTTAGCTATAGCAGCTGCATTACAACAGATTTCAATTAAAGATGTTTTATTTCAACAAACTAGTCTTGGCCTAGAGGAAAGGAAGGCTGAAAGAGATATGTATGTGTGTATGTTCTGTGTGTATGGTGTGGCCACACAAACACGTGTATGAAGTGTGATTATGAATGTGTGAATCTTAACAAAAGGTACTATTTGAATTGCTTGGGATATAGAAAAAAAACACATCAGGTTAGTGTCTTAATTGGAAGGGTTGGCCATCTGTGCCTCCCACAGCTGGCCTCCAGAGCAGGTGGGTGGGAAACTGCCAAAGCCATGGCTTGAGAGCCAAAGGGATCTGTATGGATGATTCAGTAGCCTTTAGCAGAGGATTGGGTATTGCTGTGGCTCCAGAATGTAGCACTCAGCTTCTTAAATGGTCAGATGATGAAGGACATACAGGCCTTTTTCAACCTTTTGTGTTAAGTCATATCCCTGTTAATCTTTGTGGAAGAGATGTGCTTCAGGCCATGGGAACAGTCCTTGCTACTGAGCCTGTTTAAAATAGGCTGGCTGACCAAGGTTATGTACAAGGAAGAGGACTGGCTAAATTCCTCCAAGGTGACCCTCAGTCTGTTGCATCCAAAAATTTAATTATCAAAAGAGCTGGAGATTTCTCTGAGTTGGGAAATTTTCTTTAGGGGTTATTGCTGTGCAGACTGTTCCCATTCCTATCAACTGGAAAACAGATAAACCAGCCTGAGTAGAGCAATGGCCCTTATCTATTGAGAAATTACAGGCTGCACATCAACTTGTACAGGAACAATTAGAGGAAGGACATATTGTTCCTTCCACTTCCCCATGGAATATACACCAATTTTTGTAAAAAGAGAAAAATCTGGAAAATGGAGACTCCTAAAAGATCTCTGAGCTGTTAATGATTGTATGCAAATTCTAGGAGCCGCACAACCTGGCTTACCTTCTCTCATAGGTATTCCTCAAGTCTATCATCTAAAAGATTGCATCTTTACCATTCCCATGCATCCTCAAGATAGTAAGCGATTTGCATTTAGCATTCCTTCTGTTAATTTAAAAGAGCCCTATTAAGAGATATCAATGGGTAGTGTTGCCTCAAGGAATGGCCAATAGTCCCACTATTTGTCAAGTTTATATATCTTTGGCCATTTCTCCCATAAGGGAGAGATTTCAATCCTTGTATATTATACATTATATGGATAATATTCTTTTAGTCAGCCCAGATCCTAAGGAAGTAAATGAGGCTTTTGGGGAAATGCAACATAATCTTCAACTAGCTGGCTTAAAAATAGCCCCAGAAAAGGTATAAGAATTTCCTTATCTATCAATACCTGGGTCATCAATTGTTATATTCTGGTATCTGTCCTCAAAAGATTACCTTTAAGGCTGGATAGACTGACCCTTAATGGTTTTCAAAAATTATTGGGAGATATAAATTGTGTTTAGTCTAGTTTGGCTCTAACCACTGGGCAGCTTAGACGCTTATTTGGTATTTTGCAAGGAGATTCTGATCCCACTTCTCCATGCACCTTAACACCTGCTGCGTGAGAATGCATAAACTTATGCAAGAATGCCTCCAATCTGCACACTTAAATTATATTGATTATTCTCAAAACTTTGTGTTATTAGTTTTTGCTTCAGCATATTCCCCTACTGGGGTGTTTTGGCAAACTGGCCCTATATTATGGGTGCATGAACGTGCATCTCCAAGAAAAACAGCTAAATCTTATCCCCAGGCAATGCTTTCCATTATTCAAAAGGCATACAAAACGAGTCTTCAAATTTTTGGCAAGATCCCGGATGTAATTGTCACTCCCTAGACTCAACAACAGATACAATGGCTTCAACGGTTTGATGAGGATTGGGCACATTTCTTGTGTTCCACACCCTGCCATTTTGATAGTCATTTTCCTTCCAATAAATTAGCTCATTTAAAAAAAATCACCCTGTGTGTTTCCCCAAAATTGTTTACAAAAATCCTTTGAAGGGGGCCCGCAATGTATTTACAGATGTTTCCTCAAATGGTTGTGTGGTCGTTGTTTCCTTTCCTGTTATTAAACGCTCTGCACTACAAGTGAAATCTGCACAATTTGCTGAACTAGCTGCAGTACAATTAGCCCTCCAACATTTTTCTGATGAACAGTTTAACTTATACACTGATAGTAAATATGCATATCATATATCGGCCCCCTTAGAAACTGCTGCCTATATAGCTCCAGTCTCTCATGTACAGGAACACTTACTAGCCATACTAGCCATACCAAGCCTACAATGGAGGCGTTCTCATCCAACTTTTATAGGACATCTCCTAGTGCATTCTGATTTGCCTGGTCCTTTGAGTGAAGGAAATGCCATCGCCGATTTTAATACTAAAACAGATAGTGCCCTCATGAAGAGAGTCTGGTTATAAAGCAGACTGCAAAGCTCATACAACCTTCCACCTTAATGCAGGGTTGCTTAAACTCCATATTAAAATTACTAGAGACCAAGCTATTAATCTAGTTAAGAGTTGTGCCCTACAAGCAGAGTTCTTACCTGTTCCACACCTTGGAGTTAATTTAACCCTCGGGGTGTCATGCCTAATGATATCTGGCAGATGGATGTTACCCATGTCCCTTCCTTTGGCTGACTACAATTTGTTCATGTATCTGTGGATGCCCATTTCCATCTCATATTTGCCTCTGCCCACACTGCAGAAAGGCTTAAGGATGATGTTAAGAGCCATTGTTTGCAAGCCTTTGCTTATATGGGGGTGCCCAGACAATTAAAAACTGGCAATGGCCCTGTTTATACTAGTCAGGGTTTCAAATCTTTTTTGCACATTTTTTTATCTTGCATAAGACTGGAATCCCTTATAATCCTCAAGGTCAGGGCATGGTGGAGCGTGCACATCACACAATTAAAGCCTATCTTCATAAAACAAAAAAGGGGAGATTTACAGTGTCTCCTCATAATCACCTTTCACTTGTCCTTGTATTTTAAAATTTGTAACTATTGATGATGCTGCTCCATCTGCAGCCGACAGGCATTGGCGCCCTCGGTCATCTGACTATGGCTCAGTTATGTGGAAGAATGTCACTACTACACAATGGTGCGGCCCCGACCCTGTTCTAGTGTGGGCCCAAGGGTCGGTTTGTGTCTTTCCACAAGATGCAGATAACCCTGTTTGGGTGCCTGACTGTCTGGTTCACCATATGGGGAGGGACTGTTATTGTAGCAGCCAGCGAGAAGATCTGATGTGCCTGCATCAAGGATCCACCCATTCTGATGCCTGTGGGTCTGAGTACTAATTATAGTTTGGGTAAATCAGCTATAAAATTATACTTTGGTCCAAAGGATAAGAATTTCACCTTCATTTCAGGCACTTGTGTTTTGGCTCCCTTCTTTTTTGTTGTAACTAATGCTACTAATTTTGGAGGAACTCAATTGTTCTCAGCAGGTCCGCCAAATGGTTAGCTGCTGGATATATGAAGTAACAGCTGTCGTGGGTGGGCCACATACCCCAGGTGGTACCTATGCTGGAGGCCTCCTCTACAGATGACCAACTTGTGCGGCATAGAGGAAAGGAGATTTCGGGATCACGGCTGCCAGTGCTGCCTCAGCCACTGCAGCAACAGTTTCTAGGATAGCCCTCTCCCAATCTGTAAATTCTGCAAGCACAGTGGATCAACTATCAGGTGAATTGACTGAAGCCTTAGCCACCTAAACACACTTGATAATCTAATACAAATTGGTATTTTAAAACTAAATCTACAAACTAGGCTCCTATAGGAATAATTGGATTTATTGTGGGAGGCCCATATGGCTTCTTGTTCTCTGTCTTTCATACATATTTGTGTTACACCCATTAAAGTTAAGAATGCATCCATTGTAGTTTTCTCCAGGGGTCCTGGAGTGATCAGTTTTTAAATTACACACATGCTTTAGCCACACAGATCATTAAAAACAATGAAAGCTGAGTACCACCTGCCAGTGCAGAAGACCTCTTACAAGGACTTCAACTTGCTGTCAGATTAATTAGAGAATGGGCAAACTCACTCTCCTCTCTCTCTCTCTCTCTCTCTCTCTCTCTCTCTCTCTCTCTCTCTCTCTCTCTCTCTCTCTCTCTCATACCCCTTGCCCTTGGTGCTATCTGCCTGATCTGCCTATGCCGCCACAGCATTAGACAGGCCCAGGCCAACTTTCTAACAAGACAGACAGATTCTACTGTCTTTGGCTTAAGAGAGCGCCTCTGCCCAAGTATGGCTGAACTTACAGACAAACTAATCATCAGAGACAGGTAAGACAGACTGGGGCAAATACCCAGCCTAAGACAAGAAGGTTACAGGCCTGGGTGACCTCTCTAATGATGGGTAAGGAATTGTGCTGATGTCCTCTGTCACCTAAGACAGGTGTTAGTTTATATTAAAAGAAAGGGAAGGGGGACTTGTAGGGCCCTGCATGGACCCCAGAGGCACCTTAAGCAAGCCTGAAGCTGTTGGCTGAAACATCTTGCCCCCTGGAGTTGTCATTGGTACTCTTCCTGTTTTGCTAACACACACCTGGTGGGGAGGAGCTAAGCCTGAAAACCCTGTTATTTTCCACTATGCTGTGAGTCAGTATTTATGCCCACTCCATCCCCTCAATAAACGGCATTTCGACATTGCTGTTGTCTTGTCTTGTATTTCAGTCTCTAGGCCCGATTCGTGGAACAGATCGTAGCACTGGCACAACAGGATAATATTTCACAGTTCTCACCCCTAAAGAAGATGAATTTTCCCTCTCTCAGCAACCACTGATTTGTGGCTATTAATCCTGGGGTAGAGCCATGTGAGGGGCAAATACACTACTCATGTAGGAAATCTCTAAATAAATTAATAAATACATGAATAAGAATATTTCAAAGCACTGCTGCTACTGTGGAAAAAAAATGACAAAAGGTTAATTTTTTTCCCTAAGATAAGGAATCCAAGAACAGAGCATTCTTTCCAACTCCTATTCAGTACCAAAAGGAAAGTCAGAAACTATAGATGTCAATGAAAAGAAAAAAAAGCTATTTTTTTACTTTGTTTTGTTCTAGATTTCATTTAGTAGACAGCATAATTTGTAGAAAATTCAAGACACCCACATAAAAGCTCCTAGCACTAGTACTGGTAGATTACATGGTGTCATGGGGGGCCAGGATCAGGGTACAAAAGACAACAAATGCTGACATGGATGTGGAGAAAGATGGATGTCTTATACATCATTAGTAGAAATCAATCTGGAAGCTTCTCAAAAATAACTAGATACAGAACTACCATGTGACAGCCACATCACTCCTGGCATATACCCAATGGATATTATATCTTACTACAGAGAAACTGCGTATCCATGTTCACAGTGTCTATCTACAATGTCAAGGAAATGGAATCTCTCAAGCTGTCTATCAACTCATGAATGGAAAGGGAAATGTAGTACAAGTACACGAAGGGATATTACTCAGTTGTAAAGAAAACTGAAATCATGAACTTTGCAGAACGCGGTGGTTTTGATAAGCATGGTCCCATGCGCTCAAATGTTTGAGTGTTTGGCCACCAGTTGGTGGAACAGTTTGAAAAGGGTTAGGAGGAATGTCCTTGTTGGAGGAGATGTGTCACTGGGGGTGAGCTTTGAGATTTCAAAAGCCCATGCCATTCCCAGTTAGCTTTTTCTGTCTTGTACTTGCAGATGAGGATATAAGCTCTCAGCTATTGCACCGGCCACATGCCTGCCTGGACCACAATAATTATGGACTCTAAGTTGCCTTGGTCATGGTGTCTTATCACAACAATATAAAAGTAACTATGATAAAGGTAAATGGATGGTGTTAGGAAAAAAATAAATAATACTGAGTGAAGCCTCCCAGGAACAGGAAAACAAATGTGGCATGTTTCTTCTCGTATGTCACCATAGCTTCAATACTTTTGCCTGATATTTTTAACCAGGAATACAAATGGAAGCCAGGATGCTGGGAAATGGACCACTGGCTGTACACATCCAATAGTAAAATATAGATAAAACAGAAGCAAATTTAAAAAGAGGGGTAGGGATGCTGATTGCAGAAAGGTTTAAGCCTGCGGTGGGATGGTGGGAAATGAGATGCTTGTAAGAGCCTTAATAAAAATGAAGTGTGCATGAAAAAGCTTCCAACCCAAGAAAAATTTAAATTAGAATGAGACATTAGAACATATGTGGCATGAAAGGAGAGTGGGAATGTATTTGAGGTTAAAGGTCTAAGTGGAAAGCTGGCGAGAGGTGAAATAGAAGTAGAGCTAAAACTAAGGTTATAAGAAGAAGCCTTATGGAGACCCATTAGTTTACAAGCTAATTAAAATATACACAACCTATGTTTTTATTATTATTTTCAAGCTTTATTTAAAATGTTGCAATTTTTAAAAATCAACAATCTAGTTTTAAAAGGCATTTGAACAGAAGTATCTTCATGGGTGGACAATGCTGCTCCCAGAATACAAGGGTTATTAAATAAAAATCTCAGTGCCAGCTATTCAGGATGCATCCCTATGAGTTATTGATTAGGGAGGCCCCAGAGGCAGCCAAAACAACACAAGGCATTGCATTATTCTTGGTTTCCCACTACAGCGAGATGATAACACCCTATTGCTGAAGACATCACCCACTTTTCAGGCAAGACAAAGAGAACTCAATCTGGAACTGTGAGAAAACCATCTCCCTGATGGCTAGTGCCAGAAGTGTTAGTCCTATTCAGCCTTCTGAGGGAAGAAAAGACACCAGGGATCGGGAGCCTTTGTAATACAACACTTACCTGCTAGCAAAATGTGCAATAGCAGCATGCTTGTTTTGGCGGTAACCAACTGCTTTTTGATTAGTAACCAATTATTTTCTATCCTAGTCAAATGCCTATAACTGGGAGATAATAGGCCCTAGGGGGTAACCTATTTTCCTTGTTTTGATAAATGGTTATATTTTCAAACTACCTTCTAATAGTGATATCCATGGATTTGTGCAGATCTCAACTTTGATCAGAGGAACTTCTTTTGCAGTGGGTAGAAGTTAATGTACTGACTCCTAACTTCTTGAAGTGCTGAGTAGAAAGAGCACTGAGTTCTCAGCCGTATCTATATCATCTATAGCAACTTCCCACCTTACAAAGCTCAGGGAATGGCATGAAAGAGGGATCAGAAAGAATGTAAGAGCTGGCAGAGGGGAAGGAGAATTGTGAAATGCTATCTGAGCTTGATATGGCTTTTGTATGCATCAACTCATAGCAGCTGTGGTTGCTTGCATACTATCAAGTTAATCAAAATTCCAGCATGAGTGGTAGAGGAAGCCCCAAAGCCCTGTCTTATCAGAGGAGCTATAGACAAGTGAAGGCTATTAAGGGAAGGAAGTCACTCTCCGCTGGGGATGTGGCCATAATGAGTTATTCAAGACCTAGTTGATAATCCTATACCCGTGTGCATACAGATAGCACTAATTGAACTCAGGGATTATTAATAACATAAAAAAATTAAATTAAATTAAAAGGGGACATGAATCTTGGAGGGAAAATGAGTGGGGGGCACTAGGGAGAGTTAGAGGGGGCGATGGTGGATAAATATGATCAACATAATTCTATAAATATATGCAACTTGCAAAGAATTTAAAAAAATTGAAAAGAAAATGCTTTTTTTAAAAAAAATTCTCTCTGATTTGAACTATAAAATCAACATAGCTTCAGGTAGCTGCTTTACCAACATATTTTAGCAATTTTACAGAAAACCAAAGAAAGTAAAATGGGTAATACAACCTGGTTAAAGAAGGGGAGTTAAAGGACCCCGCTGGGGTTGACACTGTTTTAATCGCTGTGACAACACATCTGGCAGAAACAACTCAGGGAAGGAAAGGTTGCCTTGACTTGTGTTTTCAGAGAGTTTCTATCCCACCACAGTGAGGAAAGTATAGTGAATGGTTCTGTGGTGACAGACAGGTGGCATCTTGCAGGATATAATATAGTCAGTATAATCTTCACAAGTGCCCTCCTGCTGTCCAGGCTCCACTCTCTAAGGGTTCCACAGCCTTCGAAACAATGCCACAAGCTGTGGAGAAGCACTCAAGATATAAGCCATGGGAAATCTAAGGAATCCAGTTCCCGTTGCCCACTATCCAACTGAAGGATCTAGCACAAGCCCACAGCAAACATGGTGGTGTGGTATCGGCAATAGGGCAGCCCCATAGAGACATGGAACAAGACAGGAGCTGGAAATAGAGCCACACAGACTAGGTACAGAGGAGGTTCAGTGAGAAGAGATCATCCATCCCTTTAACAAATTCTGTGGGAACATCTGAAAATAAGAAGCCTCAATGTATACCTTACAGCATTTATAAACCTAACTGAAAGCAGATCATAGGCCTAAATTTAAACACAAAACCAATAAATAACCCAGAAGAAAGCTCAGGGCAATTTGCATACCCTTGAGTTTGTTGTCCATAATAGAGGCAAATCACAGCATGACCAACATGAGAAAACACTGAGCTCATTATTATCCAATAATCATATGATCTGCAAAGACAATAAGAAGACAGACCACAAATTAGTTTATTATTTTTTAAAGGACTTACAGGTAAGACGTCAGATCTTAAATCAGAATTGTACCAATAATATAGAAACAAAGTAAAAACTGTAATATGCCAGCAAACCAAGCAGGTACTTCTCCTAGGAAGACACATAATGTCAAATGACACCTGAGACTATTCCCCACAGAGGTCACTAAGAAAATTAAAACCACAAGCTACAGAATATAAACTCCATATACTTATTAGCACCTAATAGAAGAGCTAAAAATTTAAAACTGATAAAACTAAGCCTTTCCAAAGATGCAGAACAGCTGGAACCCTTTGAAACAAACCTTTGCTAAGAATGTAAAACAGTATCGCTGAGTCTGAAAACACTCTATAATGAAAAAGACAGAAGAGTCCACATCTCCCTAAGGATAATTGGCCAGATGTTAAACGTTAAGTACTGTAAGATCTCAATGTCATGATAAGTCCCTTCTTATAAGCCTAGATTTCCTTCAGATAAGCTAAGCTACTGTGGAGATGGGTTCCTTTTTGACCCTTTGATTGACAATTTTGTTGCAGGGGATGGGGGTTGCTTACTCCAGATGCCTTGCACAAATCAAGGACACTTCTGCATCTCTAACAGGCTTTCTTGGGCTACCAGCTCCCAAATCAATTATGAATGCTTGGCCTTATCTTATGCTTGACTCACTAGCTCTTATAGCTTAATGTCACCTGTTTCTCTTCATCTATGTTTTGCCTCGGGGCGTTTTACCTTTCTATCATTCTGTGTGTCTTGCTCTGAGTTTAGCTGACTGGCCCCAGGCATCTCCCACTCTTTCTCCCTCTCTTTCTCCCTTCCCCACCACTAAAATTCCTCCTCCTACTTACTCTCTCTGCCCATCAGCCCCTCTTGTTCCTCTACTGCCTAGCTGTTGGTTGTTCAGCTTTTTATTAGACCAATCAGGTACCTTAGGCAGGCAAGGTGAAACAGCAACACACCTTTATATAGTTAAACAAATACAGTGTAAACAAAAGCAGCACACATTTACATGATTAAACAAATGCAGCGAAAACAAATGTAACTGCTCTTTACATAATTGAAGTAATATTCCACAACAGACTTCACATGGATCATTAGCTTCCTGAGGAAAGTATGGCTCTGGTCATCCTGAGCAGGAAGGGAATACCTCCTCAGTGGCTTAGCAGAAAACCTGTGGAAGCTCATGGGAGGCTTCTGATTGGTGAAGCTAGAAGCTGTCAAAGTCTGTGTGTGCCCCTCTTCTAGCAGATGACCTGGATGGTTTTCACTGCCTGGGAATCATTCTTGCAAACAGGACAAGATAGTTGTTCCCTTTAGGTTTTGATGGTCTACTCTTGATCTTTGTTCCAAGTTAAGGAAGCTGAGCTGGTAACACTGTAAGCAGGAGGATCCTTGGCTTCCAATCCCAAGAACCCAATAGCAGTAGCCAGGAGGTGGATGTAAAAGATTGCCATGACAGCAACTCTCTGAACCCCAAAGCTGATTGGTCTGCAGCCTAGTTAGGAGCCAGGAAGCCACTGGAGCTCCAGAGAGTGACAGGAGCAGAGACTATGAAGCACTGAGACAAGGAGAGAAAGCAAAACGCTGAGAGAACAGACAGCAAGAGGCTGTGAAAATCCAAGACAGTGAGACTGAGTCATGAGAGTTTCAGAGAACTGGGAATGGCTAAAAGCCGAGCAGGCCAGAGACTGCAGCTCTGGGGTCTTCATGACCACAAAAGGGCCACTCACCAGTTTTGAAAGCACAGAACTTGTCTCTGCACTTGACAATTGAGCTATAAGATTTCAGGTCTCAGAGTCCCGGGGGACAAGCCTAGGTTTCACAACCCTGGCCCCAAACCTCTGGCCCTCTGGAACTTGGAGTTGCCAGTACTAAAGAAGCTACTCTATCTATTCCTGGTGTCTGTCCAAATGAGCACAGGTTCCTGCCCGTCATGTGACAGTTTCTATTAATGTTAAACATGCATGTGCCATCAGACCTACTCAAGGTATATGCACATGTTAATCGAACTTGTAAATTCGTCTGTACACATATGCTTATAGTGGATGTATTTATTTCAAAAGTCTGGGTGTTAACCTAAATGACCTTCAGCATGTGAATGCTTGCTCATGAGAAAATTATGGATCAGTGAAATGGAACGCTTGATTCACATAACAGTGTAGATGAATTTAAATCCACGCAGGGATTCAAAACATAAGAAGTCAAGTCCCACAGGCTACATACCATACCATTCCAGAGACAAAATGGTGGGACAGGAAGTGAGTTAATAATTACATACTGGCATGCACGCGCATGCGCGCGCGCGCGCACACACACACACACACACACACACACACACACACACACACACACACATCCTCCGAATTGTAATGTGGTGTTGGATGTGTGATTCTGTGAACCGGACAGTC
Source organism: Cricetiscus sungorus (assembly GCA_030556225.1). Classification (NCBI taxonomy): domain Eukaryota; kingdom Metazoa; phylum Chordata; class Mammalia; order Rodentia; family Cricetidae; genus Cricetiscus; species Cricetiscus sungorus. Next base: position 44,087,590 of record JANBXA010000731.1, on the reverse strand, counting down.
CCCATTTTAATGTCTGAATTATACAGTCTGACCAGAATGGACAGAGCTCCCAGATGAGAGCAGGCTGTGGCAAATCAGCTTGGTTGGATCACAAATGTATGACTTGGTCACCTGTATTGGACAAAAAAGAGAGACTATGGCGTAAATATTTCACCTGGATACTGTGAGGGAAAGACAAAAAGAGCTGCGCATTTATTACACTCTGTCTGTCTGTTTCTTGCCAAGGTGTAAGTCAAAGAATCTGAATGGTTACTTATGGTGGGACAAATAGTACACTTTAAAGCTAGGAAGAGTAATGAACAGTTTGTGCTGGACCAGAATCGGACTTAGTATAAAATCAGGCTTCTTTTTAATAGATGACATGATGGGTGGTGGGTTGACAGATCAATAGATTATCAATATACAGATCTGTCAGTCCATGAACAAGCATATGTGTGCCCATGTATTCATGTTCATGAATGTCCCAGTTCTGGCCTATGACATCACTGAAACAGCGATATCCCCACAGCAGCTGGCAGCTGGCTAGTATTTAAATACAACCCACAATACAGGACCTGAGGTTGTTTGAGAAAGTGTTGGCTACATCCCAAATAGTTCAAGATGAGCCCGGAGGAACCTTTCCTGGTGCCAGAAACAGCAAACGTATTCAGGGGAAAAAGAGAAAAGTAATTGGGGAGAAAACCCAGGTGTCACACCACCAGCCAAGCCTGGCAGAGTTCCCACTGCAGGGACTGGGCAGGGGAGAAGCCACACAAAGAGCAGAGGTGTGGAGTTATGATGTAAGGAGGAGAACAAACACCCACAGGGCGCTATAAGTAGATGGCAGAGAAGGGGGTGTGTCCCTACAGAAGAGCTGATAAAAAAACATGACCGTCAGAACGCCATGGAGAAATTGCTGCCAGCAAATCCACCACTGAGTGCAAAGGTTTAGGAAGGATGGGATATTTGTCAGGGCTCCAAGTATCCCTCCCAAATGTGCATTATACATAAAGGAGGAAATGGTAACTTACCAGTAGAGAAAGCCATCAGACATGAAACATTCAAAACTATCATCTCCAGTGAGAAGTTGTGTGCGCCATGGCGTGATGTAATGAGATGGGTCATATCCTCCACATCAAAGAGCCCAATCCAATGAGGAGGAAGCTTTGCACAAGGCACCTGAGAGCTGCTGACAAAATACTGGACCAACACAGGTTAGAGAAGACCAGAAAGACATAACTGGATCTTGGTCTTGAGAAAGTGGGCAGCTATTTACAATGTGGTGTTAATGTTGATTCTAACTTTCAGTCACTGCACTGTGGCTGAAATTTAGCAATAGCAGAAGTCAGTGTGACCGTTGTGATGGTTCGAACATTCTTTCCAAGTTAAACTACCTACGATGAGAATGAAAGCTACGGGAAGGAAACATTTCTAAAGTATATATTTTATAAAAACCACCTACCACTTAATGATAAGGAAGCAAAAAGACTTTAGAAGAATGGACAGGCTCTCAACAGTTTGTTAGCCTAAGAAGCTATAAATAGAAAATAAGAGCTCTTCAAGAGATTCAGTATCACTGGCCATTAGAGAAATATAAACTGACCATATGACATCCCACTGCACACCAAGCTAGAAAGGCAAACTGTGGTTAAAAGGCCAATGCAGGCACTGGCAAAGATGGGATTCTGGAATACAAAAAGGAGCCAATCTAGAAATCAGTCTGGCAGTTAAATATAAAGTCAAACACACTTATATGAGCCCACAATCTTCTTTCTAAGTACTTATTTATCCAAGGTAAACAAAAGCAGGATAGTACAAAGACTTATATTCAAATATCCAGAGATCTTTATCCACTGTAGCTCCAACCTTGAAGACTCCAGATACTCACCGCTGGTGGGAGTCTACATGGCATATGCTCACCGTGGAATGCTGCTTGCTCATGAAAAGGGACATAGCTCTTACACACCGCAGAGGTGAATGGCAAGGGCATTGTGCTGAGTAAAAGAAGTCAGGCTCAGTCTAATTCCTTTCAGGTGAAATTCTACAAGAACAGAACTGCAGCCGCAGAAAAACCAGCGTGGTCGCCAAGGCACAGTAGGGGAGGCATATAAATAAACAATGAAGGATTCGGGAGGAACTGTTTGAGGATGCTAGGAATGTTCCAGGGATTGTGGTCATGCTTATGCACACTGGGTAAAACCCACCAAATCTTGCACAGAGAAGTATAGTCTATGTAAATCATTACTCAGTAAATCTAATCTGAAAACATAGGTCTTCAAACAAAAACAGAAGGTACAGAAGTATTTTTTTTTTTAAAGGAAAACCCAATGTTTGTATGTAAAAGTTTCTGTGTGGCAGTGTAGATGTTCCTGGGCCAGGGCACAGAGTGCTGTAATGTGGGTAAACCGCCAAAACAAGCATTATCTTTTATTCCAATATTCTAGTTTTAAAAAGTAATTTATCTATACCATATACACAATTACATTTAAACCATGGCAGTAGCGAATGGTAGAGTTTTCCTACCACGCTGGGTGGGTACTGGGAGATAGCAAGAAGTCTTTCTGCCCATCCCATAAACAGGTGGACGCCTTGATAGTGAGCTTCTCCCTGGCACTGGTGTCTGAAAAGCTGCTCTGAGACATTTGGTCCCGGCGGCGTCCTCCGCCTCTAGTGGTGAACTTGAGCAACTACATCTTCTGGCCCCAGATTCCAGAGAGTATCCCAAGGGCCCCTAGCACTTACCCAGTTTGAGGTTAGGGCCTTAGACGTGGACAGTCCAGGGGGTCAGCTGCCTCTGGATATTTGGCTCAAAGGGCTTTTTGCTGTGCTGTCAGTGCATATTCAGGGCAAGGTCAGGATAACCACAACCCTGAGCTTTGCTATCATATTGCCCTCCCTCCAGAAGAGGGGGGTGCCATCCCTTTTGGGGTCCTAAACAGATATCTTGTGTATCAGGTATTTACAATATGGTTTATAGAAGTAGCAACATTACAGTTATGAAAATACTTTTATGGTTGGGGGTCACCACAACATGAGGGACTGTATTAAAGGGTCACAGCACTAGGAAGGCTGAGAACCACTGCTCTAGAAGAAGCAGGGGGCTGGCACCTCAGAATGCATAGCACAAAGGCAGATGGCCCATCCCCAGCCCTTTCTTAGCCACAGCTATGCAGCCAGTGGCCGCTCTCCCTGATGCCTGAGGTGACCCAGCTTTCAAGGGCCACTCTGCAAACTGTTTCTGTCCAAGATTTATTTAGGGTGCCTTCTGGCTTAAAATTAAGGGTCAGAATTGGAGTGAAGGCACAGGCTAGACTGGGTCTTCTATGGTAGTGTGTCCCTAGAGTCCATGTACTGGACACTGAATACCCAGTGCCACCTGTGAGAAGTGACGAGGACATGGAGGAGAAGAGAATTCCAGTTTCCCCAGTGGGGGTAGAAGGACCATGCTATATCTTTACCTGTCCTCAGTCCTGCCCACCCAAGGTTACCCTGCCCAGACCCTGGTCCATTTCCTGGATGCCCTCTTCCCTTTCTGCCAGAAGCAGTCTGGCTCCTCCAGGATCTGGTCAGGTCAATGCTAAGCAGGTGGCGGTGGAAGACAAAGTAGGTGTGAGAAGCAAGAGTGAGGAGGAGGGACTGGCCTCCAGCCAGGCCAGGCGATGTGGGAACAACGTGTCACTTTGTTTTCCTCTAGCGGAAGAAGCGCTTTGATGTGTACTTGGATAACTCATTCCTTTATAAACCTCCAACTTCTCCACAGACTTTGCCCTCCCCTTGGAGCTGGGGCTCCTGAGGGCTGGACAGAGCCAGCTGTTCCTTGCATGTGGCCTATGTGGATAATTGGCTTCAGTTTGCAGGAAAACGTAGGGTATCCAAGATTCTCTAAGTGGAAACCCCCAGGAACACATCCCCATATGCATGCTGTCATTCCCTGTAGTGTTTTTATTCAAGTCTACAAAGTCTTTGTTTGGATGATAAAGCAGTTATTGCATACTAGCTTAAAGAACCCGGGAAGTGGCACTATGGGAGCATCCCGAGGAAAGGAACCCCAAGCCCCCGCTGAGAAGGAATAAGCAGGGCTACAGGCTGGATTCCGGCTTGGCCCCAGCCCCTGAGCATGTCGGGTAAAGCACAGTGTACTCAGGCTAAGTCAGGATTGTAATCCTTTCACCTGTCCCTACGGTTAGAAACACTGAGAACCAGAGAGGGTAGCAGACCTTTCCAGGGTCACACAGCTAGCCACCAAGCTAGGACTCAGGCCCAGTGTCCCCTGACAAGTCACTCTGCTTAAGGCCACAAGAGATGGAGGAGGTGGTAGAACCTACAGGAGGCGCCTCCAGGCCAAGCCCTTACTGGTAGCTTCTTTGACCCTGGTTCTCTGTTTCTTTCTCCACTCTACTCTGTAGCCTCTTGCTTGTTGCCTGGAGAATAGTGATCCTGGCCCCTCTTGGGGTTCATCCTGTCTTCAAACTACAGCAGAATAGAGCTGGAACAGTAGAGCTGCGGAACCGAGGAGGGGCGAGCCAGAGCACTGTGTTGCAGAGAGCCTACACCCACAACCTCTGGAGGTGCAACCCATTCTATAGATGGAGCAGCTGAGGCATAGTGACCCTCTAAATTCTCATGGCTCGTGTCAGACCCCAGATTCTAAGCCAGGTTGTCTGACTCTGTCTCTGGTTGTTTACGGTGGTACTGAACTTAGAATGGTTGACTTTGAATTCTTCATTCTCTTTCCTCCACCTCCAGAGTGCTAGAATTATAGAGCCATGCCCCAATGCCTGACTACCTAGTCTAATTTTTAACGAAATAAATAATTGAAGTGTCTTGAGAGAGCTGAAAGGGGCAAAGAATAAAATGGCCACAGTGTCCCAAGCAAGAGGCAAGAAGCTTGAGAGTGAATGCTAGGACGCCCCACGTGCACACACACATGCACACGTGTACACACACGTGCACACGCACACACTCACACGCATACGTGCTCACGCACACATGCACACGCACACACGCACACACGTGCACACATGCACATGTGCTCACGCACAGATGCACACACGTGCACATGCACACACGGACACGCACACACGCACACACGTGCACACATGTGCACACGCACACACGCACACACGTGCACACATGTGCACACGCACACACGTGCACACATGCGCACGCACACACGCACACGGACACCTGCGCCTCTATTATCTCCCTCCCTTTCCTGAGCACATGCTGCTGCTGAGCCCCTCCTTCTATTTACTGTGGTCCAGAAGAGTCTGGAAGACTTTGAGGAGGAAGCAGCCCTAACCACTCTTGGAGGATCTGGGGTTGGGCCAGGACTTTGCCCCTTGGGTTTCCTTCAGAACGGCTGGGGTTGGCGCTGGTGCAGGGGGCTGACAGCCAGTTCTGATCTGAGGAGGAGCGTGCTCCTTGGCGAAGGGATGTGACTCCAAGGTGAAGGTAGAGACCCGAGGCCTTCTGCCTCTCCCTGCAGCTCCCCTCCCCACTCCCTACCTGATTTGTCCCTGTTCCGCCCACCCTTATTTATAAACCACATGTCCCCGTGTCCCTGCCTGCCCTGCCTGTTTGTCCACAGCTTCAGCTGCTTCCCCTGATAACCCAAGGACCGTTCTGGGGAACTGGGAGGGGCCCAGGGCATGTGGAGTTCAGGGATGCTTTGGCATGTCCTTTTCACTGCCAGGAGTTATCCCTACCTTCCTATAGACACCGAAGAAGCTAATGCCGAGGTCTTGCTCACAAGTGGACAGCTATTGCTGTGTAAAATGTTCATTCCCATTGTTGCTCAGGAGCAATTCCTCGCTGCTTGGCCATGAGCTTTGAAGTCAGTTGAGGAAAATGAGGCTCTACTTCACCACTCTGCCTTCCTGCCCGGCCCGGACACAGACATGGAAAGAGCTCCATCTCAGAGCTCCTCAGCTCTGGCTCTGTATCTTGGTCCGCCTTTTCTAGCAACCTTGGGCTTGTTGCCTAACCTCTCTGATTTGTTCTTCATAAAATGTAAACACATTACCCCTTCTGTTTAATGCCCAGCGGCCAGAATAGCGCCTGATGCCTAGGAAGAGCTTGAAACAGATTTCTCAGATGTGTTAAGTGTGGAACCCCTCACTGTCGGCTCATTTATCAACACCAAACATGGTCGTGTGTTTATAAAGCCACATGCTGAGAGAGCAGCAGAGGCCCCCCTTACTGCTCTGAGGACTTTAGTCAGGGAGCCCCAATCTCCAGGCCCGGATTCCATTCTGAAACACATAGCTACCGAGAACCCCAAACCCTCCCAACGGTTCCCACTGCCCTTGCTCCCCAGTTATCTCCCTATACCCTAGTTCCTCCACTTAGAACCAGGGAAAACAGCATTCCTGGACTCCCTTTGGGGGACAGCCAGTTAAATCTGAGCTCCAGACACCCTTCTTCTCTCCCAGGCCAAAAGTGGATAGGCAGGGCTGGGAGGGCTATAGTTTAGGCAGGACAGAAGATTTGGTGATTGGCTCTATGTTGTAGCACTGTACAGGAGGGGATGGAGAGGCCTCTGAGGGAGAAGGCTGAGCCGGAAAAGGCCCACAGAGGCAACAGTCAAGGCTAGCTCAAGGCCATGGAAAGATTCTAGGCCACGGAGCCTCAGTTGACTTAGACCAGATCCCTTCCCACTGGCCTCAGTTTAGTCTGTCACCTCAGCCCTTGTCCAGCCACCAACTACAGATGTGTCCATCATAGAACATGTGTGTCGACAGGTACATTCTGCTCTGCCACACTGCTAAGGGCTCCACTGTCCCTAGATCCATTAAGTCCGAGGACCTCACTCATAGAGATTAGAAATTGTGTGGTCTTCATGAGGGAGAGGTGAGTGAGAAGGTCTGGGGAACAGGGCTTTGCAAATAGCCTCTGCGGGCCTAGGCTTTCAGGCGCAACTCTCTAGCAGCTTCCTAGAATGTTGGGCTTGGGGGCTAACAAGGCAGAGTGCTGTTTCCACCTGGATAAGCTGTAAGGGATATGGAATGACAGACAGACATGTGAGGGTAGCTGCCTGGAGTGGATCTTATTTCTGCAGCCAGAATACTGAGGGGTTCTGCCAAGTACGGCCTGTGATGGCCTGCTTCTGGCCTTGTCTTCAGTGCAGTATGTTAGGGGCACTGAGCTGGAAAGAGGCTGCCAACGTACCACAGCTAGGAAGAGGCAAGGTGGAGTGGGGGTTGGTGGCCACCACAGCTCCCTGGGAGAAATGTTGCCCTGCATTCTCCAGAGGTGGACAGACAGAAAAGGAGGGGAAATTCCCCAGGTCTCCTCAGTTCCTCTCAGATCTAACATTCTAGGATGTTTTTCCTTCCACAGATCTTGCCAACGGTTACCTGGGGTGGCTTCCCACTCAGAAAGATGGCAAGGAATGGGAGCAGGAGCTCTCAGAATCTTCTGGAAGCCAAGCCATAGCCCTCTGAGAGTTTCCAGTCTGGTGTCATCTCCGGGCCCTACATTCCTGGAGGCAGATGCGCTGCCCCTCCCAGCTCAGAATGTCACTGGCAGCTGTGCAATTCTTGGAGTCCGTCTCGCGTGGTCAGTGCCCTGGACCATCAGCCACAGTCCAGGCGAAACAGTGATTCTGGGAACTTCACGAACGGTTGAGCAGTCATTTCATCTCAGGGCCTAGAAATCCACTGGAGATGCAGAGGAGTTTCTTTGGCTCTGCAGCATAAATAGAAGAAAAGACGGTGCAGAGAGAGGCCGGAGGCGAAAGAATGAGGTGCAAGGGGAGCCTGGAAGTTCCTGCCAATCCATCTCTCCATCACTGAGCTTCCAAGGTACAGGTGAACATGCAGGATACAGGAAAAACACATCTTGGATGCTGACTCCAAGGCAGGGTGCTTGTCAGGCCCTGGCTCATGTGGCACTACCTGTTGGACCTGCCTCCCTAAGGTGGCCTGAGTGAAACACAGGACTAGGTCTGTCTAAGCCATACCATCTTCAGTATAGACTGGAAACTGAGGGAAATGCCGAAAGACGACACAGGTTGCCAATGTTGCTAGCAAATCTAGAATTTAGTACCTATTTCTCAGTGAAACAAAATTATTCCATGGAGGGAAGCACAATGTCATTTTATGATATCAATAAAGGAAAGAGGCGAGTTCAGACAACACATCTACAAAGAAGGTAGCTAGGGACATTGATGTCACCTGACCTGGCAAAGCCACCAAGGGGCTTGCTTTGCTTTTTATACACAGCACTGAGTACCTCTGCTCAAAAGTGAGGCCTACCCTCATGTTGTTCAAACCTTGGGTGAAAGAAAGGTATCCTTGGAGTTCAAATAAGTGACCAGAAGGCATGGCATATTTGGGCAAATGTAGCCCTCCAATAGATTCTGTAGTCAGCTCAGATTCAGTGTGGGCTCTTCACATGGGGACCAGCTCTCTCTCTCTCTCTCTCTCTCTCTCTCTCTCTCTCTCTCTCTCTCTCTCTCTCTCTCTCTCTCTCTCTCTCTCTCTCTCACACACACACACACACACACACACATGGAGAGAGAGACACACAGAGAGACACAGAGAGACAGAGACATACACATGCACACACATGTGCACATGCGCATACACACACAAATACATCCTCCCAAATAACAGTTGAGATATAACAATTCAAAGGCATAGATGACTCCCGTCAACTTGAAAATTAACTTGAATGCATCTTATTGCTTTCTTTGGTTTCAGTTTTCTATTTGAGTGGCATTATAAGCCTAAGTTTGAAAAATAGTGAAGTTCTTGTTAATAAGGTATCCGGACACACTGGCTTCCTCCAGAACATCATACACTGTGACCTGCCTCTCTTTATCAATGTTTTGGGTTTTCATACCCCCCCTCTTTGGATTAGACTAGTTTGCAGTCCCTCTTCCCTTGCCTATGATGTCATAACTGCAGACAAACTATGAGCCTGTCACTTATTTGCAGCTTATTTTAAAGCATGCGCTAGTCCCCCAGTGACCCAAACTGAGCTAGTTAAATGTGAACAGCAGGATGGAGGTAGGCGAACCAAACCTTAGCCATGGATAGAGTACCTATTGGCAGGTGGTATTTCTGGGGCTTTTGCTGGTGTGGTAGTCTTGGTCCTTAGCTAGGCTTCAAATTCCCAGAGACCTGAGTCTGTGTACCCATAAAAGCTTGAACTGGTTTTCTCCAGGACAGACAGCTACAGAGAAGAGTCTGTAGAAGGATGGACTAGAACAGGTTATAACACATGGAAGCTGTCCCCACGCAACACAAGTGCATGTACACATACACTCTGGCCCTTAACCTTTACTGGATGGACAGTTTTATGAATGAAATGCGTTCTCTCACCTGAAAGAATTATCGTCTTTTAAAAACAGACAGGGAGACTAGGAATGGAGGTAACTCAGATGGCGGAGTACTTGCTTAGCATCCCTGAGGCCCTGGATTCTGGATTCTGCCCCCAGCATTGTATAAAATATGCTCTAACTGCATCAAGGCCAACCTGGAGACTTTATCTTTAAAAAAAATGCAGCCTAGTTGCCCTATGGCTGCAGATCAGTGGAACCCTCTCCCTGTGCCCAATCAGTGAGCTTCGAGAAGAATGACGGCGCAAACTCTACATGCAGCCCAAGCAGTTTACCAGCATGAAGGCGAATCACCTGGGTAGGCAAGTTTCTTGAAATTGCTGGACACCCTCTGTCACTGGCCCCACCGAGTCACAAAGTGCAAATGGGGAATGATGGTTCCATGGGGCTGTTAAAGATGGCCCTGTAAGCAAGGGCTTCGCCTCCCTTCCCTTTTGGCCCTAAGAATGGTAAACACCAGCACCTTTGGTCCTTGCCTCCCAAGAATGGCCTCACCCAGCCCCCTTTGCTAAGCAGCAAATTCCAATCATCGTCTTCATTGTATTCTAAACCTAAAGAAAACAAGGCATCATGCCCAGCAGCTCGTCCATAAAACATTAATCACTGTCCCCTCCTTGAGAAGCCTCTGACCAACGAAGGTATGCTCTACAGGAGCCATGGAAAAATCCTAATGGCCCCACACATGGCCTGGCCACATCGAAGGTGGGGGCCTGGCACCAGTCCCTCTGGTGCTTTTCCAGCTGGGCTTTTAGCTTTGATTCCAAGGATGCTGAGGACCAGCCTGGGAACCCCAAACAAAGAGAACCCTCCAGACATCTATCAAGTTCCCCAAAGGTACTGTGATCCTTAGGGTCAAGTGATAATGGGCTGCCTTAAGCCAACTCACCTCCCACCAGAGATTTGAGCTCATAGGTAACAGTGTGCGGACGGAGGCCAGTATAATAGATCACATTAACCAGCGGGTGATCTAGCCTAGGGTACCCTCATAGGTCCATCCCCTTACAGACCTGTCCAGCCCCTAGACAACAGAATCCCCCAATTCTGATGAAGAATTTGAGCTACTAAAAGAAGAATCATGGAGCTGGGGAGATGATATAGTGGGTAAAAGCACTTGCCACGCAAAGCATGGCGACAAGTTCAGATCCTCAGAACCACACCCAAAACAATTTAAAAATTAAAACAAACAAACAGAAAAGCAAACGCAGTAGCATCTGTAAGCCCAGCTTGTCCCTGCGGGAAGATGAAGGCAGAGACAGAACAATCTCCAGACATGTAGCAGCCAGTTAGCCTCACAAAGAGACCCTGCCTCAAACAAGGTGGAAAGGTAAGTACTGGTACCTGAAGGCTGTCTTCTGACCATCACAAGAATGCTGGGGCATGCCCACACCCACATACATGAACACACACAAACACATCTCTCTCCTCTCTCACACACATACATTCACAAATCTCTCTCTTCTCTCTCTCTCTCTCTCTCTCTCTCTCTCTCTCTCTCTCTCTCTCTCCACACACACACACACACACACACACACACACACACACACACACACACACACATACACACACAGGGGTCTGTAAAGATTCCAGATTTCTACATGTTTAGAAACAAAGATGATTCACCCAACACTAATCCAACCTCACACTGATAGGACACTGGGCACAGGGCTCTGGCTGGAGCTCCCTGTAAAGGGGTTTTGCAAAAGCTTCTAATCTGTACCAGGCCTGATCAGGGGCCTCCGATGAGGTGTGACAATTTTAGTATTTCAGTATGGTGCCCTCATGAGTTTAATGGAAAGACAAATATTCTAGGATTCGGTGACTGCCAGAACACACCCTGCTTCCTCGTAGGCCAGGTGCAGAAGGCACGGCCTTCCGTGCCGGCTGAATCATCCTCAGATTAAGGCTGTGGATAGTTTTGATAAGGGTGGGGGACTCGTAGTCTAATCATAGGAAGGTCACAATCTAGAGGCTGGTGACAGATGCCCCCACCAAGGCACCTCACATGCTAGTCACCTGACTATTCAGGAGTCTGGGGACAAAGGCTGAGTCGTGTAGGCTTTCAGGAAATGTGCTGCCTGTGTTAAAACCAGATGAACAAAACAGACACAAGGGCCTCTGCTTACTCTAGAAGCCCCGTCACATCCCATTATTTCCCAAACCCTCTTGTCTGTGCTGGGCCAACTAACACGTGGGCAGAACAATGTCTGAGGATACCTGGGGCACTGATCCTGTGGGCTAGAGGAAGAGTCTGGGACAGCCTGGTCCTAAAGCTATTGCACCCAAGCCTCCTGGGTATTGAAGATTTGGCTTGGTGCATTATTATCCCTCATGGTGCAGCATTGGCCTTCCCCTGTTCATATACTCTATGAGCAAGTTGATCATATTCCCTTAAGGAAGGAACAGGTACAGTTTCATGGAAGTAGCTTCAGCCTGATGGTGCCTTAGCCATCACCTCTTGAGTCTATCAGAAGGAACTAACTTCTCAGTGTTGGGAGCTCCAGAGCCTGCCCTTTTCCCTTCTGCCTCCCTATTACCCTGTATGAGTAGATGCAGCTGCAGGTCAGCCTGACTTCTCTGCTGGCCCAGAGCTAACTCTGCACAGCATCACAACAAAACAGGCCAGCGTCACATGACAGAGACAGCCAATTACAGAAGCCAGGCAGAGCAGGTTCGGATCTCAATCCCGCCACCATCCTGTTGTGTAGACTTGAGCACAAGATTTCATGAACCCAAGCAACTTCTGTGAACACAGATAGCTCTGTCTTCTAAAAATCTCATTCCCCAGAACCTCGTAGGCACTTCCAAAAACCCAGTTTGGCTTCTTCACCGGGACGTGCCTCTGTGCTCTAGGAGTCTAGAAATTATAACTTATAGAAGCCATATTAGAAAGGCTATATTGTGGAATGGAGCTGAGGTGGGAGTGGCTGAACAGAAGTTGAGTAGCTGGAGCCCACAGTGGCTGGGGACCTAGGGGGACCTGAGACGTAGGGGATGGAACAAATAGGAGGTAGGCACATACTTCACCAGGAAGAAGCCAGGGAAGTTTGGGTGGGCGGAGGCAACTCCAGGCTCCATGTACCCTGCAGCGAGTAACACTGTTCCAACAACACTAAGCCCTCTTCAGCATCACCTCATCTGTCATCACTGCGTCATCAGGAGCCATGATGGAGTGCTGAGCCCTTCCCATGCACCCTTCCCTTCTCAGCCTACACTCCTGGTGACCCTTGTGCTTGCGGTCTGGAGAGCATTCTAGGAAGATAAGGGTCCTTGCCTCCCAGAATAAGCCTCTGTGGAAGGACAGGCTTACCCATGGCCTGTTCCCAGTGGCTAGGTTCACAACTGCCCTGAAGTGTTTTATGTGTCACACATCGGGTCAGTGTCAGGAACTTGCATCCAGTTATCAGTACAGCATAACACGGGAGTCATTTTCTCTGATGAGTCAACCCCTGGGGGTCCCAAGACACAAATATAGGTGGGGCTTACCCTGAGAGAGGGTAGAGGCCTGGCAGAGTTGTGATCCCTCAGACTCTGCCTTGAGAACAGAGGGGTTAACATGGATATGACATCAACCCTACTTCCACTAACTCTTCCATCTTCCAGAACCCAAAATGGTTCCTATCACACCATTTAAACAGGCCCCAAATTTTCCTTCACTTCCCCATTATTGTCCCAATGTCTTCTCATCCTCAGAAATCTCCCTCCTAAGTGTGCCTCCTGGGGCCGGTGGTGTAGCTGTACCCATCCCCTTAGGACACAAGAGCATCTGCCTTCTTCCCAGACTGAGTGGCATAGCAGTGAGACCAGGGTGTTGATTCCATCCTTTGTGGAGATGTAATACCAACAAAGCAAAAACCACAGGGAGCCTGGAGGACCTTACAAGTCATTGTCCTTTATTTTCTTACCATAAGATGAAATTTCAATTGCAAAGAAACATACACAGAGCAGACAGATGCGGGGTCCTTGATCACAGTGGCCAGAACCAGGTGGGATGGGCCTGCCCCAGCATATCCCTCACCACCACCCCAGCCTTTAGCCACTTCCCAGGCAGAAACTGAGAAGCTGGAGGTGAGAGGAGTCCACTTCATTGACCAAGGAATGGACAGGCAAGGCCTTGGCTGCTAAGATTGACCCAGTGTGATCAGTTAGGCACATGGGTCCTCAGTGTCCTCATCTGTTAAGGGAGCTACAGTGCCTACTAGGGGATGGGGAAGCGTGCAGCCATAGGCCTCCTAACTGTCCTGCCACTTCTAAGCACCTGAGGAATGAATCTCTTGGCTCATGTTCACAACAAGGCCAAGGGCACGGTGGTAGAGCCACTCTGATCTGATGAATGGACCAACCTAGGGAGTAGAACTCAAGATGCCAACCCCTGAGCTGACTGTGCTCTGAGCTGTCCTTGGGCTGAAGTAGAAGCATCATCAGGTCAATAAGGAAAGAAGACCATGTGTAGGGTCACACAGCGAGCCTGTTCCGGTTGTCCAGGCTCTGACCAAATTCAGCCAGCCAGGAGCTCATAAGCCAGGGCAGGAGTGGCCTCCTTGATCATGATGTGAACTAGGGCCAGCCAAGCCCTTGCATGCCCAGCCTGGGCATCTGTCCCAGGGCTGCTCCACATCTAGCGGCTTCCCGCCGTGGACACGGTGCTGCAGATACCTCAATGCTCTTTAATAAACACATCCCCCAGATCCACACTGCAAGGGGGATGGAGAACTGAAAAACACTATCCAATCAGGGTCATGAAGGTGGGGAGACCAACTAGAGCTAGATAATAGAGTGTGAGCTCTTCCTCCACCACAAGATGACCTTCATTCCGCTACAGCAAACCTACCTAAAGGAAGCCTCTCTGGTGAACAGGCACTTCCAGCATCCTGAACTACATCTCTGCTCCATAGCTCATCCTCGTGTGCTCATGGGCGTGGGTGTTGGGAAAGAGCTCAGGCCCAGGTAGACAAAGTATTGCTGTCTACACTGTTCCTTTAGAGCCTGCGGTATGTCCACACTTAATGAATCCCCATAGCTGTCCCTTCCTTGCACTTTACAGACTTGGTCACTGAGGCCCCAGCACTGGGACAATTTCAAGGTCCTATTGTGAGTCTAAGGGGAAGGATCCTGGAGATAAGTCAGGCCAAAGGCAAAAGTTAGGGGACCTCCTCTCCCTCAAAGTGTCTTTGGGGACAAGATGCCCACCCAAGGAAGGCCACGATCAAAGGCACAAAGCAACAATGGCAGAATCCCAGGCACCTAAGGTGGGTGACTTGCTGGGCAACTTTGGGATGGGGGGACTTTCTAGCACACTCTGAGAGGACAGTTAGCAGGGGAGGCCCTGCCTTTCACTCTTCCATGATGTCAATGGAATGAGGTGCTGAGTTGATAAATCGTGGTCCCTAGGAAGCTCTGAGACCAGGAAACAGAAAGAAAGACAGTGATATTGCTGCCCCAGACAAGGCGGGACCTCTCAGGTCAGGCAGGTCTTAGGGAGTGACTTTGGTCAGCCTGTCAGAGCGTCTACAATATGATTTCAGCCCTCCCCTCCCTCCGCCCATCCCTGTCCCACCCCCATATGGATGCCTAGGCCAAGCCTCCTCTATTTGGGCTTCATCTCCACCCTGGAGTTGAGGTCATCAGCATCCAGGTCATACTCCTCCACCTGGCCACTGGTCCACACCTTCAGGCGGTCTGTGAGGTCGCTGCTGCGCGGGGCCAGGATGAAGTCATAGATCAGCACTGCCAGGGCACCCCCAATGAATGGCCCCACCCAGAAAATCTAGGAAAGAAGCATGAGAGTTTAGAGGGCAGCTGGCCACACCACCCGACCTCCTCTTGGGATCTCCCCCATCTCCCTTGCGCCAGAATCAGACAGACCAGGCCTCTACTTTCTGGTTCCAGTGCCTCTCAGTGTAGGCCCATATCAAGGCATGTAGTAGGGGATGTCCTGGCCTCTATGCCCAGATCAGGCACCTCTGTAGCAGCCCATTCCTGAGGATGGCGGCTCCTACTACTGCTCCCTTCCCCCAATCTCGGAAGGTTCCCAGAGACGGGAAAGTCTAATAGAAGAGTGGCCAGAAGCACACAGACCAATAGTAATTAGAGCAAAAACCTACGCAATGCTTCCTCTGCTCAGAGCTCTGCTTGCGGACATGGTTCTCTCCTGATCCTAACAGCCCTGGGAGGGCCAACTCTCCTAAGTTTGCTTCACTCACAGCCCGGGAAACCAAGGCACAAAGCCCACCTGAGGTTGCTAAATCCAAAGGTGGCAGAGCCAAGATTCAAACCCCACTCTCTACCATGTTGTTAGCATACTAGGGAAAAGCAGTGGCCAGGGCAGTGGGCTTGAGCTGCCTACGTGGAGAAGAGATACAAATCTTTTCATGATGCGAAGCCCCTCCTTCATCTCAGGCTCTGGTCTCTGATTTCCTCTGCCCTGTGTGTCTCCCAGAATTTCTGTGAGGGTGGGGTAGAACTCGTTTCCATCATGTGCCTGGCTGCCCACGGTGACTTACCCAGTGGTTTGAGAAGTTGCGGGTGATCACAGCAGAGCCAAATGACCGGGCAGGGTTGATCCCACAGCCAGTGTAGTCGATCTGGAGGGGAGCATATAAAGAAGAAAAGTCTAAAGAAAGTGACAGGGAGGCTAGGGAGGAGAAGGGGCAGAGAAAGGAAAATCAACAGTCCCCCATAGGAGAACGCAGCCTGATCAGAGGCCCTTGTGTCCTTTCTCTGGCACCCCCAACCCCACGGGGGGAGCTCCAGCCACACACCACACCAGCCCTACTCACCAATTCCTGACCCCACCTCACCCCCACCACGGCCCCAACCTGGGAATTGCCCTAACTTACCGCCAGCAGGTGTCCCAGGGCCACAGAGAAACCAATGGCAAGGGGGGCTGAGCCACCTAAGTCACGGCGCCTGCGGTCAGTGGTTGCCAGCACGCACAGCACCAGCTGCAAGGTGCCAATAATCTCTATGCCCAGACCCTGGCCTGAGTTCACACCATGAGCCAGCTGCAAGGGAGAGAGAGGCCCAGTGAGATAGGCAGGTGGCAGCTGGAACAGGCACCAATAGACAGTCTCCAACCCTTTCACAGCTACTCAGTCAGCTTCTCACTGTGTGACCCCAGAGAGGGCCAGACGTGTGCAACAGGTAATACAACCAGCCCCTGTCCCCTCCCCACCTGTTGATCCTCTAGCCTGATCCTGTCTAGCCCTTGCCTCACTCGGCCCAGAATCCCAGGTGAAGCGGGGCCTCCGTGTTGGCTCAGTGTTGCAGGTGAGAGGTGAGCTTCGCGCATGGGACACCCACAGGAGAATAAAAGCATGGGTTGGGGGACCCAAGTGCAGATGCGTTTTCCCTGTCTCCACCTCCTCTCCCTCTCTGTATCTCCTCCCTTTTCTCTTCCCTCTCCTGGGCCCAGCAGTGCCTTCCCTCTCTTTGGCTACATGGGCCCCACCACGGTAGTCTGGCTGCCCCTGTGCCTAAGGCACTTTTGGAAACATGACTCATGGAAAAAGAAGGGAATGAGAACGGCTGTGAAATCACTAGAGCCCTGCCATCCCTGAAGCTGCAGGGACAACAGATCCATACAGCTGCTCCAGGTCAGGGGCTGAGGCCAAGCGTACCCCACAGGGGACACCAAAGGCTCGCTTCCAGTTTCCCAGCTGAGTGGTGGTATCTCCCAGGCCACCAGGCAGCCCACAGGGACCTAGGTGGGAGGCACCTTCACTACTTGAGGGGCTTTCCAAGTCCGGCCCTGAGGCTCTCTCACAAGAACAATTCTCTTCCCGCCTTTGTCTGCAGTGCTGGCTCTAGGGAATGACTCACATCCCCTCCGCTGCCTCGAAGCCCCAGCTTTGGGTCTTTCCTGGCCAACCCCAAGCGTGTGTCCCCTATGCCCAGTGAGCCTTCTGGGGCAATGCCCAGTCACCATTCCTCTGCTAAGTCAGGCAATAGAGGCAGGATCCCTGTGTCCAGGTTCTTACTCTTCTACTTGTTGGCTCCATAAGCATGGCTCTCTCTGAGCCTCAGGTCACCCATCTGCAAAATGGGTTCAAGGTCTCGGCTCTGTGTAAACGCTAGGCTCTAGGGCCTCCAGAGGACTCAACGGCCACAGGGCTGCCTCAGGTGGCAAAAGGAAGAAGTATCAGGAGGTGGGAATGAGCGTGAGGATAGCTACATCAGCTGGCAGAGGCTGCCTAAAGCTGAGAAGGCTTGCAGGAGGAACGAGTGGAAGACCACGATGGCCATCTGCTCTTCTGCCTAGAAGGCTGTGGCCCTCATTTAAATTCATGGCTTCTCTCGTTCCATCTCCTCTGCTCTCTTGGGATGGCCTAATTGCTAGCTGGCAGGAGTCCTCAGATGAGCACTTCCTCACCAATTAATGGCGCTATCCCTAAGTCTCCTGCTCAGAGCCAATCTCCACCCTGCCCTTCTCACAGATATAGTCAATGCCAGTCCATCTCTTTCCCTGGTTCTTAACCAGGCTGAGTCACAGGTCACATCTGAGGTACCACTTTCTACACAATGCCGAGCAGGCAGTGCCAGCCCCAGAGGTCTGAGTCCTCAGGAAGCCTGGGAACTCCAGAAGGTGCCCACTCCTGACTGCCAAAAGCCATAAGGCTGGCAGCCTTTCCTTTCCAATGCCCACATCCACTACCAGCCCCAGTAGTCACCAGCCCCCCACGCCACCCCCCACCCCACCCCCACCCCCGCCCACCTCGACTGCCACAGCGGCTAATGACGACCTCTCTTCCACTGCCTAATGTACTTGAACTGCTTACATCTGGGAAAACGGTAAGAAGCTCGGAAACATAAAGGTCTGCAGAAACTGCCCGTCCAGGAAAGAGCAGGTTAGAAACGTCAGACCGAGGCATTGTGTATAGCCCATTACATTTCAAACAACTGCTTTAATGGTGCCAATCCCAGTGGCTGTAGTTTATCACGGGAAAGAATCCAAGCGTGTGCATGTGTGCTGAGTTTTGCCTGGATTTTCACTGGTTAAAGTTGAAACAGCACAGTGAGTCTGCTGAATGCAAATGTGAGTGGAGGGAGAAGCCAGCAGCTCCGGGTGAAGCATCCCAACGCTCCCAGTCATGAGGTGAGCTCATGGCTACAGCCACCATTCAGACACCGGCTCTGAGCTTTCTATGGGACCTGGCTGCCTTGTGCTCCCATCTGTCACACTCTCATGGGAGCACCTGAGCAGGTGAGAAGGGGAATCTACCTGCCATCTAGCTGCCCCGCTTAGCCTGAAGCCTTACCAGGTCTCTGCAGACCTCTGAGGGGAGGCCCACTGTGCAGTACAAAAGAGGTGGAAAGTACAGTTTCCAGAACTTGCAACCTCTTTAAGGCAGCTGACTCCACCAAAGCTCTTAGAGTGAAGGGCCTATGCTTTGCTGTTTAGCTGGGAGATGATCCGCCAACCAGTAGCCTCTGAGACTCCTGTGTAAATGAGTAAGCAAGGAGGAGGCCTTAAGGCCAGGACCCTCACCTCAGGGTTTGTCACCCCAAGTTCATAGGCTAATAGGCTGGCTACCAAGGGTCCAGACTGTTCCCAGCTTGGAATGGCTTGCTGACAGGAGGTGAGTGTGTCCCAGCCCAGGATTGACCTTTCCATGCCATGCTACCTGAATCCTCCCTGCCACTTGCAGGCAAGCCAACCGGGACAGCTCACAAAGCTGCCCTGTGCCTCCCCTTGGGGAGCAGCAGAGTCCCCAGCTAGGCCTGGCGGAGGCTCTGCTCTCAAGGAACAGCTTAAGAGACGTGGCTGTCTGCCCACCCCGCTGCCTCCAGTACTCTGCACTGGCCTGCGAGGGAGCAGTGGTCCCCACCTTGTCACCTCATACTCAGCACATAGCTCAGTGTACAGCTAAGTGGGTTTAAGGCCCACCACCGGCTGTGTCTACATGCTTCTCGCTAAGCTTTCTCTTTTGTTAGACCTTAACAGGCTTACTACAGAATAATTCAATGATCTAAGAACTATAAAAATATTAGACCTATAGGCTGTAAAAATCATTGTTTAGATTGAAAGTTAATTATTAAAAAATGGACAGTTACAAGAATCGGATCAACCTATCCCCAAAGTGAATTTTTTTTTTAAATAATCCTCCCCTTGGAAACTGATAGACAGAGGCAGTCAAAAGAGCTAATAACATAAGCAGGAAGGAATTGAGCCACATCGCTAGCACACTGATTAAAGGAAAGTAGGAGAAGCCCGCACCTTGGGATTAGAGGCTTATCAGTCTTTTGAAGTCCCTAAGGGAAATAAAACATGAGTACTCCCCAGCAGAGCCTGAGAGTCTCGGTGACTCAAGCCACCTAGTCGTCCTCAAGCATGCCCCGCAGGACAGGGGTCTCTGTGAGCACCAAGTCCCAGATGGTGTCTGTGTGTTTGCACTGGTGTGTCTGAAGGCGTTGCTGAGTGCGTCACCGTGTCCCTGCGTCCCTCCTCAGGCTTCACACCCACAGGGGTGGTGCCACGACTAGCTGGAGAAGGGAGGGAAGTGGCCGAGGAAGCGACCCCTCAATTGAGAAAGCAGCTGGTCTCAAAGGCTCTTTATTTGCTCCCAGAACCATTTTATCTTTCTGACAAGAAACAATACACAAAGCAATGGCTTCCAGCTTCCTCTCCTCCTTTTCCTTTCTGCAGGGCAGGGAGAGGAAGGGGCTCCAGTGAGGAACTTTCCGCCCCCACTCAGGCCCCCAGATCCAAGCAGTGTTGAGAGCATATTCTGTGCTCCGTGTCATGTATGTGCATGGGTGTTGACACGTCTGTGCAGCATATGCGCACTTTGGAGGGTTGGGAGGCAGAAGGCTTGAAGCGTGGTTCCCCCCTGACATTATCCACTGTACCACTTTGACAAGGATCCAGGCCTTGGTTGGGTCTCAGTTTTCCTAACAACAGATGGAGGCATTGGACTAGACTTCAGTCCCAGGCAGCCTTCAGAATCCACCTCGCCTGAAAATCAGATAGTGTCCCTCTCTCCAGTCAGCATCCAGAAGCCTAAGTACAAGTCTATGGGGTTTAGTCTCCATCTCAAGGGTTCTCTGGCACATTAGTTGCTTGGGTGAGTAAGGGTTAATCCCATCTAGGTACCACCTTACTGTTCTGGAGGAGCCCCTCTAGTCTCCAGAAAAAGGCACAGACAGAGGAGTCCCTGATCACCATGGGGCCTCAAGGACGTTTTCCAGCCCCATATTTGCAGGTATGAGGCCGAAGTTTCAACTGTTCCAGAGTTCTGAGACCTACAGGTGTTTCTAAATGTTAAGGACAGGAGTTGCCATGACTTGAGTTCCCAGGGGACTGCTTCAAGCAGGAACCTAAGGCTTTTCTGTCACCATGAATGACATCCTGGGTGTGTGTATGGTGTTTTTTGTGGGGGGTGTAGTGTGATCTACCTAAAGAGGCTTGGTGGGTTGCAGTTGAAGATATCCTGAGTAGGTCCTTAGAGAGAGTAGAGCTGTACAGGGGCTTCCAGATGAGATATTGAAGACTACTCAGGCTAGAGGGGGGATCACCAGGGCAGATGGGCTGAGGCTGGGGCGGGGTGGGAGCAGCTTTCCTCAGACGTCCCTTGCATATGCCCTCTTGGAGTACTTGTCCCAGGTAGACGCTGGTTTGGGACAGGCAGCTCACACCAGCTGTGCAGCTCATTGGATGCTGTGGCAGATCAGGCCTCAGAATTTTGTGAGCAGGGATGCCTACTCTGGCACAAAGCTCCACCTCTAGATGCTCTTCCCCGCTGCCCTTTCTCTCCTAGGTTCTGTCTGGAAACAATAATTACAGGTCCCAGCAGTGTTGTTATGCCCAGCCCCCAGCTCTGTCTCTGGCCACGCTGGACTTGGTCAGGGCATTCTTTTCATAGCCCATTCCTAAGTCCTGGTGGAGGCATTAGGGTCTCACCCCTGGTAGGCCTACAGGTAAGAAAGCTCCCCCCTCTGTCTCCTCATTGCGTGGGACACTAACACCCAAGAAACTGGGAGACGACTGAGAATTTGGAGCCAAGATATATTCTGATGTAGCAGAATTTGGTTCCTCAATCAATAGGACTCAGAGATGACCCTGAAGAGAACTGGGGTGCTCTGTTCCTGAATCCTCAGGTAGCTAGACTGGGAGGCTCTGGAACATAGTGCGGTCCAGACACCACCTTCAGAGTCTAGGCTCCTATCATGACCCAAGTCTGCCCAACTCAACGAGCACCTCTTGTCCATGGCCTCTCCTACCTTTTGCTTGAGCTCTGCCCAGAAGCCCCTTCTCAGTCCATATTTGGGTTCTTACAGGACCACCGCCCTGCAGCTCTCCTAGCCCTCCCATCCTTCCAGTTCAAAAGTTTCCTGGCCCACCCTGACACCTCTTATCTCACCTGCCTCCTGCCTGGTATCACAGGCAGCTGTGCTGCTTATCTGGCCTCAAGCCTGTGAGCTGCCCAGTGCAGGGAGCCTGGCTGACCCAGCCTTACCCTCAGCACCCAACAGCCCCAGTCATTTCTGAAGGATGAGGGCCTGTGAGGGGAAGAATGAAAACAGCCAGGATGCCAGGACTCTAAGGCTCCAGCATCCTCTACTTTCCAAAGCCAGCCACACCCTTTCATATCCTGTTCATGGTTCATAAGTGGGAATTAGGGCCATCTAAGCCCCATCAATTGTATGGTGCAATATAGAGTGCAGGTGGTTGACCCTGGGCAGGGAACCTCAGAGCCTCCAATCAAGAGTGAAAATTAGGCTCTGAAGGGACTTATAGGACTTATAAGGCCTGTGGTCTCTCTAGGGCGTTCCCTGAGCCCCAGCTTAGTCAGGAGAGAGTTGTCCCCACCATGTCTCCAGGGGACACCCCCTGACTCACCCAACCACTTCCTGCCACTTTTCTCTCTATTTTCTTTGGAAATCTCCATGCCAACAACTTACCCCACCCAGGTTTTGGCAGCAGGGTGGGGGTAGAAGCCGAGGAACTGTGAGAGCCTTCCCCCTGGGATGCAAAGGAGTGACTGCCACCTGTTCCACTGACTGCTTGTCCCTGAGGCATCAAGAACCACCCCCAGCCTCTCCAGGTCCAGGAGCCACTACCTAAGGAGAGCCCTTTGGCTGGGGGCCAGACTGTGTACTGCACGCCAAAGGTCCACAGTTGGGACGGGTGGTAGGAGCCTCAACACAACGTTTGGTCCCTTCCATATGGCACTGTCACTGGGGGTCCTCTTAGCCAAGCCCTCCTAGGGTTGGTAATTAGCTCCAGCCAACTATATAAGCTGGTAGCATGGGGGTAGCAGAAACATCACCAGAACCTAGGCCCCCTCTCAATACTCAGCTCCAAGAAGACACAGTGGCTAACAACAAACAGGACTTTTGGCTATGGTGCCTGTCTCCAAGCTGTCCCCCCCATGAGCCTGAAGCTCCTTCTCCTTCATCTGTATTTGCCTGACACAGATATGAGAGCAACTCTGTTAAGTGGAGGGGGGTGCAGAGGTTGAAGTGGGGGAGGGTAGCCAGATACAGGTGCCACCAAAGCAATCACGTTCTGCCTCTGTCTTGGATGACATACTGCATATGCAATATGCAAAGCCTTTGTCAGCAAGGGCATAGGTCTTGCCTGTCACTTGACTTGGAAGGGACAAGAGCTAGGAGTCTCTGCTGCTTCTTCCCCACAGGGGCCCCTCATTGCTTCCATCGTCCCCAGCCTCCACCTCAGTGGGAACTTGAGCCTTCTCAGAGGAATTTAGTAAGGCACCTAGCGCTGCTCCTATTGGAGAGAATGAAGTCTAGAGGGACACAGCCTGTCTAATTCTGCTCCCTGTGCCTGCTGCAGCCAAGTTTTCCCCTGCTAAAGTCTAAACTCCAGGCTCAGGGCTAATCTTCAATCTCCAGTTGAGCAGAGGTTGGCTTAAAAGGGTGATCTGGAGATGACACTATGACACAGAAATGCTCATCTGCAGTGGGGCCACATCAGCTGCCCTCTGCACCAGACTTTCACCTACATCCCCGTCTGCATCTCCGGGACCTGAACTTCATCTGGGAAATGAATCTGCTCACCCGTAACCATCCAACTCACATGAGCCCTGGACTGCTCTCCGTTGCTTTTATACCCATGCACCTGCCCTGCCGGGGCCCAGCCAGCTTGGTTTCTCTGGGACTGGTTCCTCTACTCTACCTCCAGGGAGGGATCCCGGCCTATTCCCCTCTGAGACACCCTCCACCTTTCCTCAGACACTCCCACTAAACTTGTCCCCATTAAACTGAAGTGCACTTGGCATAGGCACTGAGCTAATAAGAAGTTGGAAAAGGTCTGTGACCAGGCAGCTGCCACCAAGGCCAGCCACTTAGCAGTGTGGAGCCCAGGGGCAGTTAATTCTGAACAGTTGTCATCATCTTCTTATCATTCAAGCCAGGAACGATGGGCACAAGCAGTTATACACTCAAATGGCAGCATCAACTTGACACTAGCTTACACATGTAGGCGTGTGCACACACACCTCTGCTTCCACCTCCACACACAAACACGCATGGCACATTGTTCTGTGGCCAAGGACTGGAGAGCTGAGCCCTTCTCCTAAACTGCTATCCAGAAAACTCTTCTGACAACTCCGGAGAGTTTCGTTCTTTTAACTCTGTCTGGTTATTGAGGACAGAGAAATAGAAGGGCGCTGTCTCCTGCCTTTCTGGGAAAGTTTATTTGAGAGACCTGAGTGCAGACTGGGGCTGCCCAGAAGTCCGGGCAGCTTCACAAGGGGACCACACTCAGATGCTTGCAGAAGTGGCTGCAAACATGTGTATCTGGGAAAGTAGACTTGGGACAGTGTGTAGAGGCTGCCTAGGGCACAGGGCTGCCAAGGAGAAAAGTGACTTCTCAGGTAGGACAGTGGAGGGTCAGGAAACTCCAGCGGAGAGGACAGGAGCTGCTGGCACGCAACTAGCTGCCCCCTCCAATTCATTCCTGGCAGTAGATACTCTGCAGGGGACTTTGGCACAACCATTAGTGTCTAGCTCTCCCGTACCCAGAGCACCTGGCAGCAAACGGGCCCTACAACAGACCTGAGTCCCAGCCCCAGCTCTCGGCATGACAGCAGAAACCCTCATCTTCCTCTCCTTTCCTCAGTGTCCCCACTGCACAGTAGGCAAATGGAGCCAGTGCCTTCCTGTAGACCCCTCCCCACCAAGCCTGGGATACCCCACTCACGTCATTGCGGCCAAGTGAGTTCTCAGGTAGGGAGGAGGTGATGCCCGAGAGGATGGCAGTGGCGACGATGGCCCCCACACACTGGGCGATGATGTACATGACAGCCCTGAGGATGCTGATCTGACAGCTGAGCAGTAGCCCCAGTGTGACAGCTGGGTTGAGGTGAGCACCGCTGATGTGACCCACACTTTGGGCCAGAGTGGCAATGCTCAGACCAAAGGCCAGCGACACCTTCACGTTGTCCTGGACCAGTGTCTGGTTCCTGTCCAGTGGGTATTTGAAGCCTAGGGCAGAGCCGATGCTGATGAAGACGAAGAGGGTCATGGCCAGGAACTCGGCCACCACGGCCCTCCAGAAGAGCTTCTTCTTGAATTCGCTGGCCATGCTGGCAGGGGTCTCAACTTAACTGCTGGATGCCTGGTGCTCAACTCCCTCCAAGAGCTGAGCCACAGCCTGGGCTGGGCCTATTTATAGGGCTGGGTGGGGGGAGCACAAAGGGAGGAAGGCCTCTCCTTGCTCCTGGCCCGCCCCACACCACACGGGCCTCCTCTGCGATGGATGCAGACAGGGCTCTGCTGTCTGCCTGCCAACTTTTTCCTTCCTCCTCTCCCCCTCCTGCCCTCCCTTGCTCCCTCCACCCTCCTCAGCCCTTGGCCCTGCCCAGCCTGAGGAGGCAGGCAGGAGGCAGCCGTTGCTCTAATAGGCTTTGGGAAATTCTTCCAAGCTGGCCCTTCTCTGGGGGCTGAAGAAATCCAGGTGTCCCCGCCCAGCCTGCAAAGCTCAAGGGTGCCTGAGGGCAGAGCCAGGCACTTTAGAGGGGGTGGAGAATAGGGGTTGACTGGACTCTGAGGATGGACGTTGCCCTCCCCGGAGGTGGCACCTGAATCCGCCTGCCTGTCCCTTCCCACTCCCAGCAGTTACTAATCTGAAGTCCTCAGGCCCAGGGATCTGAGAGCCAGTCTGGCCTCCAATGTCCTGGCCTGGGCCAAGCAGCTGCATGTCACTTTGGGGATGTCACCTCACCACCCAGGCCTCAGTTGATGGTGGTAGGAAGCTTTCTGGGAGCCACCCACCATTCTGCAGACAAGGATAGGCCTGAGCCAGGCAATGCTCTCCCAAATCCTTGAACTGAATGTCTATTAGAGAAATAGGCATTGGAGCTGGCAGGCCACTGGGGAGATAGAAGGAATGGCAGCTGGACCTGAAAATAGGAGCAAGGGAAACACACAAGGACTATGGCTAAGAGACAGATACAGAGAGACGGATGACAGGGCGGTAGGAAGCATTATCTGGGTGAGACTGGAAAGAGAAAGAGGGAGACAGCAGGAAGAGCTAGGGTTGTAGCTTGAGGGTAGAATACTGGGCTGGGAACAGGGTTCAATCCCCAGCAACACAGAGAACAAAAAAACAGAAACAGGAAGAGCACAAATCGAGGAGGGGACATTTGGCTGAACCAGAGTCGAGATACAGAAACAAAGGAAGCGGTAGGCCAGAGGCACTTTCCAACAGCAGGAGGGGAGAAGGCCATGCTACAGACCCAGCACCCACGCTGCTCCCTGTGTACCCCAGAATCTGGAGTTAAGGACCAACTGGTCACACACCTACTGTGTGAGTATGCTGGAAGGTAAAAGGCCCAGCAGGGGGGAAAGGGACTCTCTCCCTGGCCACAGGCAAGGCCTGGGATGAACAGGTCCCCTCTCTTCCCACCTGAGGTCTTCTCAGGCAGATCATTGGCTTCTTAGTCATTAGAGGTGGGAAACCAAGGCCCACAGAGAGAAGAGAGTCTTTGAACCTGACCTCTGTCAAGGTAGACAGGATGGATGTGGGGGTCAAGCAACCTTCTATCCTGGTTCACCCTACAGAAAATAATGCTGTCTCCCAAGGGCTACCTGTTGTCAAGCTGCAGCCCTGGTGCTGGGTGTTATCTACAAGGATCTGTGGTATGTTTGATGGGAGCAGGTGGCTGGTTGGGAATGTGCTCACCACCATGCACCTAAGTTCTTACAAGGCCAAGCAAGAGGACGACACTCTGAGCAGAACAGAGACTGTTTGGCTCCCTCTGCCCAGGCGGTCTCAGCAGCTGGAGGTAATCGGAGGCTTATTATCCCTCTAGAGAGACAGTCAGTATGATGGACCACGTCACAGACCCTCACACCACATCCTGTATTCTGACAGGTTCCCTTGTGGGCTGACAGTACAGGGCCCCTCAAGGAGCTCATTCTTCAGTTCCAGATGCCTCTAATCAAAGATCAGGCTGCAAGGCTGCCCAAGGATCAGATCTAATGCTGTCTGGCTCAGGGACCAAGCCAGGAGGCGTCTAGGAAAACAGTAGGAAGAACACTTTCAGAAGCTGGAACAGGCAGCAGAACAACAGTACGACAGAACCAAGTGAGGAAATATGAGCTTGTTTGGACCTAACTATGTCCCAAGAGTCTATGCAGTATCTTCTGACCAGGTCGACTGTGGTTGAAGTGCCTCTGTGTGTGTGTGTGTGTGTGTGTGTGTGTGTGTGTGTGTGTGTGTGTGTTGGGAGCAGTGTCAAGATTTCCTTGAAAACTACTAATATATTTCCTAGCACAGGTATTTTATTAGCACTGATAGCATGCCAAATACCACTTGGATACCGCTGGACAACCATGGCCACACAGATCAGCCCCTTTTCTTCCTGAAGATTCCCTTCCTCCACATCACCTCACAAACTCTCTGTAGATTCAATCACAACTGAGCCTACAATCACAGCTCCATTCTTTGGGCAAAGGTGATCATGTCAACTGTAACAGATGCCATCAGAATGAAGGTATCGACAGAAATACCAGCAGGGACCTTATCTGTCACCACCTCCCACATCGTCGAGGGGCCACTGCAATTCTGAACTGGATATTTGCAGGGGACAGTGGGAGGTTCCTGGCTGGATGTCAGACAGAAAGGCCTTATAGCCCAACCTCTTTCTCGATGCTCTGTCACAATCCAGGCTGGCTGGCCAAGACAGACAGGCGGAAAGTAGGCAGTGTCTTACTGAGGCTGGGGTAGCCCTCTGTGAAGTACCAAGGTAAGGGATGCTGGCATTAGCAGGCTACACCACTTAATCCTGATCCCAGAGTCTAAGCACCAATTCCCGAAGAAGGGTCCCCAAGGCACAGGTTGCTCTACCCCATTCACTGGCCCAGAACAAAGGGCAAGGGCCTTAGGCTACAAGCCTCAGGGTGGACATTGGTGCCCGTGAGAGCAGCTCCAGCTTCCATGCAGAGCTGGGGTGGGGAGGGCTGCAGTGATCTAAGGTGCAATCACAGAGGAGGAGGGAGCAGCCAGATCCTGAAGAACACTCAGCCTAGGAACCTAGATTCAGGGACTGGTGCCAGCTGTGCTTCTAACTTCATGGTGTCCCAGCGTCTCGGGGACTGGCTCATGAGTCTTTCCCGTGAACAGGCTCCCAGGCTCAGGCCGGACTAAAAAAAGCAGCTGTCCTCCACCCCAGTGCTCAAGCTCCAGGCGGGACTTGAGGCCCTAGTGGCAGCCACAGTTTTGTCCCTGCAAGTGCTTTTCCAGATGTGTCCCACTCCTGACATGCCCAGTGAGGCTGGCGCCAACCAGAGCCGGCCGTTCATAGGATGACCCGGGACTGTCTTATTCCTCCAGAGGCCCAGAGAACTTGAGTCTCCATCTCAGAGGATGCTGACCAGAGCCTCAGATGAGATGCAGGCTAAGGACGTGATCAGCGCGATTAGTTGGTTGTATGGAAAAGGAACATTGCTGGGTGTGGTCCAGGCTTTAGCGCCTAACTTCTGTGACATACCATGCAGGGGAGATGAAGACTGGACCCCACCTCTTGCCAGCAGGGATTTTCTCCATAAGCCAGCAGAAGTGTGCAATGGCTTTATTCCCTCCAGAAGGCCCACCAGGAAGACAGTGTGTGGGATAGGAGGGGGGACTTGGCAGCACACAGTTGCCATAAGCTCACCAACAGCTTGGCTGCATTTCCCAAACTTGCTCCAGCGTTTCTGAGTTGGAAGCAAGAACAGTGAAGCAGAAGGGAAAGATAGGATATCCCCTCCCAGACCGGTGGAAAGCGGATCCTCTTTCCTTCCTGGCCTACCGACTGGGGCCCCCAGCTTTGTCTGGAAACTTTCCCCAGTACGGCACCTTGATTATACCCCTCTCATGGTTTTCATCCAGGACTTTTTAACCATGGCTCTCTCTCAGGAGTCCTCAGGAGATAAGGCTAGCCCCTTTAACACTGGGGAAGACAGTATCAGCTCAAAAACCAGGGCATGAGATTTCTCAGTGTCTCAGAAATTCAGCTCTGCTACCCAGTGCTCAGGTTCCTCACAGCCCGGTGTGGCCTCAAGTCGGCCCCTTCCTTCCTAATCTTGTGCTCCAGCTATTACATTTGATGTGGCTGTTCACATCCCTCCCCTGCCACAGTGTCCATCCCTCCTCTTTCCCAGACGGCCCTGCAGATCTGCTACTGTGACTACATCCTGAACCATCACACGATGAGCCCAGGGGAAGGCTAGGTCCCTAAGGATGCTGACAGAGAGCTGGGCGGGCACATTGAGGGTTCGAGTTAGCATCTGTCCCTGCTGTCAAGGGAAGGACACCTGCCTCTCCCAGAATTCGAAGGGAGGAACCTCCTTGTCTAAGAGGAAGTGCCTGGGCATTTAGACATCACAGGATCACTCTTAAATCAGAAACGGACTTAGCAGGTCCCCAGTGATTCATCAGGGACGGAACAATTTAATAATTTTCTTGGCTACTGCCTCCCATTCACCCTGCTCCTCCCTACTCTCATCCTCACCCCTACTTGCCTTCAGCCACAAGCCAGGCTTCTTGTCTTTGGGGTGAGGGGCAATAATACCACGCCCATTTCTGGACAGTGGGGTTTTCTATTTTAATGTTTTACTAGCAATTCTCTGGCCATAGTGGAACAGTGTCTGAGACAGGATGGAAAAAAGTTGCCATTGGCCTGGTAGAGTCTACACAGCTTTGATCCTTGCCAGGATTAAAACACGGAGATTCAAGAATCAGGCCAAGGTCCAAGGAGGGCACCCGAGGAGACAGGGCTGACCCTGCCTCTGCCCCCACCCACTCAGGGATGGCAGAGGCCTCCATGAAGGAATATAGTCACAATTTCTCCAACTCTACTCAGCAATGGGAATCCCTGCTGGACCAGGAAGGTGGCAGCCTCCCACTTGCAGAGGACTCTGCTGGTGGTTTCCGAAATGGGCAGCCTGACCGCACCCTGGGAGAAGGCAGGCAGGACAGGGGCTCTGCTCTCTGTGGGGCCCTGGGAGGAAGTGTCATGTGTGTAAGAGGTTTGGGAGGACTTCCTCACTCTGGGTTCCCTCTGTGCTCGAGGCCCAGCAGGCTGCAGCTTGGTTTCCTGATCCCTGCTGTCCTGGCCTTTTTTAGACATCTCCTGCCTTTGCCTTGTTGTGTTTCAAAGCTTCAAGAGAAGGGATCCAGAAACCGTTTGCTCTGAGGACCTTGGAGAAACTGGGGCTGAGAGAGGAAAGGAAACACAGTCCAGACCTTGGGGAAGAGGCATCAGGATGGATCCATAGCGGTTTGGCCTTCTGTGTTCTTCTGATCTGCTAGCCATATCCAGCTTCCCTTCCTCCCTTCTTGACCGAAAGACACCTCTTCAGACTGCACAGGCTTAGAAAAGAACCTTTCTTGAAAGGCACCACGATACCAGGGCAGAAGAAAGTCCTGGAACCAACAGAGTGGCCACCAAGATCCCCTCAGAGCCAGCAGTCCCTCCAAGGCCACTGCTGACTGCTCAGCTTCTGAGGGTTTCATGATGCCCCCCCCCCTGCGTCCCCTGCACTTCAGGATCCTCACAGATTGTCCCCAGGTGTTCAGACTCAGGCCACCAGGCAGGGACTTGGCAGTGTCTCCCTGAGGTGCACCCCTTTCCTGAATACCTCTGGGCTGGCACTGGGGTCTCCACTTTGAATGGGGACCGACTGCCTCTGCCACTCCACTGCTTCTGGTTGGTTCTATCAACTGCTGAGAACCATCACGGACACTGCTCCTGCATCTCTCAGTAAGTCCCATTTTCTGGGACCTCCTCTGGTGATGCTCAGGAAAACCAGGGCCTTCAACGGTCTCTTTGGCCTTTTTGGTGGCTTCTGGTTTCCAGCAGGCCCCAGGCACCATCTTGAGAAAGCCTCCTGTTCTGTGCCTGCAGTGACACTGCTTGCCCATAAGCACCAGCGCCTTAAGGACAGTGCTCTGCTGAAGAACCCAGAGCTCACAAACGTGTAGTGTGGCTTTGTCTACCACCAACCGTCAGGAATGCTCTTAGCAACCAAAACACCTGCCCCGTGTAGCTAAACTCTGGTTATCCTCTCTTACAAGCTCCGTGAGTTGGTTTCCCTGACCTTGTCTGGCCCCAATCCTACTTGATAGCCTATGCATAAGCCCTAACACTATCACATGTCACATGATAGACCTATCTGTCCCTTTTGCCTTTCCCTGATTATGTGTGGGCTGCATGTACACACACACACACACACACACACACACACACACACACACACACACACACACGACACATGCTTTCTCATGCATGGTCAAATACACATGAATACAAACATACACCTATCACATATAGGTGTCAGTCATATGAACGTGCACACATAGGGACGCTCACATTATAAGCATGAGTATGCCCACAAAGAATAAAGATTATAGCCCCACATACACCTGAAACTCCACCATGCATTGCGGCTCTGTTATCAGCAGCCTTGGTTCCTGTACTTCTGTCCCTTCCAAGTGTCCACAGCTATTGCCACCTGTGTGGCTCATAATCTAGGGACCTGACTCCTCACCCACTTATGGAGCTGAATTTAGTGGTGCAGAGGACAGATAGGGCTTCCTGGGGCCACCTGCTTTGTGCTCTTTCTCTGGGGATACTGTTTGCTACCTGTGTGCTTGTCTCTCTTCATCTCCTGGCAGTACTCTGCACCATGGGTGCCCTCTGATATGGCCAGGAGGGGAGCAGGCTCTGCAGACAGGAAAGCTGGGGACCATTTGTAGAGCTGAATGGAGCTCGACATCTCCTGCCCACCAGACAACTTCTGCCAGCGAGTGTGCTAGGCCGCCTTGGAGCAAAGACAGGGCAGGACACCTATGAGACTATTCTTGTTCATGCTTTATCTCCTCGGGTATCATGGAGCAGTGAGCCAGGCTGTTGGGCTGAATACTAGAGGTGGGAGGTAGAGTGAGCAAGGCCAGCCCCTGCCCCATTGCCTTGGACACCCTTCCCTTACTGTGTCAATCTGAGCATTCTATTCATGTGAAGCCAACATTCCAGGAGCCCACCGGGCCAGCAAGATCATCTCACACAGGCGATCACTGTCTCATCTAATGAGAAAATGATGACATGGTCCCCTGCTGTAAGGCCCACCCCCTGTGCAGCCCCCAGAGCCACACAAATTCTTCCTGCTTTATGGTATTGCTCTGCTACTGTGGCTCACTGGGTCACTTTCCAGGGACTCTCTGGGCATGCTGGGACACACCACTTCATGAGCCAGGAATGGTCCACTCATTCCTTTCTGATTACCCTCATGGCTTATGAGAGATCATCACAGGTGGAGTCCAGAGCTCTGGTCTGCAAACTGCAAGCTTCAGAGAGCCCACACTCTTAAGAAAGACCAAAGAGCCTGGGGTGCAACCACATAGGCTGGTTGGTGAGGTAGAAGTCTCAGAGGTCTTCCTGGAGGAGGCCGGGTTTGAACCACAGATGCTTTGGAACTGAAGTAATATAAATACATTGTCAAATGAGAAAGGCCCTCGGTAAGTCCTGTCCCCTGACTGAGGTGTCTTCCCTACCCCATCTTCAGGGCCGCTCTAAGCAGCTCCTTTGATCCTTTCCTAGTTACTCAGCCTCCTGGTCCAGGGCTATGCTTCAAGGCCACACAGTGTCAGCTCTTTAGAGCAGAATGGGGAGTCAAGGGTCTGTCTTCTCAGTTGCAGCTTCTCCAGGGGCCTCTCCAGGTCTCCAGAGCCTGCTGCCCTATCCTAGTAGCAGTACAGCTCCCAAGCCTGGCATGATAACACTAACACGGTGCCCCCTGCCTGTTACTGAGGAAAGCACAGTCACTGCTGACCTGAAGCACATGCCCACCACCTGCCTCATCTCTCAGAAACCACTGTGTAGAGTGTTCTGTGCATAGACAGCCCCACAGTCCCCAGAACCCGGCCAGGGCAAAGTGGAAGAGTCAGTGGGCCAGAGCTGAGGGTGACAAGTCACAGAGGACAGAGGGGAAGTCTAACAGGCATTCCTGTATGGACCCTTCACGTCTGTTGTAGACGCCTCTGTCTAAAGAGTGCCCCGCACACCTCACTTTTCACAGGAACAGCTGAGTCTCTGATGTCTAAGTTCGACTGAGTAGACCTACAAATTCTGTGTTCTAACCCATTCCCAGGGATGCCAATTGGTCCAGAGTTATACCATGAGCAGTAAGGGGCTGAACTCTCAAGGCTCCCAAACACAGCCAGCTGTTTACCACATTAGCGACTGAATACAACTGATGGTTACTTCGGCCTGAGCAGGTATAGGTCTCAGAACCTATACCAAACGCAAAGAACCATTCTCTAGTCCTTACCTTGAGATAACTAATGCAGTTGCTTGCTATTGGTTCTGGCTGCAGGCGAGTTGACTAAACATCGCTTACAGAGTCTTCAAGAGCAGACTGTCAACATCTGGGTGTGCTATGGGAGGGGCTCAGGCTCAGTGTGGTAATATGGTAAGTCTCTTGCCCAGAGAGATGGTTTGGATACAATAGCATAGTGCCCCTGGTGCCCATCCTGGGTGCAAACTGACATCCATACTCAGGGAAACATCTTCAAGCTGCGCACTGGCTTGGACGCCAGCCAGCCACGCATCCCCACCAACAGACGAGACGGACCCTAGATCTGTGATGCTCCATTCACGCAGGGCATGAGTGGGGGCAGCTGAGTCTCGGGCCTAAGTACAGGAAGTGGCAACATGGGGCTGTGGGCAGCAGAAAAACCCCGCCTCTCCTCAGACATCAGGAAAGGTTTCCCGGAGGAGGGAATATGGCAGATAGATTTGTTTATATCAAGGAAGGGAGGCGGCGTAGGGAGAGGACAGTCCAAGCAGAAGAAGGGAAAGGGTGGTTTTTTCAGTCACGCCAGGCTCATACATGGTTCCCAGGAGGCGTCTTTGCTTTGGCTGGATTTGGCTTTAAGAGCCAGACTGGCAGGATGAGATGGGATGTCCCCTGCCATCCTCAGTTCCTGCTCTTTTCTTTCCCCTACCTGAACTCTGAGCAGTGGAGATCTCAGCAAACCCGTTCTCCACTGTGTACAGAAAATGAGGCCTGAGCCAGTCTGGATCACCCTGCCAGAGACGGAGACTAGAAAGACATTGAAGTGGGAAAGTTAGAGGCTCTGCAGGAGGGAGCCCTGCTCCTCCCACCTGGCCATTGGAGAGGGAGCAAAGGTGAGTGACGACCTTGCACAGTCAGCCCTCGGGAGGTGGAGGGAGGTGAGCGTGAGTACAGGATGGTAGGACCGAGAAGGACCCAAGCAGGCCCCTGCTAAGAGGCCATGGGGAAGTGCTGTCTAGTCCCCGTGTTCCACCCTTAAACAGGTACACTCAAGCGACCTGAGAGGACAACAGACAGCAGGTCCTAAGGACCAAGCTGTGCTTGGAACACACCCACCTTCCCTGCCTCCCTTGTGGAAGCAGCTTTCGGGACCCTGATAAATGTCCAGAAAAGGAAACAGATGGGAGATGGTCAAAAGTACAAACCCAAGCTGTGTAAGCCATGGCCAGGAAGAAGGGAAGTGCTTAGCATTTTCTGAAAAGTTTTGCAAAAATCGGGAGCGATAGGAAACGGGTTTGCAGGTGCCTAGGCTGAGAGCTGCCCACCTTAGCTAGCTGGCTTCCTTCGGGGTCTGTGGGCTGCTGACCTGTGGCTCCTCGTGCTGCTCATCCTTGGGGAGAGGGCTGAATTGAAGGAAAGGTCAGGCTCCCACACAATAGGAATGTCCCGGGTGGAATCAGGACACCCAGATACACAAGCTCTCAGAACCTCAGGAAACCAGGGAAGATAAGAGGGGAGGTGATCCAGGAAACTCCACCCACACTCAGCCATGGAGATGTTCTGAAGCCCCCACGTCCCCACAGAGCAGCTGAAAAGGAGGAAGCACGAACACCCCCCGACTCAGTGTTCATATCTGTCCCCAGGATCCCTGAGGCTGCATCCAGAGCTTGTCATCCTCAGAAGGGATTACTGCTGAGGAGAGAGGCCCAGGTCAGGGCCCATCATTTGTCCATTTTCAAAACCAGAGGCCAAAGCCTGGTACAGGGAGGACCAAACAAAAAATGTAGGTAATTCTCATGTGGCCCAGGAAAAGTCAGAGGTGCCAAAGAGAAAAGGATAAGCCTTTGGGAGGAGACTCTGGGGACGATGAGTTCAGCATCATCCAGGATCCAGCCAAAGTGTATGAAGTCCAGCCAGGCTCATTCTATCCTAACATCCCCTATGGTCACATGGTCACACTTGCACCACAGGTCCTCTATCCAGCTCACAGGAGCAAGGCCAATCATTCCTGTGCACTTCTAATTGCCAGCTCCACTCTAAGCCCTCTGTGGGGTAGCCTCAAACCAGAGAGGCAGATTCACATACTGCAGGCTGACTTTGTATCTGCTTTGTGGCCAAGGACAACCTTGAACTTTTGATCTCAGATGTTGGGATTCCAGGACTTGGATTTAAGGCTTTGTACATGATAGATACACACTTTACGAATTAAGCTATACCCCAACTGGTTGTTTTGTGACACAGATGGGAGAAGGCACTAAGACCTAAATCAAACAAATTCTAAGTTCAAAATCATGAACACTGCAGTATTCCAACTCCTTACTTTGTCTGGTAGCATGGAACCCATGATTGGTGTCCCCCAAACCCAAGGTGACAACAGCAGGGGAAGACAGACTTGGGCCTTTGATCCATGAGTCTAGAAGAAATCTTAGAGCCTGACACCAGACAAAGATATCAGAGTCCCATTCTGGGGCTGGAAGTATGACATCTGATGAAAGCTCCTGAACCTTTGGGGCTGAGCATTTTCCACAATGGCCTCTAAAATCCCAATGGCCAGAGAGGGGTCTCAGACGTTCAGAACATAGGTAGGGATACCAAGTCTCCCCATGGGAAGATCCATGACCAAGGCTCTCAAGAGACTGAGAACTAACCTGCCAGCCTGGCTGTACTCTACAATGCCAGCTTATAGGAGCCAAGCAATTCTTGCCATCTGGCCCAAGGTCACTAACAGTAAGGGAAACAATGGGCAGTGGATCCAGTCATGGCCACTGAACAAAGCCTTGGCACCTCCCCGAGCTGAGGCCCCTCCTTCATGGTTTGCCAAGGCAGGCTAGTAGGGGAAACCTTCATCTGAGGCTGGGAAGTTTTACAGACTATTCCTGGGAGAACTGTGGCCGTCAGCGCAGCCAACAGAGGGGGCAGCTGCTCCAGGCCAAGTCCTGCATGGCAAGAATTAGGGGGTGATAGCATGACTTGAATCCAGGACATGGCCCCACACACCTAGTCCCTAGGCTGCCTCATTCTCTCCCATCTTAGCCCCAGCTCTAAAGCTGGTTTACTGTCCACATTGTTGACATCTCAGTCTTCTGAACACGGCTTGGAGCCTCCACTGTCCTAAAGCCTGCTGTGGCTCCCCAGAACTCATGCTCAAACTCCACATCCTATTCAAAGTCCTCTGTTTCCATGCTGACATCTTTAACCTTCCTATCACCCCTAGATTTCCCCAAGTCCCTTCCATCTGATAGCTATGTCCCACAAGTGTCCTCTGTGGCCCTGCTCTGCCCACACACCCAGAGCATCCTCTGTGACCCTGATCCCCCCACATCCCCAGAGCATCCTCTGTGCTCCCAACTACTCCCATACCTGAGCATCCTTTGTGTCCTGCTCCCCCAACACCCCAAGCATCCTCTGTGTCCTGCTCCCCCGTCCCGTCCCCCAGAGATCCTCTGCACCTCATCACCACCTTTTCCCTACGTATTAGCTTTTACTGTTACTATTAGTTTTTACTCCTTCTCCCCTCAAGAAGCCTCTGTTTGCTCCATCCAGAGTCATCCAAGAAGGAACTGGGCTCAGGAATGTGTAGGGCAGGGGACAGGAGATCAGTAGTAAACAACCCTTTCTAGGACAAGGTCCCCATGCACAGTAGTGGCTGTTTACACACTGTCCCCATGTAATTATTAATCATGCCCCAGGTTCTTCCTGTGCTGGGCCAGGAAGGGGTAGGCAGGGCAGGGCTTAGGGATGGTATTGAACTCAAGTGTCTCAAGTGTCCTGAAAGTGAGCGCAGGCCATTGGGAGGTGGCTATGCATTGTGCTTATCACCAAGTACTCAGAGGCTCCCTAGAGAGGATGGTGTTTGTCAAACTTCATAGACTCCAAAGGACCAAAAAAAAAAAAAAAAAAAAAAAAAAGCACCAGATAAACACCCAGGATCGCTCTTATCACAGGGGCCACAGGAAAGGCGCCAGGTTTAATCTCAGAACCACACCCTGAACCAACGGTTTAGGTGCCCAGCCCAATGTTCAGTGACAGGCTATTGGTAGAGACAGGCTGGGGGGAGTGACAGGGCAGGGTTTCTCAATGCCCGTAGCTGCAACCTTCAGCTGGATCAATACCTGGGGAAAGAAGGAAGAGCCCTGGGTCCAGGCAGAAGGGAAGTAGCATGATGTCTTAGATGCAGGACTGTACATGTATGTGTGTATGTGTGCATCTGTGTTCAAGGAGAGCCTGTTGGCCAGGAGCCCTACAGGATCTGTACTGGTGGCAGATCCTGTAGTCAAGGGCATCACAAAAGTCCCTTGGGGGCTTCCCAAGGGAGGGCTTTGGAGCCAAACCATGTGATTGGTAGGACATGACAGCTGGACATACAAGCTGGAAGGAGGGACACAAAGGAAGTGACAAATTCATGGGGTATCTGCTGCCATGACTGCAGGTGGGTAGAGTTCACCTAGGGCTGGAGGGGAGGGAGGTGGGAAGAAGCAAACGGGACTGCCCCCTCCCCCACTGGCCCAAGGACTACCTGGTGCTCTGGCCTCCAGGAACCTGCCACAAAAGAAAAGCCCCTCAGTGTCCCCATCTGCACAGGCAAAGGTCTTAAGTGACTCTCTTGGAAAAAGGTATAGAATGGGTATTTGTGGGGCTTGGGGCAGGAGAGAGAGCATGGTCAGAGAGGCTATCCGCAGGCTATGGCCATCACTAAGCCCTCTCTGTGACCCTTAGGGCTACCTGCACCTCAGATCGCTGCCCAAAACAAAAGCCCTGGCCATATTGCTCCTGGCTATGCCACTTACCTGCCAACCCCCATCCTGCAGTGTGCATGAAGCAATCTCCATTATCACACATGCTTGGCATTTTTGCCTGATAATCACACCTCCCAGGCCCTGTGAGGATTAGGGCACAATTGGGGAGGAGGAAAAACTCTTTTGTGTGGAGCCAAATACCTGCCGAAAGATTTGGCAGCCCAATATGATTGCCTCCTACAACTCTGAGGATTGTCTGAGCATTTGGTGGATGTGTTAGGACCCTGAACAGGGCTCACAGGACATCACCACCTTATCACACATGCCCTCCTGTGCTGCCTTTCCACCAGCAGCCCCCTGCTTCTGCCCTGAGTACCTGTCACATGAAGAGAAAGAGACCTAACACAGAACGCTAAGCAAATCTCCTTTTCAAGGAAAGTGCCCCATTTTGATCCCATATGAGGTCTTCATCTGTTCTCTGCTCCTGACTGTTGTAGAATATTAACTGAAGGTGCAATACATTTGTTTATGCTGTGGAACATCTGTTTAATGATGCAAAATGTGTTGTATTCTTTTATGTTGCAATTGTTTAACTGCGTGAAGCCGTGTTACTTTGCCTGTCTAAAACTCCCGATTGGTCTAATAAAGAGCTGGATAACCAATAGCCAAACAGGAGAAAGGGCTCGGAGGCAGAAAGAATAAACAGGAGAAATCTTGGAAGAGAAGATCAAGGAGGGAGACAAGAAGCGGTCAGCCACCCAGCCACACATGGAATAAGAAGGAAAGAAAAGACATACAGAAATAGAGAAAGGTAAAAGCCCAGAGGCATAAGGATAATTAAAGTTACGAAAAGCTGGCTAGAAATAAGCCAAGCTAAGTCAGGCATTCATAAGTGAGAATAAGACTCTTTGTGTATTTATGTGGGAGCTGGGTGGTGATCCCCTCAAAGAGCCAAAGAGCAAAGAGTAAAAACACAAACAACTACAGCTGACACTGGTCCTCTGGGAACACTGTTCACACACGATGAGGCAGACAGACATTTCGACAGCTATGGCCTGTCTGCTCACACTGTATCTTCCATCAGGAATGGTCATTCATTCAATTATTCACGGGTGCTTTAAGGCCCAGAGTAGACATTTCCTCCAAGAAACTTCTTCCTTGTCCCCCGGAGAACCTGGCAAGAAGCCTCCATGGAGCCCTCACAAGGTGCTGGGACCGTTCTAAGTGCTCTGGCGTGTGAACTCGCTTCATCTTAGCTAGAGTGCTGTGCAGCTGCCGTTTCACACACAAGACGCCAAAGCTCAACAAGCTGAAGCGTTCAGGGCTGCAGGTGGGTCAGGTGGATGCTGGGGCAGCATCTTCCTCCCAGACCTACCAGGTGAGTTCCTTCGCAGCCCTCTGTACTTCATGAAAACCACAAGGTCTACAGCAGAGCATTTCGGACTGGAACTGGTCCCCTAATTTAGAATACAGACGTTGGGTGAGTGGGGCTGGGATGGAGTCTGGATGAGAAACTCCCAGCATTGTTGCTGCTCTGAAGATCACTCTGAGTAGTAAAGCCGGCACCCAAAACAGGGAAAAGTCCTCCATTGTCGGTGATGCTTAGCAGAGCTGAGGGCACATGGCAACTTGGTCTCTTCACTCTTACCAGACTGGAGACTCTGCTGTCCACTGCCCATTGCTTGTCCCATCTCTGAGACACAGAGACACTGGGGGCAATCAGGCCAGGTCTGAATGCCCCCTTATCTTAGGACATCTCTAAGCCCTGGCCTAGTTCTGACCCCTAGCAACCTCTGCTGTCCTGGACCCTGCTCTGTGTGGCACGCTAAGGGAATTGAGCTAGTGTTCTACCAAGCCAGCCATCTTTGCTCTTCTGTCCATGAGTGAAGGAGGACAGTTTGGGTGATGCAGTTAGCAAGGGTGTCTTTGTACAGAGGCATCAGATGCAAGGACAGAAAGAGATGTGTCTTTGCTCCTAAAGCCAAGTAAGACAGGCTCCAGGATAATTCCTTGAAAGCCTGATGTGAACTGAAGAGTGTGTCTCCAAGCAGAGCAACAGAGACAGCGCTGTGGATTCTTAACACACACGTATGTGAGTATTAAAGATTTTAATACAGGTTGGAAGAGGGCTATGAGCCACAGAAGCCTACCCACTTCATCCTTAGAAAACAGTGTGCCCAAATGGACAATGCCCACTTGTGATGGGAGGAACTGGCGGCGCTGGGACACCAGGGGAAGAGTTATGGGAAAAGCTGAGGCACTGAGCACATGACCAGAGCTGATCCAGTATGCACAGGCAGGGCCATGTGGGGTTTCATCTGGCTGTCAAGCTGAGTTCAGAGAGAAGACTCGGGTGTTACACAAAGGGGATGAGGGGAGGTTGATCCCCACAGAAGAGCTGGCCTGCCCTAAGGAGTCGGTAGGGACACACACACACGCACGCACGCACGCACGCACGCACGCACGCACGCACGCACGCACACGCACCATAGCACATCCTGAGAAATGAAGGAGCCAGACCTATCTGTATGCCCACTGGAGACAAAGAGCAGCCTCTAGGATCCCTCTTTTCTGGAAAGGTGCAGCCTACAAACCGCACCCCTAGAAAACAACCAGCCCATGTGGACAATGCCCACTTGTGATGAGGCACAGCCTCGTGTGTTTCATTCCTACAGCGCTGAGAGGGTAACTGAGGATGTGTTCTGGTTTCAAGGCCTGGGAGTGTTGGTCCCCGGCTCTGCCCACCTTCCACTCCAGGGCATCATTGGAGTAACTACATCTGGGCTCTTAGCAAAGCAAGCTCTGTGCTTTGTTGGGTTAACCTTCTGCAGCAATGCTGGGAATTGTTTGTTTTCGCTAGCGCTGCCAAAGAGCCCCTGGCAAGGAGACTAAGTGGGTTTCATTGAAAAGATACTTTTCCTCCCCAGGCCGATAAACAAGGCCACTGCAGGGAAACCAACTTCCGCAGCCAGGCACTCAGCAGCCGCCCATCCCTGGCCAAGGAAAACAAATGCATAAACATTTCAAGGAGATATAGGAAGCATTTCTACTGGGAACCTGCTGTGAATGGCCACTAAAGTTTACACAGCAAGCCCCAAGGGAGCTCGGTGGAGGACACAGCCATCCCCGCCCTCTCATTCTCCTATGGCATAGTTAGCTCCTCCCTGTTCCCCCAAAGATCTGCAGTTGGGACACAGCATGTGCCCTGGCCACAGGAACATAAGACAGACTCTGTAGTTGTCCCTACCAAACCCCCAACTTCCTAAAGGAGGGGTCTTTTTACAGTAGAGGACACAGGCCTAAAGCAGCTTGGCTCCTAAACCCCATGTGGACATAATGCAGGCCAACGATGGCTGCCCTAAAGCAACTACAACTCGTGCATGCATCTCTTGATCCCTGT
This sequence comes from Cricetiscus sungorus, assembly GCA_030556225.1. Lineage (NCBI taxonomy): Eukaryota > Metazoa > Chordata > Mammalia > Rodentia > Cricetidae > Cricetiscus > Cricetiscus sungorus. The sequence goes on along the minus strand of JANBXA010000731.1, from coordinate 44,046,390 downwards.
GTGTACGCACCCACCTCTTCGTGGCCCCTGAGATAAGGCTGGAGGTACCTGCAGGCTTTGTCATTATTTTGGCCCTAGTGTCTTACCTGGATAGCCATATGGCATGGATTTTGAGGGCTGGAGCTTTACCTCTAGGTCCCTCCCGTGAACTGCTGCTACAAGTGGTCCTGGACTTTGATCCAGACATCCCTCCTGGAGCTCTTCTCTAGTCCCCCAGCTGCTGCATCACACTCCTTGGTGAAAGCCATAGGCTATACACCAACATAGCAAGTGAAATTCATACCATTTCCCCATCCAACCTATCGCTTTATTCTGCAATGTGAGTACTTCCGAGCCCCACCATTCACACTGGCAGTCAGTTCTCCCCATGGCCAGGGAAGCTCACCCTTCATCCCTCTGCTTGTCCCCACCTCTATTGCTCACATGCACAGCCAAGCTCCCTGGGTAACTTTTCTACCTGAGTCCATCCCAGCCTCCTCCTAAGCCCACCCCATCCTCACGTGGTCTCACAGGAGAAGCAACTGCCTCCTGGCTTGGGCTCCCTACCGATTGGGCTTCTCTTGGATAATAAACTTTGTAGCTTGTATCTTAGACTACGTTGCTCCTGCAGAAAACAGAGAAAGCAGGGGTTCTAGATGAGGACATCCCTGAGGCAAAGGACAGCCGCTTGTCCTGAGATACTGACTTGGAGATACTTTGCCACTGGGGGCCTTCCACCTCCCTGTCCTGTCCCACTCTAGCCATGGGGGGAGCAGACCTGTGCTCCCCCCACACCAATGAACCACAAAGTCTTGGCCCTGGTCAAAGGCTTGACTTTTGCTTTATAGAAGCTATAGCAACAAGTGTCCACTGTCCCCAAGGCCAGCCACACCAGAGCCCTTGAAGAGAGGGCTATCCAGGAGGAACACAGACGAAAGGCAGAGTCTTTGATGGCTTTTCCGTCTTTGGCAGTCACAGTTGTATCGGGAGGGAACCTCAGCAGTGTACCGGGCCCTACCATGGCCCTTCATAGAAGAAACTGAAGGTTCCGCTTGCCTCTGTGGCCATGCAACTCAGGCAGGAGGGCTCCTTTAAGAGACTAGACCCTAAGATCTGGGGTCCAGGGATCATCCCAGGGATGAGTGCTGAAGCCATGGAGCTTGCTGTATCCAAAGGTCAGAGGATGGGGTCTGAGCCATTCCAGTTCACCGATGCCCCCTTCCATCTAGGAAGAGAGAAATAGGACAGTTAGAGCTGTAGGGGCTCGGGAAGGAGGCTGAGGCTCCAACCTGCCCAATACTTTTTCACACTCCAACCTAAACACCCATAAGGCATGTAAAACATACACCCAGGACCCTGCTAACAACAGGGAAGGCACAGGTGACAGGCAACTTGTCCATTTGTGCCACGGTTGAATGCACCTGTTGTTGGCACTACAACATTCTAATGATTTATCTCATCCAAGTAAATCCGGACCTAGCTGTTGTCCAGCAGTGCCTGACAATGTCCCTTGAGGGGCACCTGTTAGGATTAGGGTATAACTGAGGTCCAGGAGAGAAGCCGGAAAGGCAGGGAGAAAGATGCAGAGGAGGCTGGAGAGCTGAAAACAGACTGGGGCATTCCTCCTGTGCCGAGGAGCTACTGAAGGCTATGAGTTCTGCAGGAACAAGATGGGTTTCAACCCTGATTTACAAAGCTTAAGAAGAACGAGTAGGTAAATGGTAGTATCTCAGCTCCAACGGGGCAGTTACTGTAGGTGAGATGAGGGCATTTCCTAACACCTGATTCTAATCCATAGAGCTGATTTTCCAAACAATTGACGGGAATCGCTTTACGGCAGATGGAGAATCTATGCAAATCTATCAGGGGGGGGTAGTCTACCTAGATATGCACCCTAAGACAACATGAATTAGAATATGGATGTTGTCAGGCAGCACTGAAGGGCAGAGTGGGAGACTGGGGCTTAACTATGTTTCACAGTGTAGTGTATGAAGATTATTAGAGAGGGTCCCACATCATGTTCTCAAATCCAGAGGTCAAGTCAAAAGCCTAACTGCCACAGGCAAGGAAAAAAGAGAAGCTTCACTTGTTTTAATTCAAGAAAGCCTAAACTCCCTAGACAGGAGCTTCAGCAAGAGAGAAAACAGGCTCCCTCAGACTCACACTGCAGCACTGCCCAACAGAATGATCGGGAGCAGGAGGCCCTATCCACAGAGATACCACTGGAATCTGAAATGCCCCACACAGGCTCATGGTTTGAATTCTTGGTGGTGCCATTTTGGGAGGCTGTGGAACCTTCCAGAGGTGAGGTCTCTGGTAGTAAGTCTCTGGAGATGATATCCAACCCTTGGCTCCTGTTAGATCCGGTTTTCTGGTCTACCATGATGTGATCATCCTCTGTCAAATGATCCTTCTACTAAAATCAAGCTGATTTACCATACATGCCCTCCCCACCCAGATGGACCGAACCCCAAAACCATGAACTATGTGAAATCTGCCCCTTCTATGTTGTTTCTGTTAGATACTGTGGTCACAACACTATGATCACAACTAAAACACATTGAGTTTCCCACCCACAGATTCAACCATCTGTAGATCTAGAAATAGCAGCAACAAAAATGCACCCTCCCACAAGCCAAGAAACTAACCTGTACTAAACATATACAGCCTGACTTTTCTTGTCTTTATTCTGTAAACAATATAGTATAACACATGCTTACATATTAGATATTGTAAGTACCCAGAGACCAAACTATACAGAAAGATGTGTGGGCCATATGGAAACACTATGCTATTTTATAGAAGAGATTTAAGCGTCCTCAGATTTTATAGCGTCAGGAGGTTCTCAGTATCTCTACTTTTTTAGGCTGAAAATTACACCATTACAAAGGTAGCAGGAGTCATACTCTATCTTGTAACTCACTTTCCTATAGGTTATAAGCAGCTTCTTGGTAGATGTATATACTGTATTTCCCATTTCACCTTCTCTGCTTTACACCATTTCCCATCAAAGAAACAGGTTTCTTGTCATTTGGAAAACAACAACAACAACAACAACAACAACAACAACACATCTTAGTTATAATTCTGTGCCTCTTTCTCCCATAGAATGCTCTGGTGTGGAAGACAGAAGTTGCACACAGGAACATAGAACAACTAACATCATGCTCTAGCACCACCAAGGCACAACAGGGACAAGATATTCTTCCTAAACCACCAAGGATGTGCGAATGTCATGTGCAAGACAGAATGCTACCCTAATGCCTACCCTAGTCAATGTTCCAGAAAAAAAAAAGTCTACTTAAGTGGTCAAGAATATGTAGGTGGGTGAAACCAGCTTAGGCATAAATATTATTTTGAAGAACTCCTCCTAAGATTCTGTGTTCTCTCTGGTGTCATTTGGTGACAGCCAGTAACACTGAAAGAGCTCACTCCGGTAGGGTCATGCAGCTTTCCGGAAGTTGATCCTTCACTGCCTACAGAACTATAAAAGGAGGTCTTTCCAGAACCATTGCTGGCAGAATCACCTTTGTAGGATCTATTCTAATCTCTGCTGGGAACAAATGCCAGTGCACTCTCACATTCATCATTGCCTGCATCTTTCCTAATCATCAACGGGAGAGTCCCAAGGGCCAGTCTCTTAGTCTACAAGATGGGAGGAGAGCTGGGTGGCTCAGTGATCTTTGTTGCTCTAGACCATTTCCCAAGCTTCTTGTAAGTCAGGTAAAGCCAGGAGACTCTCATCAGGTTTTATGGAGGGCATCCACATTGTAGCCCTTCTCTGCCTGAGTGGTAGACTTGGCCACCATACTGGCAGGCAACTTGACAGAACTTGGAGAAACTGACTGTTACATGAGGAGTCTTCTATTGGTAAGATTTGGGGGTTGGAATCTCATGGAGTCCCAGGGGAGGCAGCATAGGTCTATGAGGAAAAAAAATGGCCCCTGCTATTACAGTCACACTGAGCAGGTATGGGTGGAGAGGTGCTGGGCCCAGGTTCTGAAAGGCAGGCTGATATACTGCAGATACTGAGTTAGTAGTGATTCAGTGATCTGTATTAATATAATGTTATTTGAAGTTTATAATTATCTCTTCCTTCATAGTTCTGAAAGAACTCCATTAAAAACCTGTTTATTGTTCTAGTAAGATTTGTATGTGAGCATCACTTGGGTACCAAGAACACATCTTAGGGTCCCTAAGAAATGGCTCAGTGTAGGAGAACACTGGGTACTCTTCTGGAGGTCCTGGGTTCAATTTCCAGCACTCACATGGTAGCTCACAACTGTCTATAACTGTAGCCCCATGGGATCTGATGCCTTCTTCTGGTGTACAGATGTACATATAGACAAAACACCCATATACATAAAATAAATGAATCTTTAAAAACAAAACAACCCAACTGCATGTCTTCAACATAGATTCTCAACCAATGAATAAAAGGAGGGACAATGGAGAGTGACAGATCCACCTTCAGCCTGGTCCCCAAGGTCTAGACTGCCATGCTCTTCATATCCACTCAACCTCCAGACTCTGCCTTCCCCACAGACAGGCAAATCTAAGCTCTCCCAAGGGCCCCCGACGGACAACATGGGGTTTGGCTTCAGGGCAGGGTGAGTCACATTCGCCTGTCACTGAACATTTGTGTTACACCAGTCACGGAGCCTCACTGGCACGCTGCTGGGTCTACGGTTGGTTCTGAAGCCATTCACAAGGAAACCAGCCCTCCCATCCTGGCCAGGTGCAAAGGCAGCAAAGAGAAGCACTTTGCTATGGTATGAAAAATCAGAGCCATCTGAAATGCACAAGGCTGAGCAGGACAGTGGATCTGCATGGTCTAGAGGAAGAAAGCTGTGACAAAAAATGCAGCGGCAGCCATGCAGGACTGCAGAGAAGTGAACGGGTGAGATGCAGGGATGCACAATGCTGCCAGGGTCAATGGCCAGGCTGTCATCAGCACTAACTCGGGAGGCAGACACATAGCACACTCCAAAGCAGCTCGGCATTGGATAATTCTGGTGTGGGAGCTGTTCTGTTCACTGTGGGACATTTTGTGCCCTTCCCCTCACTATAATTGCTAAAAGTGTTTCAAGACTGCCAAACAATCCCAAAGGTGAAAACCTACCCCACCAAGAATCACCAACTTAGTAGTTGAGCTTTGAACTCAAAGTCAATAGCAACATCACAGAGAGGCCCATGACATGCAAATAGCCCATCCCCAGCCTCAGGGCAATCACTGCCTCGCAGTCAGCTCCAGCCTGGACTGATTCAGACCACTGCCATCCTGATGGACTACATATAGGAAAAGAGCCCACATGGGGCAGCGGCAAAAGGCAGGCAGGCCTGGTCCCAATGCTCCAGACTGCTGAAGGTGCATCTATGGGTCCTTCTGCTGGCCTTGCTCTTCCAGACAGCCTGTGCACAAGTTTCTGTCCCTTGGGCCATCCTGAATTAGACATGGTTCTAGAGCTAGGCCTGCGCTCCCTGTCATATGTGGCCTTGACCAATCCTCCTGGCTCACCCAACCTTCTCTAGGCTCAGATCCAGGCCCCTTGCAGAAGAGGTCTTGGCTTGGAAGCGGCTCTCAGTGCTTGTGCTAGGGTCAGCAAAAGGGCTGATGCCACCTGTGGCCCAGAGTTCTGAGGTATGGGGACACTTCTCCACACCCAGCTCTCCTCTTATACATCTACTCTGGAGCTCACTCTCCTCACACCCCACCCCAGACCTCACATGGAAATCCAGGTCTTTATTCACTCTTTACATGACTCAACATGCTGTCTTGTACTCATGCCCATGCCTTCTCCCCCATCCGATCCTTCTCTTGCCTGCCTTACCCTACATGTTCAGAAGCCCCTTGTAAATGTCAGGGAATACTTCTGTGGATCTACTTTATAACTTATAGCAGCTTGGCAAAGAGGTGATGAACCCGACTGACAGTTGGGCAGAACTGAGTTCAGGAGGACTAACCAGACAATGTGACAAGCCAGGGCAGAGTGGGAATATGTAGACAGCAGCACACCAAGAGTGTGGTTGACACAGACAGCTGGGTGCCAGGGAGAGCTCCTTCTCTGGCTAAGGGGCAATATGAATGGGGACCCCATGCAAGGGCATTAGCAGAAGTGAAGTGGGGTACATAGGTGGGTAAGGTATCCCTGAGGGAGGTGGGCGCTCTCCCAGGCCTCAGAGACACTACTCTGGCAGGAACCAGCTTGCATCTCTTGTCTGAGCCTCCAAACAGAAACATCTGGGCCCCAGCTCCAGGCCCAGTTATGAGCCCTTTCCTCTCCTCTCTGGCCTGGTGACAGCGGTTTCATCTTTTCTCACTCCAGTGAGGATGGAGGCCTGGGAGAGGTCAGTGTGTGCTGTTAGAAATGACCCCAAAGAGTCTGACTTGGCTGATGTAGTTTCAGAGCAACCGGGAGGGGCAAGAGATGGCTCCCCACATTCCTGACCCAGCAAAGGCAACACGAGACTGTGGGGCTGGGATGTGCATCATACCGAGCGCAGGGGCGGCACACAGGCCTGGCGATGTTTCCAATTAGGATGCTCTTCTCTGAAGGCAAAACCCAGAGTCTGGGCTTGTGCAATGCCTCCGTGACAACAAGGCCAGGTGGCAGGAAGTCACACTGTCTGCACAGTGACCCACCACTGGGCCGGGACAGTGAGAGTCTAAGTCTCTGTCGACTCAAAGTGACTGAGGAACTTATACCTCCCATCTATAAAAGAAAGAGCTAGACTGAGGGGTGCCTGGATACCCCTCTGTGGACTAAGCCCATTGCCAGGTGGGTCATGATTCCTGCAGGGCAGCAAGGCTGGGCTTTAGTAAAAGAGGTCATCTTCCCTTGGGTTTGATCAGGGTTGATTCTGAACTTGACTTCCATTACACCAAACTCCCTGAGAGTGGGAACTAAATCTTATCCAGCTGTTTCTTCTAAAGAATCAGGACCAGGATTTCCACAAGAGCTGGCATGATGAGAAGGAATCTGCTCCTGCCCACTGGGTGCTCCAGCTAGCCACTCTTCTCACAGATGGACAGGATGATTTGGAACATTTGACTGCATCTCACCAAGCATTTGAAATCCGACTCTGGTTTTGGCAGTGGCCTGGGAACGGGCTATGGTACCATGGGTGGCCTAAGTCAGGTCTACAGGCGGCAGGATTTACCCCTCACCTCAACCCCATAGCCAAGACCATTCCCGCAGGTCCTCACAGTGACCTCAGAGGCCACCTTCCCAAGCTCCGCCTTTGAGCTGCTTGCGAATCTGCAGCAAGAACAAAGCACAAAGCCTTTGTAATTCAACTCCTTGGACTAAGACTCCTGGCCTGCTGTTTCCCATTACAGTGGTTTGTTATCTGATGAATCAAGGGGACAGGGACCTGACCATTCTACTCTTCACTCACCCACTCAGCCTTCTGGCAATAATTCTGGGAAAAACTCTGGGAAAGAGCTCCCATGGTAACTGGCCAGGTACACCAGCCATGGCAAATGTAGTGAGGAGGAAGAACAGGCAAAAACCTGGTGCTAGGAATAAAGTTCCTGGCTCTGGTTATCATTCCAACTTGGTACCTCCCTTGGTAACTGATTCACAAAGGCAGGTTCACGAGGCAGATGGGCAGAGATGGGGCTAGGGAAGGCCCTTACCCATTAAGCTGCATTTCTCAAAAGTAGCTCCAGGGCCTAGAGAGATGGTTCCACAATTAAGAGTGCTTGCTGAGCAGTAATGAGGACCAGAGTTCAAATCCCAGCACCAGGTAATAAGCCAGATACCCCACATATGTCTGTAGCTCCAGCTGCAATGGGAGTATTGCTAGGACTTGCTGGCCTTTAGACTTTCCAGGAAAACACGAGCCCCAAATTCAACACACCATCCAGCCTCAAAGAAATTTGCTGGGATATTACCTGATGCCTTCTTCTGGACTCCATAGTGTGCATAGGTATGCACGAATGCATGCGTGCATGCATGCACGCCTGACCCCTCCCCACATACACACTGTAAACACAAATGAATGAATGAATATTTTCTTAAGTAGTCCTAGGGCTGTAGCACCAGTAGCAGCTAGGAACTGCATTAGAATTCACATCCTCAGGCCTCATCACCACAGGGGCCCAGGTTGGCCTGGAGAGTCTAGTCCTAAGGTACTCTTCAAAAGAAGCTGTCTACAAGCCTGAGGACCTAACCTATGGGACAAGACTCCCCAACAAGTCATCCAGAATTCACATGGCTTCCCCTAGCCTTCCTGGGGCTCGATGGGGTTTGGGCCTGTTGTCCCTAACCCTGGATGCTATACAAATGGAGATATTTCTCTGCATGATAATGGGAAGCTCATCTGAAGATGCCAGGGCTCTGTCTCATCTACGCATGGGACAGAGAGCAGAAGTGAGGGCAGAGAAAGCCAGACATCCCTCTCCAGCTTCCCTCACTAGGGGTGACTGGAGAACAGGTTAGGGATGGGTCAGAGACAAAAGCAGCAACAGAAGAGATCCAAGCCCACCGTCGCTGACTCTGAACTGAGCTCCGTGCCAGCCATCTCAGGGCAAGAGGCTACCTCAAGGCAGGCCAAAACCCTGAGCCGCTCTCAGACAACTGCCCAACAGACTGAGCTCAGAAAGCCCAGTCAAGGCTCCGAGCTGCTTGGCCAATCAGGAACTGTGAAAAGAAGGCAGTGAAGAGATTAAGGGTTACTACTGGTGGGAAGGGTACACAGAGAAAGTCAAAAGGAGCGTCCCAGTGGTCTGGGAGGGTAGAGGCTGTTTGCCTAGAGGGCAGCTGGGGCCTCCTGCTTCACAAAGATCATCCTGTGGCCTCCTATACTAGCCTGCACCAAGTGCCCAGGCCAGTGTCACCTCCTTTCCCCTTCAAAGCCCTTCACTCATCACCTGGAATGAGTGGCCCTTTGTACTTGAAAGGACAGCGACCTGCATGTGCCCCTAATCCTCTGATGAAAACAGCCAGCCTATGACCCCACAGGAATGCTGTATCCCTGGGGGGGGGGGGGCAGGGAACTGGCACAATGCGGATGTGCCTGTAGTCCTCCCACTTCCCCTTCCTGACGCTTCCACAGTGCCAAGGCAGTCTCTGCTCTCTTCCCCAGCCCCATTCAAAGGCCTGCCTGCAAGAGGCAGCCTGCCTGGACTCCAAGTATGCCACGTGCATCTCAGGTGGTCAGAATCTCAGGGCCAGGCAGTGACTCCAGCCCCAGGCACTTTCAAGTCAGGGAAAGAGATTCCTCTTGAGACAGCGCCTGTCCTGAGTGCCAAGGATGGCGACAGTGAAAGCTAATGCTAGAAAGCTATCCTCGTGGGCTCCAAGGTGCCATTGTCCCCACTGTACAGATTGAGTCCAGTGTATCAGTTAGGCTGCAGCCTGGCTCCAGAACTCGTGCTCAGAACCACAATGACCTGCACTCCATCCCTGGAAAAGCAACCAGAACCTCGTCTCCCTCCCAAGATGCTCCTCACTGCTCCCCTACCAAACACCAAGTCTTCCAGTCATCACTACAGAGTCTGAAGAACTAGCCAAGTAAGCCAGAGGCTTCTACCAGCGACAGCTCACAGACTCTGCAGAGCACAGGTTCAGCTTGGGGCACAAAAAGCTTAGGAAGAAAGGGATGGGCTTTTCCCAACTCTAGCCTGGGCGGCAACCTTCCCTAAATACAGAGGGTCAAGGACCTACCCAGTGCCTTGGAGACAGGAACAACTTTCAGTGTTCAGACTGGCTATAACACATGGGGATAGGTAGGAACTATTGTTGTGGGCAGCCACTCCCCCCACACACCCTGGCCATCCCATCCCCTCCTGCCACACCGGGCCATCCATATCCCCTCCAATTCTATTCCATTCTCCAGCTCCTGCAAAGTCAACAAACTAACTCTTGGTCCTTGGAGACACCTGCCTAACTATAAGCACCCAAACCAGTGTCTTATCAGCTGCTTGGCATTAGCTGACCACACCTTTCTCCATCAGGCCACCCATGAAGTGTTTGTCTTTGTGTCTACAAGCCTAATGTCCCCAACCAATGCACATCCTAGCCTCAGGGTGAGTTTTCCATTAGAGGCAACCCCACTCACTTGGTTCTGATACAGAGCTCAAGGGGAGGGACAAGGTCACTGCTGCTGTCCTCTGAAGTGGTCTTGGTGGTATCTAGGGAGGAGGGAGAAAAAAGCACTCACATCATCTCAGGGTATGCACACATCCTAAGGCCAGCACAGGCAACTCCAAGGGGCCCGCCCAACCCTTTGAGCACCAGACACCCATCTCCATCTTAACTGAATCATTGATTTTTACCTAGACAGTACGCTGGCCTCTCACCTCCAGCCTCCACCAAACCCATGCCCTACTTTAGTTACCACAATATTTTTTTTTCTGAAAATGCATGTGGTCTCATTATTCCTCTGCTCTAAAACCTTCCTTGACATCCTACTTCCTTAAAAGCAAATCCAAGCCTAACACAAAAGCTCACAAGACACTTGTACATGGCCTTAGCTTCACCTTCCACCTTTCCATCAAGTGCTCAAGGCCCACCCATGGCCCTCTCTTGCAAAATGGCAGGACAGCATCACTCTCTGGCCCCCCATGAGTATCCCAAGAAGGCATGTGAAGGCTGGTTCTGAAGCAGCCTGGAGACTCCCTGAAAAGACAGGTTAGGGTGCCTCACCAACAGTCAGCCGAATCTCCTCCTGCTGGTTGGCCAAGCCATCATAGTAATACAGGTCAAAGAGTCGCTCCATCCTCCAGTCAGACAAGAGCTCCGGCTGTAGGCTGAAGAGGATGCTGAAGTGGCTCTCGCTGCACACCACCCAGATGGGGAACCTCGGAGTCTTCAGGAAGCAGCCCACCTGAAAGAGGGAAGGTCTGATGCAATGTGCTGACCAGCCGAGTTGAGGCTGACTTCCGACAGATGCCTGGCGTGATGCTAGAAACCCCTCTTGCCTGCTGCCCAGACGCACCTTCTAGAGCTGGCCACCTCCCAACAAGGATCTCAGGGAATTCACACATAGCATTGCTTCCAGGTGACATCAATGCCACAGCACACAGTCCTCTAAGCCTCTCTTTTCTCCCAGTCTCTCCCACACCTCACTCACGTGTGGCTCAGCCATGACCTCCTAACTGACTCTTGATGTACTCATAGTTCCTAAGCTCACCAACCCCTGGGCCTTCCCATTCTTTGTCCCCCTTTTAGGAGAACTGTATCACCCCAACTTCTCAGTCAGTGAGCAGTTCTCAGGGACATGTCACTGAGAAACTGTCCCCTCAATCACAGCACCATAGTGACACCAACACATGCACTTTACTAAGAGCCTGAGCAAATAGTTGAAAAATGAAGGTCCTCAGGACAAACACTGGATGGCAACTAGAATTGTGCATTGAAGACAGACAGGATTGGGACCCCTGGGGAGCCAGGAGGGAAGGGTATGAGCTAGCAGTCTATGGTGTCAGGATGAACGTTTGAAAAATTCTGGGTGCAGTGGGCTATTTCGTGAGGGAGCTTGGAGGATAAGACCAGGGCAGCACCAGAAAATGGGGCAAAAAGTCTCTCTGCAAGTCCCCAGCCAGGGACTCTCATGGCTGGCTAAGGATGCATGGGAGCAAACCAGAGATCCCAGCACACTGGCACACTGCTTCCCATAGAGACATCCTAATAATGAGCCCTTAGGTAGGTCACCTGCTACACACTCTTCTCTGAGTGCCAGTACTGGTTTATTCAGCTATGTTCAGCTGGTCCCACCTAATCCGCAGTCTCCCCCAGGAGATGAGATATTTGCTACTCAGGTGTTTACAGCCTCTGCCGTGGATTAAGGAAAGAATGGGAACTATTTTTCCAATGGGGAGAAGGGCATGATTGCTCTAGGGCTCACCACAGAATAGTGAGGCAGCTCCCACCTCAGGGATAATGCTGGAGGTACCTGGGACAGAGAGGGTGTTCTTACACTGTCTTCCATGAAGGACCCACCTAGTGAAGTGGAGAACAGGAGGACCACGTTGACCAAGTACTCAGCCCTGTGTGACACTGATGTTAACTCTCTCTGCTCAGCTGTATGTGTCACCCAAATGGACTGCAAGCTTGCTCCTTCTGAGCTGTGGTGCATTTGGGCATGCCTGCCCCCTGCCTAACCCTACTATAAGCTTAGCTTTGTTTATATGCTCCAAAGAGGTTTTTCTTGAGAAGCATGGCCTGGGACTGTACTTACTCACAACAGGCAGGAAAGGAGCCTCAAGCCAGCCATGGGCAGGCCTGGACGCCATCAGCTCTTGAATTTTCCAAACCAGGAACAGAGGGCAGCTTGCCATTTATAAACAACAGTCATAAGATTAAGAGCAAAACACTGCCCAGAGGGCTTAGAAATGAGTGGACTCATTCACAAGCCTTTTCCACTAGGAGAGATTTTCCAGAGAAACTTCCTTAGGGGTCTTGGGGAACTGGGCATGCCATTCCCTTAGTGCAGGCCAGGCTCTCCCCTGGGGGCCATGCCATGCCATGACAAGTTGCTTTTGTTGTTTTTATTGTTCTGAACTTTTTAACTTACTTTTAGTGTTGAGGAATAAACTGGTGAACCTGTGCCCTGCCACCGAGCCACACTCCTAGCTTTTGAGATTTTATTTTAAAGCCATTCAAGTGTTTCCCCATCAATGAGTATACATCTATACTGTGAATTTTGACAAACACATTCTTACTAAGTCAGTAAGAATGGCCTGATTCTGAGCATGCAAATGGCAGCTTTGGAGCTGCCAATGCTCTATAGGATGTACTATTCTCAGGAGAACGGCTTCCAGAGTCAGAGTTGTGAGGTCAAGGATAGTGTCTTTAATTTCTATAGCACGTCAAGTTTCCTTCCACCAGCCTTCATGCCTTTTATGTCACATTCCTGTGGATCTGATTAACAAACTGTGAAGTTGATATGATTTGCATGTCTTGACTACTAGTGTGACATGAGCCATTTTTTTCATGGGTTTATTTGCCAAATGACTGGTAGACTTGTAGATTTTTATCAAATGAACAACCAATTGCTACAACAATCTCTGGGTTTTTGTTCTTTGGGTTTATTTTTAGTTTTGGGGTTTTTTTTGGGGGGGGTAGTTGCTTATATGCTGTTGTTGTTGTTGTGAGACAGGGTCTACACATGTAGCCCAAGCTAGCCTCAATTTCTAGATCCTCCTGAGTGCTGGAATCACAGGCACATAACACAAGCCTAGGTCTCCTGTAATATTTTATATTAAGTGAACTAACCTTTCTCCATTAATTTGAAACCTAGCCTGTATGAGTGTGAGTGAGTGAGTGAGTCAGTGTGTGTGTGTGTGTGTGTGTGTGTGTGTGTGTGTGTGTGTGTGTGTGTAATTCTATTTCAGGCAATTTTTTTCATTGATCTATGTGTCTCTTTCTATGCCTTGTGTTTTGATAACTATAGTCTTCACTGTATGCATGCAAATTCCTTTATGTATTTCAAAACTGCCTGGCTCTTCCTAAGCACTTTTTCTTTTTTAGATAAACCATTTTTAAAACCATTTGGGCCAGGTGGTGGTGGTACACACCCTTAATCTCAGCACTCTGGAGGCTCAGGTAGAGGTAGAGGCAGGCAGGCAGGTAGATGCCTGTGAGTTCGAAGCCAGCCTGGTCTACAGAGCGAGAGGACAGCCAGATACACACAGAAACTCTGTCTCAAAAACAAACAAACAAACAAACAAACAGACAGACAGACAAACCACTGGGAGTTTCCCCCCTGAAGTGCAGGGATTTTAATTTAGTACAGCGGCTCTCAACCTTCCTAATGCTGCAACCCTTTAATACAGTCCCTCATGTTGTTGTAATCACCAATCACAGAATCATTTTCGTTGCTACTTCATAACTGTAATTTTGCTACTGTTATGAATTTTAATATAAGTACCTGATACACTAGATACCTGATATATGCCCCCCATGAAGGGATCACGACTCATAGGTTGAACACCACTGATCTAGTATTTTGACCATGTTAGGCCAATGCTCTATGCTGAGTTTTCTGTCCTAGTCCAATTTGGGATTTTAAATTTTCAATTTAGGGAAAGCAGTAAGTACCTTTACCACATTGAATCTCACTGTCCACACTTGATATGTTACTCTGTTATTCTAATCTTTTATGTATTTCAGAAAATCATTTAGAAGGTTTGTATTGCCTTGGTTGAGTTTATTCCTTGGTGTTTTTACATTTTTGGTTCTTGAAAAGTATCTTTAAGGATTTCATTGTCTTTACCAAGAATGTCTTTTGTTTTGTGTGTGTTACACCCAGTCTTCTTTCTAAACCTTCAAAAGACGATTAATGATTTCAGTTGACTTACGCTTATTTCTGAGTAGGTCACTGGGTTTTAAATTGTTCTTAAACATTAAGTATATGTGTGTGGGGACACATGTGTGATGACATATAGGTGAAGGTCAGACAGCAACCTGGGGGACTCAGTACTTTCCTCCTCTCATGTGGGTTCTGGGGTTTGAACGTGGGTCATCGGGCCTGGCAACAATCGCTTTTACCTGCTGAGCCCATCTTGCTGGTTCTCAGGGGTGTTTTAAAATCTGAATCTTAGTCTCTCACAGAAGTAGTGCATGGCCCCCAGCCAGTACGGACAGCCATATTCAATCACTTGTTCTCAAGGATCAGCACTTGACTACAAGCAGAATTACTTTCCTATCTATAATGGTGACATTCATTTGATGTGATTACACTTCAGCGACACGATAGACGATGAAGACACAGTGTGGAGAATGAGATCTGTAAGGATTCAGGCATCACACTGGCCTGGCCCTGTCACCTGGCAGAATGCAATCAGGCAGTGGTCAGCCAAGTGTTCTATGACTACAAATCTGAATGTAGGTGCAAAGAATCCCTTAAAAAGAAACACCCCACCACTTCCTCTCTTTCTGGTTCGTCTCTTTCCTGCTCTCCCCACCCTTGTTCCCCTGGGGCATACAGGACTTTTCCTTTCCCCCTGTTCTCTTCTGTCCTCACTCTGTCTGTGTCTCTTTACCTCTTTTCTCTTTCCTTCCCCATCCCCTTCCCTTTCTAATAAAACTTCTCACTAAGCTCTGTCTACCTGGCATATTTGTCCCTTGGCCTTGGTCCCCCATGCAAGGTTCCCCACGAACATCATCATAAGATCAATGAAGACAGCAGAGAGTGACCAGTCAAACAAGTCTAAGCGTGCTGTGCCTCACCACCATTTCTCACACACCTAGAACAGGCCAAGTGACCAAGTCTAGCTAACACAGTGTGCTGTCATCTCATACAGGCTGAAATGTGAGGAAAAGTCCATCTTAAGGCAATAAAATATGATGCTCAACTCAAGGAAAGGTCCATGAAGGAATCAGGGGCTTGGATGGAGGTTGGCAAGGTGAGGAGCAGACCTCTCTGGCCAGAGGGGTGACAGAGGTGACAAAGGCTTCCCTTTCAGGAAGAAACATTAAGCCAAAACTTGAAGAGTGGGGGAGGCAGGGCAGGTGAAGGGAACAGCATATGCAAAAGCCAGAGGGAGGAACAACCACGCAGAGGCAGGTGTAGCTAAGGCCCAGCATCGCAGGAGAGTACATAAAGAGTGAGGGCACAGCTCTGTGAGGGCCCATATGTCATGAAAAGTATGCGGTTTTAGCCTCTGCATTAGTTACTTGTGCCCAGGCCACCATAGCAAACGCTGAGTAACATGAATTTATTTTCTCAAAAATTTGGAGCAGTCTGAAATCGAGGTGTTGGCTGAATTGTTTACGGGAGCATGTCTTTCTGGCTCTGGCTAACTGGTCCCCCTGTGTCTCACAAGGTCTTCTCTCTCTCTCTCTCTCTCTCTCTCTCTCTCTCTCTCTCTCTCTCTCTCTCTCTCTCTCTCTCTCTCTCTCTCTCTCTGTGTGTGTGTGTGTGTGTGTGTGTGTGTGTGTGTGTCTATGTCCTAATCTCTTCTTACGATGACACTGTTGTTTGGATTAGGGCCATCCTAGTGACCTCATTCTAACTTAATCACCTTAAATACCATCACCAGACACAGTTCCCCTCAGGGGTGCGGAGGGTCAGGACTTCACACAGGAATTTTAGTGAACACAATGTGACTGGTTATAGTCCTGGGAAAGGAATGGCTCTGGAGGGTTTTGAACACAGAATGGTATGACTGATCTATGTTTTTAAAGATCACGCTGCTTTAGTGAAGGGAGGGTATGGGAAGTGAGGGTCTTAGGATCAATGATAATCAAATGCTGGGTCTTTTATGGCTGTGTTAATGCTAGCCAGTAAAGGGGGCTGGCTAGGCCAAGAACTGGTCTCTGTCCAGACCTGGACGTGAGTTTTCAGCTTCCCGGGGGTCCTCTGTCACATGTGATTGATGGAGGGCCCTAGGGCCACAGGGCCAGAAGGGAGGAGGGACGACATGAAGGTGAAGGCTGCCAGGCCCAGCCTGGTCCTTATGGGAAGGAGAGGCCAACACCCAGCTTTGATGACTTCTTGGAAGCAAGAGAAGGTGTCATCTAGAATTCCATCCTTGGTGGGCTTGCAATGCACAGGAAAGTATCCACTCCCCACAGGGGATAAAACTTCCCTGCTTGGTCAACGAGGGGCCCATGTGAGTTCAAAGAATCTATGAGTCATTGGCTGCAACTTTCTCCAACAATTACTACATTCTGAGTGAAGGGTGGCCTTGACTGTTTTCCCCCTCATTTGCCCTCTACTGAGCAAATAAAAATAGTTTATATTTTCACAGGCAGCCTGGACCACAGGAAGACATCAGGGATCATAGTTAGCCTGCAATCTATGAAACTGGCCACACTTACGCTGTTCAAGCCATGGGCTGTCAGGCTGGAGCCTCCAAGGTGCTTCTCTTTGGCCACAGGGTCAAACTGCTGCTTTACTCCTGACAGCAACACAGCCAGAAAGGAACTGTCCCCTTTCCTCTCTAGGCAGTCAGAACCCACATATCTGCATTCCATGAACCTGGGGTGTCACTCAGATAGGGGGTCAGGAAGAGGTCTGCCACATGGCCCATGAACAAGAGACAGCAGACCTAACTAAATCAGAAGTCATACAGAAAGGGTGGGACCAAAATCCCAGCTCCCTCCCACTCTGCTACGTCATTTACCTAGCATTCCTGGGGGGTGGACATACAGTAAGCACCTTGCTTCCTGTTTGTGGCTTGAGTAGGCCCTCTTAGTGTCTGAGCCCCATGTAAGTCTCCTGCTGACCCTTGGGACAATGCTCTCCGCAGCCACAGGACAGTGTACCATATGAAGCTGCTAACAGCGAGGACCTGAGAAGGTCTGACAACAGCTGAGGCAGCAGCTCTGATCAAGAGCCCCCCCCTGGCCAGCCCATCATCAGTATACCACCAGCTTCACTTAAAGCCTGGGCCTTCAAAAACTTTCTTTCCCAGCAGCAAAGGAGGCAGAGGGACCACACCCCAGCAAACAGGCCAAACGAAGCTGTGTGGGCTGAACTGTGTCTCCCAAAGGACATGTAAGCCCAAGAGCCTGTGAACTGAACCTTCTCTGGAACTGGGGCTGCACATGCCATTGTTTGAGATGAGGTTATACCAGAGCAGTGTGCCCTGAGGCCAACTGGGGTCCTTAGAAACAAAGATGCAGGGAGCAATCAGCCAAGTGACAATAGAGTCAGGGCCAGGAGTGCTGCATCTATGAGACACGGAGACCAAGAAGAGCTGGGACACAGCGTCTTCCTACTGCCTTCCAAGAATGCCCCACCAGCTCACACCTTAGTCTTGGACTACCAGGGGCTGTAAAAGAGGCGCCTCTATTGTTTGAGCCACCCAGTCTGTAGCATTTTGTTGCAGCAGCCCTAAGTAATACAAAGCCTAAGATGTCAAGTTCCTGCCTCCAGAGACCTCCCTCCCTCAACACACCAATACAATCATGCATTATGAATTCAAACACTCAAACACACACACACACACACACACACACACACACACACACACACACACAGATGCACAGCCACATTATGAACCATTAAGAGTTCTTTTCAGCTATCCTTTATGGACCCCAGAATCTGCTGTTTGAGTCTGAAGTGTCTGTGGCAACGGCAGCCAAGTCATGTTTCTTCTAATGTGCTCTGTATTCAGGCTGGACCTGAACTCCAGCCAGATTGGGGAACTAGAAACCAGCTTCCTTTCCTCCATGTCCTTCTGTCTCACGGGTCCAGGGATAGGCTGCTGGGGTCCCAGAGGCCATGTGGGTACCTGGCACACATTGTAGTGTTCAAAGAGAGACAAGAAACCGATGTCGCTGCGTGCCTCGATGCCTCGGAGGAGCGTGATGTCCCCATCGCCGGAGTCTAATTCCACTACATCATTGAAAACATTGGACACAGCTCTCCCGGTCAGGAGAAGATTGACAAGTTCCTGTTGATGAGAGAAGGGGAAGCTGCGTCAGATCTCTGAAATCAGCCTTGGGAGAGGGGGAGGGGAGGGGAGGCTGGGAACAAGGGAAAGGGGTGGAGGAGGAAAGAAACCAAGGAAAGCAAGAAACGGAATGAAGAGTTGAGACAGTAGGGGCTTGGTTTTGATTTTTCCACAGGCTTGGGGGAGGGGTTCTTCCAACGGCTCCCATCAAAGCACCCTGAGGGACTCAGCTATCTAAATCAAGCATTTCTTGAGCAAAGACTACACTGAGCCTGTACTAAGTCTCAGTATGGGGGACCTTTGAGTGGTTACAACACAGCTCCATGTTCCGAGCAAGCTGGGGGGGGGGTCAAGGATATGTCTGTGTGGTTGAAACCTAATGTAGGCTATGAGCAGGACTCTAAAAATGTGTGCACAGAGTCTTCCCTGCCCCACATAGACACGAGTCACAAAACCAAGGGACAACAGCTTTGTTGGAAAGTGACCTCTGGGAGAGTCTTCAAAGACGGTGTTTTTAAAAATAAGCATTTTAATGTTTGAAATGACTTTAGATTCAATAGAAGTTGCAAAAATAGTTCAGGGAGTTCCTGTGTACCCTTTACCCAGCTTCCTTCAATGATAACATCTCATAGGACCCAGCACATCTCATAGCCAGGAAGCCAGCCAACCCTGCACACTGCAGCACCAAGAAGGTGCCCCTAGTCTTACAGGGGTCTCACAGGGATGGTAAGAAAAGCAGGACAGGGCAAGAGCAGAGGCAGAGAGGGCAGCAACAGGCGGTGTTGAGCTTGCCTCAAATATAGTGTCCCCTGGCTCACAGCACACACCCAAGCAGAACCAGAAGAGTAACCTCAGACCCGGAGCCAGTGTCGACTGCAGTATGGCATCTCTGGGAGTCTCTATGTCTGGTACTGCAGTGCATCACTGAGGTTAGACCCTGTGTCCCACCACCGGTTAGGAATAAAGAAGCTGAACCTGGCAGATGAGAAAGGACTTGTCCTAGCCACATATCCAGCAAGTGACTGAGCTAAACTTTCTGCTGAGTACAACATCTCTGTCACCCTTGCTATCCTGACAGCAACCCTATCTAGATTCTCCAGTTGAAAGGTGGTAGCTTCCAAGGACTCCTTGGAGAAGGACTCTGGTGGATCTACCCCTAGTATTCAGACAAACACTCCCTCTGTGTTACCTTCCCTGCAGCAGGTCCGGTGCATTGCCAGTGAGACAAGCAAGCACGAAGCTGTCTCCTAGCTCATGGGAATGGCACCCAATGCTCTGCAGGGCAGAGTCCACAGCAGTGTTTTCCCTTGAATTATGAAATTGATGTTCCGGGAACATAAACCTTCCATTGATGCTAACACCCCTGCCCCAGTGACAGTTAGGCCTCTATTGATGGCTACCAAGGGGCCCACATTGGAAGGACCTCATTGAGTCCCTACAGGGGAAATGACAAAAGAATTCAGAGGAAATAACTACGCTGGAATACTATACCTCATGTCCAGAAGCTACTGAGAAAGGTACACTCTTTTTTTCTTTAAGGTGGAAATTTTTCCATCTGGTTTGCACTAAGAATAAAGGCCCCCGCTCTTCCATGTGGGATGTGTTCAAAGCATTGCCCCCAGCAGGAAGTGTTCTTGAGCTAGGAGGAGCACCACACATACCTCCTGCCCTTGGTTTGAAAACTTTGCAGTAGCAAAACTCAGCCACCATCTAGTCCATTGCTATTTCAAGTGTGTGCCACAGACTGCTTCCTCCTGGGGGGAGCATCTAGAAACTCACCCTCCATGGGCTTGGGCGTGGTGGTGCATGGCTGTAATCTCAGCACTAAGAAGACAGACTGGGGGCAGGGGGGATCTGGAATTCATAGCCAGCCTGGGCTATATAACAAGAAAAAAAAAAAAAACAGAAAGAAAATGATGAAGAAATTCCCTAGCCCCAGCACAGCCTGAGTCAGAGTCTGCTTTCCAACATCACCATAGGGATTGCTATGCAAATCAAAGCTAAGCAGCCATGAACTGGGCCAAATGCTTCTTCCACACAGGAGGGAACTGGAGCCAGGGGAGGGGAGATGTCTCAGCTCCTCCTGTGAGTTAGCCGAGAACAGACTTGACCCCAGTCCAGGATGATGCTGGTGTCCTTTGCCTCCAGTTTGATTCCTGCCCCCTGTCCAGGCGGCTCCATTCTCCACCCTCCACAAGAGGAGTCTCCCTTGGGGGAAACCAACAGGTTTGCAAAAGGAGAGCAAGACCACTAGGCAGCCAGAAGAGAAATATTCTCCATGACCTTCTTCCAGGGAGGGGCAGAAGCCAGCCTCACACACACCCTTCTGTGGGTGTCTGTTACACCACAGACCTCGAACTTGCATTTGCATGGGGCCAAGGTAGCTTTCCAGGGTTAGGCACAGGTATGTTAAAATCTCAGAACAACTAGTTAGCCCCAGCTCGTCAGAAGATTGTGAGTTCTGGATCCTGCATACAGTGATCCACACGACCTTTCTCAGAGGTCTTGGCATGCTAAGAAGGGTGGGCATGGAAGCTTGATGCACACTAGCGAGGACGTTGAACTGGCGTCTTTAGTGGCACTACCAGACAGGGAATACAAAAGACAAAAGAGGTCAGGGTCTCTCGTGTCCCTAATGACATTTGCTGTAAAGATGCAGAGGGAAGAGGGGTCATGAAGGCAATGTCCTCTGCACGTGTAACCGACATATGCTGCTGCCCAGGGTTACCAGCCATGCTGGGGCATGCTCTGACTCTGTGCAGGCCAGCACTCAAGTGGATCTGTGTGCCATCTCCTCTGCATCCCTGTGACTCCAAGAATACCAGTCAGCAGGTAGAAAACAGTGAGCTTCCCTTCCAGGTCACCAAGACAGTGAAGCTGCAAGGAAGGTGTCTGATCAGATGTGGAAGGAAGGAAGGAAGGAAGGAAGGAAGGAAGGAAGGAAGGAAGGAAGGAAGGAAGGAAGGAACTCAAGAGGGGGAAGGGCTACCTGGCTTCCCCTCTGTGGGGCCCCACTGCCTCCTGACCTGTGTGCAGTATCCGTGAGCTCCAATCAGATGGCTGGTGGGGACATCGAAGTCCTGGCGGACACTAGGAAACACAAAAGGGAGAGGCATGAGCATGCTCGTGCCTCACTGAGGATCCAGGTGCTCATGGGTCTGAGCCAGGGATTCCATTTGCTAAGAACCTGAGCAGTCTATGTCGGGACTCTGTGGAGGTGTTACCACAAAACGGCCTCCATTTTGGCCACACCAAAATCTGGTGAGTGAAATGTAACAGGCCATTCACTGCCCTGGGAATCCAATGTCTAAAATTCATACCACAATTAACACTACTAATGGTGAGGATGGCGATGGCGTGTCTCGCCCCCACCTCGGGGCCTTAGGCAGCAAGTTGGTTCAACAGGAGGGATTGCCTGGAATGAACTCTCATGACTCTGCTGTGGTTTCAATATGGTTTGAGTATGCCTCTCAAGGGGGCGTGTGTTAAAATCTGACTACCACTATGAGACAGCAAGAGGGTAAACAGTTGTGTGCACGCATGTGGGTTTCTGGAGACCACAGACTGACATTAGATAGTCTCCTCCATAACCCTCTACCCTGTTGTTTTTAGGTTTATTTATTTTGTGTGTCTATGTGTGCATGTGTGTATAGATGCACACATATATGCACACGTGTGCACCTGCCAAAGCAAATTAGAGGACTACTTTCAACAAGAGTTGATTCATTACTTCTTCCTTGTGGGTCCCAGGGATTGAACTCAGGTCACTAGACTTGGTGGCAAGCACTCTTTTCCACTGAGCCATCCTGAGAACCTCTACCTTATCTTTTCAAATGTTTCCTTTGAGAATTTCACATACATACACAATGAAATATGATACCTACGCCCCTTTAGCCCCAACTTCTCCCAGATCCCTAATCACACTCTTGCCAGCCAATCATGTCTTTTTTTTTTTTTAATTATTATTACGTGCCCTAGAACCATTTGATCAG
Source organism: Cricetiscus sungorus (assembly GCA_030556225.1). NCBI lineage: Eukaryota > Metazoa > Chordata > Mammalia > Rodentia > Cricetidae > Cricetiscus > Cricetiscus sungorus. The sequence continues at coordinate 44,024,067 of JANBXA010000731.1, read as the reverse complement.
CACATAGGAAAGCAGCAGTCATGGCCAATGACCACAAGAGGAAAGAAGGACTTCCTATTTTTATAGTAGTGGAAAGATGCTCAGGCAGGCGGGCACTGGAGACAGGTGAGGTGAGAGCCTGGTTCCTAGGTCTCTAACGCTACACACAGTCCTGGATACACACTGCCCACCTGGCACCATGCCCAGGGCCTGGTGTGCTTGCTAAGTTCCTCTCCCAGAAAGAGCCCTGAGCTGGGGCCAAGGGTAGGAAGGGCTCTGTGATGGAACATTTGTTTCTCCTTTTAGGGGAAGAGGAGAACCTGGTCTCAACAGATGCTTTAAGTTCAAGATCCCCACACACTCAAAAACTCAAAACACACACTCGAGTCCTCTGTTCTTCCAAGATAACCTCAGAAACTCCATCATCCCTGCCAGGAAATTGTGTGTGTGTGTGTGTGTGTGTGTGTGTGTGGTTTTTAACTGGGGGTCAAATGGGGAAGTGGTGCTCAGGAGATGGGCCTCAGGTAGCATCACAGAGATATATAAACCACAAAGGCCCAGGGTCTTCTGGGAAGGCCCAAGCCCACCAGAAGCTGACCAGTGTGCCTGGGAGACAGCCAGCAAGAGGTGACTCATGGCCAGCACAGTGCTGGGCTGGCGCTAGCTAAGGCAGAAGAATTGATGGAAACGTTCTCTGTGGCATATACAACATCTTCTGATGAGAAGAAAATAACCTCAAAGCAGTCCTGGGGGGACTGATAAGCATCGCTGGCTGCCGGCCACCTGTGACTTTCAGAACCAGTCCGATCTTCATAAGCTCTGGGCCGCGTGTTCACCCAGCGGGCTAGAAAGCCTGCGTCAGCTGGGAGAAGAGGGACTAGCAGGACAGACAATGGGAGGAAATGGTAATTGCATCCTTAGGTGCAAACACGATGGGAAATTCAGAAGTTGCTTGGATCTTAAAAGGGAGGGACATGTGTATTTCACATTAGGGCACTTGGGAGACGCCAAGGAGCAGCTTATGGCTTAAGAGATTTACAACTTTGGCAAATAGCAATGCCCAATCCTCCCCTAGGGAGTTCTGACGGGGAGCACGTGTGAGGAGTCCTGGGGCAGAGGCCATCCTCTGCCTTGGCTATACAAGAGAACAGCTTACATAGAAGCCTGACCCAGCCCCAGGCCACTGTGCAACTGTAAGCCTTTCTTCCCTGGGCCTCAGCCTCCCACTCTGGAGCAAAATGGTCTTGGTCAGAATTACAACTCCAGTCAGAAGAAGCAAACTCAGGAGGCTGAGGCAGAAGGACTGAAAGTCCAGTCAAGCCTGGCATGGGGGTGCACACCTTTAACCACAGAGATCCATTTGCAGAGGCAGGTGGATCTCTGAGTTCAAGGACAGCCAGGGCTACACAGAGAAATCCTGTCTCGAAAATACAAATGGAGGAGGAGGGAGAAGACAGATGAGGAGGTCCAAGATCAGCCAGGGACAGAGCAAGAATGATTCAAATTTTAAAATGTAAAAGCAAATGTAAGGCTGTCAGTTCAGTCCTCAGTACTGTGTGTGCATGTGTACACATAAACACATGTGTGTGTGCATGTGTACACATAAACACATGTGTGTATACATATAAGACTCTGAAGTCCCAACCCACCCAAAGGCAGAAAATGAGGGTCTTTATAGGTGCTTATATTAAAATGAAGCCAGCAGGATAGGTCCTGATCTAACCCAGCCTGCAGAGTTGTAAGAACAAATTTCTGTGTCCAAGGGTTCCTGGCCTAGGTTATCCAGCCTAGGATACTAGGACAAATGTCAGGGTAGCCTCAAAGCTCTCTTTCCATGAAATCTTCTGTGCAGAACCCCACTTTACAGACGCTAATGACAGAGCCTCTATGGTGAAGGCAAAGATGGGCTTGTTCCATGATTCTTACTAGGATACTGAGCCATAAAAGCTGAGAGGCCAGGGTCCACTTGAACCATGTCACAGAAGCTGTCCTGTGCTTCAGTCCTTCCAGCAAACTGTGCTTTCCTGCATTGCAAAGCCAATAAGCACAGAGTGGGAAAGCCTGCATGAACTTGACCATGGGAGGAGGGACTCAGTACCAGATACCCGCTCCCAACTCCTCGGCATCCTGGAATAATGGGCCAGGACCCAGGGACCTCACCTGTGGGTATCTGGGTCACCTAGTGACAAGAGACAACAGAAAGCTCTTCTTGGGAGAACAGCAAGGACCAAGCCCCTCAAACCTTCTCCTTCTGGAGGTCCCTGAGCCATCACGCTATGGCAAAGAATAGAACAAGTAAACCTCAGGCCTGGGAGAGCCTTCAGGGCTCAGTGTTTGGTGGACAGAAAAATGCAGACTCTGGGAGAGGCCTGGTTCGAGCTAGTGATGTGAGCCATCCAAGAATCAAGGCCGGTAGCCAGTTTTAGACCTCTGTCCTTTGTCGCAAGTCTCTCAACGGCTGTTTCTGCCATGGAGCAAGCTCACAACACAGGAGTTCCGTGTCTGCAGTTTCAGATCCTCCCAAATGCATTCTTCTCCCAAAGCTCTGAGAGAGCAGGACCCTCATCATACTGATAGGTAAACTGAGGTCCCAAGAAAAGACTGGACTTTGGACTTGGGTGGTCACACCACGAGCAGGGCCTGAAATACAGCCAGATGTTAGCCTGAGCAGCCAGCTCCAGGCAGGCCAAATACTGAAGCCCCACCCAGGTTCCACCAACCCTGGCTCCAGCCAACTTGTCCCTTCACCCAAAAGTCTCCCATGTGAACATGGCATTTGGCACAGAAACTTCTAAATAGAAGGGAAATAATAGGCTCTTGTAGCCTAGAGACATGGCCCTTGACCAGCCCCTTCTCCCTCACAGCCTGAATCCACACGGACAAAATAGGAGACCAGGGGACAGGTAGTGTTCTCTGGGAACTTCTGGGATGGTCCCTGACTCTGATCTTTGAAGCACTAAGCTTTGTGTGGAAAGCAATCAGACGTTCCTTTTCCACCTGACCACTAGGACTTGGGCTCTGCAGAGCCAGGTCCCCTGGGTGAGCTCCTACAGCCCTCTCCCAGCAGCTGTGTTCTTTCTATACCCCTAACCTACTTCGGAGGTGAGTTTCTGCAGTGGGAGGGCTGTTGTGATATAACAGAGAACCCCAGCTCTAAGTTGCGGATGGCTGGGTTCAAGCTGGGATGCCGCCATTTAAAACTTGCCCCTTCTTGGGAGTTGGCTTCCCCAAAGGCTGCATGAGCATGGCGATGCCTCCTTCTATTATGGGTTGCTGTGAGAACAGAGTGAGATAAACTATATAAAGCCTCTGGCATGTGGTAAATGTCACTTCCCTTTTCCTACAATCACAACAATTAAAAACAGGAAAACAATGACTGAGAGGTCATGATTCCTGCAACCTCAACCATTCATGTCACAGCCAAGAGCCTATGGCAAACGCAGGCCTCCAAAAGGTTGAAATACAACTGGGAACATCTACAAAATATTTGGGGAGATGGTTTTTCCAGGAAGGCCCAGAGAGATGGGACAGTGGTCAGATACTTGGATGTCAGGCCTCTTCTTCCTCATGTGCTGTGGTCCCCTGGGATAACAATAGTTACCTGACAAGGTTGTTATAAGGAGGAACCAGACCATGGATAAGCCTTGCAATATCACAAGAGAGCACCATGGCAGGAGGTCTAGGTCCTTCCCATCCCCAGGAAGTGAGAAGAAGTAGAGAATACTTGGTGTAAGGATGGCTCTGAAGAGTGGAGAAGGGCCTGCCTGAAGGAAGAAAGAGAAAGCACAGGATCCATGGCCTCCACTACTGCCCACTGTACCCCCCAGGAACCCATGGCCTTCAGTACTGCCCATTGTACCCCCCAGGAACCCATGGCCTCCACTACTGCCCACTGTACCCCCCAGGAACCCATGGCCTTCAGTACTGCCCACTGTACCCCCCAGGAACCCATGGCCTTCACTACTGCCCAGAGACCCCCCCAGGAACCCATGGCCTTCACTACTGCCCAGAGCCCCCCCAAAAACCCATGGCCTTCACTACTGCCCAGAGAACCCCCCAGGAACCCATGGCCTTCACTACTGCCCAGAGCCCCCCAGGAACCCATGGCCTTCACTACTGCCCAGAGAACCCCCAGGAACCCATGGCCTTCACTACTGCCCAGAGCCCTCCCCCCAGGAACCCATGGCCTTCACTACTGCCCAGAGAAACCCCCAGGAACCCATGGCCTTCACTACTGCCCAGAGAAACCCCCAGGAACCCATGGCCTTCACTACTGCCCAGAGCCCCCCCAGGAACCCATGGCCTTCACTACTGCCCAGAGCCCCCCCCCCAGGAACCCATGACCTTCACTACTGCCCAGAGCCCCCCCCCCCCGGAACCCATGACCTTCACTACTGCCCAGAGCCCCCCCCCCCCCAGGAACCCATGACCTTCACTACTGCCCAGAGCCCCCCCCCCAGGAACCCATGGCCTTCACTACTGCCCAGAGAACCCCCAGGAACCCATGGCCTTCACTACTGCCCAGAGAACCCCCCCAGGAACCCATGGCCTTCACTACTGCCCAGAGAACCCCCCAGGAACCCATGGCCTTCACTACTGCCCAGAGCCCCCCCCAGGAACCCATGGCCTTCACTACTGCCCAGAGAACCCCCCAGGAACCCATGGCCTTCACTACTGCCCAGAGAACCCCCCAGGAACCCATGGCCTTTACTACTGCCCAGAGCCCCCCCCAGGAACCCATGGCCTTCACTACTGCCCAGAGAACCCCCCCAGGAACCCATGACCTTCACTACTGCCCAGAGAAGCCCCCAGGAACCCATGACCTTCACTACTGCCCAGAGAAGCCCCCAGGAACCCATGACCTTCACTACTGCCCAGAGAGCCCCCCAAGTTGCCTGTGGTTCGTGACTCACGGTCTCTCCCTGGCTCTGCTGCCATTCCTCCCTGACAGATCCCAAGCAGCTGATTTTTCTATCTGACAAGCCCGAATTATCAATCCTCAGAGCCATGCTCAGTGTTTCCTCCTCCACAGAGAACCCTTCTGTAGCCCCGGGACAGAAATGCCAGATCTCTCCTCTCCTTCCATCCATCTCCAGGGGCCATATCAACTGTTCTCACACGATCACTTAGCCATTCTAGGCAACAAGGGCTTTTAGGACTAGGTAACGACCTGCTGGGTTCCTCACTGCCCAGAACTGGGCTCCAGACCCTGCAGATGCATGGCAAGTACCTGAGGGGCTCACACCATTGTGGGAGAAGCTGTGAGCATGAGATAACACCTAGATTCCAGGTGGCATGCAGAGCAAGGGGTAACTAAGCAGCCCACTCCATGTCCTGGTTACCCTTCTACCCTCCTCTTCTCCTGCTGAGGCCTGCTCTCTTTACCTGGGTACCTGAGCCCTCAAGGAAAGCAGGGAGAACTAGAACACACACATGGGCCTGAAGGTCCTGAGGGTCAGGAGGACCTTCTACTCAGCTGTCAACTACACTGCATCTTGGATCATAGAGAGTGAACCCTCTCATGCATCCCCAAGGTGCAGAGCCCACTGGTGGAGCTACTGTCCGCAGCTAGCTCCAGTGGACACTCCCCAGCTACAACTTGCCAACTCTGCATACTGGGGACCTAGCGCAGACCCTGGCAGCTGAACTTGGAAGGACAGAAAGCCACCAAGCTCCTGGGCTAGTGTGGGTCTATCTGAACCCCTGCTTTCCACTTTAAGTCATCAAACACACCCGAGTAACTACCCACTGCCCCCACACACACATAAGTAAGAAGACCTATGCACAGCCCTATTAAACTTGGATATACAAGACAAGTGACACTGCCAGCTGTGTCACTTATCCTTCACTTCTTAATGATCCCTGAGAAGTGTTAGAGTGGTCTCATGCCTATGGATTGCCACAAGATCACAAAAACCCAAGGTAGCAGCAAGGGCCTTCTCTTCTCCTCTAACTCTGGCTAAATTGCCTCCAAACTGCACATTTTGTACGGGCTAGATTTATGTCAACTTGACCCAAATTACAGTCATCTGAGAGGAGGGAACCTCAATTGAGGAAATGCCTCCATAAGATTGGGCTGTGGAGCTGGGCATTGGTGGTACACACCTTTATTCCCAGCACTCAGGAGGCAGAGGCAGGCGGATCTCTGTGAGTTTGAGGCCAGCCTGATCTACAGAGCGAGTTCTAGGACAGGCCCCAAAGCAATACAGAGAAACCATATCTGGAAAAAACCCCCCCACAAAGATTGGGCTGTGAGCCAACCTGTAGATCAGTGGTTCTCAACCTCCCTAAAGTTGCAACCCTGTAATAAGTTCCTCATGCTGTAGTGATCCCCCAACCATAAAGTTATTTTGTTGCTTCTTCAATAACTCTAATTTTGCTACTGTTATGAATCATAATGTAAATAGTTTTGGAGACAGAGGTTTGCTAAATGGGTTTTGGCCCACGGGTTAAGAACCACTGCTGTAGAGCATTTTCTTAGTGATTAATGGGGAAGGGCCCAGCCCATTATGGGTAGAGCCATCTCTGGGCTGCTGGTCCTGGGTTCTATAAGAAAGCCGGTTGAGCAAGCCTTGGGGAGCAAGCCAGTAAGCATCTCCCCATCACGGTCTCTGCTTCAGCTCCCGTCTCCAGGATCCTGTCCTGTTTCAGTTCCTGTCCTGACTTCCTTCAGTGATGGACTATGATGTGGAAGGGTAAGCCCTTCTCTCACCAACTTGCTTTTGGTCATGGTGTTTTATTTCTTGAGGGGAGAGGACGGAAGACCCTGGCCACATACTTACAGGGCAGTAGAAAGGATGGCTCAGTATAAGGGAGTCTGGGTGAGGCACTGGCTAAGACATGGGGACCTCCTCTGGCACTTGGGTCTCCAGCAGTTTAGCTGAAAATGTTTGCTAGTGTAGCCTGCTCTTATTGGAAGTACTGTTGGAATCCACTGGGGGACTTCTCTCCTCTCCCGGCTGCAGTCTAAAGATCTTAATGGGCCCAGTACAAGTGCTCTTTTCCATCCTGGACAGCCTTGTACACTATGGAGGAGTCCCAGGTAGGAGATGGCTGGAGATCTCTCCAGTGACAAGGAGCCTACAGTGGTCTGTGGAGACGAGAGCCCAGGAGTTTGGGCTCCTGGTTTGGTAGCTGTTGTTTCTCATTGTCCAGGGCTGAGAAAGCTTAGGAACTCTGAGAGCACTGCATTGTAAACATGACGGTAGGTTCCATACCGAGCTTCTTAACTCTTAGTCTCACTACCCATGTCTCTGGCCCCCAGCTCCCTTCCAGGGGTCTGCAATTGACCAGCTTTGCTCCTGCCTTTTTCTGTTTCTCAGATGAGACTAGGTGGCCATCCAGGCTGACCTTGGCTTTCTTATTCTTCTATGCTCCCCATGCCTCTACTTCCTGGCCCAAGCCACAGCATCCTATTTCACTGTGAGAGGTCCCCTGACCATGGGGTGAAGTTTTGGGTTGTGACTGTCTTCCTGGGGGCACACCAGGTTCCACACACTCCATGTGCAGTACAGCCAGGGCTGGCCACACAATGTGAGGCCTGGGAGCCTGACACCCAGAAGGAGGCAAACTGAGGAGTTTGGTTCTTCTTGGGAACACAGCTGGTATATAGGTATATAAGAGATGGGTGAAGATGCAAAGGAGATACCCAAGTCCCCAAAACAGCACTTACTCCCAAATGTCTTTCTCCTGTAGCCAGGCTTTTACGAGAATGTGTTAAGCTTTGGCTTCTGCTTCCTGTGGCTGGGACTGACCTTCTGTCACTTGCCTTGTAGCCAGCATTCATGACTGACTTTCATTTCAGGACTATTTTCCCAAGGAAAGAAACTGTCCTGCTGGCATTGTTGCTTTTAATCTCAAGAGTTTCAAGAGCAAGAGTCACATGGTGGGATACAGTGTGGTCAGGCCCTGGCCCTCAATGCCTGACTGTGCTGCCCAACATTATGTTTTTGAACTTTCAAGATTGCCCTCCAGCTGCCAAAGATGCTGCAGTAATGAGTACTGATGTCTACTGAACAAAACAATTTTTTACAGGCTGCTGTCAAACCTCTTGCCACCGACGGGCACTGACCCACTGTGAGTCAGGCTGTGCTCCCAACATCAGCCTCCCTCTCCTCTCCTACCCCAAGCCCCAGTCTTGGGTCGCCCACGCCTGACTTGGAGAATCCCTTGACTGCAGTGCTCTGAGCATTCCTGGGAGCTTACAAGAGCCCCCTGGGAAAATCTCTAGCCATAAGCTCAGTTTATAGAAATCAGGTGAGCATGAGACATAACATGGGCTTTTACTGTATGCAACTGCAGGTCTTCTTAAGAATGGGAACAGCCTGGCATCAATCGGGGGGGGGGGATGATAACCTACAGAAGCCTGGCCCTCTCCAGGGGAAGCAAAGCTCCAAGGCCTGCTCCTCCTGTTCCTAGAAGTGTATGCTGGGTTTGCATCTGCCCACAGCAACTACCCTAGCTTTGCCCTGGCTTAGAAATGACCTGTGGGTGATATTAGGGCAACCTCTGGGCTGAAGAGAGAACCCTGCCAGGAAGGGGACAGTGTGTGCCCCTTCTGTCACACAATCACACCACACGTCATCATGATATCCTCTGTACAACCTGAAAATATCCACCTCACTGCCCACCCAACACACACTCAACACACATACACAGCTCAGACAAGCGCGTGTACACACACACACACACACACACACACACACAATGTTTGGAAAGAACTAGGGAGGCCTTTCCAGCTCAGCATCCTCAAGGCTCATCATTTGATATTAGAAACTCTCTGGGCTCCTAGGACCAACTACCATCCAAAGCAGTAACAGACCATCCACAAACAGCATCAAAGGATTCTGCAAGTTGCCTTGGAACCCAGAGCAGGAATGCTCTTGGCCATCATCTGCTGCCTGCCTTTTTAAGCAGAGCTGAGATTTCTCTAAGGAAGAGCCATGGCAGATGTCAAGGGGCAGGGAGGGGATTTGCCCTCCACACCACTTCCACACTCACCAGTGACCTGACGGCATCTGCTCTACACAGCGAGTTTTAAAATGGTGTGTGTGTGTGTGTGTGTGTGTGTGTGTGTGTGTGTGTGTTTTGTTGTTGTTTTTTAAAATGGATTTTTTGAGGAATAAATTAGATTTAGTTTCATTTCAGTGAGAGTTTAAAAGGCAATCTCCTAGCCCCAGTCCACTAACGACAGAGAACTGAAGGCCCAGTAAGGGCTGTGGGCACTGAGTGGGGGTGGATCCAAGCGCCTTTGATCTACAATGAAGCTGTCAAAGGGTTGCATTTACGGTTTCACCAACTGGCCACCTGGTGCCTGAGCTGGGCGACATGTGTACTTCTGTGTCCAGATGTCTATGAAGAAAGACCTCAGAGGGTTGCTGACCCCCAAGGTAGTACATGGGAAGTGGGTTCTCCCTACCCTGGTGCCACTAACCAGCACCATCGTCAGCAGAGCTGTCCCTCCAAAACTTCGGGCTGTGGACTGTGGTCATTTCAGCATCACTCTGAGGATCCAGGCAGCATTGGGACTGCATGGGCTTTGCCTGCTCTCACTGTTGCCCCAACCAGCCTCACTCAGAACGAGCTTCCGTATCACAGGTGGGACAGGCATGGTCGGCTCTGCTGTGATATTCCCACTTCAAGCAGCCTTCTGAGAGTATGAAGATGCCACTACCCAGGCCACCTACACAGATCTGCCCCAGTTCTTGAAGCACTTTGCCTACATGCCTCATTGTACTTGATCAGAAATAACTGATGTCATCTCAAGTCTATTTCATACTGGACACCCCAGGGCAGGGATTGGTCCTCCCATGGGGCCCACTTCTGGCCCCGTGATACTCAGGCTTGGTAGGAATTATATACTGGAGGCTAGCACTCAGCAGGAACACAACCCATCTTTCATGCTCTAGAGGAATGCCCAAGGTGGGAGCATCCAAGCAGAGGTGGCCTTGCCTTTCCTGTGATCCAGGGCCTCCTGTAGAGGAAATATGGGGCAAACCATGGGCCGTAAGTGGCCCAGGAAGCTTCTGCTCTTAGGGGAAGAAGCTCCAGCCCAGAGGAGCAATCATTCCTAACCCCGAGTCTGTCTCTCCCCCCCAAAATTCCCTCTGCATGCAGCAAACTAGAAAAGCTGGATGGGACCAGCCTGCTTGGTAGCTGGCTGCCAGCTTAACTTGCTGTGTAGCCTGGGTAAACCATGCACCTACTAAATGCAGTGACCACAGTGGACCCACCCGGTGGGGCAGGGTGGAGACTCCATGTGCTCCAGTGTCACTGTCGAAGCAAAGGGTCGGGCACACTGAAGCTGCAGGAGATGCTGGCTGCCATTATTCTCACTGCACATGGGCCTGTCCTCTACCTTGTCCTCTAAAGAAAGGCGAGGAGAGACCACTGGGGTGGGACAAAGCCCATCCCACAGCAAGGCCCTGGAGGCACCTCTGTGTCCATGTTACATATGTGTAGGTGTCTGTGTGCCATCAGTGTGTGAGCGTGTGTGTGTGTGTGTATGTGTGTGTGTGTGTGTTAGCTCAAGCACATGCATGTGATGGCAGAACTGTAACTGCTATCCTCACCATGATGGATGCCCACAAGTGACAAAGCCTGGGTGGGGCCATCCCTGACCTGCCTAGCAGGTGGGATGGGTCGGTGAGAGGTGGCTCCCTGCTCTGGCCAATAGGAAGATCACTTGGATGCAGAGCCCTGAGTCCCTTCTGGAGGGAGAGGGCTACAGAAGGGAGCTTGCACACGGCCAGGCTTGCTCACTTCCCGCCGCTCCGATGAGTGCAGCAATCAGTGCACCTTTAGGCATGATAACCTGGACCCTGGGCCAGAAGTTTCTGCACGGATGGGGAAACTGAAGTGAGAACTACTAGGCTTGGTCCCCAAGAAAATAGCTCCTCTCAGTGAGGCTGAAAGCTCTCCCATGCAGCCCTCCCACCATCCAGGGATTAACAAGCCAAGGCTGGGAGAAGGTAGAAAGGCTTATGGTCCCCGTGCATGTGAGCCCATACCAGGAATGAATCATATCATTATGGCAGGATTAGACAGAAAATGCCATTAAAAAGTGCTGTGCACACTCTGCTTTAATAAGGTCAGCGGTGGCAAACAGCAGGAGGGCCAGTGCACGAGGCTGCAAAGCCCCGTGCCTCCTCCCACCCACAGCAGAGGCCCAGGGAGACGGCACTAGGCCACCAGGCCAGCTGACACCATAGGGAACAAATGTTCTTTCTGCCAGGGGCAACTCGGGAAAATCCTTTCTCCAGAACCTGCTAAGAGCTATTACCCAAATCCCCCTCACCAGGTACCCCTAACCACACCCCCTCCTCCAGAGTTCCACACCCTAGACATGCCTCTGCTTGGAAGGAATAGACGATCAATCTATTGAACTTCACAGAAAATTCATGTGCTATTCATCTGCTTGGTTCCCCAGTGGCGATGCCCAGGGCTCTGCCTTCATTACCCACCCTGCACGTGTGATAGGGGAACCTCACTGAGTGTTCAAGCCCGCTGGCACTGCAGTTGCATGGGAGCTCTTTGAGGGAGGGAGGGGCCTCCCCTGCCGTCCTTAGCATGCATATGGGAAGGCAACAGAGAAGGTAACCCCTGGAAGATGTGTGTAAATTGTAACCACTCTCTGCATCTCAGCCAGCTCTCCCTCCTTGCTACTTCTAATGCCGTCCAGGAAACAAGCCAGGCAGCCCTGCCCTGGGATGAAGGGAGATACTCACAGCTCCAAGGACCTGGACAGGATGGCAGACAAGGTGAGCAGGATGCAACCATAGGGTCCCACTTCAAACTGAGGGAGGAAGAAAGAGGATCTGTCAAACACATATCATCACCCCAAGTCACCTGTGCAGCCTTATCTGGGGGAAAGCCTGCCAGGGCCATGGCTTCCAGCCCAGTCACAGAGGTTAGTCGGTAGCCATGGAGAATATGTCCCATTCAGACCTTCTTAGCCAAGTCTTCTAATGGACAGAGGAGCTCAGAACTGAGTCCCAAGGCCTGGGCACCAGAGCCCAGGAGCTAGCAGCAGTGACAACATGCTCCATTCTGGGACCACTGTCACCTCCGACCCTGGAAGAAAGGAGCTGAGCTCTGCTATTACTGCCCTCTGCTAGAGAAGGAGGCATCCCAGCTCCTGCGCAACAGTGGAGATCTAAGGCTTCCCAGCTCCCATGAAGAACTGAGCTATGCAATCAGCAAGCAGAACAGGGCTGGCATCTACTGCAAACTAGGGCATGCCCACCTCTGTTACAAAGTTACTATTTTAAAAGGGTTTTAAAATATACAATTTTGGTTATGTGGGTTTGATTTATCTGATACTAAAATTTTACTGATGCTGCATCTTCTCTGTTTTGCATCTTAGTCTCTCCTCCTGGCCTCCTGGTTCTGCTACTTTGAGCCAGCCACACGTCTGTAGAGGTGTTTCTGAACTTTCTGGTCCCTACCCACTTTTCTCCAATGTAAACTACAGGTAAAGTAGGAGTCTCTGCTTACAGCAAAGTTGTAAAGCACTTAGAGCAGGGCCTGCCCGGCACCCACAGTGGTTCTGGTACACTATGGTACACTTCTGGCTCTGCACTACCCACCTGCCCCATTATCCCAGGGACCACAGCTGTACTCATTACTTTTGTTCATTGTTGTTGTCATGCTGTTTTGGCGTTTGGAAACTTGACACAAGCTAGAGACATCTGATTAGAAAATGCTCAAATGAGAAAATGTCTCACCAGATTGCCTGAATGTAGGAAGTCTGTATATAGGGCATTTTTATTGACTGATGATTAATAACATATTTTATTATTATTTCTTAGAAGCTCGTTCAGAGACAGAAAGGGAGTAGATCCGGAGGGGAGGGGAGGCAGGGAGAATTAGAGGGAGGAGAAACTATGATCAGGATGCTACGTGAGAAAGGAGTATTTTCAACAAGATGGATAAAAGTAAAAATTTTAAATGTTTAAAAACATAATAAAAGTCAGGATGAGCAAGCCACGGGGAGGAAGCCAGTAAGGGACATTCTTCTACAGCTTCTATTCCTGCTCCAGGCTCCTGCCTGCCTGCCTTCTGACTTCCCTCAGCGACAGAGTATGAACTGAGAGTTGTAAATCAAAATAACCCCTTTCCTCCCCAAACTGTATCAGTCATGGCATTTTATCAAAGCAACAGAAACCTTAGACAATGGTCTACAGAGATGGAGAGTCAAGTTTCCAGCCCCACACCACTATTGAAATCTGACTCATCTCACTTAGGACATGAAGAACTGTGTCTGAAGATGCAGTTATAATAGTTAGTACTCTTTGTACATCAACAATAATTTTTGGACTTAAAGCTAAAAGGAGAATGGCTATTTCAACAAGAATGATGTAACTGAGTACACTTTCATTTCTTCCTCAGCCACCAAGAAACTCAGAATCAAATATAGTATTCCAGTTCGGAAACTATGACAGCTCAAGGTTCTAATAAAGTTATCTTTCCTTCAAAGTACAGGCTTTGTTTCCACCCCATAATTCAAATTGTCAGTTAACTGATCATGGAAACATAACAGAGAGTGAAGTTCCTGTACCGAGAACATGTTCCCTCTAGGCACAGTAGTGTACATCTGTGATCTCAGCACTGGCAGGTTGCACGCTCTGGCCCACTGTAGACTATAAATGATTGACAGGCCAACCTGGACTGTATACAGAGAACCTGTTTCCAAAATAAACAATACAAGAGCCTGGTCTCTACTAAGGGGCTACCTAAGAAGCAGGTGAGCGTGTGTCTGCTCGGCAGGGGTGACTCAGAAAGACAAAAGAAAAAAACCAAACTTGGAAAGTGTGGAGAAGGGCTCATCCAGAACAGGGTTGCCAGCTCCTCTGAAAACAGGCGGGGAGGCCTCGGAGGTTCAGACAGGGCTTTCTGGGGGTGCGATGTCTAACAGAAGTCCAAAAGGCAACAAGAAGAGAAGTGACCACTGCTTCATGCAAGCAAAGTGCAAAGGCCCAGATGCCGGCGAGAAGGGACCAGAGAGCCCCCATTTTATAAACACCACCCAATTTATAAGCATGCTTCACTCAACCTCATCTAAATCCTGTGACCTCAAACCAGGAGCTTGGTGCTGTGGCTTCGACAACGAAGACTAAGACCCTGCCTTGCAGATTTCCTGGGTTATTTATGGTGCATGCTCTCAAAGACAATTCCTGTGGCTGGGACAGCTGCAAAGGAATGCTGCTGTCCCCACTCAGGTGACCAAGCTTGGCAGGACTTGGATGGCAGATCCTGCGTGCAGCTTTGATACAACTTGCAGAGAGTTACCAAGCTCACCCCTGTCCCCTTCTACCATGGTCTTCTTCCTTGTGTAGTGGGAGCCTCAGCTTTAGAATCTGTCTCCCCAGCCAAGCCTGCGGGGTCTATCACCCTGCAGGTTGCAGTATAGCTGTGACCATGCAAGTCACTGAAGCTGTTACTGTGCAATGTGGCATGGTCCCATGAGGACACGGCACAGAGTGCTTGCTTTGGGCCCCCAGAGAGTAGGAAACCCAACCCAACTTGTCCTATTTGCACTCTCAGAACACAACTGAATGGCACCAATATTCCTTCTTGCTTTTAAAAACATTTATTAACATTATCTCATCAGATTCAAGCTGCCAAGCCATGGGAGGCCTCAGGGCATCGTGATGGCATGAAAGACAACCTGGGCCAGGAACTGTGGCTAAGGGTTGGAACAACGTCTGGTACCACTTGGGAAGAAGGGACCCTGGAGAGACATGAGCCCACCAGGTATTCCAATGAGCAGCTGGACAGAAGCCTCCCACACTGGCTTGTGGCCACCAGACACCTCTCAAGGGGTGAACAGGAATGAAAAAAACATGGAAGCTGTTTATTTTGGGCAGTGGTGGCCTTCATTTCCAAGCCTGGCACAAGGACCTCTCTTAAGCACAGCCATGAAAAATGGATTTGGTATGCTCAGTGCTGAGGCAGCTCAATTGCTTCCAGCAAAAATACCATTGAAGCTGTGGGGGGAAAGCACCATTTCCAGAGGAATGGGGGCAGGTATCGACTAGACCAGCTGCCCTGAGGAAACACAGAGAGCAAAGAGGCATGCCTAGAGCCTAAAGGCGGGACCAAGGGGGCCTCACATGAGAGCACGCCCCTCTCTCCAAACTCTCTCATGGTTTCTGTCACGCACAGGCTTCATGGAAACTCCAGAGTATGGGTTGAGGCATGAGATCCTCCTTGCAGACAAGGATACAGAGCCATCACAGGGGCAGTGATCTGGCCAAAGTCTTTCGTAGACTGCATTATGGCCCCTCCTTGGTCCTAAGTCACTTTCCTTCCCCAGCTAGGGCAGCTCCATGCTCTATCTGCCTAAGGGGGCAACCTTCCATAGGCATCCCCTAGGCACACTGCTGTGCTGTCAAACACAGGCAACCCTGGTTCTGTTCACTCAGAGTGCCTGCACTTTGTGTAGAAGCATTTTCCCACAGGTGCTCAAGGGTCTTAATAGATCTAGAAACCATTCAGCTGCTCCAGCATCCATCTTTAGATGAGGAAACAGGGCTTCCCCAAGGCCATGGCCACATGCAACCAGCAGTAAGCACAGGAGGTCTCTTAGCCCTTGTTGGCAACATTCTCATTGCTCTCAGCAAGGGTGGGGGACTGTGTCATTAGCAGACACCCTTCAGGGTTATTCCAAGAAAAAGAAATAGAACAAGGGATGAGGCCAATGCCAACCCCGCTGCCTAGATACAACGGGAAGCTGCTCTAACCAAGATGACTGTGCAGGCTCCAAGATCTCCTGAGCTGCCCAAAATGGGAAGTGACAGCTCTGGGACTAAAGGGCTTCAGCAGGGCCAGTGCCCCTTGGCCATTCCTGTCCTCAGTTATTCTTAGAGTGGGACTCTGTTTCCTTCCCAGGGAACATCTGTCTGTCAGGATCAGGATGCTGCTGGGGCTGTGCCAAGACCCTCAGGATCTTCAGGGAAAAGTGCTGAGAAAGGGCATCTAACAGTGGGAACTCCAAGTTGGGTCCTGCCTCCAGCCAATCTCCCTCCCTAGGCTCAGCACTCAACACCCCCTTCCCCCATACCCACCCCTGAGTGTTTCCTGACCTTCTGGTACAGCACCACTCCACAAAGGGCTTCCTTTGTTACATGCCCATACCATGAAAGCTAGAACATAGCTGTTATCCAGGCATGACAGATGAAGTAACAGATACAAAAAGCTTCAGGTTGGTGCCCAAGTCTTAGGACCAGTCAGGGTCAAAAGCAGGATCCAAAGCCAGGCTGACTATCTCCATAAGCCAAGTCCTTTGCCCCTGGAATGTAGGATGTGTCATCCACACACTCCATAGTGCTCTATACCACGGAAAATTACAAGACCCCTACGTTTCCTGCCCAGCTCAGCCATAGGCCAGGAGCCAATCTCTAGCCAATAGTAAAGTGCAGTTGACTTGAGTAAACCAGGTGTTGTAGGCTCCTGCATGGTTCTGCCCACCTTCCCAGGACACTGGCAAGGTCCTGTGCCAAGAAGGGACCCCTGCAGCCCCACCCAGGAAGCTGCTTTCTTGTTACCTCCAAGCTTGTCCTAGAACCCTCTCTGCTGATCTAGAGTAGCTGCTTGCTTCAGCAGAGGGAAAGCCCTAGAAAGCCAAGCCTCAATTTGGCTTCTAATACCAGATACAGCCACACTGGAACAACCCTCTGGGCCCTGGAATCACTGTAAGGATGTCATGGAAACTATGTCTCCTGCCCATACACACACTCTGCATCCTCCATCAGCATACTCTGCTCAGTTCATCTGCCAACCCCAGGGTGGAGGTGACCAAAGCATCACTCCACCTACCACCCTCTTCCATAAAGAAATTAGGAAGCTTAGCAATGCTCATGCTCCCAAGGAAACTGATGCTCATACCTGATGAATGCTCTGCTGCAGGAAAGCCACCAGGTCCTCAGAGCAGGACAAACTATACAGTGTGAGCTGGGAAGAAACACACACAGGGACACAGGGTAAGCGACATGTCCCCAGAGACTGTGCCCATTGCTGGGCCAGGCCCTGTAGCCCTGGCTTTATTACAAATAAGTAATTAATATAAAAAAAGGTGCAGAGTCTTGTGATTCTGGGCTGTCTAGCAATGCTGGCTGAACTCCTCTAGAGTTCCCCCATACCCTCCTGTCATTGTACACAAGGATCCAGCTTCCCATCTTTTGAGGGTGGGACAAAGAGGAGGAGAGGGCAGGGAAGAATCACTTCTCCATGTCACCATGCCAGGCCAGGTCAAAATGCAACAGACTGTTCTCAAGCAGGTCAGCAAAACAAAACAAAACAAAACAAAACAAACAAACAAACAAACAAAACCCATCCAATCTAGCAAGATCCTGAACGAGGGTTCAAAGATCACATGTGTACATGGCTAGGTCACAGGAAACAAATCAGCTGAAATAAAAATAGTCAGTGAAGAGGTAGAATGAGTATCTTCATTGTGCCTGCATTTTCAGTAATAGGCATATTTCCTGCCTCGTCCCTAGCCTTGCACTTGGGTGGGGCCCATGGCTGCTGTTCCATGCTATCAATTTCCCTCCCCACTTCCTACATCCCATTGTCTTTCCTCATCCATGAGAATCCTAGAAAAGATACTGGAGACACAGGAGGGGCAGGAGGCCAGTGTAGCAAGGGACATCTCACACGGGTACTGAGGGCACCAGGGACTCCTCTACTCCTGTGCACATGGAGGCGACAAGGAGATTCTGGGCCTCTCAGCCACTGAGCCAGCTCTGACAAAAGCCAATCCTCCAAACCACCCACCTCTCCCCTACCCCAAAGGGCAGGATTCTGGGGGCCTAGGGCTGTAGGGATGGCCAGTCAGCCCCAGCTTGGGGAGGATTTACTTAAATGAAAGGAGACAGTCCCCAAACAAAGCCAAAGGTGCAGGAGAGTTTTCCAGAGAGCCGTACTGTTTCTAAGACTCCATCCGCTTTGTATTTCCCTGTTGGGCTGAAGTGTGCTGTTCCTGAAGCCCTAAAAAGGAAACGAAGGTGTGTGAGTCCTCCATCAGATGAAACGCACGCCCTCTAACCAGCAAGCCCACATGTGCCATGACCTAAATGTCGACAGGAGTGACAGCTCCAGAGAGAACAGAGCCAAGGGCTTCTCGTTTTTCCTGCTATGAACTCAGCCACGAGTCGCAGGCATGGAAAAAGAGAGTGGTGGGTGAGCTTGAAACAGCCACGCCTATGTCTGGCAGGAGGAGACCTGACTCTCCCTTGAAGTTGGCAAATTCATCTGCAGAGGAAGGCTGCTGGCCTGCCACTGTCTTCACTCAGGGCAAGGATTCCAGCCATCCTCTTAGCAGCCTCCCCACCCACTGAGACAACCCCTAGCAACCACAGTGGGTGCACAGCCCAGTGCAGTCCTGACTAAGAGTAGGATTTGGGTTGGGACCCATTTGACACGGGTTTCTATGTGGCCTGGGACCGTTCTTCTCTTGGTTCCTGTTCTGTAAGTTCTTGACCCTCTGCCCTGAGGCTGCCAGACAGATAGATGCCAAGGTTAATAAGTTGTCTGACATAAAGCAGGTAGCAGTAGCCGGGACACCTAACTACAGCTGATGTGATACACAGATACTGCCCTAAGCACATCACATTTATTATCCACCATTTATTTATATTAATAAATGATTCATACTGATAATGTTATTATATCTAATGCATATCATTTATTTATACTTACTCTTTAGTTCTCACAATCACTAAGTTATTATCACCCCATTTTCTAAACAAGTCAATAAATGAGGCATAGGGAGGTGATGTCAATTCCCAGGGTCACACATCCAACAAGCAATAGCTTGGAGAGTTTGCCTTAGAGAGGCCCCTTTCTTAAGCACTGTGCTAAAGTAACCAAACTGGTCCCCAAGCCACCTCCTCTACCAAAGGTTCACCACAGAGCTGGGGCAAAGTGATGTTTCCAGCCTGAGGGGCAAGGATGAAGACCCATAAGACTTCCTGAGGGACTGGGGGGCAGGGTGGAGCTGCCATCAAGGCAACAGAGTCCAGCATCTAGGTTGTAGCCTCTGCCAATCTCCTCTCTATCTCATTCTCATTGGTATAAGGTCCAAGTGACACAGGTAGAAGTATGCTTTGGGGACTTGGATGGTGATACAGACTCATGATGTCACAGCTGAGTAAGGATCAGGGAAACACTGAGGGTAACTGAGTGCCTGGCTCACAGACTTGGGTCTGTCTGTGCTTCCCAAGTCCTGGGTGGTAGGCAGGCAGGAACATCTCCTCCTTCCTGAGTCTGGAGCTTAGACATCAGCAGGGTTCGGCTGCCCAGCATGCAGATTCTCTGTCCAGGACCAGGCCTCTAACCAGCCATCAGCTGGGCTGGAACAAGTTGGGAAGTGAATGCCCAGGACCACTTACAGTGCAACCACGGCTTGCTCTCTGCCTCCAGCGCGCCATAGGATGTCTGCAATGGCCAGGGCAAGGCAGTGGGTTCTCTGAGCATCGGAGGGCTGCAGCCGACTAATGAGAAAGGGTATAAGTTTAGGTTCATGAAGACATAGAGCACAACAGGAACACATGCCCTATGGAACACATTTAGAGGGCCCCTCTGCACATGGCTCCTCTTAAGAGCCTTGAGGAAGGGCCTTGAAATTTGGAAAAGGAATATTACCCATGGAGCAATGAGGACCTCAGAGACTTGGTGAGGCCTGGACATGAACTATAAGAGGACTTCTCATTCCGATGGGGCCAAGAATACGCTGGTACTCCTGCCATAATAGGCAGATGTGAGGCACTATCCTGCCCTGACCTTAGCAGTCCTAACAGCTGGGGGCAAATGAGACTACAAATTGTCAGAAGCCATAACCCTAACTAGCTGCCTATGTAAATGAAGCTTATGGGTGAGAAGTCAGACTGAGGGATGACTATGGGGTGGCACCACACATGTGACTGGCAGCAGCGGCCGTGCTGTGATGGGGGCTGCCCCTCCTCAGACCCCTTGAGAAGCTGTGAGATTCATGCAAAGCATCAGACAAAGTGGGCTGGCATACACTGCATAGCTGAGAAGGGCTGCTAGGATGGACCTCGGGTGCGGGGCGTGGGGAAGGCACAGGATAGAGAAGCAGGACTCCAAGCACCATCGTGTAGGTGCAGGGCAGTTTTGGGAAGCTCAGCCAGTCACCACATCTAAAGCCACGGAGCCATGCTGCAATAAGAATGGTGACTAAGAAGTTCCTGGGACAGAGTGTGAATAAGAGGAAGGACAGCAGCAGCCAAGTATAGCCATTTCTTTCCACTTGACATTTCCAGGGCTCCACCGTGCTGTGTTCCTGGCTTTCCTCTGTGCTCTGCATCTCCCTACATTCTTGCAGAAGCTGGCTCGAATCTCTTCCTAACCAATGAGATGAAGACCTGAGACCTGGGGGGGCAGGGCAAAGGATGTACCCAGGAGAAGTCCAGGTTTTCACTCACCAAAAACTGCCTGACCTCCACACTGAGATGTGTGAGCGAGAGTGCTGGAATCGACCCCTCCTGCCAGGGCAAGAGGAGAGAAACCAGGACACCAGTAAACAGCTACTACGGTGGGACCCGGAGCCACACATCTATAGCCAGGCTGTTATTTAAAATGAAAATCTAATTACTTAAATAAAAGGTGACAAGACATAGTGGTGCCTCTGGTTCCCGGTTTAGAAACTGGCAGCGACACTGAGCTCCCCTCAGGGTTGGGAGCCTTAAACAAGACACTGCATGCATATGAACCCGGTCATGGATGCATGGGGGGTTTTCAGTCACAGGTTCCATGGCTACTGTCACCACAGGGGCCACACCCACAGACGAGGGGTTCACCTGACACCTACTGGCATGGAACTCCTGCATTGGCAAGGCTGTGGAGGCAGCAAGATGAGCAATGAGGCTCAGCATGGAAGAAAATAAACCAGTGACCGCCTGATGCTCCTCAAACTCCGGAAGCCTGCCATATTTCTCACAGGAAATGGGGACCATATCATCGCCAAACAGGATGGCCTAAGCTGTTAGGAGCACCAACCCAGGTCAGCACTTGCTAGGAAAATAACATTGACAAAACATTTCTCTGGGATTCAGGAGAGGCCATGCCAGGGACAAAGCAGCCTGGATGGTAGAAACTGGCAAACAACAGGTGAGAGGCTTAGACGTTGTCTTTGGATTCAGAAACTACAAACAGGCTTGGTGGCTCTCGGAATGACAGCTGTGGTTATCACTGCATGCCTGTAGCACACATCTACCTTCTCACCTCTGCTCCAGGGTTACAGCCACTGCTCCTCCTCCTCCTGTTGAGTTTTATCCTCTCCTAGGCCACCCATGTTCAAGGTGAGATCTCTTCCCACAATGGCCCCACGTCAGCCCAGATTAAAAGCCTCACCTGGTAGGAGCTGTGCAAAAGCTTGCCTGGACAGACGCTCACTGCCTGGACACCTACGGCTGGGAAAGCTACAGTCTAGGAGCCACGGGAACCTCATCTGAAGGCAATGGCTGAAGCAAGCAACCCTTGCTTGCAAACCTTTCAACGCAGTGACATTCAAGATTTTTTGTTCATGTGCATTGGTGTTTTGTCTGCAATTGTGTCTATGTGAAGGTGTCAGAATCCCTGGAATTGGAGTTACAGACAGTTGTGAGCTGCCATGTGGGTGTTGAGAATTCAACCCTGGTCCTCTGGAAGAGCAGCCAGTGATCTTAACCACTGAGCCATCTCTCCAGCCCATCGTTCAAGATATTAAAAGCTAGCACAAGAGTCCTTAGCAAGTGCCTGGCACTGATGATAAGCACTCTATACATATCATTTCATGAATCTAATTAAAAACAAACAAACAAACAAACCAGGAGCTCAGCACTGTATCACCCTCTTTAAGAATGAAGAACTAAGTCTTGGAATGAAGTGATGTATCCAAGTCACAGGGAGGAAAGAGGGAAGGAGAGAAGTGGAAAGTAAAGTCGAGTTAATCACGGTTTTAGGAGCTGCCGCCTGCCTTGCAGCCCATCTGTCAAGCATCTTGTGACACAATCAAGACAGCGTGCTCCTGGGCCAGCATCTCCCTGTTCCCACTGGCACTGCCTGCAGCCTCTCTGAGCTGGCCTGTTTCTAGAGTCCTCAGTCTTCAAATCAGCTTCCAATTAGCATCTGAAGCTCCCACCTCATCCTGGCCTTCTCCATCTTTCTGAGGCATGACTTCTTCAGGTAGACCTCATTTTCTAGGTAGAATAGTAGATCACAAAAGTGCAGTGACCAGCAGTCAAGAGGTCTGGGGTCAGTATTTGGTTCCCTGGCAGCAGGGAGCCCACATCCTCCTCAATCTTGCTGTTCTGCATTTAAGTTACCCAGAGTTGTGAGGACTCTCTGTACACATGCACGCACGCACACACGCACAGACAAACATTCACTTATCCCAAATATGACAGCCAAAAGATGGGCCACTTGTACCTGCCTACATGGCCAGGCCTTGACCCTCTCCAGTATCTGGGCGATAGCTTCACTGGTGATCACTTGGTGACAGAAAAGATCCTACATTGCCTAGACATCAGACACATACTTAGCACTTTCCCACCAGGAATCTGGCCCCCGGCCAGGCTCTTGGAGCAGAAGTTTCTACAAGAGTCTAGTTCCTCCAGAAGTGCCTGGGGAGGGCTGGGTGTATCTGCTCGTGTCTCAGAAAAAAGCAGGTGCTTCTACCCTAATTACCTCAAGACAATTGCACCAGTGCCCCCAAAAGTGTACCCAGGTGAACTATGTCTATAGAACATTTTGGATGAAGCTGGAGAGTGTGTCCAGGCCAGGATTCCCTCATTTCTGCCCCTCTGAGGGAGGGCAGAGGGCTTACTTGCTGGGGGCCACAGGGACCTTATATCTAAGGATCCAAGACAGATGCTGCTGTCATGGACTTCAAGTCCCACAATTTCACAAAGGAAGTATGGTAAGAGGACAACATCCCAGATCCCCTCTCTGCATTCCTGCCAGCCTCTAAAGGCCTTTCGAGCCCCAGGCCTCTCCTGGGGCCTGGAGGGGATGAGCCAAGCTGCAGAGCTCCAGTCCAGTGGAAAAACACCGCATCCTGCCGCCTGGCTTTGTCGGGCTAACTGAGGCGAGGCAGCTGCCAGCCTGATGGACTGAGTCGTAATGAGGCCAGACAGACCCACAGAAAACACATGGCCTCGCCAAGCAGCTTTTATTTCTGCCTGGCTTCCCTGAAGGGGCCACCCACCCTCAGCTCTGCTCTCTTAGAACCTTGTCCCTTTCCATGGGTCCTTCAGACCCGTAGTGCAAGAACGCAGCCCGAGAGCTGCACGTGTGGAGGATCCTTGGGCTGACAGAGAGCCCTGAGAAGCAGCACAGTTCCAAGTCAAAAGAGGAGCTCATCCTCCTCCCCGCCCCAACCCTGCTCTTATTAAGCTGGGCAGTTTCTACAAATGTGGAATTCCAGAGTGAAATAGGACCAGTCAGGCCTCAAAGCTACAGAGCACACACAGCACAGGCAGGAACATGGATGACTCTATCCACCAGTACCAGGCACATAAGTCTCTCAAGCTGGAGATCTACAACATACATAATTGTACCCACGCCACCCCCACCCCCACCCCCACCCCCACCCCCACCCCCACCCCCACCCCCACCTGACTGCACAGTAGTTGTCTGTACGCCTCTGCACCACGTTTTTGGAGGGTCTGTTAAGAAGCCCTTTGTGCACAGAGAGCCTAAAGAGTGCCGAGTATCCACCAGCTGTTTCCAACTCCAGCAGCCTCATCTCCTCCTCCCGCCGTCTCTGGTCCCCACTGCTTCTAGTGTGCAATGACATGCTGTGACAGGCAAGATGTCACAGGCCAGTCGTGGCTCAGCAATGGTGCCAACTTTGACCCTGAGCTAGCATCTCTCGGTCTGTGGGCCTTGGTTTCCCCACCTGTATTGTGATGGGCTGAATTTTGCTTTCATGATCCTAGAGGGTTTTTTTTAAGGCTCTGTCTGCATTTTCTCAAGGAGTGCAACCCGAGGAGGGTGTTTACTAACTCAGAGATGTGAGCCCTCAGCCACTACTGTAACCCAGGTTCTGACCAGCTTCTGTGCTCTCTGCCACCTCACCCCCTGCACACTGACTCCCTCCACCCTCAGGACACACCATACCCACTGAACAAAGACGCCTACTGTAGCCTTCAACCTGCAGAACATGAGCAAGGCAGAGGCAAATGGCACTCTCCCACCTCCTCCTGCTCCCAGAACAGTGCCCTGCTCTGTGCTATCAGTAGTGGACTAAGCCCTGTGTCCCCCGTGGTTCTCGTCCCCATCCCTAACTGGCTGCCTAAGGCAGTGGCACTGTCCCCCTGGTAGGAGACCAGGAAGTGAAGCAGTGCCCTTACTGAGAGCCCTCTGGCCAGGAAGAGTCCATACTGATCAGCTGGGAGGGTTTCAGAGATTTGACAGATCACCCCTCCACCATTTCTTCCTAGGTTTCATCAGACTTGAGAGAGCTGAGCCAGGTGTTCCTGCTTCCTTTCACTGAGTAGGAAGGGACACCCTGTGCCCTTAGCCTCAGGACCACAGGGATGTAGGATGCAGAGGGATAATGGCAGCATCCAGAGCTACTAGGTCCAAAGCAAGGGAGCTTCATCACCTTCCATGGACAGATTTTACATACATAATATCATGCACTCACACATTATGAACCACACACAAAACCTACTCACACAACACAACCCTCACACAGCATAACCCACACAAACAAAATCACCCACCCCACACCGAATATGACCCACTGATATAACACAACACATCCGCCCATAATCATGACCCACTGAAATAACATAACCTACCCAAACCCCTCCAACACAATACAACTTCAACATATAACACAGCCCCCACACAACACAACCCTCACACCACACAGCCCACATACAATACAACTTTTTAATAACCCACAACAAGCCCCAAAGCACAACTCTCACACAATATAATTTGTATACTATAACCTTCATGCAACATACCTCACACACAAGATAAGCCTCACATCAACACAAAATCCCACATATAATACACCCTCAGAGAGCACAATTATCCCATGAAACAAAATTCACGTACATACAATACCATCCCACATGCAATGCAACTTTTCTAGATTATATTAACTCCCATACAAATATAATCTCCACACAGCACAACCCCCTCAATGTACTACAACCCATACATATACAACCCCTACACACACACACTACAGCTTCCCTAACAAAATACAACCTACATGAAGTAATTCAAATATATAGCATAGTCCCACACACAATACAACCTTCCCCCACACAAGCCCCATACAACACAAGCCCCCAACATTAGAGCTCCCATGCAGAACACAATCCATCACATAATCACCATCAGCACTTCCCTCCTCCTCCGCCCAGGTGTGCCACCTCAGCGCCCAGCATGACCCAGGTCCCACAAGGTTTTTGTCCAGGTGAGCCCACTTTCTTCCTCAGGTCACAGCACACAGGAGCTCTAAGCCAAGGCTACGTGTCCCCTGCTCCTCTCCCCCAGCAGCCCCGGTATAGCTGCCTATGCAGGAGTGTGCAGAGTAGGCCTAGGTAAGGTTTGACAGGGGCTAAACAATGTGAGGCCAGTGAAGGAGAGTACCACCTCCCACCATGTGGCAGGGTTTTCTTTTGACCTAGAATCACCTTAGGTCCAACCTGAGGGGCCTCCAGCCTTCCTAGTTCTGGCTCCCTTCCCTTGTGGGCTTTAAGAAACCAAGACAGCTTATGTCAGGGCAGCATCCCACTTCCGGAACTTCAACACAGCATCCCAACTACTGGGAAACCATCTGTGTATAACTCCTCCAAAAGTCCAAAGGAAGGACCTGAGGAGGCTCTGAAGGCGCGTTGGGCTGACACCAGTCACAAGACATCACTCACGAGAGCCAGGACCAAGGCGCATTCAAAGTTTCTGGTAGTCCCAAAGGCCCATAGGCCCTTCTGGTTGCCTGGCCTTACCCCATCCTTTGTCACCTCAGGCAACCTCTGATCTCCCTGCCCTAGGGCCTTTGCACATCCTGTTCTCTTTATTGGAATACCATTCTGCATCCCCTCCCTGTTTGTCTGGACAGCTCATTCATTGTTCATTCACTCATTCAACAAAAATCCTAAGGGCCTGTCCTGTGGGCCAGGCACTGTGCTAGATTCCAACACAGCGGATTGTCAACATACAGAAGGACCTCCCCAAATCACCAGCCCATGGACCAGGCAGCTCAGGAAGTATGTTCTTTCGAGGAGGCAGACACCTAACTGCACCAATGTACAAGAGTACAGTGAGTGATGGTGTAATTAGAGGCAGGGCGTGGGTTTACCGTCCCTGGAGGTCAGGCTGGTTAGAGGGGCCAGGGTGCTTGGGCTCATAGGCAAAGAGCTGGAGGGTATATGTTTAGAGGAACTAAAGTATGACATGTCTGTATGATGGAGAATAAGGAGCTTCCTTCCTTCTGCAGACATCAGGAGGGTTCAAATGTACCTGCAGGGAGCCTGCTCTCCCCGCTGTCACCACCTGACTATTGGTGTGGCTCTCCTGTTCAATTCCAGCAGCCATGAGGGGAAGGGTCCCTCTATCACAGTCCCATGATCTATGGTCCAAGCTAAGAAGGGAAACAGTCAAGGGCCCGGCTGAGGGTGGCAGGGGTTCCAAACTCAGCAGATACTGTCACATCAGAAATGGCAAGTGCTTCTGGACAGCACCGGCAGTGCTGGCCTCACCAGAAATCAACAGCAAATCTCAAAGTCTCGGTTGACATCTCTGGTGGGAGGAGGGACAGAAAGCACTGGCTTCCCTCACTGAATAGGGTTATTCTAGGAGTGTTGACTACACGCAGATGAGCAGGGACACCCGGGTACACATACTAACGTGTGAAATGGGAAATACACAGCCACAAAGGGGGGAAAGTCAGGCGCATGGAGTTGGCCGGAATGTGTATTCTGGTTGTTGACAGAGAACACGTAAGCAGGGAGCAAGGGAGGGAGCCCTGGACCTAGTAAAGAGGGTCAGCAGATGCTTATGGGCGAGGAGGGGGTCTGAGGAGGTGGGCAATGTTGCAAAGCTGCCTTCAGTTACTTGCCATGTGGAGCCATGTGACCAAACTTGCCTGCTCCTAGAAGCAAAAGTACCATGTCGGTTTAACCAGACCAGCAGGAGCCCTGCTAGCTAGCTGCCTTCACCTGTGGTGACCTCCAGGAGATGGGAACTATCAGAAATGCCCACGCTCCCTTGCTCATTTATTCGGGACACTCGAGAGAAGCCTTGGAAAGGGAGATGAGCACCGACTTACAGATTAGAGTTGGTTCTGCTACCTCCTTCAAACAGGAGTTTCTGCAGCACACAACCTTGAACAGCCGCCAGGACACCACAGGGACCACCCTGCAGAGAAACATGTGTCACTACCAGTGAAATGGCCCCAAGAAGCTGTCCATTGCACCCACCAGCCTCCAGCCCCAATCCCGGGCTCTTCAGCGAGATCTGTATGTAGCCTCCTAGGCCTCGCCCTGCTAGAAGAAGATGTCAGTAATAGATCCTTCCTCATGCGATCAAGGTGACTATTTACAAAGTCAGGTGTGACGTTAGGGACACTACCACGGGTTTTCAGTCAGTCAGAGAGTTCCCACCATGCCCAAGGATTGTCAGAGTAATAGGTCAGTAGTAAAAGAGGAGCTGAGTTTGGCCACACTACAGAGGGAGGCAGAAGCTGGTAGTCTCGGGGTCCTCCCTCAGCCAGCAGAGGCAGCGGTGGCTCCATAATGGAGAAATGTGCCTGGTGGAGATCTCCTGCAGCCCTTGGCCTCAGAGTGGGAACATTGTCATGTCTTTCTAGAGATTATCCTGCTGAATATGTCCAGAGCAGGTGCAAAGCTTCCCCCACCTATCTTTGGCTCTGTAACAAGCAAAACACCCTCTTCCTACACCCGTTCTACACACATGATACCCTGGCATGATACCCTGAAACATCTCCCTACCCTGTGCTGGCCTCCATTCTCCAAAAGCGGCCCTCTCCTGCTCTACCTGTGAAACCCCAGCTTCTCCCAAGGTTTGACCTATGAAGGCTCTCAAAGCTTCCAAGCATGTTCAAGGCCACCTTCTGGTCTCTCATGTTGACATCCCAGCATCAGAGGAAGTGAGTTTGACTAGAATGTCCCCAGCAAGGATCACAATGGCCCTTCTCACTCTAGCAACCATATCTTAACTGCCTGCAACAAGTGATATCCTGGTAACTGTGGGGTAGACCAGATCACCCCACTGGCCCATAGAGTTCACCATGTGAACGATGCTCCCACTTCATGAGGGACAACCCAGAAGGGTCCCTGGGGACACCAAGAGCAACCTGCCTTGTTCTGCACGATGCCGTATTTTAATGAGGTGGTGTCACTGAAGGAAAAGTTCTGAAGTTTCCACTCTTCACTGAAGCAGCAAAAGGTAGAGCCGAACAGAAGGGTCTTCATCTCCTGGGAGGGTAGAGCATACCATTGGCTGTTTGTAAAATAAACAATAACAAGGCTTACAGCACAGGCCCTGCAGGAGCTGGCCATGGGTTCTAGAAAGTACGTTTTCTCACAGTGGTCTCTATTTTGCAAGCCCATTCTTCTCATATTTGAGGAAGATAAACCTGACCTTAAGGGCCTCCTTACCTCTGGAGTATCTGTAAATCACACCAGCCCATTCTAACATGGGCCAAGGTTTGCTTACACAGACTTTAAAATGTAAAACTTTGGCTTCACTGGGGATTCTGGAGGGCCTTAGGTGCTCCACCAGAAAGACTGTGAGTTTTCCAGCCTGACCTCACATTAAAATTATCTAGTGGCACATAAAAATAATCCTGATGCAGGTCATGGGCCAGGTCAATTCAATCCACGTTCCTGAGAATGAGAGGCCAGTATCCATAGATTTGTTTGGTCTTTTTAGAGTGCTAAGAATGAAAGCCATGGCTTTCTATCTTAACCCCATTATCAGATTTTAAGCTGCCTCAAGTAACTCCACTTTGTAGCAAGGTTTCAGAGCCACAATTCTGGCACAAAGTCCAGAATTTAGTCCATAAACTAAATCTGGCACCTACCTGACTTTGTAAATAAAGTTTTATTAGCACACAACAATTGACACTGTTTAAACTTTGCCTATGGCAGCTTCTACATCATAGCAGTAGGTATGAGTAGTTGTAACAGAGACCAGAGCCCTGAGCAAAGTCAAAAGCATGTTCTCTAGCCTTCTGTATAAAATAAATTCCCTCTAGGATGCTACCTATAAGTGACCTCCCTTTAAATCTTATGGAAAACCCCACCATCCAGGGGACTTCCTACCACCTCCCAAGGCCACATACCCATTCATTCAGATCTCCCAAATCTCTAGACTTCAGAGGCTATTCAGTTTGTGGTTCATTTTCTGGTAACCCAAGCACCTCTGTCCGCTTTGCAATACCAATGTTTCATGCTGATGGGCCCCACTCTCTGCTACCCAATGATGGTCCATGGCTTTCCATCACTGTTTTAAAACCAGGGGTGAGGCACTCCGAAACCTTAGGAGGCCGCTAGGACCAGCAGGTTGGTCTCCAGCCCCTCAGACTCCTCTGGGGGACATGGATGACTGTCATCTCTTCCCTTAGTACAAGGAGTCTCAGTGGCATAGACATGTCATCAAATGTGGCGGACAGCACACTGGATAAGTGAACTGGTCCAGCAGGACTTGGGCCCCTGTCTGTGCCAAGTGAAACCATGAGTGTGCTTGGAATGCTCTTCCAACAGCCTGAGGCCTGCAGACTCAGCTCTTCTGGGTGGACCCCGTTGCCATCCTCTTAGCCAAAGAGTGACAGCTCCAGGACACCACAGTACGTTTAACAGCCCAGAAGCCTGAGCCCTATCATCTCCCATCTGTGAGATTCCTTCTCTCGGGTTGGCTTGTGACAGCCCCTGCTGGGCAGTCTCTGGAGGCCTCTAAGGGCTCCGCACCAAATGGAAGTGCTTGTCCAGAGGACCACGCCCTGCGATTGTGGATGCTCAGAGCATGGTACCCCATTTTGGGGTCTCTTCCATGTGTCTAGCCCTCTGTACCTTCAAAAGCTGGAACAGACAGGAGCAAAGAAGGGAAGGGAAAACAAAATCTCAAGATAAATCTTTTACATCAGGATCTATGTGCTAAGTGCACACGGGGAAGTGGGACAAGAAAGAAGATGACTGTATCTCCAGGCACTCATAGATTTTCCTCTGGATCCTGGCTGGAAGGCTCGTGGGGGACAGCAGGAAGAACTCTTGATCCTGCAGGAGCCTCTAGCCAAAGGAGGGGTGAGCCACCCTGGCAATTAAGGGTCCTGAGGAACACAGGGAACCTCTGCCAAGGAAGCCATAAGGCAGGGAGCCTACTGTCATGGCCCATCTAAAAGGCCACAGGTTCCAACCTGGGTATGCTGAGGGACTGCCAGCCCTCCCCATCCTTCCAGCTCTGCAGGTGTCCGGAGTCTGGTACATACAGCCAGGGTGAGCACAGAGCCAGTCTCACAAGACAACTCCTTCATTAATGTCACACCAGGGCAGGTGAGGCAGCTCTGGGCCATCGAAGAGCAGGGTCTGCAGCATGTAGAAGGGGAAGACACAGCCCTCTCTCTCTGTCTCATGGAAGCAGGGCAGCAGCCAGGGCTAAGACAGTCTTCCCGACCCTTGCTTCAGGTTTCTCATATATCAGATCCCAGTTCCCACTTCCACAATATCCAAGAGATTATAATGAGGAAGAACCACTGAGCCAAAAATATCAAAGCTGTGCAGTCTACATCGGGTTGTGTTTAACGCGGACTCCTCCTTACACCTCTGCACTGACACCTACCTTCGCCAACGAGAGGTCAATTGGCTTTGACACCATTTGCAGCTTGAGCATGGATGGAGGCGGGGACAGGACAATGTCTTCCTTTACCAGTTCATCCTCAACATCCTCTGGAAGAAAACACAGCCATGGTGTGGCTCAGGGAAAATGCAACAAGAAAGCAAGCACTTACACAGCTGCCACCCTGAGAACTTCAGAAAAACTCCAGATTGAACGAAAGCCTCCACATTGGGCCCCAGGCCTCCCCCACCAGGAAAGAAAGCAAAGAGGGAGACCCTCCTGGCCACCACCCCTCCCCTGCTGTGCCACAGGTAGACAGAGTCAATCTGGTGCCTTAGAACCGACAGCCACTGAGCCAGGCCCAGCCAGACCCAGCTTGAGACATTCTTTCCAAAGATGAGCAGGAGGCACATAGCTGTCACCCTAAGAGCACATGAGACAAGGTCAGCATTCAAGAAGGAGTCACATTCATGCAAAAAAAAAAAATATAGTAGCATTCTTACTTTCCTCAGTGTTACTTACTTGATTTGTGCCACCCAACCCCAACTTGGCTTATTGAGAGATTGATTCCTACAGCCCTCACTTACAACAGGAACATGAGGCATAGGCAGTGGCCTAACTGTCCCGAGTTGGGCAGAGGCAGACGTAATACAAGATGACTGTAAACCACTTGATACCCTGCCTTCCCTGGATGTCCAGCTAGAAGGGACTCCAGGACATCTCTTGTGTATACCCTCTCACAGCTGTGATGATATAGGAGGAGAAAAAATTCCTGCCACAGTCTTCAGCAGCACTGGCCTGAGACATCTCAGCTGGCAAGACCCTCTGGTCCTCTGCCTTCTGTGCAGCATCTACTAGAATGCTCAGATAAAGGGTCCCTGGGGAAGGAAGCCGTAGGTGGCAAGGCTGAGCACATGCTCCGCAGGGACACTGCCAGGGTGTGCCTGGCATGGAGGTGGGGGCAGAGGGGAATCCAGGCCAACTTCTCACTTGTATCTCACAACAGCCTCCTTTCCCCGTCAGGGAGAACCAGCAGCCACACAAAAACTCATCCACCAAATAAGAGCACAGGACATGAAAATGGAAGTGGGGGACAGTAAAGAGGGGTTTCAGCAGGAAGGGAGGGGGAAGGAGAGATGGCAAGAGGGGTGAAAACGACCAAAACTCATTCTGTATATGTATGAAACTGTCAAAGAAAGAAAAAACTTAAGGCTGAACTTTAAAGCTAGATTTAAAGGAGATCTTTCTTGGTTTGAATCTCTGTGAGCATGGCCTTATAATAAAAATAACCAGAAATAGAAACCAGATGTTCCCAGCAACGTGAATGGATTTTAAAAACATGGTACAATGTAGGAGAAAAAAAAGGAAAAAATCAAATGAGATGGCAAATAAAGACACTTGCATTCCAAGCAATACCCAGACTGCGGGAACAGATGCAGCTCATGCCTAAGACTGTGAGAGCTGAAGGGAAATGAGGGCAGAGAGGAAGGAGAACATGGCTGACGGACAGATTTGTAACGGTACAACACAGTGAGAGAAGAAACATGTGGGCACCAGAGGCCCCGGTCTACCAGGCAGAGCAACCGAAATGACTCTACCAGGCCTGAAGGGCGCCTTGCAAGGCCTGGGGTCAGCCTGATTCCTGGGAATGAAGCGGACAGTTTTTGAGCTCAGCTGGAGACCTCTGGTATATTGGTATATATGTGGTTAGCAACATACTCTGCTCAGCCCATGAGTGAGTCTGGGATGGAGGCTGGGGGTTAGGAAGCAGGACTTATGACACATATGGGGTGTGGGTGAGCGGTGGAGCAGGCCCCTCCCTTGGACTTTACAAGGTGGACCTGGCCCAGCACAGGGAGTTGGTTCTGGACCACATAGCAGGCCTCAGGACCAGATGTGGCAAGACTGCCATGCAAGGGAAAAAAAAAAAAAAAAGCACTAAGGAATGACATTGGCCATGACACCAAGCTGAAAATGCCAGTGGTTTAGAATGCTATTTATAAGGCTGACATATGAATGTCTGGGTGAACAGGAGCTAGAGGCTTCTCTTCCCATTTCATATATGCTTTGGAAGGGAAAAGAATGTGGGGAGGGGTATATGAGTGGAGAGAAAGAAAGAATCACATTTCCCTTCAAGTGCAAAGAGAGCGAGAGGCATGGTGCTCATGCTGATTCCACGGGGAGACGGCCATCGGGCTCTTTTCTGTGTGAACTACTCAGATACAGCATCCCTATCAGTGAGCTGGTACCTCCTACTGGCCCCAAGGTATCCACTGGGAGCCCCCATCACTTGACAGTCCTCTGAGATGAGCTTGATAAGGACCCCTCCCCTCTACCCAAGTGTCCCAAGATGGAATCTCAGTTCTCCACACCCTGTGGTTCCAGTCTGGATTTTCCCATCTCTCAAATACCTCATGTCTACCCCTTGTGTCTCCATTGTTCCAGAAAGAGTGTTATCTATTTATTCAAAAGCACGTATTTGAGCCCAGGGTCTTGTGCATATGCAAGTGATCTGGTACTGAGCCTTATCCCCAGCCTTCCCTGCTTTCTTTTTCGCTTTTTATTTTGAACTCACTTTTGTAATCCAGGTTGGCCTTGAACTCAGGGTAATCATCTTGCCTTAAGGCTTCCAAGAAGCTAGAATTGCAGGTCTGTGCTCTATCAAACACCCATAGTTAATATACTAGAGACCAGCATGGGGCAAAGGGGCCCAAAATTGACAAGGGTATCATTGTTCTCCAAGAGATCCCAGCCCAGAGAAAGAGACACAGTGCCCCAAGCACAATGGTGAAATGTGCTGGATTAGGATCTGGGCAAAGGGTCAGAAGCAGAGAACAAGACAATGAACTCTGCCAGGAGAGGTGGCGTGTGAGGTCCTGAAGTGCTCTTGAGGACTGACTAGGGACAGAAGAGCCTCATCACTCTGCCCTGACTCTCAGGAGCTCCGCACAAGTCCCTTTCTGGGGATTCCTACATTGAAATCCATCCTGTGCCAAGTCTACACAACCCTGGCACACAGTGATCTGGTCCAAACCTTGGCTAGCACTCAAGGAACCCTCTCCACCAGCCTGCTCCTAACACCCTCCATGGGCTCTGCTCCTCTCCAAAGCCTGCCTCCCTCTCTCTCTCTCTCTCTCTCTCTCTCTCTCTCTCTCTCTCTCTCTCTCTCTCTCTCTCTCTCTCTCTCTCTCTCATATTCATCATTGTCTCTGCTTACACAGTTCCTTCCATAGCTCCATTGGGCAGGACCTGGGCCATCCTTCAAAGCCTCAATGTCACTGTTACAAACCTTCCAGGGCCCATCACAGAGCCTGTCTCTAGTACCTCTTTGAAGCTCACATATTCCTATGGGAAGACACCTCTCTCTTCAGAGCTATCCGGTTCTGCCCCCCAAGAATACAAGATCTCCTCCACTCAGCAGCCTGCCTGCAGCTAGGCCTCACCTATGATTGCAGGAGGCTGCAAACAAAGGCTCCTAAACCACACCAAAGGGAAAAGGAGCCCACTCCCAGAAGGCACTGCTTCTTTTTTTCTGCAACCCCCACCCCTTGCCCCTCAACCTTCTCTGTTTCTCTTCCCTAACTCTGTTCTCATCCTTTGCCTCCTTTTCCTTGTCTGAATCACCCTTTGAACCAGCAGCAGAGGGTCCCCTCCTTCCAGAAAGCACTTCAAATGGCTTTTGGGAACTGCCAAAAAGCTTCCCTTCTGTGAGGGGTTCTGAAAGCCGGGAACTGTGTTGCTTTGTTTCTAAACACGGGTCACTTTCATCAGAAAAGCTTCAAGCGTTGCACAACCCAGAGGCTTTGAATGCCAGGGCTTCTTGACTCCATCCCTTACTCTGCACAGCCATGGACAGAAATCTGCCCTTCCTGGGCAAGGCCACATCATCCCCACCAGCGGATCCTGGTGATTTCTGAGGCCCTGGGACCTCTGAAGTGTGTTAGGCAGCATCAACAAGCCTGCCTTCCAGGATCAGAGCCCCGGCTTGTACTTTGAGCTGAACCAAAGCTCACTGTTGGCTGCACGTCCAACCCAGGGACTTCTAAGAGCACACCTCTCCTCCTTCAGCTTAAAAAGGAATGTTTAAAAGGGAGAAAGAGGCAAAGTGAGTGAATAGCTTCTATGTGCCCCCAAAGGCCGGCAGGTAAAGGGGCTGGCTTCCAGGAGGAGAGCCGACTCAAGATCACTCAAGCTCACCCTCTCATGTCCAACCATGCCCTATCGTCCTCCACTAGAGAGTTTCTACCAGACTCTGTCTTCAAGGATTACAGACAGAAAGAAAATGCTTCAAAGCTAAAGTAGAAATAAATGCTCTGTTTTGATCTGAGTGCAGTGACACAGGCAGCGACACTACGTGAAATGCACGGGGCTGAACGTGGAAGTAGGGTCCCTCTCCCTTCTCTATGCATTTTCTATCTCAACCATGCTTACAAACCTCTTAAATGGAAATGTCAGCCCAGGCAGAGCTACCTCATATTTTGGCCTGGAACTGTCTTCCAGAAACATTCTAAATGGTCCCAAAGAGCACCTGTGCCTGCAGCCGTGCCATGCAGGTCCAGAGACAAGCAACCTAATTTCTGTTGGTTGGTCTGGTTTGGTTTGGGGAAATAATCTATTCTTTGTTTGGTGGGTTTGTCGGTTTGACTTGGTTTTGAAGATAAGATCTTGCCAAATGGCCCAGGCTGGCCCCCTCCAACGTGGGACCCTCCTGCCTCAGCCTCCTGAGTACTAGGGTTATACACATGCATGACTACATCCATCTAGATAACCAATCCTTCTGTAAGAACTACTGTCCGGAGGAGAAAGGCAGACAGTAGATGCAGACACCAAAGGCACAGAGCCCCATGGCCCTAAGGTGGGTGGTGAGGAGCCTCCCACCAAGCCTGGAAGGAGTCCTGCCACTATGTAGACACAGCAGGGGGATGAGCCTCACCTACCTAGCCACAGGGCATCTGGCTTACCAGCGGCCTTGTCAGACACCAACTGATTTTTCCTGAGAAAAGAAAGAAAAAGAAAATGTCAGTGTGGAAGAAGAGAATGCCAGAGGAACATAAACAGTACAGATGACCTCAAGGACTACCCGGCCCTGACCCCCGGGAGTGTCTAGAGCAGGCTGCATGCCAGCGAAGCCCACTCATGTCACTGTGACCCACTGGGGCGGAAAAGGGCAAGCCGTATCATCGGTGAGTCCGCCTCATCACTCATGGTTTCAAAGGTAGCTTTGTCAGTTTGTTTCTTCTCTCCCAGCTTTCTTGTAAAACCATGGGTGACCATTTGAATGAGACTTCTGGGGTGTACCAATATATTTAGAGGAAAGTGGGAAACTGACCCTGGGGTTCTGATTTGGGGTGTGTGTGTGTGCATCTGTGTGTGTGTGCATCTGTGTGTGTGTGTGTGTGCATCTGTGTGTGTGCAACTGTGTGTGCATCTGTGTGTATGTGTGTGTGTGTGCATCTGTGTGTGTACATCTGTGTGTGTGCATCTATGTGTGTGCATCTCTGTGTGTGCGTCTCTGTGTGTGTGTACATCTGTGTGTGTGCATCTGTGTGTATGTGTGCATCTGTGTGTATGTGTGTGTGCATCTGTGTGTGTATGTGCATCTGTGTTTGTGTGTGCATGTGTGTATATGTGTGTGGTGTGTGTGTGTATGTGTGTGTATGTGTGTGTGTGTGTGGTGTGTGTGTGTATGTGTGTGTGGTGTGTGTATGTGTGTGTGTGTGTGTGTGAGTGTGTGGTGTGTGTGCATCTGTGTGTATGTGTTTGTGGTGTATGTGTGTGTGTGTGTATGTGTGTGGTGTGTGTGGTGCGTGTATGTGTGTGCATGTGTGTGTGGTGTGTGTGGTGCGTGTATGTGTGTGTGTGTGTATGTGTGTGTGGTGTGTGTGGTGTGTGTGGAGTGTGTGGTGTGTGTGTGTGTGCATGTGTGTGTGGTGTGTGTGTGTGTGCGCGTGTATGTGTATGTGTGTGTGTGTGGTGTGTGGTGAGTGTGTGTGTGTGTGTGTGTGTGTGTGTGTGTGTGTGTGTGTGTGTGTGTATGGTGTGTGTGGTGTGTATGTGTGTGTATGCACCCCTGCATTCAGAGACCCCACCCATGCAGTAGCTGTGTTTAGATTTGTTTTCCTCTTCCATGCATCAATCTGAAGTGAAGGAAATAGAACACATTGAGAGTAACACCCTTACATCATTCTCCAAAAACTCATTTACTATGTCAAAAATGACAGTTCTTTTGAACATGGCATTGAAATATATTTTCCTCCACCGTCTTTGCAGGCTAAGATATGACTGTCGTAACAATCATAGTCTTGCCACGGTGCCCCCCATTGAACTGGCTTCCTCCTGCAGATGTGTGAAGGGTGTGAGTAAAGACCGTGGAGGACACACAGTTCTCAGACCCTGTGCCTGTGCTTCGTGGGACTCTGAGTTTCTCTGTGGCTCCCAAGCCCGCAGCTCCCTCACCCCTCCCCAGGCAGCCTGCTCCCCACTGTGCCTACTCATTATTTCATTCAAACCCAAAGAATCTCCAAGTCCTGTGCCGCCAGGACTTGGACTTGGCAGGTGTTTGTAAGGCGCATGGTGGAAGAATGTTCGGGGAACTAGGAAGAGGGGTCTATGGATGCTGAGCACCCCACCAATTCCATGAGCGGCAGTGCCATCAAAAGCCTCTTTCCACAGGCCCTCCCAGCTCACCTGCTCCACCACAAGCACTGAGGACCTGGAAGGGACAGGGCACCCAGGAACGGGCAAGGAGCATGAGGCCCAGGCACTGACCTAAGATGGCTTCTAGAGTCCTTGTGAAGCATTTCAGATGGGGACAGCAAGAGCATCTCCCAAGCACGCCAAGGCCGCCAGGGCCTTCTTAACCCATTGGCTCTGCTTCTTCCCCTCTACAGTATCTCAGCAGGCTTAGTGCCATCCAGACACCCAGAGTGGCTTGTCCACAGTCCCCACATCTCCCGGTGACATGTGTGCCGAGGCCAGTCTGACGAGATACTGCACCCACTACA
Source organism: Cricetiscus sungorus (assembly GCA_030556225.1). Taxonomy (NCBI): domain Eukaryota; kingdom Metazoa; phylum Chordata; class Mammalia; order Rodentia; family Cricetidae; genus Cricetiscus; species Cricetiscus sungorus. The sequence continues at coordinate 43,986,262 of JANBXA010000731.1, read as the reverse complement.
CAGTTACTTAACTGTCCCTGATAACCCTCATGATCATCACCTACAGCAACTCCATATTTACCAAAGTAACCACAGCATTAACAACAAATTCTCCTGGCCCTTTGGACGATGCCAGGCACTAAAATATGTGCTTTGAAAACCTCAAAGGCTGTCTGTCTCTCAAAAGTGTCTTTTGAAGTAGTTATTTCCCTGAGTCTCAAGAGAGGTTTAGCAAGTGGCAGCACAGGAACTGAACTCAAGCCACGACTCCAGTGTTAATGGCCCTAGCCATCTCATATAACCTCCTTCTCCTATAAGAAGCAGCCCTCTTAAAATTGCTCTGTAAGGCTCTACCTGACCTGCCACCAAGGCGCTACCTGCCCTGCCATCTTCTGCCCTGAGGCCCTGCCGAGCCATCACACTCCACCTTCTTGCCGTGTGCTGAGTATCTCAGGACAAGCCACCTTGCCTCCTCATCACTATGCCCTTTACACAAATACATCTGACAGATTCCTAATGCCCTAAAGCCCAACTCCAGTACCTCCCACCCAAAGCATGCTTTTACTCATTTATGTATTCACCTTCGAAAACAAATGAAGGGCTTTTTCTATCAGACCTGTCTCCCAGCCCCCCCCCCAAAAAAGTACAAGATGGTGTACCAGGTTAGCCCACAAAGATGTCCTCATTCTAATTCCCAGAACCTGTAGCTATTATACCACAGTGAAGACGGGAATGCTGAGTTGGAAAATGACCCTGGTCTCTAGGTAGAAACAGTGTAGTCACAAGCAAAGGAGCCCTAACCCAGAAGAGACGAGATGATAAAAGCTGAAACCAGGTCCCCACACTCTGCAGATGGGAGAGTGGGCCACAGGCACAGGAATATGGGAGGGCCATGGAGGGTAAAAAGGCAAGGACAGACTCTCCCTCAAAGCCTTCAGAAAGATCTAGCCATGCCAACTCAGTGAACCTGATTTTGGACTTCAGCCTTCAGAACCAGAAAGCATTAAATTCATGTCGTTTAGCTTGGAGTGGGAGGGTTAGTACAGCATCAAGGAGGGATGCAGAATTCTCTTGTCTCGCTGGGTCTTGGATGGCCAGCATAAGCCAGTGTTCCACAGAGGACGCTAAATGATGCAATAACCCTCACAGAGACTAGGCGACTTACAAAAGGCCGCACAATTTAGAACGGCCAATGCCAGGACTCAAACCCAGGCCATTGGTTTCAGACACTTCACTCTGTTCATTCCTTTAATTTGCACATGATGTCCCTGCCAGTAACTTCTATGGCATCCTAGGAATGGTGGGGACAAAGTCTCAAATGTTCTTGGTCATGCAAGGGTGGGGACGGATGTCCACTGAGCGGGGAACAGCAGGGCCTCTCCCCAGTCATGGGACTTCCACCCAAGGGCTATCCATCAGCTGCAGGAGGAGCTTTGTGCCCATGCCCCATAGATCTCCTCACCAAAGGAGGCCTCAAGTGTGCTCACACGTGGAGAATGTGCTATTGTTCCTTTCATGTGCCCCTTTGTGGCATACGCATTGTAGAGTTTAAAAGGTCAATTTAAAAGTGGGATCTTGCCTTTGAGTGAAAACTACTAGAAACAACAAAGACAAGAAAGATAAATCAAGGCTTCAAAATGCTTTCTCCAAGTGCCACTGTGTAGATAACCCAGAGGCATGCATCAAGGGCTAATGGCAGACATGCATTTTGTCACACCTAGATGACCTCCACCCCAATTCTGTTCCTTATCCCATTCTACAGAGAGAACAAAGAGCCAGGGGCTGTGTACAGAAGCACAGAGGCCTAGGACTTACCACTTCAGCAACTGAATCCTTGTCTGGTTAGAAAGAGCCACTGAAACTGTTTGCCAAAGGAGTCCCATGGAAACCCCAAACAACCTTGCTGTCAAGACGACAGGTTGCTCTCCACAAAATGACAGCAAGGTCCCTCTGCTAAAGACAATACCCACACAACTCACTGAACACGGAGAAGCTGAGCTGCTACCTACATAGAGCCCTTATCCCTACATTCTAGCATCTTCAGTACAGGAAGGTACTCCACAGACTATCAAAGGAAAAGCATAAACACCAACCCAGCCACAAAACCTCTGACCAGAATGATGTCCGGCCTGCAAGGTGTGCTAAAATAACAGTGGCACAACCCTGTGGGAGTAACCAACCAACACCTGACGTGATGTAATGCCCAATCCTCAAAATGGAAGGCATTCCCGACACTGCTTGGGTGATCAAGATCCAGAGACTACACAGCGCAGGGATCTGAGGCAAGATAACATACAACCGTTCTTTGATAATAATAATAATAATTATTATAATAATGATAAGAAGCAATAAAAATGACTCCTAATGACATTATACTACACTCATGGATCAGTGCCTTGCTCAGCCATCATCAGAGGAGCTTCCTCCACAGCAGATGGGGACAAACACAGAGACACACAGCCAGATATGGAGAGAGTGAGAGACCTCAGAACACTCAGACCTAAATGGAGCATCTCCATCAAATCTTTCCCCTCAGGGCTCAGGAAACCTTTCAGAAGAGGAAGCAGAAAGTGTAAGAACCAGAAGGAATGGAGGGCACCAAAAAACAAGGCCCTCTAAGTCAACAAGATCAACTCACATATGAACTCACAGAAACTGAGGCAGCAAGCACAGGGCCTGCATCAGTCTGTCAGAATACAATTAGCTGGGGGAATCGCGTTTCAAGGAAAGGGAAAAGAATTATGTTAAGTCTATATTTGGACAAGTGGGTATGCCTAATTACATGTCCCCTCCCTTAACTCCTCCAAGTTTCCCCACTTCACCTCCCATCTGGACCCACCCCTTTCTGTCACTAGAAAGCAGGCCAGCCTCTACAGTATAATCAAATAATAGCAGCATTTTTTTAAGTGCCGCCAAGAGACCTGGGGTTTTACACCTACTCTGTCTCGATCGCTATGACTATGGGCAAGGTGCCTGCCTGACAAGGAAACACTCTTCTTTGTTGGGGAAGGGGGTGCTGATGTCCCTACTCACTGGAGTAGGGAATGGACACGAGGCTATGAAGAACTGGTGTGTCCTGGTCTGAGAGAACTCTTTCCTGCCCTGGCATCCCAACACCTTCAGAAATCACATCAGTTCCTAGCACAATGCAGACAAAAGGCACCTCATTCTCCTATGTCCGCCATTGGACGCTTGGCCAGATTAGTTATACTTCAAGGAAAAGTGTCTCATGAGAGCACTGACCACTATTACCCTTAATGAAATATCAGAAGCCTGGGCCAGTGAAGTCCACCTGATCCCCACTCCCATGGCACAAGAATCTAAAATCTAAGAAATTAATGTAAGCTTCCCATATCCGTGTTACTCAGCATACCTAAGAGGTAATGTAAAAGGATTTTTTTAAGGCTGGGGGGGAGGGGAGGGGGACTCAATCTCTCAAACACACAAACTTCACAAGTGAATGGTGAAAACCTAAGACACATGCTCAGAGCCAAGACACCAGGCAGCCAAGAAGCACTTCGCACAAGAGACAGTAGAGGGAGGGGCTCCTTCGCGGGATGGAAATCATAAGAATGGAGACAACACTGAAAAAGCAGTGAGCAGCTTCAAAGAAGCCTAGGGGCACATGCAATACTGGAAAAGAGCCATGAGCCTGCTCCAGGGAAAGAAGAATAAAGAGAGAACAGAATAGAAAATTTCTCTACTCAACAAATCTGTGTAGTTGTATTGAAATGAGAAAATCACTTTATACCATTTAGTTATGCACATAAGAAAACCATTGCCAGATGCTAATTCCACAGGATGAAAGGCTCTTAGGAACAGGGCTATTTACATAGTCTGCAAGTGGGTTATTTATTAATTGCAAAAGGGAAAGTTACATCCTTGGTAATAGAGTAATTGATACACATTAAAGTGTGCCCCAGCTTAGTGTCACCCGAAGTGAAACAGTGGCATGATACTAATGATGTGGGGTAAAGGGCAGTATACACCTTAGACACATTGTGTCTAAATAAGAATGCTTAAGCAGAAACCCAATAGTGAAGCAAAATCTAGAAATGCTCCATGACAAATTGAAGTCAAACTTGTTTGAGTTAAATGAGGGCTGGCATGTTAGTCAATACAGTGACCAACACTATAGCAGATAGGCTACAGAAAGTAAAGCCTGAAAGAACATTCGGGGACATGTACGAAAATGTGGTCAGGACCTATGCAATTAGAAAGAAGTGCCTCCTCTGAGCCAAACTCCTGTCACCAAGTTGCAGAGAGGGAGGCGTGATGAGCAAAGGGGTCAAGACCAGGCTGGAGAAACCCACAGAAAGAGCTGATCTAAACAAGGGGGAGCTCATGGACCCCAGTCTGAAAACTGGGAAACCAGCATAGGTCAGACCCAGACTGGGCAGTCTATGGGGCCTCTGGTAGTGGATCAGTATTTATCCCTAGTATACGGATGGACGTGGGGAGCCCATCCCACATAGAGGGATACTCCCTCAGCCTAGACACATGGGGGAGGGCTACAGCCTGCTCCAAATGGTATGACAGACTTTGAAGATCACCCTCCCTGGGGAGCAGAAAGGGGAGGGTTGGAAGGAGGACAGGGGAGGGGGAAGGGGAGGGAACTAGGATTGACATGTAAAACAAGCTTGTTTCAAACTTAAATAAAAAAAATATTATTTAAAAAAAAGAAAGAGAGAAAGATAGAAAGAAAGAGAGAAAGAAAGAAAGAAAGAAAGAAAGAAAGAAAGAAAGAAAGAAAGGAAGGAAGGAAGGAAGGAAGAAGTGCCGCCTTGGATTAACAATTACTAAATAGGACCTCATGAAACCAAAAGCTTCAGTAAGGCAAAGGACACCACCATTTGGACAAAGCATTAGCTTACAGAATAGGAAAACATTTTTACCTACTCTACATCCAAATTATATAAAGAACTCAATAAAGTATATATCAAAATAATAATAATCCTAATAAAATGGGTACAGACTAAACAAAGACTTCTCAATAAAAGAAACTCAAATGGCTGAGAAAGACTTACAAAAGAAATGTTGAACATTAGGAAAGTGCAAATCAAAACTACTTTCATCTCACACTTGTCAGAATGGCTAAGATCAGGAACACAAGAGATAGCTCACGCTGGAGAGGATGCAGACTTGTGCAGCCACTGTGGAAATCAGTATGGTGACTCCTCAGAAAGATGGGAATTAGTCTAGCGCAAGAGCCAGCTATACCCAAGGGATGCTCCATCCTACCACAGGGACACCTGGCTCAGCCATGGTCACTGCTTCTCTAGTCATAATACCCTGAAATTGGAAACAACCTAGATATCAATGAGCGAATGAATACATAAAATGTACAATTGAACAATTGAGTATTACTCAACTCTTTAAAAAACGATATTTTGAAATTTGCAGGCAAATGGATCATGAATGAGATAACCCAGACCCAGAAAAATAAATATGGTATGTATTTGCTTATATGTGGATAGTAGCTGTTAAATAAATGATAACCAAGATACAATCCATGAATCCAAAGAGATTAGGCATAGAGGAAGTGACTAGGAAGAACACATGGATCTCCCTGGGAAGGGGAAATAAAATATATTTTATGAGTAGGCTGGGGAAAGGATGGGGCTGAGATCAGGTGGGGAGGGGGATGGGAGATGGGGTTGGGGGAGAGAATTCCAGGGACAGACAGCTAGAATTGAGGGGCCTGAGGGGTAATATGAAAACCTAGTGCAGTGGAAATTTCCTAGAATACATGAAGGTGATCCTAATGAATTCTCCAAATAATGATGGAGATTGAATTCCAACTGGCCATCTCTTGTCACCAAATGAAGTTTCCAGTACTGGGACTGAGATACATCTGACTGAGTTGCTGGTCAGAGGGGTCCCATAGAAATCCCCAAACAATCCAGGCTGTGGCCAAGACCATTGGCTCCTCTCCACAAACTGACAGTGGGGCCCCATTGCTAAGGACAGCACCCACGCAACCCACTGAACATGGAGAGGGAGAGCGGGTGCCTACACAGACGCTTCGCCCTCAGGTTCTGGTGTCCTTGGTACGGGAAGGTATTGTGCAGGCCACCAAAAGAGAAACATAAACCCAGCCCAGCCCCAAGCCCTTTGATCTACAGTGGGGTCCTGCCTGCACCTTATGCTAGTGCAATGGTGGCACAAAGCTTATGGGAGTCACCAACCAGTGTCTGGTTTGGCTCCATGAGATAAAACCCATACCTGACACTGCTTGGGCAACCAAAAACCAGAGACTAGACAGCCCAGGGTCCTAGGGGAAAACCACATACCGCCAAAAGAAAATAAAATGACTCCTAGTAGTATTTTTCTACACTAATAGATTGGTGCCTTATTCAGTCATCATCAGAGAAGTTTCTTCCTGCAGCAGATGGGAACAAATGCAGAGATCCACAGCCAGACATTACGCAAAGAGAAAGACCTTGGGACGCACAGCTGTAAATGGGATGTCTCCATCAAACTTCTCCCCTCAGAGCCAGGACACATGGCAAAAGAGGAGGCAGAAGGCTTATGGGAGCCAGAGGGGATGGGGACACCAGAGAACAAGGCCTCAAAATCAAGTGAGCAGGGCGCACAGGAGCTCACAGAGGCTGAGGCGGCAAGCACGGGGCCTGCACAGGGCCTCTGCGCCTGCTTCCGCTTTCAGTATTTTTATGGGACTCCCAAGAGTGTGTCTCTGGTTCCTGTGTCTTTTCTGGGGGCTCTTTTCTTTCTGTTGGTTTGACTTGTTCAACTGCAATATGGCAATGTTTCTGTTATATCGTAATGCCTTTTATTTTGTTCTGTTTGGTGGTCATCTCTTAGAAGCCCGTTCTTTTCTAATGAGAGACAGAAAAGGGGTGGCTCCAGATGGGGTGGGAGGTGGGAGGGCCTGGGAGGAGTAGAGGGAGGGGAACTGTAATCGGGATGCGCTGCATGAGAAAAAAATCTACTTTTAGTAAGAGCGGAGTAAAAAGAAGGAGGTGTCTCATTCTCCTATGTCCACCACTGAACACTTGCTCGGATTAGTTACAGGTTATAACAAAGACTAGATTACTTGATTTATTTGAATGTCCCTGAGGGACATTATGGCCCTGTGGCTGGAAAGAAAATGTTTCTGCCTTTAGGAAATTTGAGCCGAAATGTCATGATACTGACTTGTATTTCCAAATGGATCAGTAAAACGGTGTGTTAACAGAAACATGTACAGGTACATTAGTAAGAAACAAAAGGCAGATCGATCTCTGGATTTAGGTGATAGGGACACACCTATCATTTACTAGGCTTTCAATTGTACTGCAGGTTGGAGCTTTCTTCATGTAAAGTGGGGGAAAGACTTGGTGAGCTTAAACAGCAGATGGGAACAAGCAGGAGGCCACCAGGAGCTGGTAAAGGACAGTGCTAGCTGTGACTCAGTCCGGAAAGAGGAGGCACACGGAAGATCAAGTAAGAGATGCTGGAGAGGGAGACGCCGCAGTTCGCGGTACACTCAAGGAGAAGGGAAGAGAGAACAGAATGCAGGGAAATACTGAAGAGACACTGCTGAGAACTTCCAGATACGAATCTTCACACCATAAGCCTCCATGAGCCATTTAAACATAAATACACATCTAGACACGTCACACTGAAATGCCCAGAGTGCCACAGAGAGCAAGAAAAACGTAGAGAAAACTCTAACAGAAGACTTTTCAACAGCAGCAACGGAGGAGGGAAGACACCTTCAGAGCGGCTAGAAAAGTAACAATCGATTGGGAAACTCCCGGCTAAAATCAGCATTAAAGGTAAGCAGAAGACAAAGACTTCCAAGTTTCTTCATTGAGCAAATTACTGAAGAACCTATTTCAGGAAAAGAGAAAAGAGAGCTATAAGAAACTGGAAGGCAAGTAAGTAAAACTAAATGATAATGGACAATAAAAGGCAGTAAAAATAGTGACAACCACACCCACTGGGAACACTAAAAACAAAGGGAAACTCAACTACAGACAAGAGACAGAAACAGCAGAAAGTGATCACCAGGCTCAGCCTTCTCCTTCCTGGGGGGTAGAGTGATCAGACCTGAGCTGTCAAGGCAACCACAATAAAGATTTAGGAGTAACTGCAGAGACTGTATCAACACCCTGTGTGATCTCCAAATCAAAGGAAGCAGCAGGGCACTCTGACGGAAGCCACCAGAAGGCAGCTAGGCAGCTTCCCGTAGGTTAGGCTCGCCATCTGACTCCGCAATGATAATCTGAAGCACATCAGGCCAAAGAACTGGAGACTGGGACACAGCGAAACATGCACAGGAATGCCCACACAGTACCCCGAGGGCACGTTACCCAAATGCCTGTCAGGAGGTAAGAGAAGAAACAATGCCACAAAGGACTGGATACTGAGCATGCTGCCAATGAGCCACAAGGGAATCAGACAGACAGCAGAGGTCACATACCACACAGTTCCATTTGTGGGAAATGTCACACATTGCCTGTTGCCTGGAGCTAAGAGGGAGCGGGACTGAGAGGAAGTGCCTGATGAATGAATAAGGGGTCTTACTTGAAGAGAAGAAAGTGTTTAGAACTATAGAATTGGTGGTTACATGGCTGTACTAAATGTTTATGTTATAATAGTCAATTCAAAGAAGAAGAAAAAAAATAAAGAAATGTATTAAAATGAAAGAATACAATGTAACAAGACAAAGAAAAGCTATTTGCCAGTGACTAAGGAAGGCGAGCTGATTGACCCTGCACTGAAAACACAGACACTTGGGTCTGAGAGATGGCTAGAAAGCCATCAGGCTGCACTTCCAGAGTGTTCAAGTCCCAGCACCCACATGGTGGCTTACAACCATCCCAAACTCCAATTCCGGGGGACCCAGTGCCCTCTGCTGGCCTCTGCCGGCACTGCATAAATGTGGTTCATAGCCATAATACCCATACACCCATACACATAAAATGAAAATAAGTAAATCTTAAGACACTCAGATTGCATTTTTTCTTACTTCTTGTGTGTTCTATCAAGAGAAATGACATGATACAAAAGCTTATCAGCAAAATACAGGAAATATGCTACTTATATACTAGCTATTCTAGAATTCCAGAGACAAAAATGTTACCAGAGGAAATAGACTTCGGAATTAGATCATTGTTAGTGATGAACCTATTTATTACAGAATTAAAAAGTGAAAATATAGCCAACATTAATCCCTCCTAATAGCAGTCCCAAAACACAGGACCAAGGCTTTGGCAGAGCAGAGGGAGAAAGTGTTCACCCTGTGACTACAGTAGGAAATTTTAGCACACCTCTTTCAAGAAATAATACCTCAAATGGGGGGTGGGGTCTACTAAGAATCAAGAATATTTGAAAGTAAAAATAACTTCAAGAATAACAAGCTTAATTTAACACATCCAATTATTAAACGATATATACTCTTGGCAAGTCTATAGGATTTAATTATAAAAGCTGAACATAAGCAAGCTGAAAATCTCAAAATGTTACAAGCTGTATTTCTGACTACAAAAAAATTAATGCAATAATAAAAAAATAGCTCCTCTACACTCCTCCCCAAAAAGAATCTGTGCGTTAGTAATTCTAATGAAATGACAGTAGAAATTAGAAACATTTCAAAATGGTTAACGCTAACACTCAACTCTGGGAAGCAGTTGAGCGGTGAACAGTGAGCAACAGAAGGGACCTGTGATTGTGAAAAGTGCAGCAAAGAGCCAAGCCCTGAAACAGCAGGGTTCACCAGAAAAGCTCAGACGCAGGGGAAGCAAGCATATGTCTAAAGTGAACAAACTCCGTGGTACGGCAGTCCCCAAAGCTAGTTCTCTGAAGAGACCAACAGAAAGGCATCTCTGGAGTCCAAGCTACGCTAGCCTGGTTCATCCTAACTGACAAGGAGAAAGGACAACGTAAATAACACTAAGAAGGCAAGGAGGCTAAAACTCAACCTTGTAAACAGAGTGTCTTCAGTGAGAAGCAAGTAAACGGGGTCGAAACAAAGCATTTGAAAACTAACAACTGGTCCGTTTTCTCGAGAAATCTCAAAATTGGGCTGGTGAGATGACTCAGTGAGTAAAGGACTTGCCATGCAAACCTGGCGACCAGAGCGCAGACCAATGTAAAAGTTGAAGGAGAGAACCCATTCCACAGAGCTGACCTCTGAGCTTTGCATGAGTGTGCATGTGCATAAGAGCGCGCGCGCACACACACACACACACACACACACACACACACACACACACACACACACACACACGACTCAAGAATGAAGAGAAAATCTGAAACTACAGTCATTTTTAAAAATCACTAGCAGGCAGGATGCCTCATTCCTGCAGCCCCAGCAGGGAGGGACACACAGAGAGTGGAGGCCAGAGGGGCACTCAAGCCAGAACCTAAAGCAGCCTGGGCAACACAGTAATGCCTGGATCTTGAAAAGTAAATACATGCTTAAAAATGTTTTAAAGACATCCATATGGCCCACTTCAACAGACACACACCACACACACACATACACACACACACACACACACACACACACACGCACACAGGCACACATGTATGCACGCACACACACAGGCACACACACACGCACACAGGCACACACACGCACGCACGTATGCACGCACGTATGCACGCGCACACACAGGCACACGCATGCACACACACAGGCACACACACGCACAAACACACACATGCACGCACGTATGCACGCACACAGGCACACACACGCACACAAAGAATCTTGCTGATTTTGCCACCAAATCCACAGAGCTCTCCCCAGTTTCCACTCCAAATGTAGCACCCTCTGACACTGGACCCCACTTGTGCAGGAGAGGCAGATGTCTTGATTCTGTGTGCATCAGTTTTCTCATTGATAAAAATCTTCCCTCAAAGAAGATTCTGGAAACCGAGTCACTGTGCCAAGTACATGCAGAGCCCAGCCACCACCACACACACAGCAGCTGTTACAAGTTAGCTGAGGCACAAGAGGATGCAAGGATCACCTTGACTCCCAAAACTCACATGAGCCCACATAATATGAAACAAAACCCTGGACAACTGCACTGGCCATGATCTGAAGAAAACTGTGACCCCACAGGGATGTAAGAAATTAACAACAGAAAATGTAATAATGTAATTCGCACCAACACAAGAGAGGTCTGAAATACGAAATAACTCCAACAGATGCTAAAAAGGCACTCAGTCAAACCAAATACCCACAGGCAGTCCTAGGGAAGAGAACTCTGGGCAAGCTCAGGGGAGAGGATGGCTTTTTGAACCCTGTGTCCATATCCACAGTACTAAGTGTCCCATTCAAGGTGCACTTGAGGCCTGCAACAAGGGACATCGAGAACCATCGAGGAGTCTGGCCAAGCAGTCAAGGCCCGCACACACCAAAGACTGCCACCGCAGGCTGAACACTAATTGAGTCTCATGCTGCAGCCATTTTATCTGAGGTGCTCTGAGGATGCTAACCTGAGGCAGCTCTGAGGTGCTCTAAGGATGCAAACCTCTGGTGATCCTGGGCATCAGCCCTTCAGACACTTCCTACGCCAGGCCCCTCAGAGGAGCCCTCTGCGCTGTGCGCTGCTGTTTTCCTGCATTTCCAGCAGAAACCTTGCACTTACAGACTGCCCTGTGGAGAAGCAGCCAGCCTAAGTGCATCCCATCCTCAGGCCCGCGGATGGGAACGGCTTCCTTAAAACCTCCCAGTGCTCCACAGCAGTTTCTTTCTCTTTTCCCCTGCTGTCCCCCATCTCGCTGGTTTCCTGTGTAGTCCAGCTGAGGTCCCCATGGGAAAGTGGAACGATGCTGGGAAGCCACCTGCTGGAGTTCCTAACAAGCTCTGCTGGGAAGAGGAAGGGAGTTAATTACTGGGCATCTCACCTCTGGTGGCCAGTGTGATGGGTGGGAGGTGTCCGAACCTATGGAGGGGCTTCCTATGCCTTCCTCTACCACCGGATCACAGAGAACACGAGGTCTGCGGAAGGACTTGAGGTTGTCAAGAAGTCACTGTGTGCCCTAACCATGTGTAGTGTAGCGACTTCAACCCGTCTACTTGCCAGTTTCCAAATATCAGCCTTCAGAAGAGAGGCAGGCCTTTCTCTTCCTCTCCAACCCCTTCCTTTTCTTTCCCCATCTTTTTCCTTTCCTCTTGAGGATGTGGAAAACCTGACTATAATTGGCTGGTCTGATTATTTCCTGTAAGAAAACTCTGCTTGGAACACTACGAAAACAATCTGCCTTAACAATTCAACCCAAATAAATGATCTTCCTGCGACTGCTGCAAATCCCTAATTGGGAATTGGGCTGCATACCCAGGTCTCTCTCATCCGGGTCCATGATGACGAAGGTTGGACAAAGATAGGCATCACCCGGTGATGACAGATTGGAGGTGGGGCACTGAAGGCCCTGCATCCTCCTGGAAAATCCATCGGCCCAGTATCTAGCTGAAGAGAACACACGTTGTACCCCGGCCTCTTGAACCATTGTTCTTGGGGGTGATAATTTCTCAGCTTAACTCTCTTTCCGTATGTGTCCCTCCTGAAATGCTTTGGCACACACCCTTGACAAGAAGTATGCAGGGGCCGGGCAAGATCCAAGATCACGTCCAACATTTCTCCTTCCTGTATATCTATTCCATGAGTCAAGCTGGATTCTGGAACATTCCAGGAACAAAGAAATTTACCCTAGTCTCACGTTCAGAGGGTTCCTTCAAGGGCACACAGTTTGCAAAACAAAACTGGACTAACTATGACCTTCGCTCATATTGTGCTCTCTTCTTCCTCTTGGGCTCATGGCTTCTGTGTACAGTTAGTATTGAATGAATGCTGTCTCTGGACCTAGATGTGCATCGCTTGTCTGGGAAGTTAGAAAGCCATTCAGATCTGGTCTAACCTGGATGCCTTATGGCAGTGATTCTCAACCTTCCTAACGCTGTGACTCTAACACAGTGTCTCATACAGTGGTGAGCCCAACCGTAAAACTATTTTTATTGCTGCTTCATAACTGTAATTTTGCTACTGTTATGAATCGTAATGTAAATATCTGACATGTAGGATATCTGACATGTGACCCCTGTGAAAGGGTCATTTGTTGGGCTCACAACCACTGCCTTAGAGAAATGGAGTGGAGAGAGAGGGGGTGCAGTGTTTTTCCCAAGAACCTGGGAGCAGGCATGGCAAGCACATAGTCCTGCTTGCAGATGCTCAGATCTATTCCCTTCCAAGTATCCATGCTGGAAGCTGGAGACCTTGTTTGCATCTCCTTACTACTTAAGCCACATTAGGGCAGGTCTTCCTTCAGGGGACACCATTGGGCAAGGCTCTGTGGTCCTCATTCTGTTTACCCTTGTTCAGGGCTGAAGTTTCTAGGTGTGGTTGAGTTCAGCTCTGGTAGGTAACTGATGCCAAGAGGCAGGGATTCAATAAATAGTGAGAAGAGTCTGGTGTGGTGGTGCACGCCTTCAATCCCAGCACATGAGAGAGAGACAGGCAAGAGCTCTGTGAGGTCAAGGCCAGCCTAGTCTACATAGCAAGTTCCAGGACAGCCAGAGCTACAGAGAGTCTGTCTCAAAACAAACAAACAAACTGTGTAGAGGAGAACAAGCATCTTCTTGGGGGGAAAGTAGTTACTATGGATTGCATCTCTGGACCATAACCACATTCAGCAAAGCAACCAATCTTCTGACTGAGGCAGACAGTTCACAAAACACAATGATGCCAGTCCATGATACACTTTCACCATGGCCTTGCCATTGCCCCTCTATCCACTACGATGGGCTACCAGGTTCAATCAAGCCCACTCATGCATGATGAAAAGCTGGATGGACCCAACAATGCTGAAGAAGTGATGAGAAGCCTGGCCCACGCAGCATCAGAAGTACTCCAGAGGTGAGCAGGGCTCAGCCTACACCGCCAGCCAACACAACCTTTGAGGTCACCTGTGACTGAGACTCCCCGACTCCTGGTCGACCTCCCCAGTGGCATGAAGACCCAACAGAAATGACTTCCCAGGTCTGTCTCCCAAGGATGGTAAGAGAGCTTGCGATAGAAAGGACTGTCTCCATAACCTTGCCCCTGCTACAGGGACTCTACGGTCAGGTTCCAACAGGCTGCCTGGAAGGCATTGCATAAGTGGCTGGGATTTCCACAGTGGCTAGGAAGCTGTGTGGGGATGTTTACCTAGCTGTGAATAGAAGCCACTTTGGGGCAGCAGTCCTCCCTTACTGTTGCAATAAAGGCCAAAAAACATATCCAGGGAAGGAGCCATGCCAAGGAGAAAGGCCTACTTATCCTTGGTCCCATCAATCATTCAATCAACTTAGTTCTGTTTGGTTAAGTACACACACACACACACACACACACACACACACACACACACACACACAAAACACAGTGTAAAACAACTTCTAGGTGGCGTATTTTCATTCTGGACACACAGAACGTTCCCAGCTAACCATATTCATTAAAGACCTGTGAGGGGCAAGTGTGAAACAGTGCTGTCTGGGTCACAGCAAGCTGAACAGTCATTCAGAAAGAGACAGACGAGAAAGCAAAGGCATTCTTGTTAGATGACACTTTGGATGATGTCCCCTGGACTGGCTCTCCCTTCCTGTGACAGTCTAAGTGTTTTTAATGCCATCGTTGCCTTCACGGTGGCTACTGTCCCTATCCCCAGGTGCCTACAGTGCAATTCTCACAAAGTCCTGTGCAAAGCACTGGGACTCTCAGCCTTGTCTCTACAAATGAGGACACTGAGGCTCAGGCTTCAGCTGTCCCCCACTCACAGGTCTGTGGTGACATAGAGGACCGGGGAAATCATGCAGTAAAATGTTGCACAGAGTCCTGTCACATGATAGGTAGACACCTTACTTCAAGATAACAATTTATTTCAACAGTATAGTTTCAAAAACTATAAAATAGAAATTATAAAAACTCAAATAGGGCTCCAAAAGCCCTCCTTTATAAAGAGGTCTCAAAATGTATACGTGCCATTTTTTATCATTAGTAATTTTTCAAAAATGAGATTGTTTTTATTCTTTCTTGTAAAAAGTCCACCCAGCGAGGTAGGCCTAATGATCCAAGCTTATAACCTCAACCACTCAGTAGGCTGAGGCAAGAGGTTCACAAATGCAAGGTGTGCCAAAGCTACAGAATGAATACCTTTGAATAAATAAAAATAAAAAAGAAGGGGCCAAGATTTCTCAGTTGGTAAGTGCTTGCCATACAGCCATGAGCGTGCAAGTTCAATCCCCAGCATCCAGGGGACAGCTGGGCATAGATCACACACCTGTAATCCCAGAGCTAAAGAAGCAGATGGGAAGACCCTGGGGGCTTCCTGGCCAGCCAGGCTAGCCAGGCTGGCCAGCTCTAGATCCAATGAGAGATCCTGTCTCAAGAAATAGGGTAGAGAGCAAATAAGGAGGGCATCCAATGTTGTCCTCTGGCTTCCATACATACTAGCACACATGTATGCATAAACACACCCATGACATTTTCAAAGTTGAAAGGAATGATAAAGGGGAGCTCAGTGGTCAGTTATCTACCCAGCATGAATAAAAGCATGCGTACAGCTCAGTGATAGGGAACCTCCCAGCGTGAATAAGCCTGGTTTAATAATCAGGGAAAATAATAATGAGAAAGAACTCTAAGGGGCCACCCAGACAGACATGAACAAGGACCAGGCCCATGGATTCTGAAACAGTCTCTGAAACGGGCCTGGGTCCAGGATTTGTTCATGGTAGGAAGAATCAAAAGTGCAACCTCAGGCATGCTAGGCAAGAGCTTTGCCACAGGGCTACACCTTCAGGCCCTTCCCACCCCTGCTGTCACCCCCTTTTCTGAGACAGGGTCTCACTACTGATCTTGGACCTTGAGTATGTCTCCTAAGTCGCTGGAATTATAGGCCTTCCCCACAAGGCTGACTCTGGTATCTTTTTAATTAATTTTTCTACTAATCCTTTAGTCCCTGCAACCCATGACCCATTGTAGCAGGTGGATGACCAGAGTTCTCTTTGGGCACATAGCCTCACTCTTCCCCCAGTTTGGACAGAGAAAGGATACACCAAAACACTGGCTTCCCAGCCCCCTCCCTTCCATCCCACATTGCCGGTTAAGGGAAAAGAACCTCCAGGAAATTTGACCTACTCCTGCAGCACAGAGGACAAACTGTTTTCTGGATGTTTCTTAGAAGAAGGAGAGGGAAGACATTGCCTCAAGAAGTTGCCTCATTCACCTTGTAAGACTGGGCATTATACCACTTAACACACATAAACCAGAGAGCTGTGGAATTTTCATGAGTAAGCCAGGCCCAACTTAGAACCAGCTCACCCTGAACTAAAATTAGATGTGTCCCTGAGCCAGCGAGGCTGCCTCCTGTGCCTCTCCTGGCAGCTGGTTTCACTAGAAAAGAGGTGTGAATATTCCTAGGTCCAAACTAAGGATGCTCTCCCTCTCAGCTCCTCCTAGCTCTAAGAAGAGTCCGCAGCTAAGGGACACAGGCAGCTGCTGCAGGAAACCTGGAGGGTGAGGTATTCACTGAGAAATTGGGCCATGGCTAAGACTGGGCTCTCCAGGACTGGTCGGGGGAGTGGATATCAGTGCTGAAATTTCTTCTGGAGAGCACACAACTGCCTCAGGACGTCAGAACACAGCGATTGCAGATTCTTAGCACAGGCCACATTTCCCTCTGGACGCTAAGCGGTACAGTATTTCGTGGGAGTTTGTAAGGGGATGGCGGATGTAAGCAACATAAACTCTTTTCACTGTAACAGTAAAACTTCTGCCAAAGCCTGGAGTGGTGGTGCTCACCTTTAATCTTAGCACCTGGGAGGCTGAGGCAGGCAGATCTCTATGAGTTCAAGGTCAGCCTGATGAGTTCCAGGACAGCCAGAACTACATCAGTGATACCCTGTCTCAAAAACACAAACACACATTTAAAGAAAATAATAATAAGAAAATCCAAAAACTTGTCATAGTAGAATGAAGCCGTTGAAAGACCTGGCTTGATTGGATTCTGAGGCTCTGAATCTAATGAGACAGATGTGTATCTTCCAAGTCCCCAAGTCCCTGCTTCTCTGGCTTCATCCCCCTGCCAGAGCAGGCCATTGTCCAGAGGCACAGTCTAGACTGCAGCCCCGAATCATGTAGGCAAGAAATAGCCCCAATAAAACCGCCAGGAGGAAGAGCTTTGACCAATGGTATCTGGAGCTCTTTCCAGAATAAATACAAATCTTTTTGAAGCAGCTAGAACCATGCCAAGCAGTCTGCTGTTGGAAATGTCACGTTGAACCTCATGAGGTATGTCTCATCAAAGGGTCAGGGTTTCAACAACACACCCAGGGGTCAGAAGTGGGTTCCAGGCCTTGCAGGATGAACAGGGGGAGGGAGGAGGGTGTCGGGGGGGCTGAAGCCAGCTTCCCAGTGACCAAAAGGACAGCACTGAGGCACACTGCTGCCTGTGTAATTGCTGCAGGCTGCCGGTTCTGTGACATCCATGATTCCTCGGAGCCATCTCTGCATGGCAAAGGGGGTTGCTGGGCCCCTGTCAGTCACATCAGCATGCACCCTCAATTGGTGGGCTCAGCCTGTTCTATGCCATCACCTCACCCAGATTCCAACATTTAATGACACACACTAAGACCTCATGAGTTTTTTTCCGACTTTTCTCTCAACTGTCACTCATTTATGCTTTGTATTTGCCTTCACTGAAAAAAACAAAACAAAACAAAACAAAAAAACCCACAAGAAAAGTGAGAGAATGCACACATACTAGTGTACCCTTTACTTAGGATGAGAAGTCACATTTGCTACGTAGATGCACACATTCTTTGTAGGGAAGGTTGTTTGGCTGAACCATTTGAAAATAAGTTGTGATGTCATACCATACCACAGCTAAGTACTTCAGCCTGCCTCTCCTAAAATACTCACTCTGAGAAGTCTATGTGGCTTCATTTATGTCACGACACTTCAAAGCCAGGACCCTTCTCTAAGGACTCTCACATTTAGGGCCTATTCCCTTTGGAGTCATTTTCTTCAGAATGAAGAATAATAAAACAGTTGTAATGTCTTTGCTGAATATTAAATGAGTTAGCCATGCTTTTGTTTTGATCAAAAATGGGATACGTTCAATTTGTCTTTATTTAATTCACTTCCAGAGCTTTTAAGGGTGGCTAATTGGTCACATCTAGGATGGAAAGTGATTTGAGACTCATTGGGAAGCTTTGGTAGGGCACAGGGGTGGCTCTGGGCGGCTTCCTGCAGTGTGGGGAGATTTCCTTGGCAGCCTTAGGACTGGCCCGGGACACCCATCGCATGTCCTCCATACAACAGCTTCTACGCCACTTCATGGAGGTGGGTGGGAAATGCTCAACTTTGTCTGTAGATCTCTTGTAGAGGCAGAGTGTTTGGTTCCCATATGTGACACCCTTGGGGTACTCAGTGGCTTTCTCTCTCTTCACTGAAAGGAAATTTTATGTGGAGAGAGAGAATTTAAACAAAGTGGCCCTGGGGCCATGGGGGCCATACTGTCGCCTATAAGGATGCTCCTCCTCCGACAGTCTTCACATTTGCCTAAGAAGCAACAGTGGGGAGATTCAGGACCACAATCACGTCAGCCCAGCAGGGAAGCTCCAAGTGCCAGCCCATAGTCCAGGCCTGGCCTTGGAACAAGTGCAGGGAAGAAGTGAACAATCACACCACACCAACCGCCAGCACCGTCAAGTGGGGGACCCCTGTCCCCTTGACCTTCATGGCAGAGGGAGGAAAAAAAGCTTCACCACAAAGCAAGCCCATTGACATTAAAGACTGTCATACAGCCAAGCAGCCACCATCTGTCCCAGGTGGGCTTGTTGACTGTTTACACTCTCTCACCAGTGTGTGTGTGTGTGTGTGTGTGTGTGTGTGTGTGTGTGTGTGTGTGATCCAGTGCTGGCCTTCCACCTTTGGTGTTCAGAAGGCCTGGGGGAGGGGCGAGAGTATACCCAGAGTTCCCGCAAACCAGAGTGGGGTTTCCATCTTTGCATCTACAGAGAACTCCTCATCCCTGCTGGGGAAAGGCTTCCCGGGGCAGCTTTTTGGGGAAAAGAGCACCCACACCCCTGTAAGCAACCCTCACTTGTGTTCTATAAGGAAGTCCAATAAACACATTGGTTCTCCAAGGTGAAATTTGGTGAAGTCTCCACATCTCACTGGGACCTCAGGAGGAGGGACAGACATTGCTCATGTCAACCCTTGGGAAGAAATTTCAGCAATACCACTCACCCACAAATGCATCAGAAGAACTTTTAGCCTGAACCTTCAGGAGAGACTTGTCCAGAATAGAGAAACCCAGGAACAGAGGATCCCCCCACCCTTGCCCACATCCCTTACTGGGACTCCTATTTCTCATTAGCCATCACGATCTTGCATAATCTGATGCCAACCTTACTTGTCGCCGTTCTCAGAAAATTCCCATCTATTCAGGAACATGTCCATTTAAAGTACAATCGACAGGGGTTGACGTGATAAAGTTGAAAACACTTGCAGGGAGCACGGTCAGTTCCCAGGATCTACAGGGCAGCTCAAACCCATCTGTACCTCCAGTTTCAAGGGATCCAGTGCCCTCTTCAGGACTCGGGGTGTTCCAGGCACTCATGCAGGCAAAACACTCACACACATAAAACAGAGACAAATAATAATGTCTTCAAAAGCAACAAAAAGTGCTTTACCTGACCAAATGGAGTGGGAAGAAATGTTAAAGTAACTCGTGGAGCACATTCTTTATGTGCATTGTTTTCTTTCTTTCTAACACTTCAAATGAATAAACTCATCTACAAAGAAGGGAAAATATTGCTCAAGGTCACCCTGTTAGTATGTGGCAGAGCTGTAACCTGTAACCTGTACCCAAATGTGTTCAGCTCTAAATCCAAGGCCCTTTCTCTTGCCTGGCTGTGCTGAGAGTCGCTGAAGATGGCAAGCTGGGTTTCAAGGTCCTACAACACTATCAAATGCAGCTCCCCATGTGGCAGTCCACCATAAGTGAACTTTGCAGAGCTCAGCTAAACTGGAAGAGTAGCTCACAGCTCTGCCGAACAGAATCAGCCCTTTCACTAGGCACTTAAAAGGCACTCTGGAAACTTGCAATGCCTGCCAGGGCCATCGTGACAGACATGAGTTATTATCATGGCAGAACGTGGCAGAAAATGAATTGTGGGCACTGCCCCCTGACAGAGCCAACCCTAGCACACACCCAGTCTCCTCCAGGCTCTGAGGATGATGTATTTCTGATCTCTGCAGCTGGAACCCAGGCCTTGGTTTGCAAACATACTCCCATCTTACCCCACTTAAAAACAGTCCCCTATCCCTTAATTACCCCCAACCTCCAACTGCCACCCACACCCTAGGCTTCCCTTCTTATTGAAGGTCCTTTCAGCAGGACTCCTGGCTCTCTGGCTGTCCTTACCCCTCCTGTTTCTCAGTGCCATGCAACCCACCTTCTATCCCGGCCTCCTACCCAGAGCACTCTCTCTGAAGCCAATGAAGAATCTCACCTTTCCATCCTGCCACAAGATCAGCATCACCTCACCCTCTCCAAACTACCAGCCTCCTGGTGACCATCTCTACCTCACCAGTCTCCCTTCTATGCTGACCACTCCTTTCTCTTGCCCCACGCCAGGCATATGGGTCTCCCGCTGCAAGATTCTGGCCTTGATGCCTTTATCAGTCACTCTTGGCAATATCCACCCTGGCACTTCACCAGCCAGAACCACACCAGCACCACCCTAATGACCCTCTCTCCCCACATCTCTTGGTAGACTTTGCACAGGATTTATGTTCTGCTTGACTTGAAATAGAAACAAAAGGCCCCCTGCAAGTGTCCAAAAACATGCATCTTCTTCCCGGTTGTCACAGTCCTGTATCCTTGCAGTCTCCATCCTCCAGGCTCACAATCTTTCATGCATCCCACATCCTCAGGCGTCTTCTCCCTTGCCACTCTGTCACTCTGTTCAGTACTGCTCTGCACTAAGTTTGCTACAGCATGGCTCTACCTGGTAGGTGATCCTAGTCTCCACCCACAAAGGAAGAAGAGGTGGAAATGTCAATTACCCTGATTTGTTCAGTACATATATGCATAAAATACCACACTGTACCCCAAAATATGCACAATTATTATGGACTTACAGAGAAAGAAATACTATCATTTTGGGGGAGGGAGAGTCCTGTGTACTCCTACCACTCGCTCTGTATGCCAGGCTGGGCTCAGACTTGTATATGCCTGCCTCCCGAGTACTGGGATTAAAGGTGTGTGCCGCCACCGCCCAGCCAGAAATGCTGTCTTCATTTAGTCATTTCATAATATATACATGTTATAAGTGTGTCAAATTACCACATTGTACTCCATATATCTATATAACTAACAATCATTGACTTAAGACATCACCAGACCACCCAAACTACTTGGGATTTATTTCTTTATTGCCTAGAAAAGAAAGGCTGACCTTCAAGTCATTTGTCCAGTCTACCAGTCCTCCTGGTCCCACACACCCAGCGTCCCAGCTAAAACCCCTGCCCCTTTCTTGTGTTCGCACCATCTCCTCAGCATGGAATCAGCCACGCTCTAGAAACCCTGGCAGAGCCAGCTCCGCAGAACACCTTCTTCCTTAGCCTGGCTTGGCCACAGTGAGGAAGGAAGCCATGCTGCTAGTTTGATGTCAATTTAACACATGCTAGAGTCATTGGAAAGGAGAGAGCTTTACTGAGAAGAAAATGCCTCCATGAGATCAGGCCAGCCTGGGGGGCATTTTCCTAATTAGTAATTGATGTGGGGAGGCCCAGCCCCTTGTGGGCGGTGCCACCCTGGGCAGGTGGTCCTGGGTTCTATAAGAGAGCAGGCTGAGCAAGTCATGGGGAGCAAGCCAGTAAGCAGCATCCCTCCATGTCTCTGCATCAGCTCCTGCCTCCAGGTTCCTGTTTGAGTTCCTGTCCTGACTCCTTTAGCGATGGACTATGATGTGGAAGTATAAGCCAAATAAACCCTTCTCTCACCAACTTGCTATGGATCTAATGGCCCTTAGTGTTGTTACCAGGATTAAATGAGGTACTTCATCTAAAGCTCTTATAAAGGGGCCTGTTAAATAATGAGTGTTCATTGATGTCACAGCTTCATTATCCTTGACACAACCCAGTCTCTACACCGCCTACTGTTCTTTGCCCTTGTCTTTTTGGAACCCCCTCAGTCCTGTGGAACATCTGAGTTTGGGTATCTCGGCCTCTTGAAGGCAGGAACTCTCTTCTGCATACTCTCCCCAAACCACAAGAGCAAGAGGCACTCTGCAAATGCTTTGCCGAACTGAACAAAATTAACTACCGTGTAGATTGAGATCAAAAACTGTTTACTCTGTCAGGAAAAGGCTCTGCCTCTAAGAGATCCACAGCTCCAAGACTGTCTTCAACAGGAAATGAAAGAAATCCCATGGCTTTAGTAACTTCTTGTGGAATGAACAGAGAAAACAAAGCAGAATTTTCTGGAATGAGGTGCACACATGGAATCTGACTACACAGGAAGCTGTCCTGGCAGGATATCGCTTTGATTTGATGAACTCTGCTTCAAAAAACCATCTTTTCGGGGTAGGAGTGTCATCCCAACGAGGGTGTCACAGAGGAGTTCTGCCACTAGGCTGCTATCAGGGGAAGTCAGCCAGAAAGTCAGGAGGAAAGGATGGAATGGGATTGACTCAAGCTCTCACCCCAGTCTCTAAGCATGCCCCCTCAGAGAGACTCAGAGGAGAAAAAAGGAGGTTGATCCTTTGTTTAAATCCTGGTCCTTAGGAGGGCTAAGTGCTGGGCTCCGGTTCTTCTCCATGGCCCACCATAATTGCACGCATCAGAAATGGTACAGACTGAAGAGCTTGATGCGGGCCCGGAGAAACGCTATGAAAGAGTAGAAAAGCTGCCTCCAAAGTTAGGACTGAGGTCCCAGGCACTCCACCCCACTTATTCACCAAAACTCTCAGGCTTGGAGGACAATGAAAAACAATGAATATGTTCTGGGCACAGCAGGAGCCCCTTCACTGATCCCACTCAGTCTTCAAGACAGCCCAGCCCTGATGCACAAAACCATCTCTAAGATCCTACAGTGCTTCAGTTACCACCATCCCTCAGCCATGAGAGAGATACTGTGGTGTTATTAGATTACTATTCCTGTGTAGGATGTCCCACTCTCCTCTGAGGGAAAGACCTCACATTACACACAGATACACACACACACACACACACACACACACACACACACACACACCATCTCCCAGAAAAGCCAACAACTAACCTTCACTGTTGGTTATTGAAACAGTTCTCAGAATTACAGAAGGAGGTAAGACCCTTCACCCCCACACTCAGGCAACAGGAGGACCAAGTCAGTCTGTCAGCTCTGTCTAGTGTAGTGTGCACATGAGAGCTGTGAAGAGATGGGCCCGAGCATAGACATAGAAAAGCAATCAGAAAAAGCATCCTGAAGAAGGTGGCATTACAGGTGACTAACAGCAAGAATACAGCTTGGATCAGTCTATCTGACTGACCTGGTTCGTTAGGTTGCTTAGTTCAGTGGGTAGTTTGGTCTGGTTGGTTAGTCAGGTTAGTTGGGTTGGTTAGTAGGGCTCGTTAGTTGGCTGCATTGTTTAGATTGTATTTATTGGTTACCTGGATGGTTCATTGGTAAGATGAATGCATGAGAAGAAATGAATGCATGAATTAGTAAACATCTATAAGAAAATTACAGAAAGTTTGAATTGCTTCAATCCCATTAAAGGTTTTCAGTGTATGTTTTATAGCACTGATCAGCATAATAATTTTCTCCTCTCTTCCCGTTTCTTAACTCATTTCTCATTTGATCAGCATTGATTATTGCCACACTCAAAACAGAAATGGGGAAAGTAAAGATGAACTATTAAAGTATATATGAGAGGTTGCCATAACCCTGAGAACCAAAGACACATATCCAGATTCTTTTGGCCAGGCCAGAAAACTTAAGTGCAAAACTTCAAGGGCCATACCTTCTGGGTGTTGTAGTCCAACAGCCTTGAGAGTGACAGCCGTCTTAAGTTCTGGACCCTAGATGCCTTATTAGTCTCACCCTTATCCTGGTCCCAAGAATATGAAGGCAGTCTCAGCCCTACTTCTAGGTGGACCTCTACTGGGGCTCTGGTAGCTGGGAACCTGTGGGAAGCTAGCTGGGAGAGCAGCAGACTGGAGCCTCAGAATCAGAAAAGGCCCGGAGGAAAGAGGACCTGGACAACCACCCCTGCTCTGCCTCAAGCATCTTCAGATTCTCTCCGAGCACAAAGCATCCTTCCATCAGACAACAGCTACTTCATCTACAGGGGACATCTTCCTGCTCTGCATACCAGGACTCACTCAAGACCACAACAGAGCTGGCAAGAGTCTACATGCAACTCAGGAGGACTCGGGACCCTGCTGATGTCCAGAGTTGGACAAGAAGAGGAGACATGTGAACAGAAGACTTCTGAGCACATTTTCTTGGTCTTAAAAGAAATCTGCATCGTGGAAAGCCTCTTTTCCCTGAAGGATGCACAAGTTCAATGACATGGGAGCACTGACACTGTACCTCGGGGCCCACAATGATGTCACCCCTTCTTGGAGACAGAGAGAGCCCTGTGATGTGCATCATAGCCACAAGGTGGCATCTGATTGCCAGTGCCTACTGTGAAGAGCCCAAACCTTGGAAGGAAAAGAAAATGGTGGTGGGCTAGGATTAAATAGTACATACACAAGGTCAGATGTGGCCCAGAATGAGACCGGGGAGGTAGTGTGCACAGAAGAGAGATGTCCAGAGGAGAACATGGGGGGCAGCTGAGCTCCAACAGGGCCACTGGGTCCCGTGGGAGGGCCACAAGGCAGGAGGACATCTGGGTGTTGTGTAGGTATCAAAGGGCAGCCAAGTTTGAGTCACCAGCGTCTTACACAAAGTTCAAACAATGCAGAGACAAATTAAGATGGAAATTCAACCCACTATGCATCCCATGTGGTACACATGTCATCAGCCTCAGGATGCTTGGGTGAGGGGAACAGTCAATAAACCACAAATGCCACATCCTTCCCTAAGTGTCTGCCAAGCCTCAGCTGGCAGAAGTCCCTCCTTCTCAGAATGCAGACAGGATCTGTGGGTCTGCAGCCTCTGTTCCTAATCAAGGGGCTCCGGAGAGGAACTGGGGTTCAGGGGAGCTTGGAATTGAGAGAACGCTGGTGAGGAGGAGAAAGGGGGTACTTACTGAGTATTGCTGAATGTCTACAAGTGGACAACCAGAAGATGGACAGGGTAATGCTGCCACCTAGTGTCCATTCTGTAGGACCTGAAAGATCTACCAAGTCAGAGGAGCCAAGTCTCCTGAACTGGCCTGGACAAAGGCCAGGCACAGGGACTGAAGTGTCTAAAGGAACTATTCCAACTCTGCAAAGGCCTCCAGAAAAATAAGACACGTCAGCCTTCCAAACTCCCAGCTACCCCTGGCCTAGAGTGGCTGAACACACCTCTCCAGCCCTGCCACACTCCACCAGCTCCTGTTCACTGTTCCTTGCTCTCTGGCTCCTCAAAAGGGCTGCACTTAAGCATCCTCAGTGAGTTCTGGATTACAGGAGGCAGATGACTCAGCCTGCAGCATCTCTACTGCCTGGCTGGGCTGGGGCACCAAGAAGGAGTCAAGAGTCCTGTCTAACAGGGAGAACAGAACATGGCCACAGAGCCCGTGATGGGTTACCTGGATGTTCTTTAAAGACACCACCCTGACGGGAGCCGCTAAGCTCAAACGTGGCCTATTCTAGTTTCGCCTTCTGGAGCCTGCACTTTTCCTGGGAAAGAGCCCTGCTTGTCCACTCTCACGAGGGCATCGATCCACACACAGGCTCCATGGTGTTCATTGTATGTTTAACACCCCAGGGGCTGAGAGAGTCTGGGACTCGTGAGAACTATAAGCCACAGTGCTCCCCCAGAATGCCTTACACTGGACACATCCATCCCATCTACTATCCCTGCCAGCCTCCAAGTACTCACAGATTCTCTTTGGAAGAAGCATTCCTCCTCAGGTTCGCCAAGAAGGCTGCACACTGCCCAGCCTGCCCTACGGTGCGGGCTGCACACTGCTCAGCCACCTGAGGATGGCCAGCCTCTAGCCATGGCTGACAGATTCCAAAAGCTCATCCCTTACTCCTTGTAAGTAGGGTCAACTAAAGCAGAGTTCGTGTTCCACGTCTCTCTGTGGGATCAGGCTAAGACCTGACATCCTTGCTGAGTCCGTCCCCTGCCCTGGTCACTCCCCATCTCGCTCTGTCACAACAGCAACAGCATCTAAAGTAAGAACCGAACCAGAAGACAACTCTCCGCATGTTAGTGGCTGGTCCCTGGCCCTCCGAAAGCCACCTGGAAGAAAGACACACACCGAATGGGACGTTTAGGTGGTGGATGATACCCTTTCCTACACTTGCTTCGTCCCATCGTCCTTGTTTCAGAAAAGGCTTCTCCCTGGAGCTGAAGCTTAGGGTCTTCCTTCCGCCTCTTCTCTACCATAATGTCTGATCCATGGGGAAATCTATCACACTCTTCACTGTCACCACCCTGACTGAAGAAAGCCACCATTCACCCTCTTCTGGATTATGGCAGATACCTCCTAACTGGCCCCTTGCCTTCCACGCCTACAATCCTGAGTCTATTCTCAAGCCAGCAATCAGCTTCAGGAAGTCTACCAAAAGAGCCCAGACCACAGCACCCCTCAGCCCAGCCTGCGGGGCTCAGTGTGTCCTAAAGAAGCCCGAATTTTCAGAAGTCCTTGCTTCCCTTCCTCCCCTGTCCTGACCACACTGCTGCCTGCCCTGCAGCGCCTGACCTATCCGCTCCCACAGGTCTGCATGTTCCTCCTGCTGGCTCTCCCTCAGGCAACCCCTGCCTCTCCTGGTTGTAGCCATCCCCTAACCCTCTTCCCTGCTTTTTCCTCAGAAACTGAGGGTCTGAAATGACGTCCACATAAAAGGGAGGGAAAGATCTCATAAAGAACAGACAGAACAGGACATAATGCCTGAATCGTGGCAGGGGGAGGGGTAATCACACACTCACAGCACCTGAGAAGTATTAACTGCAAAGTGGAAATGTCCCAAGAGCCAAGTGCCACCCACACGTGCCTGAGCAGGCCCTCCATTCACTGGGGTTATTTCCCATCCCCATGTGAAGGTCTTAGTGTCTAAGAAACTGGACCCTGACAGCCTGTGAAGCCAAGTTAAATGGGTTCTGAAGGAACATCTAATACACCTAATACACTCTGCTTTTTTAAATACCCAATTTAAAACCTTCAGGGAAAAATTCAACTAAATTAAACTCCTCTTCTGTGGAGACCTTAATACTTCCAGGTCGCATCCAGAGAACATGTCCTCTTTCCTCCAAGTGAAACCCACTCGTGGTGGTGACACTAACACCCCCCACCCCTGAGCTCAGGAATCTGCCGTGGTCTGTGGAGATGAATGTCTGTGGCTGTGGGGTTTCCTGCTTCCCTACTCATACAAGGCACAAATTTTCATTTTTAAGAAAAAGGTCAACACGGGAAAATGATGCCAATTCCTGGAAGGTACAGGCAGAGAGACAGAGGACGGAAGACAACCTTTAAAATCTGTAGTGAGACCAAACAGTTCTGAAATGCTGCAAGAAAATGCTACAAGTAATGACTCCTTCTTCTAAAAAATGCTCCCACACTAACCCCAGGCCTGCTGTTCTAATACCGGCCGATGCAGCAGGAGCAAATTAAAGCTGCAGGTTGCTGAACCCGTGAGCACAGGTGTGTCGAGTAGCCTGGCTATCTGGGAGGGCCCCATCATCACAGAATCCTTGCTTGCAGAAGACAGCAAAGCATGGAGGTGGTAGCCTCACGACAACTTAGCAGATGTGGCAGCTTTGAAGATGGGGAAGGGACCAGCAGCTAAGGACCACTTGAATCTGAAAAAGATGAGGAGACTCTTCCCCTGGCCCCCAAAAGGAAAGCAGTTCTTCCCACAGCTCAGCATCAGTGAGAGAGACTCAGCTCAGACCCCTGTCCTCTGTGTGGTGACACTGTGCTATTACAGCCCAGGATCCTGGTAATTCTTAAGCTTGCAGTAGGAAATGATTGCAGACCCACACTTGCCTACACCATCAGACCACGCACACCCCTGCCCCTAACCAATGGTCTGTGTGAGTGCAGAAAGGTCCTTAGTGTGCCAAGCCAGGTCATCAGATTCCAGAACCATCCCCCCAAAGTGGCCTCAGTGTACCTGCTTTAATGTAAACAGCAAATACCTGCGAATTCACACAAGGGGCAGAAAGCTCTAGAAGTAAGGCTCTCTGGCCAGCAATATTGTAAACAAGATGACTTTACAGCCAGAGGCACTAAAGCCCAGGGAGAACGTGAGCAGGCCAGGGACAGTGGGTGAGGGCAATATGAAAACCAAGTGAGAATTGCAGACCCTAGGCCACCAGTCTAAAAGCCAGAGCCACCCTCCCACACTACCACAGCACGAGAATGGGCCTACCCGCTGGCTTTGATGTGCTTCCCTTCTCTGGCACAAAAGCTTCCCCGGCACTGAAGAACTCACAACAACACTGGATTAAACTAGGGGCAAGCTGACTGGCTCAGGATGAAGAGGTCTCTGAGGGTCAGTAGCATGCAAAGATGCTAGAGGACAAAGGCGGTGGAAAGGATTTGAACTCAGGGACAGACACGACACATTCATGTCTGCTCTGACTCTCACTAGATGCAGAAACGTGGGCAAATAAAGGCCTCAGAGTGTGTTTCCTTATCAGTGAAATGGAGCTTACCCCCTCCCAGACTTCTGGTCATTACCCAGAATGCTTAGCACTGTGCTTTATAACAAGGGTCCACATCAAACAATTACTGACTTCCGCACTGCGCTGTCAGCAGCAGCGACGCTCCCATTAAGCAACCATGCATGGAGTACCTCTGCATACCAGGAACTGTCAGAAATGCAGGGAACACAGAGGTCACTGCCTTTGTGAAAACAATCTTCAGCAGAGAAGTCAGACAGCAGACAAATAAGAAAATCCAAGAATCTCTGGCAACGATAAATGCTGTTAAAGAGAAAAGCATGGCCCAGGGTCCAGTCAATGGAAAACACTCAGCATGAACACATGCTTAACAAGAGAGGGAAGCGTGAGATGATGGGGAAGAGGGCCTTTCCAGAGAGGACCAAGCTGTCACAGGAGGGGGTGGACATGTGGTACTACAGAAACAAACTCTGGAAAGAATTAAGACCTGAGTACAGTTACGGAGAAGGACTTGCCCCAGCAGGACAGAGAGAGAAGTGTGGCTTCAGGACAGAGGGAGGAAAGCAGACTGGTAAAAGGGAGTGATGGAGGGGCAGGAGGGCACGGGGAAGAAGGGATGGAGGGAAGAACGAAGGACAGTAGGAGGGAGGAAAGATCCTAGATCCTAGAGAGCCCTGCATGAAGAGACCTCAGTAAGGAGCAAAGGTCATTGTGGGAGAGCAGATACAGAGCAGCCTGCTCAGGGAAAACCACCTCTTTTTATAAAGACAAAAACAAAAGAGCCCTTTTCACCCCAACAAAATCAGACAAGTAAATACATAAACAGAAAAGTGAAGGTCTTGTGTAAACGGAAAAAAGCATCAGAATATTGAAACATCAAATCAAGAGTTAAGAGTCTAAAAGAAAGGCGTATACAAAATTAAGGATTATTATTCACGAGAGGCACAATAAACAAAGTTCTTAGACAATGACAGAATTGGAGGCGGTATTCTGCAAAGTCTAAAGGCAACAGGAGACTAATATCCCCTAGAAGGAAATTAAATCCCCCTTTGAATAGGATGGCGCCAAGGCTCAGCAGAGGGAAACAGCTTGCTATCAAGACTGACCACCTCAATCAACCCCCTGGGCCCATAGGAACCAGACCTACCGGATCCTATGCTTGAAAATAAGGAGAATCTTAAAGAGGCAGGAACCTGTTTTTTTAAGCGAATGAAAATTCTAAAATGTAAAAGTAAATAACTGAAATTAAGAAGTTACTTGACAAGTTCCATAGCAAATCAGACTTGGCAGGAGAGGAGAAACATGAACTGAAAAACAGATGGAAAGAAAATACCCAGATGGGGGCGGGGAGGGGGGAGCTGGTGGTGTGCTCCCACAGTCCCAGAACCCTGGGGGCCAGGAGTTTGAAACTGATCTGGACAGTGAGACCTCACTGTAAAAAGGAAACAATGTCTAGATGGAAGTAGAGAAAGAGAGAATGACAGAAAAAAATAAGGAAAGGATATTAAAAAGTCACACCACACAAACAAGGTGAAAAGACTGTGTATGACAGCAGAGTCCCTGGCCAAAACAGAAAGAAAAGGAGCAAAACAAAACCAGTATTTAAAGGGTTAAAAGATGCTGATTTTTTTTTTTCAAAACTGATAAAAAAAAAAAAGTATCAATCCTTAATTTCAGAAAGGTTGCGCAATGCCAGAGAAGAATCATCAATGAGAACCACACAGGGGTGTTGCATCCAAACTGCTGGAGGCCAAAGAAAGAAAAATGTCCTAAAAGAAGCTGCAGTGGGGGGAGCAGCAGAGGCTTTAAAAAGGGGTGTTACCCTCAGACACCTTCCAACTGGCACCTTCCAACTGTGGACTGGCTCGCCACCAGCCAGGAAGGAGGCCAAGGCGGCATCGATGGAAGGACATGTGGGAAGATACCACAAGGGAGAAAGTAGAGAAACATTGAAGATCCGTAACAGCAAGCTAGAAAACAATCACAAGCCAAATCAAAAGAAATAGAGCAAACGAAATAATTAAAAGGGGCCAAAGTACACACAGAGCGAAAGGGCTTCCTAGAAAACATTAATGGAGTGTGAATGTACACACGCGCTCAAGTGTGCAAGGGGGTAATGACAGAGTACTAATATTCTAATCACTACTAATTAATAAAGTCAGGAATGAAGCAGAGACATCACTGTGGATCTTACGAAGCTGAAAGTGAAAACAGCATATTTAAACTGTATGATTTATACCAATAATCTAAATACAGATAAAATCGTCAAGGTCCTTGAAAAATATAACTTGGCCAAACTAACAAAGAACGGAAATTTCTAATTAAAAGTGCTTTGACTGAATATATAATTTAAAGACCTTCAGAAGTCCTTCCCACTAAATTCTACTGCGTACCGAAGGAGACACGGCATCAATCTTGCACTCTTCAAGAGAAGAGAAGGAGGCCCAGCATCCGTGAGGGACTGGCAACAGGAAAACCCCACCAGCCTGCCTCTGCCATGAATCTAAGTCAGATATTAATGAATTAAACCCAGTCATATCATAGAGGCTCATTCCAGGTGCAGGACTAGTGGAACATTCAAAAATCAACTATCTCAGAAATCCCCTGTGGCTATTATGAAAGAACAGAGGTAAAAACAGGGTCAAAGAAACAAGATATCACCCACAAGAAGCTCTGGGGGCTGATTGATCATTGAAAACAGCAGACTCAGCTGCTTGGAGGCCTCAATTGAAGCCTTCTGCAGCTCAGAGAACCGGAAGGGCAAAGAAGGCCTCTCCCCCCTCCCCACGCCTCTCCCTCCTCCCCACACCTCTCCCCCCTCCCCACGCCTCTCCCCCTTCCCACGCCTCTCTCCCCCATGACTCCCCCCCCCACGACTCTCCTCCTCCCCACCCCCAAACATCAGAAGGCATGACCTCTGCCTCCATTTTCTTCCTGGTTGACCACGACCCTCTGGTTCTGCCTGCCTCACAGGCTAGCTGTAAGACTGGACCATGTGTACCAGGTGGTGCTCGGTTTTGGAAAGCCTGCCCCTGGGGTCGGCATACTCACCTGAGGGATGGGGCCTGGTTGCCCTGCTGCATGAATGCTCTTTCGGGCCGCTCCTGGATCACCCTGGAATTCCCACCAGGCAAGTACAGCTTCAAAGGTGTTGTGCTGGTTTCTGTGTGGCTGGACCCCAGTGGGCCATCCTCCGAAGAAACACTTCTTAGCCTGGGCCTGTCCATCTGGGACAGCCTTTGGCTGCTGGAAGAGGCATCTGGCCTCTCCGTGGGCAGTTCACTCAGCCGGCCCACAGAGCTCCTGGAGTCACTGCTGGCAGTGGTGACCTCCTGTGGCCCTGGACAGGCTAGGGTGTGGACAAGAGGCTCAGAGGGATGCTGGCTTTCCTCTGGGGCTTGGAGCTTCCTGCTCAAGGATGAGGAGCGTCTCAGAGAGCGTTTTCGGAAAGAGTCCTGGAGGGTAACAAAGGAGACAGTGAGCTAGGGGAGCTCAGCTAGGGAGCTGGGAAAATACTTTTATTCATCATGAAGGTCCCCCCCACTCCCATCCCGGCCCAGGAAGGTCTGTCCCCACCCCCCACCCCAACTCCTTCCTTTATTTTTCCTTTTATCTTTTTTCATATAATATTCTGATTATAGCTTCCCCTCACTCTACTCCTCCCTGTCCTGTTTCTACCTTCCCTCCCATCTGGATCCACACCCTTTCTGTCTCTCCTTAGAAAACAAAGGCATTAAGGAATCATAACAAAATAAAAGGATAAAACAAAACCAACAAATTGGAACAGGACAAAACAACCAAATATGAGCAAAGAAGCAGCATAACAAATGTACACAGATGCAGAGATACATGCTCATACACACACGGATCCCACAAAACACACAGTGATATACATGGACAGGACCTGTAAGGTTAAAAAAGAAAATGCCCTGACTTAACAAAGAATTTCCAAAGATGCCATTGAGTTTGTTTTGTGTTAGCCTTCTATTGCTGGGCATGGGACCTATCTTTAAGAGTAGTTTGTTTCCCCAGTGAGATGCCCTTGGAGAAAAATAATTTTCATCAGGGCGAGGGTTAGGAGATGGGGCAAGTGCCCACATTTCCTTTCAGTTCTGTGCCCCATCCGGTGTAGACCCGTGCAGGCCCGTGCATGTTGCCTCAGCCTCTGTGAGTACAAATGTGCACAAGCCTGGTTGTGTTTGGAAGGCCTTGATTCCCGGTGTCCTCCACCCGCTCTGTGCCTTACACTCTTTCTGCCTCTTCTGATTCCCTGAGGCCTGCGGGGACCAACTCCTTCCCACCCACTCATGCACCTTCCTGCACAGATCCCTGTGCACCCTAGGTGGCAGGAAACCTATGACTTGAGTGTCACCTCACTGTGTTCTCACCCACAACTGTCATCTGTGGAAGCTTTGTACTTCTCTATCCCTCACGTCCTCACCAGTGACACACACTGTCCCCAATCCATCTGGGCATTTTTAATGAGGATTCCTCAGTGATCCCATGGTGACCTGTTTTTATCTGTTAGGATGCGGCTGCCAAGTTTGTAAGAGGTTAATATCCTCACGTTTAGCTATGAAGATACTTGGTTTTGCTCATGAAGTTATGTGCTATGTGACAAATGCAGTATGACAACCTTCTGAAATATAAATAAATAAACATTCTAAATCTAAAACACCTCTGGTCCCCAGGTGTGGAGTAAGGGAGGAGGATTGTGTAGCCCTTCCTCTTCTAACCATTAGGATACAGCACTAATGCACAGCAGGTGTGATAGAATCATGGCAGTCAGAAGGCCACCCTCTCCCTGTCTCTCCTGGTGGTAGATCAGGAATGGCCAAAGCCATTCACCATTCACCTCTGGTATCCATGGAGATCCCAGCTCAGCAGCCTATACTTCCCAAGCATTCAAAATTTGTTTATTTGAAAAAATAAAAAAAAAAAGGAACCTAATAGTCAGGTGGAGTATCCACCTCCTTCTGGTGACTTGCTGAAGAAATGGGACCTTCTGCTAATAGCCAATGAGGCAATGGGTGGGAGATTGCTACAGAGATGCAAAATATACCTTGGGGCTTTTCCTTGGTTCAGACTTCAGGATCTTTAAGCATTTCCAGAAACAACTCAGGGGCCAGTGGTAACCTGGGCTGGAATAAGGAAAGCTAATTTTGTAGTTTTCTGGCCTCATGGAAATGACTAGGTACACTATAAATCTGCTCCAAAGCTGCCCAGGGCATAGCGACATAGAGTGATGAAGACGTTAGTCACCATTGCCAAGGAGACACATGAGGCGTCTTACCTCATCCTCAACTTACTGATAAAAACTGACGAATACCCAGCAAGCCTTGAATCCTTTCTCTTGAGCAACCAGCACATGCGGCCAAAACGCCAAACACCTACCAGAAAACCCAGGAACTTCGACAGCAACCACCATTCAAGGCGCCTGATAGGATTCATATATCACAAAGGAAACATCACTTCCCCAAACAATTACCAAAAGAGTCTGCAGCAAGTCCTGAGGAGAAGGCGGATCCCGCCACACCCTTCTCACCAGGCATGAAGTGTCACCTCACACACTTGGTAGGAGACAGGGACCCGACACTCACTGTACCACTGTTCTCACACTGTGGTCCACTCACTGTAGAGGTCTCCAGACCCATTCAGGAGTTCACAGCACATCTTAAAGTAACTAGATGTGAGCTATGGCTTGAGTGTGACCTCCGGGGTGCACATGTCGTGAGGCTGGTGGTGTTTAGGTGAAGGAAACTTGAAATGGGAGGACCAGCAGAAGGTAGCTGGGTCACAGAGGCACCGTTCTTTGAAGGGATCAATACTGACCTCGTGGAACCGGATAAAATCCTAAAAGAGTGCCAAAGAGCCTGGCCCCTCCCCTGCTTCATACACACAGCCTGCCTCCTCCACGTGCACTCCTGCCATGATGGCACGTGCCCTGCTACAATGTGAACAAAAGGTCTTCATGGAAGTCCCAGCGGAGAGGAGTCTTAAGACTCTGAGACTCCAAAACTATGACCTATAAATACCCTGTTTATGAAATATCCATCCTCAGACACCTTGTTAGAGTGGCAGGCAACTGGCTGAGACAGTAGACACGTGACCTGCATATGCCCAGCAACAGGAAGAAAACTCGCTGGCCTTGTACGTGAATCTAAACTTTAATGAGCAACTACAACACTGATTTAACTTAAGAGCAGACCCACTGAAGCTCAGCATAGCACACATCTTTTCAGTATCCCACACAACCAAATGGGAGGTCCATGCACCCACTAGCCTAGGGGGAAAGATGGAGGCTACAGCTTGTGTAATCGTCTACCTGTGAGTGAAGTGAGCTTGCTGTTATTTTCAGGGAATGGCAGGCAGACATGGTGATTCAGAATTGGAATTTGGCTGGCATTTCTTGAAAATAAACTGAGCCCGTCACAGCAAGGGAAACAAATGCTATACTGTTTTCAGTGATAAAATACAAGTGGCAGGGTAAGAACCAGAACTTTCGGGAATCCTACATCAGCCATCAGGAGCTTGGGGGATGGAGAGACTTCAAATTCCTGCAATCTTTGGTGGTCACATCAACAAATGTAATGTTTTTTATTTATTTTCTTCCATATAATGAACGGTGTCCCATTTAAAAGACCTATGTAACTCAGTAACCAATATATTTCAAATGACTGGGGCATCATGCTGCTTAATCACACAGGAATAAAAGATTCAGCATGCATGACAGACCTATGGGAACCGATAAAGTACAAAAAGCACACTTACATGGTTTGAGGTTCCACATTCAGTGATAGGGATGTAGCTTTGTTTGATAGTGAACTTGCCTAGCATACATGAAACCCTGGGTTTGAGCCCCAGCGCCACATGTACCAGAGGTGGTGGCACACACTTTAATCCCAGCAACTGGGAGATGGAAGCAGGAAGGTCAGAAGCTCAAGATGGAAAGCTAGAAAGCAAGTCTGTGGCCAGCCTGGGCTACATGAGGCCAGAAGAGGGGTTCAATGCCCTGGAGCTGGAGTTACAGGCAGTTATAAGCAATCCAAGATGGGTGTGGGAACTGAACTTGGGTCCTCTAGAGGAGCAGCAGGTATACTTAAGCACTGAGCTATCTTTCCAGACCCAAGTTTAATTTCCAGTATAGCAAATATCAAAAGATACAGTCCCATAAGCAAAAGCCACAGGAATCCTCAATATTAAATGCACAAAGAGACCCTGAGACTAAGAGATCTGAGGATCATTGCTAGTCTATACTGTCAACTAGATAGGCTCCCTCTGCCACATCCCCAGCAGGGAGAGTAATATCCTGTCCCCACTGAGTCAGCTCTAAAGTGCAGCCCTCTGGGGCTCTACACGGCTCCACCCTGCAAAGGTCCGTGAGCAAACACCATGTGCCACAAACAAATGTGACAACCCTTGGGTGCCTCAGACTAACCCAAAGATAGCTAATAGAGTCCCCCTCATGATGCCAGCACATCACTCCAGTGGTGGAGACCATCCAAGGTTCCCAGAGAGACCTGACAGAAAAGAAAAGAACACTAGGACTGACTGAGATGCCTGCCAGAGCAAGGGACTCTAAGATGGCACCAATGTCTGAAAGCCACATACTTGCCACTCTGGGACTAGGCTTTTTCCTCCCTCCACCTTACAAGAAATAGCTTATATTCTGCCGATAAGAATTGTCTTGTCAAGGTTCAACACCTCCAAAGACTAAGTTTTCTCCTGACTTCTCTCCAACCTTGCCAGCCACTTTCCTCTGGACAAGGTTCAGTTTATGAATTTCCTTCTCTGACAGGGTGCCTTGGGTCGGACACAACACCAAGGTGTGGCATGGACCACACAGAAGGAAGCAGACTCTCACTCCTTCATCAATATGCCAAGACATGTGACCATAAGAATACAGAAATGCCAGAGGTTCCCAGATGATTTCAGATAGCCGTCCAACAAGAACCTCAGCCAAGATAAATGAAAACCTTCATCAAAGGCCTCATAGGACTGACTGAGGCAGGGAGAGAATCCCCCTTCTTTGTCCTAACCCCACAAGATTAGTGCCAGCATCAACACATTTATCCAGACATGGACACACAGCTAAGTGAGAAGGCATTCTACAGACAACCAGTGTTGGTCTACCCTGCCCCCTTATGTTAATGAACTAGGTCTGATGCTGCTATTTTCCCATTTATTGTTTGGAAAACTTCTTTCACACTGTCCTCTCATTTGGTGTACCCTTCCACCTAATGACACCAAATCATATCCCTCCTTAAAGGAAACCACCAAGCAATCAATGAAATTTATACAATTTTTCTGAAAGAAAAAAATGAAAATAAATGATAGCCTTAGGACCAGGGTTCTACTCCCCTTTAACCATGGTGGTAAGCCATGATATTCGCTAGACTAGGGGAGTTATCCTACTCTAGATCTGCAAAGACAAAGCCAGGAATGTGTGTCTTCACTCACAGCAAGGGGAGATGAAATCAAAGCATCCACCTCACTAACTCAGGGAAGCAGGGAAGCAGCAGAGTCTACTGGGGACCCACGGGGTCACTGAAAATAGAGCCAAGGAGAAACAGGCAGGCATCCTGCCTGTCCCTACAAGCATCTCTTTCTCAGCCAGCAGTATCTGAAGCCAATCTCTCCTCCCTAGTCTACAGAAAACAGAAAGAAAGGCAGTCCCACCTGCGGGGAGCTGGCCACAGGCCCGGCCATCATGCCTCGCACAATCAGGCCAGACTTTGGTCTGCTCCTCTCCACTGGCCTCTTCACATCTATGCATGGCTCTGACGAATGAAGCAGCTCCACCTTCTCCCATGTAGGCACCAAAGGAAGACTGTCACCCGGGACCGTGTGAGAGGGCTTGCTTCTGTGTGGGCCTTTTTTGGGTGACAGGAAATTACAGAGTATGTCCCCATCAAGATTGTCATGCCTGCAAAAACACAATATTTCCATTAAGCCAAGTGGATGATAATAATAAACACCACAGTTAGTCATCATTCATGAATATAGAACTGTAAGTGAGCCAAGGCTCTATCAGCAGAGGAACAGGAAGCACTTCTTGGGATCAGGCAGGTGCACCAGAGTACAGCAAAGTCAGAGACGATGATCCACAGAGGGATCCGAAGTCCTAACGGCTGAAGAGCATCTTGGATCCTGAAGACTCAAATGATGAAGGAAGAACCCTGCAGTGCAGTGCCAGGCATGTGGAACTCAGCCTTGCTGTACATGGACAGCACACCTGGGGCAAACATTTCTAGGGGTTTAGTAAAGCTGCACAGGTGTGTATACGTGTATTTGTGTGCTTGCAAGGCAGGAGGAAAGGGACAGGATGCAAATGAAAAAGTGAGAAACAATAAAAAGAAGCAACAAGTGCCCTCTTTTTGTGGCGCCTCCCAGGTGGCCAGCCACGTTGAGAAGCAACTGGGTATCTCTTCCCAACTACTGGCTGTCAGAAAACGTACTCAAGTGGATGCTGATCGCAAACTCCGTGCTGTCTATGAGCAGCACATGGCCATGCACGCTGCTGCTAAGCACCAGGTAAAGAGTGGAAGGGTTATGTCATCCAAATTAGTGGAGATGACAAACAAGGTTTTCCCAGGAAGCAAGGCAGAATGCACTGCAGCTGAGAAAGGCATTCTTGTTACAGACCAAGAACGGGAGAGAGGAAGCTCAGGTCTGTTCAGGGACGCATGCTGATGCCAATCTGAGTGTTCTCAACTGAGGGAAGGAGGAGGATGAAGAAGAGGAAGAAGAGGGGGATGAAGAAGAGGAAGAGGAAGGAGAGGAGGAGAAAGAGGAAGAAGAGGAGGAGGAGGATTCCTGGGCTGACAGATTCTACTGTGCCTCAGCAGTTAGGGCCCCAAAGAGCTATCAGAATCCTAAAGCCTTTCAATCTCTCTAAAGAAGACGACATCCTATAATATGTTGTCAGACAGCCCTTAAACAAAGTAGGAAGCCCAGCACCAAAGCACCCAAGATTTAGCTATCCACATGTCCTGCACACAGATGCCAACACTTTGCACTAAGAACCAACACACTAAGACAAACGAGGAGACTACAGAACATGCAAAACTTGTGGCCAAGAGAGTGAAGGCTGCCAACGAAAAAGGCCAGGAACTGATTGCCAAGAGATGTAGGCAGTCCTCGCGGAGTGCTTCTACTTTGAAGACCAGTCAAAAATAAGTCTTTCAGAGTAACAAAGAAAAGAAAAGAAAGGCAAGAAGTGATCAAGGGCAGGACCGAGGTAGAAGGGAGCTTTGCTTGGGCTGCTTAGAGATCTGCACTCCGCTGACCCAAGATGTCTTCCCGTGCTCCCTGGTACACACGGTACTGAAACCTACTCTGTGCCACAGCTCCCAGCAAGGCTGGGTCACACAGGAAAGCAGCAGTCACTTGTGCCACTGTTGGGGAGTGTGAGGCAGAAGACAAGGCAAAGGAAGGCTAGAGGAATCTGGAGGGACGGCTGGGGCGTTCCTGAAACCCAGCACTCAGGCCTGGGAGGGAACTAGCTCAGTGAGCAGTGGGGGGTGGGTTGGGCCAAATTTACAAAGTTATCCAAAGGTACTTGGGGTTTCTCTTAAAAGCTCCAGGAAGTCCCTCGTGGCCTTCAAGGAGTGACCTGTCCTAATGTGGACCAAGGAACGGTCACACTGCCCAAGCCAGGGCAGAAGCTGTGGATGTGCTGACCTCCTGATGGAACCCAGGACAGCACTCACAAGAGTTACACATGGAAAAAAGATGGGCACGTGAACAGAAGCCTTTGTCAGGAAGGGCAGAGCATTTAGCATCGCCAGGAACCAAGAGCTGACAGGACACAGGGGTGGGTGGGGGGCAAAGAACATAAAGGCTACCAAGATGCATCAGGCTTGGGAAAATGGTAAGATTAAGACCTGGAGGCTTCAACTACCTCATTGTTGGTTTGTCCATAGCCTCAGAAATACTGACTTGTCCAACCAGGCAGCAAATGCCTTTGGAAAGAGGGGGGCCGCCTTTATTCCACCCTCCTGACCTTTCAAGTTTAAAGTCTTAGGTTACTTTTCTATAGTGGCCTCACCCTTTCTCCACTTGACATTCACACACGGAGCTTTTCCAACCATCAGAAATAAATGCTTTTTTGCCAGTGGAAGAAAAGACCCATTCCCCAGAAGCTAACCCCATTATTGACTTCATACAGCATGTGATCGTGCAAGTTATACACACCACTGGAGACCACATGTACTTACTATATGATAGTTGCAACTTGGTAGAACTGTTCTCCAAATAATGGAGGTTCAATTATGAATACCATATACCTGTTTCGAACAAAATCAAAGCAAGCCCCTGAACCTTAGGAATCACGGGATATAATGTCAACCTCTTGAATCATAAGGAAACACCATCACAAAGCGGTCCACTCACGTGGCCGTTTGAAGAAACTATCATGGCTCTGTGACAGAGAATTAGAAACATAGGGTGTGGTGAACTGAACAGTGACACTCTGAGGTGTGCATGTCCAGATCCCTTGAACCTCTATGATATCTGTGTCAGTTAGTTCTCATTGTCAACGTGACTGGACTTAGAATCACCTGGGAGACTGGTGAGGTGAGGCACCTGTGAGTGCCTCACCTGTGAGTGCACCTGTGAGAGCATTTCCAGAAGGGTTTAACTGAATAGGAAAACACCCACTCTGATGTTGGCAGGACCATCCCATGAGCTGAGGAGAACAAATGGGGTCAAAATGAATACACGGACGCGGAATCTAAGACAAGGCTGGTGCTTCTGTGAAGGTAGTTTGTAAACGTGGCAGCTTCTTAGACCCAGCTCACTTTAAGGAAGGCAGATATGGTTCTATTTCCAGGCAAACACTCACTGGCATCAACAAGTCACTGTGATTCGTTACAGCAGCAACATCAGCTGCTGGGCAGAGTGAAGAGGAGGAGGAGGAGGAAGAGACACGTACCTGGCTTTGCCTGCTTCTGACCATGATGTTCGTCTTCCTAGGTCTTCATCTGAAAGGTCGTAAATATTCACCAGTGTGGTCTCCGAACTTCTCAAAGTCAATTTATTATTTGTCTTTGGAACAGGAAGTGCAGGGATCGGGGCTTCCTGACTTAAGTTGTCTGTGTTTCCAGAATGGTCCAGAAAATATCTCGTAATAAGCTCAAGGTTTGTTTTTAGAGGCTTCTCCTTTGCCTGTCATTGGGAAGGAAAAAATATCATTAACTGGATGTAGAGCGTGAGAAGAAGTGTGAAAAGATGCCCATCCCAATCCTTTGGCAAAAGTTTAAGCTTTTCCATCACACTACAACCATCCAGCAAGCACACTCATTTACTCTGTATGTCAGGCACTGTACTGGGTAGGGAATCAGAGACAAAGACAAAAGCTCTACTCTGAAAGAACTAACATCCTGTGATGTGAACAGAGGGCTGGCCAGAGCTTATCTCCTTTTGCATTCTTTCCCTAGGGAAACAACTAGAAGAGAGATACCCTTGAATTGAGGAAATAGTTTTAATTTAATTTTGTATTGCACTTCATCTATAGGGGGAGTGCCACTGCAAGTGTGTGGAGATCAGGAGGCCACTAGGCAATTCTCTCCTTCCACCCCACCCCCAGGCCTCTATGGAGCTAAGAAGCAGTTGAGGCCTTAACATTTATTAATAGGTGTTATCACTTAAACCTGGGAAAGAACGCACACATTCGTGTTCTGCGTACTTGGTTACCAGCTTGCAGCACTGTGCACTCGCATTCTGTACTTGGTTACCAGCTTGCAGCACTGTGCACTCGCATTCTGTACTTGGTTACCAGCTTGCAGCATGTGCACCAGCTTGAAGTCTATGGAGTCTTTAGGAGTTGGGGCCTGGCTGGCAGAAATAGATGAGAAGGGGCAGGGTTCTGAAGGTCCTATCTGCCCCTGATTCCAGCCTCGCCTTCTTTGTTTCTGGTCTACAACATGGGATAAGCCAACTCACATTCTAGCCACCCTATCTTCTCCATCATGATGGACCAAAATAGCTAAAATCATGATCCCTAGGAAACCTTTCATCCTTCACGTCATTTCTCGCAGATACTTTGTCATAGCAAAGACAAAGGTAAATAACAGAGTGGATGGTCCTTCTTTAACACTGACCACTAGTGATTGTAGAACCTGGGGCAAGAGGTTAAAAGGAAAAGCAAGGAGTCATCTGGGACTGACTGAGGTCATAGCAGGGTAAAAAAGAAATAGCTTTTAGAATAGATGATATTAGTGTTGTTCAGCCTTGCCTGCGTATGTATTTTTTCTTTAGAAGTTTTTTGGATTTCTTCCTTTTCAGATACATGGCTAACTGAAACTTACTAAACCCAAACAGCAACAATTAGAGGTTTGATTTCTCCCAAACCCTTCACCCCAAATAATCTGAGCAGACACCTGCTTGTCTAAGCAGTGATCTATAGGCTACCTTCAGGAATCTGGCCATGTGTCAGTCCCACCCCAAGAGATGGGCCCTGCTGAGCTGTGGCCAGACACAGGCTTGCATGCGGTGTATGCCAAATCAAAGCAGCCAAGTGTCCTATGAAGGGGCCTGGTGTGGAATCCTCAGCACAGGCCAAGTCCTTCCCCTGTTACTCCTCTCCAGCCAAGATCCATGACCCGTGGACAACACTGAGTTCAACAGCCTTATCAGATAATTAAAGTCAGGAATTATGTGTTTATTTACTCGGATTTTTTAAGACCAAAAAGTTTATTTTGTCTTGGTCTAAACTAAGATTGCAATAAATCAAGCTGAAGAAAACATGCAATTGATTCCAAATGTCTTGCCTTTTCTCTCGATGAGGTGCTCTGGGGTCCTAGGCTGCCCACATCACACGTTTGTGAGTTTTTATATCACTAAGCTTACAGTGAACGCACAGCCTTCAGGTGAAGCTGACACCATTTCCCCAAACGTCAGTCTTACGTAAGTCTTCTAATCTATCACTTAACTGTCAGGAAAACAAGGCACTGGGAATACTCACCCTGAACTGTAGAGCTTCCCTGGAGTCAGGTGAGCTTTGGGCTCAGTGAATCTCAAAACTACCGGCAACTGATGACTAATAAGAATACTTTTCTTTAAAGCATAGGCTCCAATTTATCCTAGCGTGGCTAAAAACTATTTATGTCACATGATTGGGGATTTACCCAGGTCTGATGATACTTTCAGTTATGAAAATAATGGTTGGTTACTTTAGAGAGACTATGGTGTGGCGACAAAAGTAAAAATAAATGACAAAATGCTTCTGAGAAATTAGGTGAAAGTGGTTATACATACAATTCCAGGGGACCAAAACAGTTCTTTGGATTTTCTGAGTAAAGGTCCCAGTCCCCGTTTGACATCTCCCTATCCCAGGCCCTTGCCTCCAAACCCAGCAACGCAGACCACATTGCTGCTAAGTCAGTGCATCCCTGAGCCAGGATTGCACACATGACTGTACAAAGGTCCTTTGGGATGCCACAGTCTCGGGCTGGCCTCACTTGTCTCAAATGGATCTCTCAAATGGATCACAAGGGGTCCTGAAGGCAGAGTTGCTATAAGCTGAGGGCCAGTGGCCTGAAACACCATCTTGCACTTACACAGGACAGCCTGACCCAAGGTCCTCTCTGCCACACCATACACTGTGGGTTAGTTGTCAAGAGACCTGGAGATTTATCTGGGTATTCCAAATAATCTTGTGTCCATTCCTACATATCCATTCAATGAGTTAGGATTCATTTCACGCTGTGGAATAATCTTCTTGTACACTGTTAAGATTTGTCACTCGAATTGGTTTTTAAAAAAAAAAGTGCAGATTGGCCGGTATAGGTGGGGCAAACTAAGGATGATAGGAAGGAGAAGGGCCAAGTGAGGAGTCACCAGCCAGATGCAGAGGGAGCAGGAGATGAACATGCCACACTAATAAAAGTACCACCACATGGCAAAGTGTAAATAAGGAATATGGGTTAACTTAAAATGTAAGAGACAGTTAGTAATAAGCCTAAGCTACTGACCAAGCATTTGTAATTAATATAAGCCTCTGAGTGTTTGAGAGAGGCTGTGGGACTCAGGAAACATTCAAAGACTACAATTTCATTTTATTTATTTTTAAGTGTGTGTGTGTGTGTGTGTGTGTGTGTTACATGCATGTAAGTGTGCACGTGTGCATGGCAGTTCACAGGCATGTGGAGGCCAGAGGGGAATGCCAGGTGCCATCCTTTATCATTGTATGCCTTATTGACTTAAGACAAGGTATCTCACTGCACAGGAAGCTGGTTGGCCAGAAAACTCCTAGGATCTGCCTGTCTCTCCCCTCTAATGCTGTGTAAGAATGCACAGCCATGCCAGTGGTTGTTGGAGACTCACACTCTTACCACCACACCCAAGACTTCTTTTTGTTGTTGTTGTTGTTTTGGGGGTTGGGGGCTTGGGGCGGGGTTGGTTTGGTTTTTGTTTTATTTTTTCCAGATAGGTTTTCTTTGTGTGACACTGGCTATTCTAGAATGCACTCTGTAGACCAGGCAGGCCTCGAACTCACAAAGCTCTGCCTGCCTCTGCCTCCTGAGCACTGGGAAAGACTTCCTTTGAAAATCAATCTCTAGCCCAATGTTGGGCCTGGTAACACACATACTTGTAATTCCAGTTCTCAGAAAGGCAAAGCAGAATTGTCATGCTTTGAGGCTAGCCTGGTCTACATAGTGATTTTTGGCCCAGACTTTCACTTCAGAATAAGCCTATGTCTCAAGAAACAAAAAGAAGAAAAAAAGAATCTCTACCCTAGCCCATAAATGACTGTCAGATGTCAAATGGCTACTTTGGCTCACAGCACTCCCCAGAGGTCAAACTGCCATCATAC
This sequence comes from Cricetiscus sungorus, assembly GCA_030556225.1. Taxonomy (NCBI): domain Eukaryota; kingdom Metazoa; phylum Chordata; class Mammalia; order Rodentia; family Cricetidae; genus Cricetiscus; species Cricetiscus sungorus. The sequence continues at coordinate 43,941,690 of JANBXA010000731.1, read as the reverse complement.
CAATGGGTTCAGAGCTTCCATACTGCACAGAGAAGCTGGTCAGAAGGCCAAGGTACACTGTCCTCACTTCACTCACCACAGAATGGCTTCTCACATGGCTCAATATCAGACTTACACGTGAGGTGTCACTTTTAGCCCTGCTTTTTAAAGCACTGTAACTATTCACTAGTTTATCTCTAATTCTTATGTCATGCTGAAAAAGACTCTTCTAACAGAAAGAGAAATTAAGTCAGAAGCATAACTTTTTACATTCATGTATTCACTCTGCTAATCTCTCACTCATTTATTATACAGATACATATGGATTCTTCAATAAGTCATAAAATAATTCATTTAGTGTGGGGACACAATATGAAAAAGACTCATAGTTTCTGCCCATCGACTAAGTCAATGGGCATGAGGAAGACAGACACTACTGAAACAAAATGCTCTACTTCAAATAGAGGGCATGGAAGAACTTCCAGAGCACTGTGACAGCAGCAGGTGGGAGAGGGGAGAAGGGAGAGGGGTCTGGGCAAAGAATATTTCCTATCGCATGGAAACATGTCCCCTTAGCTCTCTCAACTCCCACAGTAAACCTACCTTCCACCTCTGCTGACATACATGTCACAAGACGCTGTGTGTGTGTGTGTGTGTGTGTGTGTGTGTGTGTGTGTGTGTGTGTGTGTGTGTGTCCTTATCTTACTAAAAATACCATTGTGTCAGGGGAAAAGGGAGCACAGAGAACAATTATCAGAGAATAGGCATGGCATGCCTGGACTCAGTGAGACGACATGACTTCAAACCTGCCAGGGGACACTCAGTTCACTCTGAGTTGTCATCTTGGCCAGTCCCCAGACCTCCTGCCACAGCTGCCAGGCCCTGGATGCAAGGACACCACCTCAAAAAGCATACCTTGTTTTCCCTGTAGAGAAACTCCAGATGTAGGACTTTACGGAGATCATTTCTGCTGTTGATGCTGAGTTCACAGCGGGGGCGCTCCTGGTCCATGGTCATGAATGTCTTCTTCAAACCCTGCGGGAAGAAGTCTGAGTCACTGAGGACCATTTGAAATGAAAACCTTCCCTTCTCTGACGCACTGTAAACAGAAAACTGCTGGGACTCATTAGGACTGGGCTCATCTGCCTTCCTTACAAGGCCCAAAGCTGACTTCAGAATTCATTTTCATGAAACCAATGGGCTTGATGGCTTTGTCAGGTTGGTGTGGGGTCAGCTAAGGCTGGGGTTGCGGAATCATTTTATAAGTAACAATGAAATCCAGGTAACTAGCTTGCCCAAAGCCAGCTCTGTGTCTGGCCTAGACTTCAGGCCATGAAAGATGAACCTTTAAAAATAAACGGAAGTTTGAAAACAAAGAATAAAAAACACAGTCAAAAGGCCAACAATTGTTCCCTTAACTTTTCTGCTGAGGAAGCCAGGAGACATGCTTCAAGTCACACGGTCCACATCGGTCTAGCCAGGAAACCCGACTGGCACCCAGTCAGTCCCCTATAGAGCAACTCATGGATATCTGCCAAGTCGCCAGCAAAACCACTACCCATCACCCCATAAACACCCCAAGACAGAAACCTGCTCCTCCAGGAGCTTGGCAGCCTCATCTGAAAACAGCCACAACAGCTGCTTCCTCCCATTATAGGACACTAAGACCACCCAATGCCTGCAGAAGATGTCTCAGCCCCTTCCTTCGGGGCCAGGGATATCTCTTGCTCCTGAAAGATTGGGACTCCAACTTTTCCCTCAGCCTTTGTGCTCAGAACATTTCAGTAGCTCCAACTGCTATAAAACAGAATCAAAGTCGCTGCTTGCCATGACTTTTGATGATAAAGTGAATCTGGGAAAGGAAAGATGGGCGCAGTGTTGAGCCAGAAAGAGTGAATAGTCTTAAGGAATAGCACAGAGAGAAACAAATGTTTTGTGTTGAAGAAAAGCTCACTGGTGAAGGAGGAAGCAGGCTCAGAAGCAACCCCCAGAGCAAAAGAATTGGGGAAAGTAATTACAACTGGACATGGTGATGTGCAACTCCTAATTCTAAATATAGGAGTCAGAGGCAGCAGATGCTAGGGTCTGAGTACAGCATGGGCTACATAGAGTTTAAAGACAGCCTGGACCACATAGAGAGCTTGAAGAGAACCTGGGCAGTGTAAACATGACCCTGTCTCAGAACCACTGCAACTAACAACACCAGCAATTGCCCTAGCCCACAGTTCTGGCTCTCTGTGACTTTTGTGAATATCTTAGTTTGGGTTGTATTGCTATGAGGAAACACCACGACCAAAGCAGTGTGTGTGTGTGTGTGTGTGTGTGTGTGTGTGTGTGTGTGTGTGGGTGTGTGAGTGTGTGTGTGGGGGGGGAGGTGGAGGGATGTTATTTGGCTTACACTTCCATTCACTGTTCATCATTGGGACAAGGATCATTGATGATTGGGACAGGAACTCAAACAGGACAAAAATATGGAGGCAGGAGTTTCCATGCAGAAGCCATGAATGCATACTAGTTTGCTCTCCATGGTTTACTCAGCCTGCTTTCTTATAGAACCCAGGACTACCAGCCCAGGGACGGCCCTGCCCATCAATTAATTAAGGAAATGCACTACGGGCTCGCATACAGGCCTGATCTTACAAGGATAGTTTCTTAATTGAGGTTCCTCCACTCAGATGACTTTGGCTTATGTTAAGTTGATATAAAACTACCGATCACAGTCAGTAAATAAAGATACCTCCTTTATACTTTTAGATAAAACAATGGGAGGAAGAGGAGGTCAGGCAGGTAGATGGTTTCTGAGGTGCCACCCAGTTGGGAGGTCTGCTCCTTGACCCTGTCTAGGTGAGACAATTAGGTGTGACAGCTCTAATGCAAGAACCAACACACAAACATTCAGGGTGAGTCCAGGACCAATCCTGACAAATTCTGATTTTGGGAGTGATCAGAAGAGTTTAGGAAGAAACAAACCTTGCCACAGGACAGAATAGATCAAGGGAAATGTGAAGGAAAGGCTAGAAGCAAGAGTGGGAATGTAAGCTGGGGCCAAATGGTGGGTTCCCAGGATGTCAGTGAGGGCTTTGGATTACACTCAAGAAATGGAGTCTTCTCGGACACTGCTACATCTGGTACCCAGACTTGGCATCCATGTCAGCTTCTGGGCACATGTCACTGCTAATCCAACTCTAACCCAAGACTCAGAGACAGAAGGTCAAAGCAAACACAATGAAGCCAGATGCATCACAATTTTTCAAAATGAACATAAAACATTTTTTAAAAAAGCACTCAAGCATTTCAAAACAGGTTCAGTCAGAGCTGAGGAAGCAAGTATAATGGTGAATACCTATGTGCATATTGTATATAAGTATCAGACCTAATGCTTGGGTGCTGACTGTATACCACTAACCCTCACTACACATTATACACGGTGGAATTTCAAAATTCTGTTTATAGAGATGAGGTGATACTGTCAAACTTATACTGCAAACCAGTAACTTATATCTAAACTTTTACCACCTGATCTCAAATCCTTCCACTTTGTTCCATTCAAATGTGGTGTGGGTGTGTGTGTGTGTTCACATCTCAAATAAGTGGCCTTTGGGCCAGCTGAATATGCCATCACACAGAAGTACAGACCCCTCAGTGCATAGAACTCAGCCACTTCATGTAAATTATAAGCCAATACCCGACTCCTGGCATCCATGATGCACCCTCCTCTCCTAGGCCCCCACGGGGTGCCCAAGATGCTCCTAACTTATAACACTTTGAAAACTCTTCCAGGACCAAACAATAAGAAAATTTGCATAATTCTTCTACAAAAGCTCACGCCTCAGCTGGAATTCCCACTTTTGATTAAAAACGACCAAAAGGACTGACTGTCCAGAACTTTCCTTTGGCGTTCTTTCCTGGGGATTTGTCCCGTGCCCCAGGCTGGGAGAACTTGCTCTGCCCTGGACATGCTGGCCAACCTGGCACTGCCGTGACAATGGGTGCCAGGGGAGGGCAGCAGACCAAGGGTCGGCCTGACTTTGTGCAAGTGTCCTAGAACTAGGAAGGACTGGCTTCTGGGAAATGTAGTTTCCCCGACCCGGGAAAGGGGCTCTCTTGGGGGGAGTCTGAGGCGAACATAAGGGGTGGAATGCTCCCCCACCCCCGAAGGTGCAAAGATACAGAGGGAAACCCCAGGCTGCCCCCTTCCCAACACTGGAGCCGCCTTCAGAACTTCGGAGTGTCCAGCCATTACCTTTCTGCTAAGAAACTCCCTGACCAGGGAGGCGGCCACCTCCTCCACGTACAGGCTGTCCATGCTGCTGGCGCTGCCCCCAGGCCACGCGGCCTCCTGCACTCCCAGGCCGCAGAATCCGTTGGGCCCAGTAAAGCGGCGTTGCCGTGGCGACGGTGGCCTCCGCGCCAGGAAGAACTCCGCCCCTTCCTGGGGAACCGGCGTGCTAGCGGAGCCAGAGGGAAGAAGGGAGGAGCATCCTCCAAGCTGTGCTGCAGTTGAGGGCGGAGCATAGCCTGTGAGCTCTGGAACCAGACTGACTCTTGCCTACTGTGATGGATGTCACCTCTCCAATCAATGGTTCCATTTCTCCACATTTATAAAGGGAAGTACATCTACCCGGTGACTCTTAAAGGTCTAAACCGCCGGGAAAGTGTCCCCAATGAGCCACATTTGCCTCAGGACTACATTTGCCTCCCAGGCACACTGGCACAGACCTTAGTGGCCTGTCCTCAGTATATGTAGCAAGGAGGCCAACACTCCGATTCCTAGCATCTAGAAGCTGGAAGGAATGAAAGATGGGCTAAGCCCAGGTTTTTGGCAGTCACTTGGGTACATCAGTATTCTTAATCTCTGCAGTTCCCCTGTTGTGTTTGATGGGGATGCCTTAATAAAACGCCAGTTTGTGGCTTCAGCAAGATTACTGTCCTGTAGTCTTGTAGCCTCCAAATTCATGATGAAGGTATCACCGGGGCTTATATTGATTGAGGCCCTTCTCACTGCCTCTAACTGTGTCTTTATGGAGCCTCCTTCTTAATGTGTCTGGGTGCTATTCAGCACTGGTCACAAAAAGTGTCCACTGTAAACCAGGATGTATCCCTGGTGCATGAAAGGACTTTGGGATTCCATTCCCCATGGAGGGACACTCCTTTAGCCTAGAGGCAGGAGGGATGGCCTGGTCCCTACTCCAAATGACTTGACAGATTTTGATGATCCCTCCTAGAAGACATCACGCTCCCTGTGGAGTGGGGGATGGGGAATGGTACAGGAGGGGCATTGGGGGACATGGGAGGAAGGGAGGGAGGGAGGGAAAATTATGTATATATATATACATATATATATATATTCCTCTCATTTTTAAGAAAGGTCACTTTCTGGATACAAGACATTAAGACTTTAAACTGTGAACTTTAGGATCTCAACTCAGCATATATCACCTATACTACTACTTATATGTTAATTTCTTTAAACCAACATGTTTTTTATTTTTTCCTAAAAGAGTTCACAAACAGTAAGGCCCACAAAAATTGTAGGTCTATATGATCATTAATTTCTAATATATCTCCAGACATTCACAAAAACAAAAAGACACATTTCTAATCTAATATTTTCTCACAGCCAGTGTGGCACATGCTCTGTGGTAGAGGTGCATCATGCTTCATTTCAGTGTCCTGATGACATCACTGTATCAGACAGTTTGAATTGCAGTTTTCGGGCATCCTCACCTTTCAAGATGCTGAAGCTCTCTCTCTCTCTCTCTCTCTCTCTCTCTCTCTCTCCCCCCCTCTCTCTCTGTCTCTCTCTATGTCTGTCTCTCTGTCTCTGTCTCTCTCTCTCTCTCTCTGTCTCTCTGTATCTCTCTCTGCAATGGCAATCTTGAGCTTTCAGGGCTCTAAGACCTTGAATGCACATACAGTGAAGATGGCATTCATGAGCCTTACCAGGGTACCTGCTCTTTCAGATGCAAAGGCACACTAGAAAATGTGCTGTGATTTAAGAATACAAGGCAGACTTACATATACAGGTAAGAGCAGGCATATCAAAAGTGGCAATTGCATGTCTTTGTTTTGTTTCCCGTTGCCATAACAAAATTCTGTGAGCCACATGGCCCCAGTTGCATCTCACAAAAGTCACAGCAGCAGGACCTGGAGGGAGTTGGTCTTATCACATCTATAAACAAAAGTAGATATAATGAATATACTCATATCCAGTCAATCTCTGTCAGAACACTGTCAAAAGAATGGTCCGTGGGGAACAATGCTGGGGACACTATAGGAGAGCGTACAGGAAAAAGGCAGAGGGGGTCTTTTACCTCAGGTGGCTTTTGTTCCCTGGATTGTTCTCAGACTTGATTCCATGCTTCCTGTGAAAAGCATTTACCTTTAATTTATAAGTTATGTTTATTTTTGCTGTTGGATGTCAGAACATAGGCTATAGAACCCTGTGTGCCTGAATCTGGACATGGCCTTCTGTCTTGCTTTGAGCTTTCCCAGATAGAATCTATACTACGTGCCAGGCAATTGGATTTCAAGTGTTCTGTCCTGAGAAGACTCCAGAAAAAGGCTGCTCTGTTAATATTTAGTGTGTGCTTATTGATGTTTATTTACATGGTTTATGGACTCAAACAACCTTCCTTAGATCATTGCTTTCTTTGTTACATCTGTGTACAAAAGTCCACTGAAACTGAAGTGAGGTCATCTGCAGGGTTAGACTGTAGTCGGGCCTGTTCTTTCAAGTCCCAGGTCCAATACACAAAATCTGCACAGGTCAGATAAAATGTTGACAAACCACACTCTTTTATTTATTTATATTCCCTGTGTGTGTGTGTAATTTTGCTTGCATTCATGTATGTGTACCATGAACATTTGCAGTGTCCAGGGACACAGAAGAGGACCTTGGATCCCCTATAACTGGACTTACTGATGATTGGGGGCCACCATGTCGGTGCTGGGCACTGACCCTGTATTCTCTGCAAGAACAACAAGTACTCTTTACCACAGAGCAATCTCTCTAACCCCATGTCTTCACTAGTACATAGTTCAGGCTCTCCTACAAAAGGAATGGTAACACCCACAGTGGCCCGATCTTTCCTCCTCTTACCATATTCAATATATATATATATAGAGAGAGAGAGAGAGAGATAGAGAGAGATATAGATATAGATATAGATAGATATATATTTATATTTATATATATTTGGATATATATATATATATGTATCAAAAGATAGTGGGTATGGTGACACATGCCATCGAACCCAGCACTCAGGAGGCAGAGGCAGGTGGATCTCTGTGAGATCCAGGCCAGTCAGGGCTCATAGTGACACTCTGTCTCAAAAAACAAAACAAAGGAAGTAAAGATAGTCTTCTGTGGAGGTCAAGAAGGAAGTCAAGTCCAGGTGAGATGGCTAATCTTACTTGTCAACTTGACTGGGTCTGGGATACATTGAAAAGACAAGCCACTGAGCACTCCTGTGAGAGATTTTTCTGGGTGCTATTGAAATGGGAAGAGTCGCCTTTAATAGGGGAAGCACCTTAAGTGGCAGCCCAGATCCAAAGGAGATGGAAGAGGGAAACTTTGTTTTTTGCCAGCATGCTTCTTTTCTGGCTGGCAAGTCCCTCTGCCCTATGACTGCTGCTACTGATTCCTTGCTGATAGTAGAATCAGTTTCTTTCAGCTTCCAAAGTAGACCAGAGGCCAGCAGCTCTTCAGGAATCGCCCAAGCCTTCAGCACTACATTGAGACAACTGCTACATCCAGGCCCACAAGACGGAGAACTTACTGAATTCTTGGCCTCCCCATCATGAAATAGCCATTTTTGGTCTACCTAGACTATACTACATAAGATCACCTAATAAATCACCTTGTATTACATATTCATTCTATTGAAACACCATGAATTTATTCTTATTTATGCATGACTTATTCATTGATAAACATATATTGAGCCATGTCATATACAGAGTATACAAGTGGCAATAATTTAATACTGTAAACTATGTCTTCATAAAGAAAAGAGAACTGAGGAAAATGGCAGAGACACACAAAAGAAAAAGAAAATGAGCATAGCAGATATTTTTATGTCATAGATTTAAAGGAGAAAAACAGAAATATAAGGGCTTTGAGCAGGCTTTTTAAAACTTTTTAAAAATTCATAACAGAAACAGAGGATAGTCACATTAGAGAATTAACAGCCCAACAGAAAGCCTTAGAACAAAAAGGAGTAAACTCATCCAAGAGGAGTAGATGCCAGGAGATAATCAATTTGAGGGCTGAAATCGATAAAATAGAAACAAGGAAAACAATACAAAAAAATCATTGCAACAAAGAGTTGGATTTTTCATGAAATCAACAAGATAGACAAACCCTTATCCAAACAAACAAAAAAGCAGAGAGAGAACATGCAGATTAACAATATCAGAAACGAAAAGGGGGACATAACAACGGACACAGAGGAAATCCAGACAACTTTCAGGTCATACTTTGAAAACCTGTACTCCACAAAATTTGAAAATTCAAAGGAAATGGACAAATTTCTGGATAACTATCACTTACCAAAATTAAATCAAGAACAGACAAACAACTTAAATATATCTATAACCCCCAATGAAATACTGTGGTTCTGTCCATGTGTGAGTCAAAGTGTTCTATGTCTGTGTATCTAGTGCAGGGATGTGTGGAGCCCTGCTTGGTCCTGGCAGCGGGAAGTATCAGGTGTGTTGGGGATTGGAGCCTGCTATACAGAGACAGTTTTGTGGAAGCATTATCTCCTTCATGGTGCTCTGGGAAGGACACTGACTAAAAAGCCCTTCCAGCTCAAGACTCTTGAGGACTGCCCCTGTTAGGACATTTCCAGAAGACAAGCAAACACATCATCCCCACTACCATGCCATACCCAGAGCTAGGAGATAGGAACATATGTCTGGTGAGGTCAATACGCTGACCCAGTTTAGTGAGCAGCACATTGTGAAAGTCCTTTTGATGACTTGTCTTGCAGAACTTCTCAGCTATTTAGTCACCCCCTCCAGAGGTCAGTGGATCCTTCCAGACAACCATCCCAGCAGCATAAGAAACAACTCATCCACACAGTCCCTCTTGGCCCTATCCTGGCAACCAGATCCCAGTCTCTGTCCCTGAGCTGTATCCCCATGGCCACCAACATGAGCCTTTTGGATAGTCACAAACCCTGAAAACCCTCAAGGATGGGACATAGGCTTGCACTCTACCTGGAGAAGCCCACTTCCACATTCTTAGGAGTCGTGGAGACTAGCTTTCTGTGGGTCTGTGTGGGGTGGGGCAGGATGTAAAGATGTGGAAGTTTATGGAGACTTGAGAAGGAGGAGTTTCCTCTCCCAGGATTCTGGTTGGAGCCTTTAGCCAGCTGAGAACCATGGGTCCCAACACTATTGATGTTTGATTAAGGTCCCTCTCCTTTCCAAGCTCTAAAAATCTACCATTTTCTAGCAATCTCCCTGGAAACCCCATTGACACTTTAGGATGTCACCTGGACTCACTAGTGGCTGTCCAGGTCCCTTGACACAGAACTAGCATTCTTCTCCAAGCACTGTGCAGGCCCTGTCTGCCTTGGCTGTACGTAAATGTGGGGCCAGTGTATTGTGAAACGCCATCACCATCAGAGATGGTGTCTCTGTCTTTCCAACTTGTACCAAAGAAGTTAGTGCTCTGAATTGCCGGCTTGCACAGTGGGGACATTCTCCTTTTTGGACTGAGATGACCTCCAGGGCCAAGTCCCAAGTTCTGAGAAAGGCCAGTGAGGCAAGCTCAATTCACGTCATTCTCATTTGGGGTTAAACACTAGTTTTTCCTCAGATTTTTGAGAAAGGGAGGATTGGATAGGGGTACTTTGAAAAGGGAAATCATATAGTAGATAAACTAGTATGCAGAATTCTTAGTCATTAAAGAGAGATGTAAAAATGTCCCATTTCCACATAAAATGTAGAGGGTGATCAAACAAGGAGAGGAGCCAGCATGCTGGCTGAGGAGTCTCTCTCTCTCTCTCTCTCTCTCTCTCTCTCTCTCTCTCTCTCTCTCTCTCTCTCTCTCTCTCTCTCTCTCTCTCTCCCTCTCTCCCTCCCTCTCTCTCTCTCTCTCTCTCTCTCTCTCTCTCTCTCTCTCTCATTTATTGCTATTTGCTGTGTGTGCAAACACATGCATGTTACTGTGCTTGGCATGATCATGTGTGGAGGTCAGAAGACAGTTTTGGTAACTGTGTCTCCCCTTCCACCTTGTACCCCAAAGCTTTCACTAGGGTCATTAGGCTTGGCAGTTCCCTTCTCCGCAGCCATCTGCTGGCTCCTCTCTTTGCTTTGATCCACCCTCTCTCACACAAGGGTGTCATGCTGGTCCTAAGAGCCTCCATGAGCCAGAAGAACCTCTAGTGAGAATCCATTTCCTAGGATTACCCTATTTCCTACAGGAGTTCCTTTTAATAATTGAGACTATTTCTTGACAATTTCATGTATACATATGTATAATACATTCTCATTGAACTCAGCATCACTGTCTCTTGGCATCCACCCATTCTTTTTAAACTCCCTCACCTCCTTGCAAGGCCCTTCTCCTGCTTTCAAGACATCATCATGTGGGAGATGCTTACACATTATCAAGTCCAGATTTATTCTTTGTTTTTCAACCAAAATGGGTGGTATCTTCAGCAATAGCATCTTACCATCTAGTTGCGGTGAGTAACCAAGAGCAAAGACAAATGCCTGTGTTATTGTGTGGGTAGAGGGACTTCCTAACCAGTGGCTATTAGGGGAGTACCATATATGTGACAATTGATTACCTGCAATTTCTGGAATCAGCATTATTCATTCATGGAGAGTACTTCTGTTCCAATTTATTAAAAAGTGTTTTCTTAGTTAACATAAAGATTATTAGATTTCCCTATGACTTCTTCATGCATCTTTAGTTTTGGTCACACAACCCTCTCCTACTCTTCCTCACTTCTGCTCCTGACCCCTTAATCCACTTAAACCTTACCACTCCCAATATTCTCCCTTCCTACAATCATATCCATTGTATTGTCATCCTCCCCAAATTCAGTCCTCCTCCCCAAACTACATGGCCCCCTCTCCAGTTTCGTGGTCTCCATGGACACTCCAAACTAAATGCACAAATGTAAAAATGCAAAGCTTTGATCCACGATTTAGAGAGAACATGCAGTGCCTGTTTCCTTGGCCTGGGTTAACTTATTCACTAATATTATCCATCTCCACTAATTTTCCTGCAAATTCCATAATTTCCTTTTTCTTTACATCTGAATATAATTCCATTTTGAATATGTGCCACATGTCCATTGTGCATTCATTAGTTGATAGACATCTAGGTAGGTCCCATTTCCTCGATGTCATACAATGAACATGGATATGAGAGTGTCCCATATGTCCCATATGTCCCATATGAGACTGGCATGATATGGAGTGGATTGGGCAAATACAGAGTGGTATATTGTGTACTAGATCTGATCTTTAGGTTTCTGAGGACACTCTATAGTTATTTCCAAAGAAGCTGCACCTCTTTGTACCAACAGCGCCTGAGGGTTCCCTTTCCTCCCATCTCCCCAGCATTCATTGTCATTTGTTTTCTTGATGATAAAGACTGGATGATGGTGAGTCTGAGTCAAAGCAGTGCTAATCTGCATTCCCCTGACGGCTACAGTTGTCGAACATTCTTTTTCCTTGATGTTTGTTTGCTATTTGTATTTCTCCTCTTGGGAACTCTGTTCAGTTCTGCAACTCATTATTTCTGCTGAGGTATTCGTTTTCTAGGTGTTTAGTCTTTGTGATTCTTCTATGCCATTTGTATAACTGATGAGGATGTTCTCCAATTCTGTGGCTGCCTCTTCCATTCATTGTTTCCTTTGCTGTAACGAATCTTTATAGTCTCCTGAGTTCCCATTTGATGACTTTTGTTGTTATTCCCCAAGTGACTAGACTTCTGTTCAGAAAGTCCCTCTTGGTGCCTGTATCTTAAAGTGTACTTCCTACTTTTATCTCTGACAGCTCCAGAGTTTCAAGGCCTTGCTCATTTGGAGTTCATTTTTGTGCAAGGTAAGAGGCAATAATCTAATTTCATTCATTCACAAATAGGTACCCAGTATTTCCACCATTAGTTTTTGAAGATGCTATCATTTCTCCAGTGTGAACTTTTGGCCACTTTTGATGTGGGGTATCCTTCTCTATGCTGCAAATCTATGTTGCTTTTATTGGTTGATAAATTGTAGGGACGTGCATGGACCCCCAAGGCACCTTGAGCATGCCTGAAGCTGTTGGCCGGAACTCCTTGCCCAAGAGCTGTTATTGGTACACTTCCTGTTCCGTACTACACACCTTGTGGAGAGGAGCTAAGCCTGAAAACCCTGTTATTTCCCACTGTGCTGAAAGTCAGTATTTAAGGTGTCCCATCCCCTCAACAAAGGGCATTTGGCATTTAGCAGTCAGCATTCAGACATTGCCATTGAACGAATGACCAGCTGTCTTGTCTCTTTATTTCAATCTCTAGGCCTTTGCCCGATTTTTGGAAGGGATCATAGTGTGGGCGCTCAAGTGGAGGTCCCCCCGAGATCCATTGGGAAGAAAGGATCACCTAAGAGATTGCCCTTGGAACCCAGCAGGCAAAGTAAGTGAATGAGGGTGTATTGAAGGATGGGTGCCAGTAATTCTAAGAAAATTCTCAGTGGGAAATTAATGGCCCTATTGAAAAGAAAGGGCACCGGGATTAAAACAAGACATCTAAAAAATTCATTGCCAAAAATTAAAAGAAAAAATGGCAGAGATGATTAGAACTTTAGAGGAAGTACAAGATTTAGAATCTTTGAAATCTACCATAGAATAAGAGGGATCTCAATAGGAGATGGTAGTCCTACTGTAACTAATGTTGAGAAAGATACTTTGAAAGCAGAATTTGAACAATTAAAACAAAGAAGCTTATGAGCACAAATGCCATCATGTATGTATGTATGTATGTATGTATGTATGTATGTACGTATGTACGTATGTATGTATGTTGTTCTGTATATATGGTGTGGCTATACAAACACGTGTATGAAGTGTGATTATACATGTGTGAATCCTAACAAAGGTACTATTTAAATTGCTTGGGATATAGTAAAAAAAAGACATCAGGTCAGTGTCTTAATTGGAGGTTTGGCAATCTGTGCCTCCCACAGCTGGCCCCCAGGTCAGGTCGGCAGGAAATGGCCAAAGCCAGCATGGCCTAAGAGCCAAAGGTATCTGTATGGTTGATTCAATAGCCTTTAGCTGAGGAGTGTGTACTGCTGTGGCTCTAGAATGTAACACTTAGCTTCTTAAATGGTCAGATGATGGACATACAGGTCTTTTTAAACTTTTTGTGTTAAGTCATATCCCCGTTAATCTTTGGGGAAGAGATGTGCTTCAGACCATGGAGCAGTCCTTACTACCAAGCCTGTTAAAAATATGCTGGCTGACCAAATTATGTATAAGGAAGAGGACTGGGTAAGTTCCTCCAAGATGACCCTAAGTCTGTTGCATCCAAAAATTTAATTATCAAAAGAGCTGGGGATCTCTCTGGGTTGGGCAATTATCCTTAGGGGCTATTGCTGTGGAGCCTGTTCCCATTCTTATTATCTGGAAAATTGATAACACAGTCTGTTGGAGAAATGGCCCTTATCTATTGAGAAATTACAGGCTGCACATCAACTTGTAAAGGAACAATTAGAGGCAGGACATATGTTCCTTGCATTTCCCCACGGAATACGCAAATTTTTTTTAATAAAGAAAAATCTGGAAAATGGAGACTCCTACAAGATCTCTGAGCTGTTAATGATTGTATGCAAATTATGGGAGCCACACAACCTGGCTTACCTTTCCCTGTAGGTATTCCTCAAGGCTATCATTTATTAGTTATAAACCAAAAGATTGCTTCTACACCATTCCCTTTCGTCCTCTCAATAAATGACATTCAGCATTCGGCATTATGACATTGCCATTGAACAAATGACCCACTGTCTTGTCTTTTATTTCAATTTCTAGGCCTAGGCCCGATTCATGGAACAGATTGCAGCATGGGTGCTACAATAAATAAAGATGATTTGACCAATGGCCAGGCAGAATAGAGCCAGGTGGGAAATCCAAACAACAAAGATACAAGAGAAAGACGGCAGAGTCAGGGAGACACCATGTAGCCTCAGAAAAAGTTAAATGCCAGAACATTACCAGACCACATGGTGACACATGATTAGTAAAAATGAGTTATTTAATTGTGAGATCTGGTTAGTCAATAATATTCCTGATCCATTGGTCAAACAATCATAATGAATATTAAGCCCCAGAGTGTCATTTTTATAAGCATCTGTGGGACCAGGAAAGATACATAGAAGGTTCCAGCTATGAAGCTTTCCCAAAATTCAGGTGGCAGTAGCGGTGTGGATTTATAGCTCCATCCTCTAGTCTATTCCACTGATCTATGCATCTGAGATTTGGCCAATAAAATAATGATTTTTATACTATGGTCTAATAGCATGACTTGAAATCAGATGTGGTAATTCCTCCAACCTTATTCTTATTTCTTGGGATTGCTCAGACTAATTGTGGTCTTTGTGCTTCCATGTGAACTTTGAAGATTATTTATTTTTCTTTCTGTCTATGGAGAATGTCCTGGTATTTTATTATGATTGCATTGAATTTATAGATCACTTTTGGTAGGATGAGTAATCCCACAGTATTCATTCTCCCAAGTCGTGAGCATGACAGGGGCATTACCAGTTTCTACTGTCTTTTTCAACTTTTTCCTTCAGAGTTCTAAAGTGTTTTTGCTTTTGTTTCTGATTTGTGTGTGTGTGTGTGTGTGTGTGTGTGTGTGTGTGTGTGTGTGTGTGTGTGTTTTGTTTGTGTGTTTGTTTTGTTGCTTTGTTTTGTTTTGGCAGGGCATTTAATTTTCTTGATTAAGTTTATTCCAAGATGTTTTTGTGACTATTATAAATGAGATTGGTTCCCTGGTTTCTTTCTCAGTCTATTAGCGCCAGACTACAGGTATTCATTGTATCCTGTCACTTAACAAGAAGTGTTCATCAGCCCTAAGAGTTTTCTGTTGGAATCATTAAGATCTCTTAATATATTAAGGATACTTCTATTAGTACCCCTTTTACTTCCTTCTCATGTTCTATTGTTGTGGTAATTTGAATGTAAGTGGCCCCCATAATCTCATAGGGAGTGGCACTATTAGGAAGTGTGGCTTAGTGGGAGTGGGTTTGGCCTTGTTGGAGGAAGCGTGTCACTGTGGGGATGGGCTTTAAGGTTTTCTATGCTCAGGATACCACCCAGGGTCTAAGTCAACTCCTTATTGCCTGAAGGATATAGGACTTTCAGCTACATCTGCCTGCACACCACCATGTTCGCTCCGTGATGATAATGGATTGACCTCTGAAATTGTAATTAAGCCACCCCAATTAAATGTTTTCTTTATAAGTGTGGTCATGGTCATGGTGTCTTTTCACAGCAATAGGAACCTAATTAAGATAATGATGTTGATTTGGAAGGTTATGATACCCTTACGAGGTGGAAACTTGTAAAAAAAAAAAAAAAAGGGGGTCAATAAATGTGAGCCTTGGGATTTTATACCCTGGTCCCACTTTTGGTCCCCTCTCTGCTTCCTGACGCCATGTTCCCAGCTGACTCATGCCCCTGCACTGGGCCTACCCTACCTTGATGAACCCTATTCCCTCTTAAACCGTGAGCCAGAATGAACCCTTCCTCACTGCAGTCACTTCTTGTCATGTGTCTGTCACAAGAAATGAGAAAAGTAACACAATATGATTGAGAGAAGCTAGTCACTAGTTCCTAGAAGTTGACTTCAGGGAAGTTACAGAGACAGTGTCAAGCATTGGTCAGCAAGAAGATTGTATTTCTTTTCTTCACTATAAGATGTCACAGGTTGACCACACAATACTTTTCCTCTCAGGTAAGACTCAAAGGAAAACAATGTGAAGGCAAGATAGAAGCCATATTTTACCAATATGTCCATATCAAGTTTTGTTCATTTCCTACCAGTTGTCCTTTATTTATCACAAGCTGCTGTATAGATGTTTGCATATCCTATGCGGCTCCTAACATAGGATGTGTCCTGAAGAGACTTCCACTCTCTCCAACATTTTCAAAAATGTTTTTTAATTTTACAAATTGATCTCAGTTCCCTCTACCTGCCATCCTCCAATGCCCTCCTCTTTCCAACTTTATATTTATTTTGTATCTCTTGCACTTCCCAGGACCCAAATCTCTGACCTCTTAGTCTCATGCTCTGGACAAATCTCTGTGCCTTGCCCAATGGTTCTGCTGGGGCCTTTTCACCCAGGATTATCAGAATACTCACAATCCACATATTAAGCTAATGTTCATGGAGAGTTTCTGCTCCTTCCATCTCCTAAAGTCTAAGGCTGTGATCTGTTCCAGCTTCAGGGAAGTGCTTACCAATTGTCATAGGATTTGTCTCCTTCCAGCATTTCTTGTTGGAGCCATTTGTACAGACAATATCATTTGGATCAGGCACAAATCCACACTCTGGTGGAAGGGTCAAGGATTCATGAACTACCAATGCCTCCAGAAGGCAAAGGCTGGACCTCTGGGTGCACAGCAGAAGAAGGCAGCCTCAGAGCCCTGGTACCTGTCCCTTTCCTTAAGGCCTGGTTTAGCGTTAAATTTAAAAGTGATAGACATCCTGAATAAGAGAAATTTACTGAGGAAATACTCAAAAGCAATTCTTGAGTTAAAATACCTCTTATTTATCAGATCTGTTCACCAAATTCAATCAGGAGGGTGATGAGTCATTAGTCCACTGGACAAAAACAGGAGTCTCTGAGATAATATTTGTATAAGATAATAAATGAAAGAGAAGGAACATCCAAATGTCAGTCAATAAATGTGAAAGGAGGATATAACTGGTGTATCAACATTTGGCAACCATAATAATAATCATTCACTCAAGTAAGAATAAACAATAAATACTAAAAATAATAGATATGTAATGTCTACAGACAAAAGTTACCTTTGTGAAAGACACCTCTAAACTACAAAGTGGAAAATTTTGTACCTCTTGTTGGAGAAAGTTGACATCATAAAGTTAATCAGTACAACATTAAGCAGATGACTGAAATAACCATTGTCTGTAGAAAGAAGTTTCTGTCCCACCAGGTCCCACAGCCATTCAGCCCCAAATAAACACTGTTTGGTGGATATCTCAGGCTTTTTGTTGGGTAGCTCTTTCTTAATGACGAACACATTTCTATTAATCTGTGTATCTCCCCATGGTTTTTGCTTACTGGTGATGCCCTGGTCTCTTTTTTTCTTGGCCTCCAGATGGCATCTCTCTCAAGACTCACTCTCTTCATCCCTCTTCCCAGAATTATTCTAGTTTGGTATCCCCACCTATACTTCCTACCTGGCTACATTTGCTTGTGACAGTACTGACAATCCGGGCAAGATTGCCATGCACCATGATATGACTGTTACAGAGTAACCAGCTGCTTTCTGATTAGATTTAAGGCCTGCCCCACAAGAGAAGATTATGCCTGGTCCTAACATCTTGATCAAAATCCCATGGCTGAGGAGGTCCTGGGCCCTAGGCAGGAACCCACTACTGTTGTTTTCCCAAATGAGCATGGTATTAAACTGAATTCTAAGTATTTGTGCTTATCCCCATAGACAAGTACTTCCCTCAGCCAAAATCAGAGAAGCTTCTTTTTGTAGCAAATGGTTATGAAATAGAGTTTTGGCTATCGAGTGTCCTGCAATAGTGTCTATCTATTGTTCTCAGCTCTAAACCAAACTCCTAAGCATCATAAAAGAGAAAACTGAAAAAACACAAGAGGAAGAAGATGGGGGAAAGGGGCATGACATGGCGGCTGGAATGAAGACCTCACCCTAGCTGTAAGCTCTAGGCCATGGACCCTGGTTAAGTCAACCCTGGACGTCAGCATCCTTCCCTTTAAGATAAGAGTGAGTTGTTAAACCTCCCACAGCCAGAAAAATTTGGCCTTCTTTAGCCAGGAAATGGCTCTGACTTGGCCACACATGGGCAGAAATACATCAACCGTGCTGAGGTTCAGGCCTGCTGTCCTTGAAGTGGGAAAGACAAGAATGTTTTGCTTGGGTCTACAAAAACAAACAGCTCTGTTTCTATGAAGACCAACAGCCTGGGGCCTCCACAAAAGCGGGGTCACCCAACAGTCACTCAACTAGCTTCAAGGCTCAGGACCAGGATTTCCCAGCAGGCAGCAAACTGCTATGCTCATGATTCATAATTTCAAGGGAACTATTAATAAAGAGATTGTGCTGGCTAATTCTATGTCCATTCAAGTCAAATTAAAGACATAGAGGAGAGAACCTCAGTTGAATAAAAAAATGCCTCCAAAAGACCAGTCTTTATATCCACAGACCCAGGGATGCTAAGTAACAGGAAGGCTCAAGGAGGGGGGCATAGAAAGGGAAATAGACTGGGTTCCAAGGGTGGACTGGGGGCAGGTGGGGGTGACAACTGGAGGGATCAGATGTGGGGGCATGATGGAGAAAGAGAGACAACTAGATTGAGGAGGGCATTTTGGGGGTGGTGTGGAAAACCCAGTGCAATGGAAACTCCCTGGAATCTAGGGTGTCCCTATCAAATACTCCTAGTAATGCAGGAAAAGAGCCTGAATAGGCCATCTTCCATAACCAGGCAAGGCTTCCAGTGAAGAGACTGGAACATCAACCCAGTCACAAAACCTATAATTTATTCTGCCTGCAAGAGGTGCTGGTGGAATTATGGTGCAGACCTTGTGGCAGGGGCCAACCAATGACTGGTCCAACTTGAGGCTCAAGCCCATGCCAAATACTGCCTGGATGGCCAGGAGCCAGAGGCTGGATAGCCCCGAGACCTAAGATGGAACCAAACATGACTGGCCAAAAAAAAAAAAGTCTGCCATCCTCATAGACCAGATCTAGTCCAATGACCATCAGCGAGGTTTCATCTAACAGCTGATGGTTGCTGACACAGAGACCAGAACCAAACATGAGGTGGAGCCAGGGGAACCCTGAGGAAGAAGTGGAGGAAGGATTGTAGGAGCCAGGGGGTCAAGGACACCACAAGGACACACCCAAAGAACCAACTGAGCAGGGTTCACAGGGGTCATACAGACTGAAGCACCAATCATACAGCCTATATGGGTCTGCCCTAGGTCCTCTGTGTATGATCTTACAGTTGTGTAGTTTGGTGTCCTTGTGGAACTCCTAACAGTGGGGCTGTCTCTGACTTTCCCATGCTCTTGGGACCATTTTCTCTCCTAGTGTTGCCTAGTGCAGCCTGGGTGTGAGGATTTGTGCCTAGTCTTATTGGAACTCATTATGCCATGTTCCGTTGATATCTCTGGGAGGGAAAGGATATCTGAAGGGAAACAGATGAAGAGTAGATCTGAGGTGAGAGGGGAAGTGGCGAGAAAATAAATAAATAAAATCAGGTTTGGACATGAGCCTGTGGGGCCTTTTCTTAATTAGTGATGGATGGGGGAAGATTCTGTGTGGTGCCACCCCCGGACAGGTGGTCCTGGGTGATATAAGAAAGCAGACTAAGCAACCAAGAAGAGCTCATAAGGCAGTGTGTAAGTGATACATGAAGCACACCGCTGAGGGCAGAGAGCTTGAGGGAGGGCTCAGAGTGATGAGGCTTGTCAGAGTTCTATGTTCCCACTATGGGCATAGGGCCTTGAACATGAATCTGGAGCCTCTGCTGCTGCCAGAGTGACCTTGGACATCACACTGCCCCCATCCTTGTTGTTGAGGGGCACCGACCTTACAGCTTACTATGAAGATGACAGCAGACTGCTGTCACATGCTAAGTGGTCAGTGGCATGTACTTTGCCCATGCTAACTAAGCACCTGAAAAGCATGCACGCCCTCTGGCACCCCACTCTGAACTAAACTGCCCAAAAGTTCTTGCCCTTAGATGACTTTTGGAAAGAGATGTGGTAAGCCTTTTCTTTTACTTGTTTTCCTTTCATCTGTGATCATTGCAGAGTCCCTGCAGTGTTGTAAGATTATCTCTATCCTCTATCAACTTTCCATTTCCCATTGTGGTAGCAGCTGTGCCTACCAATCACCTGGGAAGTGGGAACACCAAGTGAGGAATGGCCCCTATCATACTTGTCTGCGGGGTTTTCTTGATTAAGGATTGATATGGGAGGGCCCATGGCACTCTGGGTCATGCCACCTCTTGGACAGTAGTCCTGAGTTTCATAAGAAAGCGGGCTGAGCAAGCCAGTAAGCAGTGTCCTTCAAGGTCTTCCCCTGCTCCTGCGTAAGTTCCCGTTTTGACTTTCATAGAAGATGGAATGATCAGGAAGTATAAGTCAAATAAATGCTTTCCTTTCCAACTTGCTTTTGGTTATGGTGTTCACCATAGCAACAGAAAGCAAACTGAGGCATCATCTTTCCAAGCAACCAGACCAGATCCACCAGATCCATGAAATCTGAGGATCCTGGGGCAGGAGAAGGCAATATGCATATGTGTGTGTGTGGGGGGTGAAACTCTCTCTATACAGTGTTATACACCTTCTCATATATATTAGCATTATTTCAATTCTTTGTCCACACACAGAGCTTAGCCAACACAAGCCTGGTGATTTAGGAAGGTGCTGCCAAAGCTTACTCCTGAGCTAATAAAAAAGAACACATTAAGCCACATGAAAAAAACAAGATTAAAACCCCTAGAAATCATTAACTCAGTTAAAGACAAGCTGCATGCCAAGGCAAATTCACTGAGTGCAGTGGAGAAACTTTGACAATCTCGGGTCCTACTTCCCCATCCCAAAGGGCACTACTGCTCTGCTACTGGTTTTAATTGCAGTAGCAGGAATGGAGCCCAGGGTGATGAAAGTGTTGGCCAGGGACCTGGTCCTGAGTCCCTACCCTCTTACTCTGAACCCTAAGAGTAAAGAAGCATCACTGAGTAGACCTTGATGTCTCCAAACTGTCTCTTTGTCCCTCTGCAATTCTCTCTCTCTCTCTCTCTCTCTCTCTCTCTCTCTCTCCCCTCCCTCCCTCCCTCCTTCCTTCCCTCCCTCCCTCCCTCCCTCTCTCTCTCTCTCTCTCTCTCTCTCTCTCTCTCTCTCTCTCTCGCTCTCTCTCGCTCTCTCTCTCTCCCTTTCTCTCTCTCTCTCTCTCTCTCTCTCTCTCTCTCTCTCTCTCTCTCTCTCTCTCTCTCTCTCTCTCTCTCTCTCTCTCTCTTCTCTCTCTCTCCCAGTCCTAGCAGCACCACCTCCAAACACACCTGCCTGGGGAACTACTGATGAGAGCTTCCCAGGACAGGGTGGGGAGGAGGGAACACAGGACTCCAACATTCTCATGCTTCATCACAAATCCAGCCAGGAATCTGACACCAGTGCTCAGTTATCATCCACAGGACCCCTAGCTCCTCCCTCAAAAGGGAGGCCTGCTAAGACTATAAAAGGTGAAGTGGGGAGGAATGGGAACTCTGCAGAGGCAAGAGGAGGACAGACAGCTGTATTTGGCTGACCAGCATGGAGGGCAAGATATACAAGGGAGGTGAAGACTATGAACAAGAGTTCAGTCCCCGAGACTACCTGACCACCTACTACAACTTCGACTCAGGCCCTGTGGAAGAAAAGGAAATCATAAAGTTTAGCCTGCAGAGCCTCTACCAGACCTTCTCTGCTGGTGAGTAGCTGGGGAGGGATAGGAACAGTACCAACATACATACAGAAGCTGCAGCGGTGGCCGGCCTGGCAGCCCACAGATGGCAATGGTCCAAAGGAGCCATGCCTCCAGGGCATGCAGCTGCAATCCGCATTGGTTGCCTCATTTGTAAAATTCCAGGGGTACCCCAGACTTATGCAGCTTCTGGGACACTGCTGGGGGACGTGACTAAATGAACATGAGCACCGAAGCTGCCCCACCCTCCTTCTCTGGCACAGACCCTCCAGAGAGCTCTCCAGCATATCTGAAGGGCTCTTAAGAACAGACAGGCTTCATCCTCAAACTTTATCCCAGACGCTGTCACTCTGTCAATATCCGCAGTTTTCCACATGCACAGTTCTTAAAGATAAGCCAGTGTCAACTGATTCACAATCAATCCTAAAGTCATCCAGAAGGCCAGATGTGCCTGCACTGGTATCCTGGGAGGGTTCTAAGAATAATAGGTGAACCCCAGCCCTAGCATGGCTCCCCACTCCTGTAAGCAGAGGCAAGAGGCTACTGCCCTCCCCAGATGACACTTCCTAATGAGGCCCCACGTTCTCCACGCACTCAGCAGGATGTGGAGTCAGGGTGCCCAGACCTGCCCGTGCTGTCTCCACAGGAGGTATAAGGGGCGATGTCCTGATCGACATTGGCTCTGGCCCCACCATCTACCAGCTGCTTTCAGCATGCGAGGTCTTCCGGGAGATCATCGTCACCGACTACACGCCTCAGAACCTGCAGGAGCTGCAGAAATGGCTGAAGAAGGAGCCCGGAGCCTATGACTGGTCCTCCATAGTGCAGCATGTATGTGAGCTGGAGGGAGACAGGTAACTGTCCCACGCCTTCACCCACGTCATCCTTCTCAGACAAGGTCCCTCGGGGACAGCACAGGGACCCTCTATCCCCCCTCACTATCCTCCTGGTCTGTCTGAACCTCCTGAACCTATAACCCTCCCTTTGGGTCAGTCCAACCTCCAGTCCCAATGCTGCCCCAAACTGTCTGGGCTGCTCTCCCTTTCTCTGTGCCTGCTCAAACCAGCTGTGACACCAGCGTCTTTGTCACCTCCTCCAGGAAGTCCTCATGACTGCCACTTCACACCACTCCCACTTTGCTCTGGAGACTGGTTCAGTGTCTCCTTCGATGCTGACAGGCATACTTACCATGGAAAAACATGCTGTGAGGA
Source organism: Cricetiscus sungorus (assembly GCA_030556225.1). Classification (NCBI taxonomy): domain Eukaryota; kingdom Metazoa; phylum Chordata; class Mammalia; order Rodentia; family Cricetidae; genus Cricetiscus; species Cricetiscus sungorus. Next base: position 43,918,801 of record JANBXA010000731.1, on the reverse strand, counting down.
TCCACACACTTGTCCCCACAGCAGTGTGACTAAGCTGCAAAGACCAAGAGCAGTGGTCTTCCGCAGGCCCTGTGTCCACTTTGGTTCATAGAATATATAAGCCCAGCTGAAGCTGCAAGGGTCAGTGAGTCTCACGACACCACAGCTGAGGAAACCGATGCCCTAGCTTGGAGGGGGTGCTCTAACCATCCTCAGAGCAGGGCATAAAACGGGTCAGTATTTCTGCCCTGATCTTGGAACAGACGACTAATCTTGTTACAGTCTAGAACAGCCTGTGGTGGGTGTGGATAGAGGGACACTAATTACAGGGACCTTAGAGTTAGTCCCAAATGGGTGTCACACATTCTCACTGTGAGTCACGAGCACACAGCCAGGAGGAAGGAGTCCCCATAAAGCTTCTGTTACTTGAGGAGACTGCTGCCATCTTCTAGACTGAGACAGGTAGTGTGAGGTGTGAGGAGAGGTTTCAACAGGGACAGGAGAGCAATGTTCTGAGCTAAAGGTGACCTCTCCCAGGAGCTGGAGCTCCCAAGGAAACAAGGGCCAAAACTCAGAAAGACCATACAAGTGGCATGAGCAGCACAGCCACGGCTATAGACCTATCTATGGTCAGGCACCCTCAAGGCTGTGATAAGGCTCACATGTTGACACAGCTTGTGTGCATTGTGTGTGTCTGTGCATGTGAGAATGCATGTGTGGGTATATGAGTATGTGTGTGAATATGTGGATGTAGATTTATGTGTGCATATGTGTGGATACAGCATGAATGTTTGTATGTGAAAGTGCATAGGTCTATTTGTGTGTAAGTGTATGGTTGTATGTTAATGTGCATATGTATGTGTATATGTGTATGTATGTATGTATGTATGTATTGTATTGTATATATCTACAATGCATGTGTGTCAGTGTATGTGTGTACAATGCATTGTGTAGGGGTGTGTGTGTGTGTGAGTGTATACAGGAACATGAATGAGCACTCATTCCACAGAGGATGTGTGGAGGTCAGAAGACAACCTGTGGGAGTTGGTGCTCTCTTTTATTTTTGTTTTGTTTTGTTTGAGACAGAGTGTCTCTGTGTAACTTTAAATCCTGTCCTAGAACTCACTCTGTAGACCAGGCTGGCCTCAAACTCACAGAGATCCTCCTGCCTCTGCCTCCGGAGTGCTGGGATTAAAGGATGCACCACACCACCTGGGTTCTCTATTTCAACCTGTTGGTCCTAGGGATATGAGGTTTGGCAGTAAGGTTTGGCTCCTTTACCAACTTAGTCATCTCACTAGCTCAGGACCTTTGAAAGAACTATTCCATACAACGAGCTGAGCATAGTGTGACACCCAGTCAGAGCAGCAAGTGGCAGGGCCACCCCTAGCAGTGACAATGCCCAGAGAAATCATGGAGGGATTTCGGGGACGCTGGCGTCTGTAGCCACTCTGTGGGTCTGGTTAGCCACTGACTAATAGTTTAGATGCAAAGGGAAATGAGGAGCCAAGGTGACCCTAAGGTTCACGGTCACAGACACAGGGAGGAGACAGAGGAGGAGGGCATTTAGACAGCAGGGGCGCCTGGAGTTCTGTGGCTGGAGCAGCGTCTGTGATGATGGCCATGGGGACTCTGGGGTAGCAACAGGGTGTGACTGGGAACTTGGGGGGGGTGATTCACTGAAAGGCCAGAAGAGAGGAAGGAGGTTCATGGCAGCAGAGGCCAGGAGGAGGCTGCCAAGGGAGACAGGAAAGTAAAGACCATATCATGTGCTCCCCCAAGAAGCCAAGGAAAGAACACCTTTGCAAAAAGCGGGGAGCCCTAATGGGGGTGAACCTAAAGCCATTATGCTGAAAGGAAGCCATGCACAGAGGCAGGAGAGCTGCAGGGTTCCCTGTGTGTAGCTATCCCAGAGTGGCAAATGCAGAGAACGACATCAGATGGGCACCCGGCAGTCGCTACTCACCGAGTTCAAGGGTCCAGGAGTGAGGCTTTGTTTTGCTTTGCATGTTAGTTAGTTAGTTTGTTTCTAAGACAGAGTCTTACTGCATAGTCCAGGTTAGCCTTGAATTCATTCATGATCCTCCTGCCTCAGCCTCCCGATTGCTGGGACACCTGCACCATATCCATCTGAAGCCCAGTAACTCTATATGAGGTGGAAGGGAATGTTTACAAAGAGTGATGGCAGTCACACAGCATTATAAGGGCAATAAATGCCACGGATGGACACAAGACGAAAAACAAAACAAAATAAAAAACAAAAAGCTATGCAAAGCATCACATGCCTTAAAGGCCCGCTATCAGGACGCCAAGGTAGGAGAATCATGAGTGTGAGGCCAACCTGAGCTACAGAGTGGTAAGGGTAGAGCACACAGAGACCTTGTCTCCAAAAAGAGCAATTTTTTTCAGCTAAAAAAAAAAAGAGGATGGTGAGACAGCTCTGTCATACAGGGCTTACCTTGCAAGCATGAAGATCCGGCTTCAATTCCTAGCACCCACATTTTGTGTTTGTGTATACTGTTTGTTTTGTTCTGTTTTGTTTTAAAGCAAGATGTGGTGACTCTGTGCCTGTCATTCTAGCACTAAGCAGGCTGAAATAGGAGATCCATGGAGCTTGTTGGTCAGCCAGCCTAGCCTACTTTCCCAATGAGATATTCTGTGTCAACAAAAGGAGGAAAAGTAGACAGCTCCTGAGGAATGACAGCTGAACTTGTACTCTGGCCTCCACACATCTATGCAAACATTGGCATGCACATTTTCACACACAGGCACCCACACTCATCCGTAAGAACAGGATACTAATAATGGAATACAACTAAAAACATTGAAAGAGTGTGAAGAAGGAATGGAGAGTGGAAGGGGAGAGCTCAAATACCAAATCCACCATCGCTGGTGGCTGTTAGCAGCCGTGAGCCCAGTCACCCATTGTGTGGCCTGTCACTGGGCCCATTAAACTGTGCCATGGTTGTGGGGCCAGAGAAAATTGTAACAACCACAATCGCTATTTTTCATAATTGCTAGTGTTCATCCTTTATTGTATTAGTCCACTGCAGTCATGTTACCAGGCATAGTCACCACACTACCTCTCTGATCCTCTCACAGAAGCAAGTGGCAGGAGAAGGAGGCCAAGCTCCGAAGGACAGTCACTCGTGTACTGAGGTGTGATGTGACCAAGTCACCCGCACTGGGGTCGGCTCAGGTGCCGCTGGCTGACTGTGTGCTGACCTTTCTGGCCATGGAGTGTGCCTGCCTTGACGTGGATACCTATCGGGCAGCCCTGTGCAGACTGGCTGATCTGCTGAAGCCAGGGGGCCACCTGGTTACCTTGGTTACTCTGGGTTTCCAGAACTACATGGTGGGCCCCAAAAAGTTCTCTGGGGTCTACCTGGAGAGGGAGACAGTAGAAAAGGCTGTTCAAGATGCAGGCTGCCAGGTGCTGAAATGCAACTGCACTCCCCTCAGATACTCCCAGGCCTTCTGCAAGGGTCTCTGCTTTATAGTTGCCCGCAAGAGCTCCAATGCCTGAAGCCACTGGAAGAGAAGAGCCTTCCCTGGAGAGGTCATAGCCAGCATTTATGTAGTCCTGCTTCATGGCTTCTTGACTCTGGTTATGCTGCTCCTGTCTCCTAGCTGATCACAAGGTTATGCTGATCCTATCTATTACCTGATCACAAGGTCACGAGGAAAACCCCAAGGTTCTCTATTTCCATCCCCGTTGCTCCTTTTCTTACCCTAAGTAAAGATAATTAAAATAAAGTGATTTCTATGGATTTTGACTTGGGATAGCCTTTCTCAACAACAGATGAGAATTTGGCTGCCAAACAGGTATCAGGGAGAGGATGTTGTGAACACAAATGCAGGCCTTCGAAAGAGAGCATGAGGGACACAGATGGTGGTGGCATGGGCAGCGCCAAGCCCATTCCACTGAGGCAACTGGAGTGGGGATGGTGTGGGGCCTCCAGGAAGCATTGTCTACCAAGGAAGTTGACCGTGGTTACCAAGTCCCCTCATCGTGGCCAGAAGCAGCTCTTCAGTACTAAGTGATCAAGAGCACTTGAGTACTCTGCAAGGAGCCTCAACAGACTTGCAGATGCCAACTGCAGTTAGTCTGGCCACCACGCCCAGGATCAGGGAGGAAATGTATGCAATGTGCTGGCTGGGGTGTTTATTGTTTCTGGGCACCCTGGCCCTCCTGTGGGAGAAATGGAAGACTAGGACCTCAGATTTCATAGCCAGAAGGCATCTCCCAGAGCTGGGTAACTACATGTAGGTGTGAGGAAGGGTCTCTGCATCTCATGGTTTGATGTCACAGCAGAGCCACATAGAATCCTGATTCTGGATTCAATGGAGTTTCAGGAGTGGCCAGCTGAGTGCAGCCAGTGGGACAGGGCAGAGGTAGGGCTGATCCACTCACAAGGACAAAATACACAGTCGGGTGAGTCACAACACCCCACACCTAGTACTGATTTCAGAGCTGGAAGGGCAGAAATCTGAAGGCAGGAAAGGAGCAGAAGCATGGATGAGCATTGCTTACGGGCTGGCTCAGCCTGTTTTCCTCTATCATCCCATTTCACCTTCACAGGAGTGGCACATCCCATCATGGGCTGGACTCTTCTGCATAAATCATTAGCCAAGAAAATGCACTATCTTCTTGCTCATAGGCCAATCAGTAAAGGGATTTTCTCAATCAAGACTCCCTCTTTTCAAAGGATTCTAGCTTGTGTCAAATGGACAACAACAACAAAAACCAAACCAAAACTCTAGCCAGGATAACTTTCTACCAACGGACCTCACTACACAGCACTTTTCCTTTCCCTAATCCACTCTCCACTTCTGAGCCCTTAACAGAAAGCGCAGGTGATGAGAAATCCAAGCCAAAAGCCACAGCCTGGGGAAGGGCAGCCCCCACTGCCATTAAAACCAGAGTTTTCCTAGATGTTCCCATTGTGTTTGTGAGGTGACCCTGAGCCTTGGGTCAGAGGGCAGTAGCAAGGGAGCCCTCCCACCTGTGTCAAAGACAAACCCAGTCTCATCCCTGCCCCTGCTTTAGAGCTACAGCAATGTGAGGCAGCAATGATTCCATTTGGCCACGAGAGGGCAGAGCATCCTCAGAACTCAGGCTCTCAAAAGAGATGTTTGTTTGCACAAGCAACTTTTTTACATTCTGTGAGTTTCTGTCATCTGGCCCCTCAGGGCTGGGGTGGGGGAAGAACACCTGCCAGGAGACCCTTGTACAAGCAAGGTCTCTGACACCAGGACACTTGTCTATGCAGTCCCAGATTCTGCAGCTCCGCTGTGCCTGGGGGTGGTGGGAGAGGAAGCTGAGGCCTGTGTTTGGGCAAGTGTGACAGGCTTGGAAGTACAGGATGGAGTATCTTGAGTTAGGCAGCATCAAGCAGGAGGTTTGGGACCCACATCTTGGTGTCTGCACTTGTCATTGACAGCCTACCAGTAACTGGCACATCCCATCCAGTCTGCTGGAAAGAAAATGAAAGAGGAAGCATGCCAGAATCACTAAGTGCAACTCAGGCAGGAGAGGCTGAGAGTCCAGTGAACAGGTTTGCTAACACTGAGCATCCTGGTAAATGTCAAAAACTGCAGAAGCCGGTGCCTCACTGAGTTCTCCAGATATAACCTTGGGCGTACAGACCAGCAGGAAGTCTGCTTTCAGTCTTCTAGGGATAGCAGGAATGAGGAAGAGGGAGGTGTGGCCCCTTCCCAGGTACTTGGTGAAACTGGGCAACTCCAGGTGAGGTGCTAAACTCTCTGGCTGCTCTTAGGGAGTCTTGGTTTGATTTCTATTGTTGCAATAAGGGTCTGTGACCAAAAGCAACTTGGGAAGGAAAGGGTTTATTACAGCTTACAATAGTCCATCATGAAGGCAAGTCAGTACTGGAAGCCCAAGCAGAAACCTGGGACCTAGAACTGAAGCAGAGGCCATGGAGGGGTGCTGCTTACTGGTTTGTGCCATTGGCTTGCTCATCCTGCTTTGTTATAGAACCCAGGACCACAAGTCCAGGGGAGGTAACACACACAGTGAGCAGAGACCTCACACATCAATCATTAGTCAAGAAAATGCCCCATAGGTTTACCTGTAGGTCAACCTGGTGGGGACATTTTCTCAACTGAGGTTCCTTCCTCTCAAGTGACTCTAGCTTTTGTCGAGTTGATAAACACTAACCAGCACCCAGGAACCCAGCTCCAACTTAGCGGGGAAGCACATCCTCCAGGGGGCTCAGATCACATGTGTCACTGCAGTTTGAGCAAAGGGCTTGGGGAAAGATGCATCCAGAATCCTTCCCTAGGTGGCTGTAAAGGCCAAACCATCTGCCCGAAAGCATTCTCATCAGCAACTACTCCATGACCAGAACAAGGTTCAGGGTTTTTTTTTTAAGGGCACAGGGCCCCAAGTACAGAATCATTTCTAGGTAGATTGGTGAGGGCTGGGTACAAGGAAGGACAGTGCCAAATGGAACCTTCAATAGCAAGGCTGCCTAGGGTGGCAGTTTCTGAAAGAACCCCCCCCCCACACACACACACATTACCATGAGGTGTGCAATCAGAAGATGAGCTACTTGCTGCCTGGATGAAGATGAGAGCTTCTTCAGGTCAGCATTCAGTAAGCACTGGTCCAAATACCCTTTCTGGGATCTAAAGCTCAGGACCCCTGTGTTGGGATAAGGGGTGTAATGGTACAGTCGTGGGCTGCCCCCAGAAAGAGGAAAAGGAACCTGCCTAGTATAAGAGTCTAGGAGAATCCTAGTGACTGCTAGGAGCTGGGATCAATTGTCATTGGCTAATCGGGATATCAAAGGCTCAGAAAGGGGACTGTGGTCGAAGGCAGGAGAGGTGGGTAGACTGCTGTGCAGTGACCGTCTGGATTCCAGAGCTGTCGGCTGAGACTGGGCACAGTGGGTCTAGAGAATCAGAATGGATAAAGTAGAGTCTAAGAACCCTCGTGCCTCTTAGAGGGTGGGTAGATGAGAGCCAGAAGCCAAGGAAGGTAACTTTGGGCAGGAGGTACCCTTTAGGAGGAGGACACAATTTTAGGCAGCTGGAGTCTTACCCTGAGTGGGCAAATAAAAGGTATGTGCAGAGTCCAGGAAGGGTAGGGGCCTCCTAGGGTGGGCGCCACCTGAACAAACCTTGCAGTGGCCCCTGCTGCCACAGTCAGCCCGCTGAGACTGCATAGGCTGCAAGTGCTCTTCAAACAGAGCAAGCCCCTCCTGTAATTAAGAGAGAACGCTATGCTCCCCCTGTTGTTGGATGGGGACTGTCTTCCCTGTGTGTTGGAAAGAAAGATGTGCTTTCTAGTTCTTAATAACTTTGGGGTCAGAGAGAGGTGTAAGTGATGTGTTTTGCTGGCAGCACTGCAGTGTTCAGCCTCATCCCCGCAACGAATTGCCTTGTGTGTTTAGATGTCAGAAGGCATGGCTTTTCTTCAAATCCCCAGATGAGTGGAGCAACAAGGAAGAAGAAAGCACTTCTGAGGGTGTCAGAGAGTCCTGGGCAGCCAGGTGAAGCCCACACAGACCCATGAGAGGGAGTGTGGTGTGCTGGGAATCCAAATGTCTTTGGAAGGAAGGAATTGCAGACAGAGCCCTATACTCAGATGTGCCAGGAACAAGCAGGAGAAGCAGAGGCTAAGAGAGGTGCAATGAGGGATCCTCCAGCAGAGATCCGGACTTCCCCAGCTGAGAAATCCAAAGTGGGTGAACACACCAGCCTGGGATGTGTCCTAAAGAAAAACGTTACATAGTTTCCTTCTCCAGGCTTTTAGCTCTTCTGTGCACAAAGGTGTGTCTAGGTTTTCATGTCTAGACTCTCTCTTGGAAAGGGCAGCTGCAGGCATCTGGACAGGACCCAGCAATAATGCAAAAGTTGTTAAGTCCAGGAACTCAGGGCTTCGGCACAGTGGCAAGCTAAACCTAAGTGCATCTTGGCTTCGTTTCTCAAGCTCTAACAAGGAAAGAAAATATGCAATCATCTCCTAAATAAAGAATCTGGGCTTCATGAGAAAAAGAAAAAAACAAAACAAAATAACAACAACAACAACAAAAAAAAAAACCGCAGTAGGAGGCAGGAGGCCCCCTCCTTTAAGCTGGACTACTTCCTGTTGGCTTCCTTTTGCTTTTTCTGGCGCCTTTTGAAACTGGGTCTCTGCTTCTTGACCATAAACCTCTCTATTTTCTTTCACTGTGTAGACTCATTTTACTATGTTATTTAAGACATTTTCACACAGGCCTATTACACAGAGCGCATAGACCCCATTCTGTGCCCTCCTTTCTCTGCACACAAAACCAGAAGCAAAAATGAATCAGGAGGAATAGATGAAAATACCAGCATAAAATGGACTGTAAAAAGTCTCCTGAGAACAGGGCACTACTGAGGAAACCAACAGTTCGTGCCCACAGAGGAATCTGCCAAAATCCCCACAAGACCATTCTTCAAGGTGACACTCATATGGGTCTGAGTGACGCCTCAGGGAAAGGATGCAGACAAAGAATGTCACTGGAGCAGGGCCTCAGGTCACATGGACACTCAGTCTGAATGCGTTTGTATCTGTAGTCATAGAAAGTGTCATCTGAGGTCTCCTGTGTCCATTTTGGAAGAAAAGACCAGGTACCAGTAATGTCATTTACATACTGATGCACAGTTGTCAATGTGGCAGTCAGCCGAAATCAGGGTGACTATCAGCCATCTGACTCAATTAGAGCATCTGTTAGAAGCTCAAGATGGAGTCAGTGCCGTCAAAGCATAATCTCACTAATCAGAATTAGAACACCAATTTACTCAGAGTCACAAAAACGACATCAGAGCAAAGGATGTATCTCTAGGCCTCCACAGCCTGTGTCAATCAGCTGGTGGCTGTGGACAGTACAGACCTGGAACAAGGAAGCAGAGAGCCCTGCCAGTAAAGCAGCTCTCCTTCCATAAGAACAACGTGTAGGAGTAGACGGGCACAGGGGTGGGGAGTGTCCAGCATCATTGGAAAGCCTCTCTATAAAGTGACCTTTGAAGGAGAGGGGAAAGTGTGTCAAATATGTAGTGAGGTATCTTTGGGACAATGGACAGTGCAAAGGCCAATGTGTGGCTGGGGTAAGAACGAAGGAGGGAAGGACAGTAGGGTGTGTTCATACACAGCCCTGTGTTTCCCTGCAAGGCCCATCATCTTACTCTGGGTAAGGTGTGGACAATGGAGGCACATATGCTGAGGGATGACCTGGTCATGATAACCAGTTGATGGGGGTGACTAGAAATTGTCCCCCAGGGCACTGCTCTTTGGTGGGCAACTGGGCTATCAGGCCTCTTCAACCCCTGCTCCCACTCACCCAAGGCCTCAGGTAGAGGCCTACCAGCTCTTTATCTGAGGCAAGAGGAGCAGGTACAAAGAGAAGGGAAAGAGTGGGAAGGAGCCACTGGGCTCAGCCTGGGCCTTGGGTGTTTTATTGGGCATGTGATGATGGCAGAATCTGTGCACTCACTGGAGAGGCAGAGCCATCCTGTCCCCAACCTCAGCTCAAAGAACTTTAGCAATAATAAACCCGAATAATTAAAAAGGGACCTGATCTCCCACCTCTGGCCTCCAGAGAGGGATATTCATCAGCAAATAAATTAAAACCAAAGCTAACAGTTTACATGACTCAAGCTACAGGTCGGGGAGCTGCCAGAACCTGGCAGAGGAACCTGTGGATGCTGTGGTTATGCTAATGAGGCACAGCCCTGCCTTAGCATCCTCTGTGCACATGAGCCCAGCTTCAGCTGCAATGGAGGCAGAAGACTCTACCCAAGACGTAGGTCCCAGGCATCATCCATGGCTGAGATAAGCTGCAAGGAGGGTACTGCCTGATGGGACACCTCTCTGTTCTTCAAACCTTTCTGACCTGCTGATTTACCAATCAGTTTACCATTTGGGAGACTGGACAATTAATATGGCAGAATTTCATTGCAGCAAAATATACTGGCATTGAACGGGTTTATATGACAAGGCTTCAAAAGGAAGAAGAAAATGGCTATGCAAATTCAAGGTAGAGCTGCATTTTATAACCTGAAAATATCCACAGATTCCAGCCGAGCCCTGCTTCCACGCAGCCAGGAAAACTGTAATCAGAGGTTCACAAGTACTGTCCTTTGGTGATATTTTTCTTAGGAGCCCTTTTGGTAAGTCCTATGAGAGGCTTTGGATGGTAAGTCTCCTCTGCTCTGGGCCTCTCCATAAACACTATACCGTCCACTAGCTTATAAAAAGAGCCAGGGGCTATCTTGGGGCATAGAAGGACATAGTGTAGTATCCTGGTCTCACCTACCTGCAGACTACAGAGTCAAGGCATCAGCAGAGCCTTGCTCCCTCCTGCCTCCTATGGCCCTCACAGCTTTTGTGGGCACTTTGGCTGTATCTGGGATCCAAATTAGTATAAAGGCTTAGTAACTATAGAAAAGAAGGAGAGTTTAATAAATTTGACAACACATGGGGCCCCTTACCATGTGAGTGCACTCTAACATATGATGGCTGATACATGCTACTCCAATGGACCAGGGAAAGAATAGCAAGGTTAGAAGGAATGGAAAGAAGGATGGCTTTTGCCTCTAGGAGTCCTAGAGATGTTTCTGAGATACAGTGGGAGTTGTAGAAGCCGATGGGGTATAAGGCTCATGACAGAGTCTGTTGTTGGAGTTTGTGGCAGCCATACTTCCCAGGCTCTGGTGCTCAAGGCTGTTTGTCCCTGGTATATGAAGGCAATCCCTCCTGAAGAGTCCTATGGCTTGCTGCATATGGGAAAATTAGGCCAGCACCATTTCTTAAGAGCCACATTTAAGTGATTTCAACTGGAGATATTTTGAATTCACACTTCTGTTTACTACCAGCTAGCAGTGGTCATTTCAGCCTCTTTCCCACCTCTCCATGACTCCCCTCATGAGTCTGTCATATTCTGTCTTTTACACAATCCACCCTAACAGTATCTATGCCCAAGAATATCTATGCCTCACATCACAAAGACCGCACTGCCAAACAAGCCATCGTCTGTGGCTCCAGGGAACGAAGTCATGTCTGATTTCACCATGGAATCTGGACATGTTCCAGAATTCATAAAACTGTGTGATCCATAGCTGGTGTCCAACAAATACCTTTATTTCTTTTCAATATTGAGAATGAATTTATGGTATCTTCTTTGCCAGGAAAGTGTTTGACCTCCAAGTACACCCTCATCCAACAAACACATCCTGAATAGATCAGTGAGTATATGAGTATGACGTAGACCCAGAATTGGCCAGCAACCCCCAAATTCTCTTGCAGGAGCCTCCTCCATTTCCTGGAGCCCTTGACCTTGACCAAGAGTGCATTGGCTTTATAATATTCTTGCTTATTCCAGTCACAAGAAGGTACCAGACTGATCCTATGGCGGTACTTTCTCCAGAGCAATGCTTGGGGCTGTGCAAAAGCATTGGTCATGAGAGATTATAGAATACCAAGTAACAACAGCCTTGATTGGAATGGCATGACCACTAAATGCAAACACTGTCTTGGATCCCATCACAGAGAAAAAAAAAAGCTGACAAAAAGATGCACTCTTGGGACAACTGGCAAAATTTGAACATGGGACACCCAGATGAGTCAACTGTTACATCAGTGTTGGAGTTGTAGCTACTGGCTTCAGTTACTTTGCCACAAACAGCCCTGCCAGGCTTTGTAGCACAGCCCACCACAAGCAAAGGCAGAATCATGGAGAGTTCAAAACCAACCTGAGCTACATAGCAACACCTGTCTGAAAAAGGCACACGTGCACACTCACATTTTAGAAACTATTTCAAACCCTAAAGTATTCAAGGTATAAAATATACATGTATATGAGTGTGAGATACACAGAGAATGATCAATACTTTAAAGATGGAAAAATGGTAGTAACTGATTCACATGAGTGAGAATCAGCTTTTCTACAATTTGAAATTATTTTTAAGTGGTATTAAATTTAAATAGTCTTTTGGTGCATAGTTAGCAAAATTCAACATGGAGAAAAGAAGTCAGGATGTAGTTCAGTGGTAGAGAACCTGCCTTGAACCAATTTATTTATTTTACCTGATTTATATCCTGCCTTACCTGATTTGTTTACATCAGTGTAAAATTTATGAACTCCAGTGATAGGTGTTTTTTTTACAATGCGTGGAAGGATCCAAATCGTTTTCTTTATGAATTTTATCCTTTCACTATTGGGATAATTGTTGCTAATCATTCCCAAAAAGTTACTGCATGCTCTCTGCCAATATTCATTATCTTTCCATAAGGAGGAAATTTCCTCATTAGTCAAAGGTACTATGATTTCTGCTGGGTCCCCTCCTGTCAGTTGACGAAGTCTTCATTTACCTTTTATAATCAGGTCAGAGATCTTTTCTATATATGTTTTTAGTTTTTTATTCTGTTTATGTGGTAGAAATAGCCATTCTAATATGATATCTTCCCTCTGCATTAAAATCCCTGAAGGATATTCTCTAGATGGTAATATAAGCAGAATACAGTCTAATTTTGGATCCACACGTTCCACATGTGCTTCTAATATCCTCTTTTCTACCCATTCTGTTTCCTTTTCAGCCTCAGCTGATAGTATTCGTGGACTATTCAAGTTTTTGTCCCCTTTTAGGGTTATTTCTAAGTTTTTCAAATCATGCCCTTCTACTCCAATAATGGTTTGTAGTTGAGAGATCTCAACTAGTAATTTTTGAAGATCATTAAGAGTCTGGTAGCGATCTCTCCTAATCTGTACTTTTTGTGGTCTAATTTTCTGTAGACCTATTTTATATCCTAAGTAGTTGATAGAATCTCCTTTTTGTATTTTATCAGGAGTAATTTGTAATCCCCAATGAGGTAAAACTTCCTTTACTTTCTCAAACATTTTCTCTAATGTTTCTATTTTAGAATCAGCTAACAATATATCATCCATGTAATGGTAAATTATGGATTATGGAAACTGTTCACTAATTATTTCCAGTGGTTTTTGTACAAAATATTGGCATAGAGTGGGGCTATTTACCATTCCCTGTGGCAAAACCTTCCATTGATATCTCTTCACCAGTTGAGAATTATTATAATTAGGAACCGTGAATGAAAATTTTTCTTTATCTTGTTCCTGTAAAGGTATAGTGAAGAAGCAATCCTTTAAGTCAATAATTATAATAGGCCATTCCTTAGGTATCAAAGAAGACAAGGGCATTCCAGGCTGTAGAAAACCCATTGGCTGAATAACTTTATTGATGGCTCTCAGGTCTGTAGGCATTCTCCATTTACCAGATTTCTTTTTGATAACAAATACAGGAGAATTCCCAGGGCTGGTTGATTCATCGATATGTCCAGCTTTTAGCTGTTCCTGTACCAGGTTTTCTAAACCTTCTAACTTCTCAGAGGTCATAGGTCATTGCCCTACCCAGACAGGTTCCTCTGTTAACCATTTTAAGGGTAGGGCTTTTGGTTCCTCTGTTTGTTCAGCACTTGCATTCTGTTTTTGTACAGCCTGGATATTTGGTGTCTGTCTTGAATAGTACTTTATAACACCCTTTCCACAATCATGAGGTCGTTTATGGTTCCTATCCATTACTGGAGGCATGTTAATCTGTGTATTCCATTGCTGTAATAGATCTCGACCCCATAAATTTATTGCTATATCGGCCATATATGGTCTCAACCTTCCTCTCTGTCCTTCTGGTCCTACACATTCAATCCATCTCGTGCTCTGTTTTACCTGAGACAGGGTTCCAATCCCTAAGAATTGAACATTTACCTCTTGCAGGGGCCATCTAGGAGGCCAGGATTTATCAGTTATGATAGTTACATCAGCTCCCGTGTCCAGTAAACCTTCAAACAGCCTGTTATTCATTTCAACTATCAATCTAGGCCTATGTCAAGATGTAGCTTGGAGGAAGGAAGATGCCCGCCGCGGCTCCCTGATAAGACGACCACGTGGAAATACTTAGATAAGTAGAAATGGGTTAATAATTAAGACAGAGCTAGCCCATGAACAATAATGGTAACTGGCCAACAGGATTGTATCAAATACAGAGTCTCTGAGTATTATTTGGGGCTGGTGTGGCTGTGGGCCCAGACTGGCGGCAGGCGGGATGGAGCCGGCGGGAAGGAAAAACCTCCTGTAACACAAGTCACAAGGCCTTATGTTCAGTTCCCAGCATTACACTCAAAGGAACAAAATGGGAGATGAATCTCAGACATTCCAAGGCAACCACTGTGCCTGGCTCTTAAGTGTCCTTAGCATCCTTTTGCCCTAAGCTCCCCTCAGTCTACCACCCAGGAGACAAACTGTCATGTCCAACAGCAGGGAAGGGACAGAGGTAAGTGTTGAGATTTGCCAGAACCCAAATGACATGATAAACACCTCCTACCCCAGAGCCAGCTTCCCTGAGATTGCCTGGCCGGGAGGAAGCACCCAGCTGGGTGACAGAGAGCTGGAAGGGAGTCTCAGGACTTGGTGGCTGAGTAGCACTGGGGATCTATGTCTCTGACAATGAGACAAAGTCTCATACCCAGAAGGGCCAGGAAAAGAAACAAGGAGAGTAAATCAGTTAGGGTAGGGAAGGAAATCTTGTGTGGATGAGCATGGGGCTCTGAGGTGACAGCATCCATCGAGTGCTGCCCAGTTCTTCAAGGCTAGCAGTTTTCTCTGTGATGCCCAGCCTCCCCTGCCCCACAGCCCAGTCTCCTTCTTCCCATGATTCCCAGTTCTCTTCTCCACTCGTTCCTATTAGCTCACCAGAGAGTCACCCCACTCACTCACCTATCCCCACCTCTGCTAACCCCCAGAACCAAATGAGCCCTGGGCCAGCGGGCCAGGATGAAAGCTGCTGTCTGCGGTGTTGGTCTTGGGCCTCAGTATCCCCAGGTTGCCAGGACCTGCTTTAGACAGTCGTTTTATGGACACCTAGTGGGTGTCTGTTACCTGAGGTAGTGTGGCTTTTGCCACCTTGGGCAGGCTCCTCAAACTTACCCAGCCTCAGTTTCCTACTCAGAAACATGGAGATGTATCCTCAATAGGATTCTCCTAGAGGACAATGGAGAAGATGTAAGTCAAGCCTAGAGGCGCTGTGCCTGTATGGAGAAAACTCTAAGTACTCATGTCAGATATGAGAGCATCAGGGCCTCGTCCTCCTGGAGGCCTGGCCAGGGCCAAGAGGTGGGTACGCGAAAGAGGTATGGCCGTGATATTCAACATCCCTCAGGACCAACGAAGGCCTTTCTCTACCTGCTCTAAAGTCCCCGGCCTGAGACAGAAAGAGTACCTTGCCCAAAGTTACTCAGCATACCAGCAGATACAGCGTAAATACACCCTGGTCTTTCTCACCCTCATGCCCTTCCTTGCCCCAGCCCTTCCTGGTAATAGGATTGATTTCTGGGTTCTTGGCCAACTATTCTGAGATTCCATCCCCCAGGGAAATGAGAACTTGAGAGCCAGGCAGCAGTGTGGAGGAAAAGCAGCAGGAGGATCATAACGCTCTCACTTACCAATCTAGACTGAATAAGTACCCACTGACTAAGGGTGCAGCTGTGCAAACCCACCCTGGGCTTCTGTCCTGGCGTGTTCACAGCCAGAAATGGCCCAGGCAGGAGGAGTAGCAAAGAAATCGTGTGTATTTATAACCTTTGTAATTGGGTCTGCAGAAAGAGATAAAAGGTGTGAGAGACCCTGGCAGGGAGTAGGGAAGTCTGGTGGGAGCAGGCAGAGGCGATCAGCAGCCTGGGGTGGGTACGAAAGGAAGGCTGGGGAGGCTATCGAGGCCAGGCCTAGGGGCTTCGCCTCCAGAACAGATCTGGGTCCCAGATGCATAGGGAGACTTCTAAACAGGAGCAGGAAGGGTCTGATTTACAGGAGAGGAGAAAAGGGAATATTCCTCTCCTGGTCTGCTCTTCCAGAGCATGGAGATTATAGCCAGAGTTGAACTAAGAATTCCAGCTTACCCTCAAGGTCTTCTGGGGGCTTCAGAGAAACAGTGCATCCAGCATGCCAGGCCCTGTGCTGTTCCCCAGACCGGTGGGTCAGGCAGTGTAAGCATACTAGATGAAGCTTTTTAAGTAAATTTTCCATTTGGAATTTCAGATTTGAAAGTATGGATGCTCAACCAGTGAAGTCCGTATATATATTTCCAGATTCTGGGGAAATTCCAAACTCTGAAACATTTGAGAGACCTGACTGCTGTGTCTTCCATCTAACCTCTGTGAAGGCCCAAGGAGTCCAGCCCCACTCAGCCAGCCCCAATCTTCACCTCACGACAGGGCTCCTGTCCCTTGAGCCTGTTGCCCAGGAGTTAGCTTTCGTCCAGAGAAGGCCCAGCAAATGGAGGAGATAGAGTCTAATGTCCAAAAAGTTGCTGAAAAATGAGCCTTACATAATGCACTCCATCCCTTCCAAAATTGAGTTCATGCCTACCCTTCTGCATCTCCCCCTAACTACCCCTTGCCAAGATTGCAGCATATACAAGGCCACTTCCCAAAAGCTCTATCATCTAATGACTTTCCACCAAAAATATTAACTCTCTTCTGAGTGTTTTCTAACCTAATCAGCTAATGTAGTCTCGGGTTTTGCCATTTTGCCAGTGTTTAAGTATTTTTTTTTAAAGCAATTTGTCTGAGGGCACTGCCTCCTAAGTTGTGCAGAACTCAGACACCCTAAATTTGCTGCTCTACAATGATGGCACAGCTCAGTATCCTCCATTTGATCGGAAACAGCTTGTCTGGTGTGCGTATTCAAAAGCCTAACTTCCGAAGAGGGCGCCTTAGATCGGCAGGTTGTTTTTCTGTGCAACTGGCCTGTGCAGAACACGGGGGGCTCCAGGTAGGTACCACGTTCTTTCCTGCTTGCAGCTCCAAGACACACGGGGAACCAGAGCTAAGGCCCTCCTATCACCATCTGTCAGTTGAGGAGGGGAGTCAGGGTTCAAAGTCACTGCTGGTGAAGGGCACAACAGAATCCTACATAAGCAGTCAACTCTCCTGCCTTAGCAAAACCCGGATATTAATGTCAGGATATTTTTATGACATTCAGACTGACACTGGGTCAGAGGTGACTATTAGGTCAAGGGGACACTAGGTGAGTTGATAAGTAGAGAGAATGCTTTTAGACCAAATGGCCTGTCCGGAGGCCTCCTGCCGCCCAGCTCCCTCCACACAACAGCAAAGAACCTCTCCCTTCTACCACCACCACTTCTGGGACAGGGACCAGGTGAGAAAGGGGGACATGATGGAAGAAAGATCCTCAGCAGCTCTCAGAGTCAGAGCAGAGCTAGGAGGCCAGAGTCTCCACCCCCCAGGGCCTGGCAGGTGATTAGGGACATGAAAGGAGACATCTTAGGAAGAGGGGCTCACCAAGGGGCCACAGGCAGAACTGCAGCGAGACCACCAGAGGCCTCACTTGAGGTTCCACACCCCGTGAAGTATGTGTGAGCACTGGGAGTCTCCATGAAGATTGTTGGCCCCAGTGCTCGGGAAAGCAGTGGCCTCTCCATAAACATCCAGTCCCACCCTCAGGACATATAGATAGTTCCTTAACTGCCTCCTCTGAATCCCAGCGGAACCCAGATTCAGCTGTCTCTTCCTGTCCCCTTTTCATTCTCCTCCTCCTCACTCCTCCTCTTTCCCTTCCTATTTGTCCCCTCCTCATTTGTCTCTGGCGTGTCCCCTACCTTATCTTCTCCCCTATTTATTTATTTATTAATTGATAAATTTATTTATTTATTTATTTAGGTTTTTCAGGACAGGATTCCTTTGTATTGCTTTAGAGCCTGTCCTGGAACTCGCTCTGTAGACCAGGCTGAACCGGAACTCACAGAGATCTGCCTGCCTCTGCTTCCCGAGTGCTGGATTAAAGTCATGCACCACCAGTGCCCCAGCTCTCGCCTTCTTATTCTCTCTTCCCTTCCCCCTCCCTCCTGACTCTGCCCTCCTCCCCCTTCTCTGTCCCCTCCCACCCTCCTTCCTCCTCTTCCTCTTCTCTTCCCTGACTGCCTCCCGGAGCACAGTTCCTTGGACACACTGAATGAACCAGATAGTGGGAGGAGCTCTCCCTCCAAGGTTCCTTCCTGACCTTGGACAGCAGAGAAAAGACACAGGGAGGGGCTGATTCCAGATTGCAAGCCCAAGACTCAAGGCCCATAAATCTGCCACACTTAGGCAGAGCCCTAAAATTAGAGGGCCAGTGTCACCAGATCCAGAAGGAGAGTAGGTCTAGCCAGACCCCCTGGCTCCTGTGAGGTGGCCCCTAGGGCACAAGCTCCTCTTGGACAGGGACCAGGTAAAGGAAGAGCAGCTGGAGCCTTGGCTCTGGCCTCCTGCCTCCTTCCCTGCCAGGGCTTACTCTGCCTTCTTCAATGAGGGCGCATCCTAGAGACAGGAAATGGGCCCCACAGGCTAACCTCTGAGGAAACATCAAAGCAAAGGCAATCTGAGAAACAACAAAAGCGCTCAGCTCAAGCTCTTAGAACTAGGCTTGGCATTGACCCTGCCTAGCCCAGGGAAGAGCACATGATACATTCATCCATCTATACATACATACATACATACATACATACATACATACATACATACATTCATCCATCTATACATACATACATACATACATACATACATACATTCATCCATCTATCCATCCACTCTGTCAGTCCGCAAACATTAGTTGAGCACTTGCAATGTACCAAGCCATAGTTAGGAACTTTGGGTACAGAGCTGCACCCTGACCTATAATGGGACCCCTGTAGTAGAGGCGAGGATGAAGGCAGCTCTCTGGTTCCAGGCTAGCCAAGAGTAGGATAGAAGTCAAAGCTGGCTGGTGAGAACAGAGGGCGATGGCCAAAGAAAGCAAAGGCTGTCCTCTGCACAGGGCAGCTGTCTAGTGCTCTGGATTCTCCCTGGGTAACACTGCCTTGTGTAGACGGCACAGAGCCTTCACTGAGGACTTAGCTGGCCTCTCAGCTACCAGCTGCATGTATCCAGGCTCCTAGGCTTCAGCCCGTAGACAACCTGGGTCCTATGACACTTCTTTAGTGCAGCACTAACCCTGAATAGCTCGAGACCTCAGGAAAGCCCCTGTCCCAGGTGCTGGCTGATGTACAGGAAGGGAGAAAGGACACCTACCACTTGAGAAGTCATGGGGGCTTCAGGAGCTCCATGTCACAGTGGACCAGGGACCAAGGCCAAAGGGAGGCTCCTTTCTATCTCCTTATATCACACTGGGAATTTCTCATCTCCTCGCGTGGCACTCTGACCCCAGCGGGATAAACTGCCTACTGTCCATCCAGCTCTCTGTGAGGTCTCCCCACCTTCCACTCTGCCCGTCTGGGGCCATCGAGGGCTTCTTACTTCTGGGGCTACTGACTGCCATATTGGCTAACGTCCTATTGGCCTGTGTAGATATGTAGTTCCATCCTTGTACAGAACCACTCTTTCTATGTGTAATAAATCCATCATACACAGATCATTGGATTGTCTGGGATGGACTCTTGCCTTGGGCTCTTACCTGCTGTGTGGCCTTGGCTTCTGTGAAGTGGGGTTATTCGCAGCTTCTTCAGAAGCTGTGACAAGGAGCAAATGAGCTGTCTTCTGGGCTGAGAGTAGAGCTGTGCTCAGCACACAGCAAGCAGTTCACAAAAAAGTGTCTATCCCCCACTGCCTCCCTCCCCCCCAACAGCATCCCTAATCCGTTCTGCTGGCCTACATACTTGTCTCCCCAGAGTCCTCCCATCCCCTAACAGCATCACTAACCAGGTTTCGCTGGCTTCCTTGAGCCTGTGTTCATTTCATTTGCTTCATGGGGTCATTCCTTTTCTTAGTCTTCATCCTGATACTTCCCCCAAGCATCTCCCCTTTGGATTCAGCTTTCAGGGCAGGCTTCCCAGAGACTTGGATGTCTAGACAAGATAAGACAGCCATTCACTTGTACTACTAAGGCTTAGCCTGGTGAAGGAGGTGGAGGTCATGTCTTCAGGAGCTGTACCCATTGAAGAGATGAGAAGACTAAAGTTCCGAGAGGTTTGGTAGCTTTGCCAAGGTCACCCAGCATAGGAGCAATGTACCCTAGAAGACTGAGTGTGGGGAAGCCGCAGTCATACTACCCACAATGTTGCCCTGCCCCTACCCATCCACCATCTCAACGGCCACCAGGGGTTCTGCTCAGAATAGGCGTCTGCAGGGTGTACTGTGGGCTTGAACTGAGTCAAATGTAATCAGGCAGATGCTGGAAAAAAAAGATAGGAAGGAAGGCTTCTTAGCTATGCCAGGTTTTGAACCCACAGAAGGAGGAGTTAGGAGAGACAGAGCCAAGGTGTGGGAAGAATTCAAAGCTTCTTGCCCAAGGAAGAACAATATGCCCCTGTACTGAGCACAGCACCCCTGTGCCCACCTCCAGCCATGCATTTTTCTCAGCAAGAGACCTGGCACAGCCTGGGACCAGACATCTGAGACAAGTCTAAACCCACATCACCCGATTCTGGAAATCATCACCCTCACCTACCGTGTGGGCTCCAAGAAAGTGACAGGAGACACCCAGGCCACAAATACTGTGGCAGAATCTCTGAGAAATGGAGACAGCATCTGAGGTGTGCAGGCTGGGGCTCCCTGGGAGCCTGACCCTCCAGGAAGACCTGGCTAGATCTCTCACACACACACACACACACACACACACACACACACACACACACACACACACTCACACACTCACTCACACACTCACTCACTCACACACACACACACACACACACACTCACTCACACACTCACACACTCACACACACACACACACACACACACACACACACACACACCTTCCCCTGCCCTTGCCCCAAATTTCTCTGGGTACCCAGAGCTGTCCTTGAAGTTCCAGGAAGCTATGTGGGCACAAGCTCCCCATCTGAGTTGTGGGTTGTTAATGAGAAGTTCCAAGCCATCATGGAGAGACCGAGTGCTCAGCCTTCAGTCCCAGCCCAAAGAGTAGACTAAATGTAATGTTTGGGGGCTTCAGATTGTGGGGATACCCAGAGACAAACATGTGGCCAACTGTCAGGAAACGTAACCCTAACAAGCAAGAGAAAGACAGCTGCTGGGAGGAACCCAAAAGCACGTTCATGCATGCGTGCATGCGTGTACACACATACTCATAGAACATGCATTTGCACGCTAGTTGTAGAGTAAGAGAAGCATGGTTTTGGGAGGAGCTGGAGGCAAGGGTCAGGATTTTAGAGTGCTTTGCCCTAACCCAGCCTTACACCATTTTTTCCTACTTCTGCCTTTGCTCATGCTGTGCTCCCCGCTTAGGCAAAGACCCTTAGTTAGATAATCAATCTCCTATTTACATTTCAAAACCCACTTCACCATGATCTCTTCCATGCTGCTATCTTAGCTTTTTTCATTCAAACGGGTCACTAATCCACCATTCTTACCAGAAAATGCCCCCATCCTGTGTGTGTGTGTGTGGGGGGGGGGGTGGAGATAGCTCGGTCGTTAAAAACACTAGCTGGCCTTCCAGAAGTCCTGAGTTCAATTCTCAGCAACCACATGATGTCTCAGAGCCATCTGTAGTGAGATCTAGTGCCCTCTTCTGGCCTGCAGGGAAACATGAAGACAGAACACGGTATACATAATAAATAAATAAATCTTTAAAAATAGAAGGAAGGAAGGAAGGAAGGAAGGAAGGAAGGAAGGAAGGAAAGAAGGAAGGAAATGCCCCCATCCTGGGAAAACATACACACATCTGCTTTATCTACTGTTCTATTGTGCCTGGCAATCACTGTGAAGGCTTTCCTGGAAGATGGGTCCTAGATGGTTTTGTCTTCTAGGTAGGATTTCCCCTGTCACATTTACTCCCTGATGGGAATCTGAGCTGGCTCTATAGTCCTATTCCTTCTTGCCTGTTCATCCTTTCATGATCAGCCAGCTCCTCCTCTTGCAGGAAGCCCTCCAGCACTTCATTAGTTCTCTCTCCCTTGTATTAACCTGGGATAGAAAAGCTAAACGGCAGTCTGTCCTTCCCACATGTTCTGTCTATAAGCTTAGGATATGTCCACTTTGGCTGGGACACCTAAGGACCTAATAGTCATCACAGGACTCAATAGTCAGAAGGCCATCTGGAAGTATTTTCTGGGGTTGTGGTGACAGAGAACAGGGCACTGGCCTTCATGCATTTCTTCCAGTGGGAGAGGAACTTGTTTTGGGACTAAGGGAAGCTGCAGGCTCCTGTCTAGAGTTATTCCATCCTAGACAACGGCCTTTGTGGAGCTACAGGTGAGACAGAAGCTTGCTTTCCAAGCGCACTTGAGCATCTTCCCATTCAGCTGTCCCTCTACTGGGTGGGAG
This sequence comes from Cricetiscus sungorus, assembly GCA_030556225.1. Lineage (NCBI taxonomy): Eukaryota > Metazoa > Chordata > Mammalia > Rodentia > Cricetidae > Cricetiscus > Cricetiscus sungorus. Next base: position 43,896,487 of record JANBXA010000731.1, on the reverse strand, counting down.
CAGACATGTGCTATCAATGGCCAGCCAGGCCAGGTCAATAACCCTCACTCTACTCTCCTAGGAAGCAAGACCAGGCCAGGTGCCCCATGACCAGCCCCTGTGGGCACTGTTGGAACAGCACTGCCTCAGCACCTGGAAACCCATCAATCTTTCAGGTAGGCATGCTTCTCGGCCACCTCCCATCCTGCAGTAGTCCTTAGCAAAGAAGCTCAGATAGCACACAGAGCCTGGCCCCAAGGTCTGGCTTGGCATCTTCATCATGGGCTTTGCACAGTATCCCTCCCCATTGGAGCCCCGGGCTCATTATCAGTGATGAGATTTTGTCTAGAAGGCCTCTTCTTGCTCACTGTCCCTGCAGGGACTAGACTGAATAAACTGGGGTATTTGGGAGACCAAGGAGAGGATGACCCTTCTGCTTTCCAAGTAAGTCTGTCAAAAGGCAGGACTCTCCAAAGGGGTAAAAACATCTCTGGTGGCCTTGGCTACAGGCTTCACCCCAGTATGGCCCTGTGAAATAAAAGCCAGACTCTGGGGTCTGAGCCTCTGAGGCTTCCTGAAGCTGATTCACACTGTCAGGGAAGGTGAGGCAGGATGCTGAGTGGAGGGCTCTAGGGAGATATGCTAGGGCCCCACCCCTCTCCTGAACTTCCAAGGGCTTGTTCACAGGCACAGCAGGGAAAGAGAGACTGGAAAAATGGGTGGTGGTGGTGCAGCCTGTAATCCCAGCACTCGGGAGGCAGAGGCAGGCAGATCTCTGTGAGTTCGAGGCCAGCGTTGTCGACAGAGTAAGTTCTGGGACAGCGAGGGCTGGGTAGGGTGAGGGTACTCTGTGGTTCAGAGCCTGTGTCAGGGTTCAAGGGGACAGGTGTGCTAGCCAACCTGGACATCCAAACACAACCTGAGGCAGTCATCAAAGAGTTAATCCTACCACCTTCCTCTCTACTGTGGGGCTTTTCAGAACTCTGCTCTCAGAGTCACAGAGCACTCTGGTCCCAGCTCCTCCATCTAGCAGCTGTGGGGCTTTGGGTAAGTCACCTGTCTATATGAGTTTCCTGGATTGCTGTGATGCAGCGTATCCTGGGCGGCTTGATGGGTTCAAACTCATTTTCTCCCTATTCTGGAGTCTCAAAGGGTGTGTTGGCTTGGGTTGGTTATTCCGAGGCCTCTCTGGCTGACTTGCAGACCTTTCCTGTCCTCACAAGGTCTTCCCTTTGAGCTCTGACCCACCTCCTTTTCTTAGAAGGCCACTCCTCATAGCATTCATATTATTTGAGTCGCCTCTTTAAAGGCCCACAACCTGAAGTCCAGGGACTTCAGACTTCAGCATGTGAGTGGAAGGTGCACCATCAGCCTATGCCTCTGCTTCCTCGCCTATCAGAAACGCGGCTTCTGTCTAAGCAGGAGCCAATGGGGACAGACTGTGGGCCATGTCTAGCAGACATAGACAGGACCAGAGGTCCCTTACTTCAGGAGTGCCAGCCCTTCTTACACTTTGTCACCCGAGGCAACACCGCTGTTCAAAGACACCCTGGCATCTCCCTGCCGTCCTTGCCCACCTCTCTGTTTGAAAAGATGGCACAGATGCCCCACCTGCAACCTGAGCTCAGGGAGAAGGTCCTCTTCTGTGATGACAGCCCTCCCTGCCTAGTTTTTAAGGTCTCCTGTCTGCTGACAAAGGCACCCACACTGTTCATACAGAATTTGGTGGATAATCTTTTTGAATTGCATGATAAGAACTCATTATCTCACAGCCCAACAATTTTGATGGTGTTTTGTGTCCTTTGGGAGTTCATTGTCCACAAGCCTTAAGCATCGGCCCACCCACTTCACGGGCGTGAGCTATAGGTCCACTCTGAGCACTCTGAGACAGTTTTTCTCCCCTCCTCAGATGGTTCTGCATAATCCAGGAGAAAGAGAGACATGTTTTCACTTCTCACTTACTCTGTCTGGTGCCCAGGACATTAAGACCTTCAAGTCTTCCAGATAATTTTAATGAATTTATTCCTAGATAACCCCATCTTGTCGCTGGTGGCAAATCTGTCAGTGTGAAATAGAATGCTGTTCCTGGTTCCTAGCCCCAGCTGAGTATTGCCTATCTACCCCATTCGTTTTCTCCTCCTCTGTTACACCCTCCCTGGTGACCTCCTGGCCCCTTCAATCCATTTTCTCCCCTAGGGTGCAATCTGCTCCTGGACTGACTAATCGCCCCTACCCTAATGTCCTCCTTCAGGAGAAGAAATGCCTGGTAAAGAGCCACCGAACTTTGGCCTGCTATGGGTGTGGGTTGTTGTCAAGGGTTTCCTGCAGCCCTCAGAACTATGACCCTCGATCTTCAGAAGAGATAGTCAGCCACCCCAGGTCCCCAGATCCTAGGTAGCCCGCCCCACTGGTATTCTGGCCACTTGGCAACTGGTCTTGTTGAAAGCACTAAGGGGGGGGGGGGGGGGCTGGGCAGGACAGGGCAGGAGACAGAGCCCCGCCCCGACACTGCCATTGGTTCTGGACTAGTGGGCGCCCCCCCCCCCAAGCTCCTTGAGTCTGCACATCATCCTGGCAAAGGTCCGGGCTCCTCCGCTAGGCTATGCTTGATCGGTTGGGGCGCCCCAGAGCTGCCTGGCTGGTCCGGACTGGGCGGGCAGGCAGGAACCTGGACGCCTTGCTCTCTGGCTGCTTCCCATTGCTCCCGCTCCCTCTGCGCGCGGTTCCTGGGCGCAATGGACGCGGCGCTGTTCCACAGCCTGCTGGAGGCCAACTGCAGCCTGGCGCTGGCCGAAGAGCTGCTCCTGGACGGCTGGGGGGCGCCCCCGGACCCCGAGGGTAGGCAGGAGGCAAGCAGGCTAGCCATGTGTGGGTTCGCTCTCCAGCGCTCTCCTAGAGCGGGTCTGAGCGGCACCCTGCTCCACTCCTGGGCTATCCCTCTGATCCCTGCTGCGCTCCCTCCTGTCACCAGGTACCTACTCCTACTGCAACACGACCTTGGACCAGATCGGGACCTGCTGGCCCCAGAGTATGCCCGGAGCCCTGGTGGAGAGACCTTGCCCTGAGTACTTCAATGGCATCAAGTACAACACGACCCATGAGTACCCCTCGCTTGCGGCTTCCCAGAACGGTGGTTCAGAGAGGGGTGGACTCTGCACCTGAATGGGACACCTACCGAGGGCTTCATACCTTTATAGCAATTACCCTGGGGGCTAGCCTTCAGTCCCTAAGCCTGTGGCGCTTCTAATCCCTGTTAGGCACTGGTTTACCCAGTTTTTATGCTACACGTTTGGAAAGAGGCAGCAAGAAGAATAGGAAATACTTCTCCTTGGGGGCAAGCGTTCAGTTCCCTGCACTATTTGCTCCAGTGCCTGAAGTTCGCCCATTAGGGCTTCCTCTGAACAGAGAGCATCATATGAACAGACACAATGCTCTCCCATCTCTAAGGCGACACAGCATATAGATAGATGTTAAGGCCCCAATCCTGTACTCAGGCTGTGACTAAGGTAATCAGACTCTAGCACTGGAGAGGAGAAACAGAAGGGGGTAGGGAAACGAGGTGAGTACCTATGTTAGGAACAGATAGAGCCTGGACTCTGGGAGGTCAAAGGGGATGGGTGTCATCTTTTCCCTAACCTCTGGGACTTGCTCATTGGGCTTTTGAGTATGGAGTCCTGGGCATAATCACCTCTGTGCAACCTCAGTGATTTTGAATCAGGACCACACCCCCACCTCCCAGGAAGAACAGCTTGCAGCTTCCTTCCTGCTGGCAAGCTCCATGAAAGCTACACATACATGGAGAGGACCCCAGGGAGGGGCGAGGGGCATTCAATCTGGGAGCTGTGGCTGTGTGTACACACATGACAACACAAATGCAAGGTGTGATCGGAGCCTGTGCTGACCCAGCCTGACACCCTCCTGTTCAGCCCTCCCTGCCACCAGGGCACTGCTGAGACTGTGGCAAGCTGTCCACGCCCTTTACATCCTGGCAGTGCCGTGTCTGCTTGTGACCCATCTCCTTCATCACCACGTGCACATGCATGTCCCAGCTCTCTGAGGGCAAGGAGGCCTTCACCTTACAGGCACTGAAGACCAGGGAGCAGCCCCTGCACTGGGGCCAGGCTCCTGGGAGCGAGAGGAGCCTGCTCTGAAAAGCCTAGGACTTCTTCCTAATAAAAGAAAAGTCCACTCAGGTGGAGGCACCACTGAGGAAGGTTTGCCCACACCTGAGAAATGCCTCCTGAGCTGATTAAGACAGATCTCATCAGTACATAGTGAGACCCTGGCCCAGGAGGTGTTTGAGATAAGGAGTATCTTCAAGCTCCCTCCCAGGAGTAACTAACAAAATTGTGTTTTTAGGATGTCACTTCCATGGAGTTGGGCAATGGAGATCAGGTACCTAATTCAGAAGGGCTGAGGCTAAGGGCCATTCAGGGCCAAGTGGAGTGACTAAGGCTGAGGAAGGTATGCCTCCACTCTTACCCTGGCACTGTCCCCTCCACCCATCTGCCCAGGGCAGTGCCTGACTCTGCTCCAGTGCAGAGCCCAGCACAGCGTTACATAACCAATTTGTTGAACACCTACTATGCTTAGCTACCTTGACTTACTGCATTGAGGCTGCCTTGGCAATTGTAGACAGCTGAATACAGAGTGATGACTGCCCTGCTTCAAGGAAAACAAGGGGATTATGGGAAGAAGGAGGGGTAGGGACATCATATATCGGACCCCTCCTATCAAATCAAATGAGAAGCTAAAAAGAAAAATAAAAGGTCAGGTACCAATGAGGCTGGTAAATGTGGAGGCAATTAGGCCTTGGTGTCTGATGAACAATTTTCTTCATTGGACCAAAGTGCTGCCTGCACCTTAGCTCCTGGGAACACTGAGCTGGCGGTGGGGTGTTGGCTTAGAGACAAACCTGGAGCTGGGAGAGTGCAGTCAACCTGGTGGGAAGAGGCATGTGACAGCTGTGGAAATACCTGATTGATGCTCCCTCTACCTCCGGCCAGCCTACCACCACAGATAGCTTCCTTCCCTTTTCAATGGGTCCTTCTTTAGAAAGCCATTCAGTGAAAAGCCTGAGGGAAGAGAGCCCTAATCTGAGGGAAGGAGCCTGGGAGACAGAGAAGTCTGTCTTTCTGAAATCCCTCGCCCATGGATTGAGCAGCCCCGCAACACATTGTTGAATCTGTGCTTCATATCAGGCTGTGTTGACCTCCTCCCTCACTCCAGAAGTCCCCTAGGAGCTGAGAAAGCAACTCCCTGAAGACATGTAAGACCTCACCCACTTTCCAAGGGCTCCTGCTCTAGAAAGAAAGGCATCAGAGAGTGACAGAGGATGTAGCATTGGTCCCTGGGTGAAACAGCACAGCCCCAGCTGCCTGAGCCCATGGGAGATGGAGAGTAAGTTGAGAAGTCTTCCTGAGGAAGTGTTTCACTGGAGCTGAAAGAACTGAGCTAGTGTTGTGTCATGCAGAGAGAGGCTATGAGAGCAGGAAAGAGGAGGACCCTGGAGGCTCTGAAGGCCTTCATTCTGCAACACCCAAAGATGCTGGCTGATTGTCCAGAGCCCCACGGTGAGGGACCAAGAGTTCTGGAGGGATGCTGCTTGGTTTTCAGGATGTGACATCCGAATCTTAGCCCAAGGCCTGTTCTGCTGTCCTGCCCCTGTCTTCAGCACCATTTCCTGTCTTTTCTCTGATGGCCACCAGCAACCACAGAAGTCTGGAGCCCTGGAGTCCTCCCTAAGGGAGTTCACCTACCCTCCAGCAACCCAAAGGGCCTGTTGTTAGCTGTGCTCAAGCTCAGTCACTTAGGCCCTGCTGACCGCCTCCAACCATGCTCCACAGTCAGAAAAACAGTGGCTCTGCAGTACCTGAGGAGGCAGGGGGATGCAAGGAGCCTGGCGAGATGTGGGAGGCAGCCTCAGTGTAGGGCTAGGGTTCCCTGGTGACTGGCCACCTCCTGATTTGTGCCTTAGTTCTCTTTCTTTTTTTTCACTTAATGAATTTTGCAATTTCATTATTGTGCATTTGTGTATGTATAGGAGATGGGGGCACATGCCACAGCCTTTGTGTGGATGTTGGGGACAACTTGACTGAGCCAGTTCTTTGAGTGGATTCCAGAGATCGGATCAGTTTGACAAGCCGTCTAGGCAACTGTCTTTTCCCTCTGCGCTGCCTTCCTGCCCTAGTATGTTTTCATCAGCATATACTACTAATGATTTGTTTTGTTTCGTGGAAAATACAAATAATTAGGTTTTGCTGTTTTTCTTTCTCCTCTTCCCTGTCTATTCTCCTGCCCCCAGTAACTCCCTTACGATTTCATGCCACATCCATCCTTCCTTTGCCACCAGGCTCAACATTTCTTCTTCCCCTCTCCTCATCTCCCATGTCGTTTCATAGTCTATACCCATCACACTTCCTCCTTTTTACACAAACACACACACACACACACACACACACACACACACACACACACACACTCACACTAAAATCAGGACCAAATATGACATTGTTGTCTTTCTGAGTCTGGGTTGCCTCATTTAATATAATACTTTCCAGATCCATCCATTTTTCATAATTTCATCTTTTCTTTAAAGATGAGTGAAATTCTGCTGAATTTGACCACATTTTCATTATCTATTCACCTGTTGATGGACATCGAAGCTGGTTTCATTTCCTTGCCATTGTTGATACTAAATTATCTTAGTTTTCTTATCTGATGAAGAGAAATACTGACTTCATGGGTACATGTCAAAGTGGAGAGGGGTCAGTGCTTGGGGATCCCTGTGGACTCTTGGGAACAGTCAGTGAGGAGCAGAGCAGGGGTGAGCAGGCAGCTGTCTGGGCCTCCAAGGAGGAGATTTTTGGACGTGATGAGGCATCTCACATCACAGAGGTTGTCACATGGGATAGTGTGGCCTCTGCATAATGTCTTGGAAGGAGCAGTCTGTCCATTCCACCTGACAATATCTGGTCCAAAGGCTGTGATAAAAGGAGGCTGCCTTTCCCTCTTCAAAAAGCAGCTCTGCTTAGGGGGTGGGTAGGAGCAGCCATTACTTTGCAAGAGCATTGGATTGAGAGCCAGGCCTAATTTTTCTCATAATGGCTACTTGTGTTCCTCTGGCAAACCCATCTCCTCTTTGGGCCTCCGTTTCTCTACTTGGGAGGGTCCTTTTTCCCTTAAAGTACCTGGTTCCAAAACAGCCTGTACCTGAAGGTCCCCTGCTCACCTCGTGATTTGGTCCCTTCACAGGCTAGAGTCATGGCAGAACAACATCATGAAGACAGGCCCCTTGAGCATTGCTGGGGATGGTTTGAATGAGGAGCACTGAGGAACAGAGGCACGGGGTGGGGCTCTCCCAAGATTCCTCTCCTGAGGAAGAAGTGATGTCCACAGTGAAGTGGATCCCATTCACCCTCGCCCTCCTTTGTGGACCTAGTGTGACCCCCTTGAAATTGTTCAGTGTCTCCATGATTCAGTTTTTCCACTATCCCTGTAAATACAGGTTGTTGTTCCTACTCTGCCAATTCAGGGATGGCAGGGCATAATGAGTGAAACTAGGAAGTTTGAGACCAGTATAGACAGTGAGAGCAGTGTCCACACAGCACAATAGGAATGGGGTGGCCATTCTCTGTCATAGGCAGATGACTCCAGAGAGGTCTTTTCTCACCCAGTTCCAATTTGGGCAATGGCAGATTCCCAGCCTTGGGAATTCATCCCAGTAAGCTTTTTAGGTTAGGTCATCCTGGGCCTGAACAAGTGTGAATGTCACTATCTGCCTGATTTCTGGTCACCTGCTTCCCAAGGGCTTAGATAAGACCAGGGTGGTGTGCAAGGTGATGCTAGATCCAGCCCATCCTAACTTTCCTATAGGGAAACTCTCTTGGAGAGGTCCACCTCCTTTAGGAGGCTCAGGGAACTCTCCATTGACATCATGACTGCATCTCAACCATCCAGCTCTGGCTCTGCCTTCCCAGTGGTCTCTTCAGCAGTTAGTCATGCCGTGTATCATTGCTGCCCAGACCAGGCAGTGAAGACCAGGGTGGGGGGAGTTGGATAGATTTTCTTCTCACCAAACAAGGAGTCAGTCGAGGCTCAATAGTTCAATAAAGAAATGGCTTAACCTGGGGCAGCTGGACAGTTTGAAGTACTTTTCGGGCATCCACACCTTTCAAGATGCTGAATCTCTCTCTCTCTCTCTCCCTCTCTCTCTCTCTCTCTCTCTCTCTCTCTCTCTCTCTCTCTCTCTCTCTCTCTGTCTCTCTCTATGTCTGTCTCTCTGTCTCTGTCTCTCTCTCTCTCTGTCTCTCTGTATCTCTCTCTGCAATGGCAATCTTGAGCTTTCAGGGCTCTAAGACCTTGAATGCACATACAGTGAAGATGGCATTCATGAGCCTTACCAGGGTACCTGCTCTTTCAGATGCAAAGGCACACTAGAAAATGTGCTGTGATTTAAGAATACAAGGCAGACTTACATATACAGGTAAGAGCAGGCATATCAAAAGTGGCAATTGCATGTCTTTGTTTTGTTTCCCGTTGCCATAACAAAATTCTGTGAGCCACATGGCCCCAGTTGCATCTCACAAAAGTCACAACAGCAGGACCTGGAGGGAGTTGGTCTTATCACATCTATAAACAAAAGTAGATATAATTAATATACTCATATTCAGTCAATCTCTGTCAGAACACTGTCAAAAGAATGGTCCATGGGGAACAATGCTGGGGACACTATAGGAGAGCGTACAGGAAAAAGGCAGAGGGGGTCTTTTACCTCAGGTGGCTTTTGTTCCCTGGATTGTTCTCAGACTTGATTCCATGCTTCCTGTGAAAAGCATTTTTCCTTTAATTTATAAGTTATGTTTATTTTTGCTGTTGGATGTCAGAACATATGCTATAGAACCCTGTGTGCCTGAATCTGGACATGGCCTTCTGCCTTGCTTTGAGCTTTCCCAGATAGAATCTATACTACGTGCCAGGCAATTGGATTTCAAGTGTTCTGTCCTGAGAAGACTCCAGGAAAAGGCTGCTCTGTTAATATTTAGTGTCTGCTTACTGATGTGTATTTACATGTTTTATGGATTCAAACAACCTTCCTTAGATCATTGCTTTCTTTGTTATCTCTGTGTACAACAGTCCACTATAACTGAAGTGAGGTCATCTACAGGGTTAGACTGTGGTCGTCCCCGTTCTTTCAAGTCCTCCAATCCCAGGTCCAGCAGACAAAATCTGCACAGGTCAGCTAAAAGGTTGACAAACCACACACTTTTATTTATTTATATTCCCTGTGTGTGTGTGTGTCTGTGTGTGTGTGTGTGTGTGTGTGTGTGTGTGTGTGTGTGTGTAATTTTGCTTGCATTCATGTATGTGTACCATATACATTTGCAGTGTCCAGAGACACAGAAGAGGACCTTGGATCTCCTATAACTGGACTTACTGATGATTGGGGGCCACCATGTCGGTGCTGGGCACTGTCCCTGGATTCTTTGCAAGAACGACAAGTACTCTTTACCACAGAGCAATCTCTCTAGCCCCATGTCTTCATTCATACATAGTTCAGGCTCTCCTACCTAAGGAATGGTAACACCCACAGTAGCCCGATCTTTCCCCTCTCACCATACTCAAAATTATCCCCCACAGTCAACCTAATCTAAATAATCACAGAGACTGTATTTCTAGGAAACTCTAGACTATGTCAAATTGACAATTAAAACCGATCATCACAATGTTGTGTAAAAAAAGATATATATATACATATGTATATGTATATATATATATATCAAAAGATAGTGGGTATGGTGGCACATGCCATCGAACCCAGCACTCAGGAGGCAGAGGCAGGTGGATCTCTGTGAGATCCAGGCCAGTCAGGGCTCATAGTGACACTCTGTCTCAAAAAACAAAACAAAGGAAGTAAAGATAGTCTTCTGTGGAGGTCAAGAAGGAAGTCAAGTCCAGGTGAGATGGCTAATCTTACTTCTCAACTTGACTGGGTCTGGGATACATTGAAAAGACAAGCCACTGAGCACTCCTGTGAGAGATTTTTCTGGGTGCTATTTGAAATGGGAGGAGTCACCTTTAATAGGGGAAGCACCTTAAGTGGCAGCCCAGATCCAAAGGAGATGGAAGAGGAAACTTTGTTTTTTTGCCAGCATGCTTCTTTTGTGGCTGGCACGTCCCTCTGCCCTATGACTGCTACTACTGATTCCTTTGCTGATAGTAGAATCAGTTTCTTTCAGTTTCCAAAGTAGACCAGAGGCCAGCAGCTCTTCAGGAATCGCCCAAGCCTTCAGCACTACATTGAGACAACTGCTACATCCAGGCCCACAAGACGGAGAACTTACTGCATTCTTGGTCTCCCCATCATGAGATAGCCATTTTTGGACTACCTAGACTATACTACATAAGATCACCTAATAAATCACCTTGTATTACATATTCATTCTATTGGCTCTGTCTTGGAGAACTTTGACTGACAACATAGCAAAGAAAAACAGCATGAGTTTATTCTTATTTATGCATGCTTTATTCATTGATAAATACATATTGAGCCATGTCATATGCATAGTATACAGGTGGCAATAATTTAATACTGTAAACTATGTCTTCATAAAGAAAAGAGAAATGAGGAAAATGGCAGAGACAGACAAAAGGAAAAGAAAATGAGCATAGCAGATACTTTTATGTCATAGATTTAATGGAGAAAAACAGAAATATGAGGGCTTTGGGCAGGCTTTTAAAAACTTTTTAAATCTCATAACAGAAACAGAGGATAGTCACATTAGAGAATTAACAGCCCAACTGAAAGCCTTAGAACAAAAAGAAACAAACATCCCAGAGGAGTAGATGCCAGAAAATAATCAATTTGAGGGCTAAAATCAATTAAATAGAAACCAGGAAAACAATACAAAAATATCAATGCAACAAAGAGTTGTTTTTTCAAGGAAATCAACAAGATAGACAAACCCTTATATAAACTAACAGAAAAGCAGAAAGAGAACATGGAAATTAACAAAATTAGAAATGAAAAGGGGGGGCATAATAACAGACACAGAGTAAATCCAGACAATTTCAGATCCTACTTTGAAATCCTGCATTCCACAAAATTTGAAAATTCAAAGGAAATGAACAAATTTCTGGATAACTACACTTACCAAAATTAAAGAACAGACAAACAACTTAAGTAGACCCATAACCCCCAATAAAATAGAAGCGGTCATCGAAAGCCTTCCAACCAAAAAAGGCCCAGGGCCAGATGGCTTCAGTGCAGAATTCTACCAGAAATTCAAGGAAAGGTAATTCCAATACTCCTCAAATTGTCCCACACAATAGAAACAGAAGGCACATTACCAAACACCTTCTACAAGGCCACAATCACCTTGGTACGCAAGCCTCACAAAGATACAACTAAGAAAGAAAACTACAGGCCAATAACTCTGATGAACAGCCATGCAAAAACACCCAATAAAATACTGGCAAACCGAATCCAAGAGAAATCATCCACCATGACCAAGTATGCTTCATCCCTGGGTTGCAGGGATGGTTTAACATACAAAAATCTATAATGTGATCCATCATATAAACAAACTGAAAAAGAAAAATGATATGATCATCTCCCAAGATGCTGAAAAGCCTTCAACAAAATTCAACACCCTTTCATGATAAACATCTTAGAGAGATCAAGGATAACAGGAACCTTCCTAAACATAATAAGAGCACTATACAGTAAACCAACAGCCAACATCAAACTGAATGGAGAGAAGCTTAAGGAGATTCCTCTAAAATCAGGAATAAGACAAGGCTGTCCTCTCTTACCATTCTCTTCAATATAGTACTTAAAGTTCTAGCTAAAGCAATAAGACAACAAAAGGAGATCAAGGGGATCCAAATTGGAAAGGAAGAAGTCAAACTGTCTCTATTTGTAGGTGATATGATAGTATACATAAGAGACCCAATAAACTCTACCAGGGACCTCCTACAGCTGATAAACACCTTCAGCAAACTAGCAGGATACAAGATAAGCTCAAAAAAAAAAAAAAAAAAAAAGCCAGTAGCCCTAGTTTATTCAGACAACAAAGAGGCTAAGAAAGAAATCAGAGAAAGATCACTCTTTACAATAGCCACAAATAACAAAAAGTATTTTGGGGTAACGCTTACTAAATGTGAAAGACCTATACAGTAAGAACTGTGTGGCTTTAAAGAAAGAAATTAAAGAAGATACCAGAAAATGGAAAGATCTCCCATGCTCTTGGATTGGAAGGATAAATATTGCCAAAAGCAATCTACAGATTCAATGCAATCCCCATTAAAATCCCAGCACAATTCTTTACTGACCTTGAAACGATAATAATCAACATTGTATGGAAAAACAAAAGACACAGGATAGCCAAAACAACCCTGTACAATAAAAGAACTTCAGGAGGCATCACCATTCCTGACTTTAAGCTCTACTACAGAGCTATAGTTCTGAAAACAGCCTGGTATTGGCACAAAAATAGACAGATAGACCAATGGAATCTAATTGAAATTCCTGATATTAAGCCACACACCTATGGACACCTGATTTTCGACAAAACAGCTAAAAGAATACAATGGGGGGAGGAAAGCATCTTCAACAAATGGTGCTGGCACAATTGGATGATGGAGTGTAGAAGACTGCAGATAGACCCATGTCTATTGCCACACACAAAACTCAAGTCCAAATGGATCAAGGACCTCAACATAAACCCAGCCACACTGAATCTCTTAGAAGAGAAAGTAGGAGGTACCCTTGAACAAATCGGTAGAGGAGACCACCTCCTGAACATAACTCCAGTAGCACAGACACTGAAATCAACAATTAAGAAGTGGGACCTCCTCAAACTTAGAAGCATCTGTAAGGCAAAGGACACATTAGACAATACCAAATGGCAGCTCACAGACTGGGAAAATTTTTTTTACCAATCCTACATCTGACAAAGGGCTGATCTCCAAAATATACAAAGAACTCAAGAACCTAGACAACAAAACACCAACTAACCCTATTAAAAAATGGGGTACAGAATTGAAGAAAGAATTCTCAATAGAGGAAATCAAAGAGGCTGAAAGACACTTAAGAAAGTGTTCAACATCCTTAGCCATCAGGGAAATGCAAATCAAAGCAACTTTGAGATACCATCTTACTCCCTCACCTTCTTGCCGGGCCCTTCTCCCGTTTCAAGACCACATCATGTGGGAGAAGCTTACACATTATCAAGTTCAGATTTATTCTTTGTTTTCCAACCAAAATGGGTGGTATCTTCAGCAATAGCATCTTACCATCTAGTTGCGGTGAGTAACCAAGAGCAAAGACAAATGCCTGTGTTATTGTGTGGGTAGAGGGACTTCCTAACCAGTGGCTATTAGGGGAGTACCACATCTGTGACAATTGATTACCTGCAATTTCTGAAATCAGCATTATTCATTCATGGAGAGTACTTCTGTTCCAATTTATTAAAAAGTGTTTTCTTAGTTAACATAAAGATTATTAGATTTCCCTATGACTTCTTCATGCATCTTTAGTTTTGGTCACACAACCCTCTCCTACCCTTCCTCACTTCTGCTCCTGACCCCTTAATCCACTTAAACCTTACCACTCCCAATATTCTCCCTTCCTACTATCATTTCATTTTTGTTTTATTGTCATCCTCCCCAAATTCAGTCCTCCTCCCCAAACTACATGCCTTCCTTTCCAGTTTCCTGGTCTCCATGGACACTTCAAGCTAAATGCACAAATGTAAAAAGGCAAAGCTTTGATCCACGATTTAGAGAGAACATACAGTGCCTGTTTCCTTAGCCTGGGTTAACTCATTCACTAATATTTTCCATCTCCACTAATTTTCCTGCAAATTCCATGATTTTCTTTTTCTTTACATCTGAATAAAATTCCATTTTGAATATGTGCCACATGTCCATTGTGCGCTCATCAGTTGATAGACATCTAGGTTGGTCCCATTTCCTCAATGTCATACAATGAACATGGATATGAGAGTGTCCCTGTGGCATGATATGGAGTGGTTTGGGCAAATACAGAGTGGTATATTGTGTACTAGATCTGATCTTTAGGTTTCTGAGGACACTCTATAGTTATTTCCAAAGAGGCTGCACCTCTTTGTACCAACAGCGCCTGAGGGTTCCCTTTCCTCCCATCTCCCCAGCATTCATTGTCATTTGTTTTCTGATGATAAAGACTGGATGATGGTGAGTCTGAGTCAAAGCAGTGCTAATCTGCATTCCCCTGACGGCTATAGATGTCGAACATTCTTTTTCCTTGATGTTTGTTTGCTATTTGTATTTCTCCTCTTGGGAACTCTGTTCAGTTCTGCAACTCATTTTTTCCAGTGAGGTATTCGTTTTCTCGGTGTTTAGTCTTTGTGATTCTTCTATGCCATTTGTATAACTGATGACATGTTCTCCAATTCTGTGGCTGCCTCTTCCATTCATTGTTTCCTTTGCTGTAAAGAATCTTTATAGTTTCCTAGGTTGATGACTTCTGTTGTTATTCCCCAAGTGACTGGACTTCTGTTCAGAAAGTCCCTCTTCGTGCCTGTATCTTAAAGTGTACTTCCTACTTTTATCTCTGGCAGCTCCAGAGTTTCAAGGCTTTCATCAGGAACATTCTCACTGGAGTTCATTTATTGGTTGATAAATTGTAGAGCCCTGCATGGACCCCCAAGGCACCTTGAGCAAGCCTGAAGCTGTTGGCCAGAACTCCTTGCCCCAGAGCTGTTATTGGTACTCTACCTGTTCGATACTACACACCTTGTGGAGAGGAGCTAAGCCTGAAAATCCTGTTATTTTCCACTGTGCTGTAAGTCAGTATTTAAGCCTGACAAACAGCCTTTGAAATTTAGCAGTCAGCATTCCCACATGCCATTGAATGAATGACCCGCTATCTTGTCTCTTTATTTCAATTTCTAAGCCTTTGCCTGATTTGTGGAAGAGATCATAGTGTGGGCGCTACAAGTGGAGGTCCCACTAAGACCAATAAGGTAGAAAGGATCACCTAAGAGATTGCCCTAGGAAGCCAGCCTGCAAAGTAAGTGAATGAGGGTGTATTAAAGGATGGGTGCCAGTAATTCTAAGGAAATTCTCAGTGGGCAATTAGTGGCACTATTGAAAAGACAGGGCACCGGGTTTAAAAGAAGACATCTAAAATATTCATTGTCATAAAGTAAAAGAAAAAATGACAGAGATGATTAGAACTTTAGAGGCCATACAAGATTTAGAATCTTTGAAATCTACCATAGAACAAGAGGGACCTCAACTAGGAGATGGTAGTCCTACTGTAACTAATGTTGAAAAAGATACTTTGGAAGCAGAATTTGAACAATTAAAACAAAGAATTTCTGAAGCTTATGAGCACAAATGCCATCATGTATGTATGTATGTATGTATGTATGTATCTATGTATGTTGTTCTGTATGTATGGTGTGGCTATACAAACATGTATATGAAGTGGGATTATACATGTGTGAAACCTAACAAAGGTACTATTTCAATTGTTTGGGATATAGTAAAAAAAAAAAAAAGACATCAGGTCAGTGTCTTAATTGGAGGTTTGGCAATCTGTGCCTCCCACAGCTGGCCCCCAGGTCAGGTTGGTGGGAAATGGCCAAAGCCAGCATGGCCTAAGAGCCAAAGGAATATGTATAGATGGTTCAATAGCCTTTAGCTGAGGAGTGTGTACTGCTGTGGATCCAGAATGTAACACTCAGCTTCTTAAATGGTCAGATGATGAAGGACATACAGGTCTTTTTCAACTTTTTGTGTTAAGTCACATCCCTGTTAATCTTTGGGGAAGAGATGTGCTTCAGGCCATGGAGCGGTCCTTACTACCGAGCCTGTTAAAAATATGCTGGCTGACCAATATCCTGGAAGAGGACAGGGTAAGTTCCTCCAAGATGACCCTGAGTCTGTTGCATCCAAAAATGTAATTATCAAAAGAGCTAGAGATCTCTCTGGGTTGGGCAATTATCCTTAGGGGCTATTGCTGTGGAGCCTGTTCCCATTCTTATTATCTGGAAAACTGATAACCCAGTCTGGGTGGAGAAATGGCCCTTATCTATTGAGAAATTACAGGCTGCACATCAACTTGTAAAGGAACAATTAGAGGCAGGACATATGTTCCTTCCACTTCCCCAAGGAATACACAATTTTTTTTTTATAAAGAAAAATCTGGAAAATGGAGACTCCTACAAGATCTCTGAGCTGTTAATGATTGTATGCAAATTATGGGAGCCACACAACCTGGTTTACCTTTCCCTGTAGGTATTCCTCAAGCCTATATTTATTAGTTATAAACCTAAAAGACTGCTTCTACACCATTCCCTTGCATCCTCTCAATAAATGACATTCAGCATCCGGCATTATGACATTGCCATTGAACAAATGACCCGCTATCTTGTCTGTTATTACAATCTCTAGGCCTGGGCCCAATTCATGGAACAAATCACAGCATGGGTGCTACAATAAATAAAGATGATTTGACCAATGGCCAGGCAGAATAGAGCCAGGTGGGAAATCCAAACAACAAAGATACAAGAGAAAGAAGGCAGAATCAGGGAGACACAATGTAGCCTGAGAAAAACTTAAATGCCAGAACATTACTAGACCACATGGTGACACATGATTAGTAAAAATGAGTTATTTAATTGTGAGAGCTAGTTAGACAATAATATTCCTAATCCATTGGTCAAACAATCAGAATTAATATTAAGCCCCAGAGTGTTATTTTTATAAGCATCTGTGGGACCAGGAAAGATACACAGAAGGTTCCAGCTATGAAGCTTTCCCAAAATTCAGGTGGCAATAGCTGTGTGGATTTATAGCTCCATACTCTAGTCTATTCCACTGATCTATGCATCTGGGATTTGGCCAATAAAATAATGATTTTTCTACTATGGTCTAATAGCATGACTTGAAATCAGATGTGGTAATTCCTCCAACTGTATTCTTATTGCTTGGGATTGCTCAGACTAATTGTGGTCTTTGTGCTTCCATGTGAACTTTAAAGAATATTTTTTTTCTCTCTGTGGAGAATGTCTTGGTATTTTTATTATGATTGCATTGAATTTATAGATCACTTTTGGTAGGATGAGCAATTCCACAGTATTTACTCTCCCAAGTCGTGAGCACAACAGGGGCATTTCCAGTTTTACTGTCTTCTTCAACTTCTTCCTTCACAGTTCTAAAGTGTTTTTCTTTTGTTTCTGATTTCTGTGTGTGTACTTTTTTGTTTGTGTGTTTGTTTTGTTGCTTTGTTTTGTTTTGGCAGGGCATTTAATTTTCTTGATTAAGTTTATTCCAAGATGTTTTTGTGACTATTATAAATGAGATTGGTTCCCTGGTTTCTTTCTCAGTCTATTAGCGCCAGACTACAGGTATTCATTGTATCCTGTCACTTAACAAGAAGTGTTCATCAGCCCTAAGAGTTTTCTGTTGGAATCATTAAGATCTCTTAATATATTAAGGATACTTCTATTAGTACCCCTTTTACTTCCTTCTCATGTTCTATTGTTGTGGTAATTTGAATGTAAGTGGCCCCCATAATCTCATAGGGAGTGGCACTATTAGGAAGTGTGGCTTAGTGGGAGTGGGTTTGGCCTTGTTGGAGGAAGCGTGTCACTGTGGGGATGGGCTTTAAGGTTTTCTATGCTCAGGATACCACCCAGGGTCTAAGTCAACTCCTTATTGCCTGAAGGATATAGGACTTTCAGATAAGTCTGCCTGCACACCACCATGATCGCACCGTGATGATAATGGATTGACCTCTGAAATTGTAACTATGCCACCCCAATTAAATGTTTTCTTTACAAGTGTGGTCATGGTGTCTTTTCACAGCAATAGGAACATAATTAAGATAATGGTTTTGATATGGAAGGTTATGATACCTTTACGAGGTAGAAATTTGTAAAAAGAAAAAAAATGGGTCATTTAATGTGAGCCTTAAGATTTTATACCCTGGTCCCACTTTTGGTCCCTCTCTGCTTCCTGACGCCATGTTCCCAGCTGACTCATGCCCCTGCACCGGGCCTACCCTACCATGATGAACCCTATTCCCTCTTAAACCGTGAGCCAGAATGAACCCTTCCTCATTGCACTCACTTCTTGTCATGTGTCTGTCACAAGCAATGAGAAAAGTAACATAATATGATTGAGAGAAGCTAGTCACTCGTTCCTAGAAATTGACTTCAGGGAAGTTACAGAGACAGTGTCAAGCATTGGTCAGCATGAAGGTTGTATTTCTCTCTTTTCTTCACTATAAGATGTCACAGGTTGACCACACAATACTTTTCCTCTCAGCTAAGATGCAAAGGAAAACAATGTGAAGGCAAGAGAGAAGCCATATTTTACTAATATGTCCATATCAAGTTTTGTTTTTTTCCTACCAGTTGTCCCTTATTTATCACAAGCTGCTGTATAGATGTTTGCATATCCTATGCGGCTCCTAACATAGGACATGTCCTGAAAAGGCTTCCACTCTCTCCAACATTTTCAAAAAAGTTTTTCTAATTTTACAAATTGATCTCAGTTCCCTCTCCCTGCCATCCTCCAATGCCCTCCTCTTTCCAACTTTATATTTATTTTGTATCTCTTGCACTTCCCAGGATCCAACTCTCTGACCTCTTAGTCTCATGCTCTGGACAAATCGATGTGCCTTGCCCAATGGTTCTGCTGGGGCCTTTTGCCCCAGAGTTGTCAGAATACTCACAATCCATATATCAAGCTAATGTTCATGGTAAGTTTCTGCTCCTTCCATCTCCTAAAGTCTAAGGCTGTGATCTATTTCAGCTTCAGGGAAGTGCTTACCAATTGTCATAGGATTTGTCTCCTTCCAGCATTTCTTGTTGGAGCCATTTGTACAGACAATATCTTTTGGAACAGGCACAAATCCACACTCTGGTGGAAGGGTCAAGGATTTATGTACTACCAATGCCTCCAGGAGACAAAGGCTGGACCTCTGGGTGCACAGCAAAAGAAGAAAGCCTCAGAGCCCTGGTACCTGTCTCTTTCCTCAAGGCCTGGTTTAGTGTGAAATTTAAAAGTGATAGACATCCTGAATAAGAGAAATTTACTGAGGAAATACTCAATAGCACTTCTTGAGTTAAAATACCTCTTATCTATCAGATCTGTTCACCAAATTCAATCAGGAGGGTGATGAGTCATTAGTCCACTGGAAAAAAACAGGAGTCTCTGAGTTCATATTTGTATAAGGTAATAAATGAAAGGGAAGGAACATCCAAATGTCAACCAATAAATATGTAAAGGAGGATATACCTGGTGTGTCAACATTAGGCAACCATAATAATAATCATTCACTCAAGAATAATCAATAAATACTAAAAGTAATACATATGTACTCTCTACAGACAAAAGTTACCTTTGTGAAAGACACCTCTAAACTACAAAGTGGAAAATTTTGTACCTCATGTTGTAGAAAGTTGACAGCATAAAGTTCATCAGTACAACATTAAGCAGATGACTGAAATAACCATTGTCTGTAGAAAGAAGTTTCTGTCCCACCAGGTCCCACAGCCATTCAGTCCCAAATAAACAGACAGATGCTTATATTAACTCTAAACTGTTTGGTGGATGTCTCAGGCTTCTTGTTGGCTAGCTCTTTCTTAATGACAAAACCATTTCTGTTAATCTGTGCATCTCCACATGGTTTTTGCTTACTGGTGATACCCTGGTCTCTTTCTTCCTTGGCCGCTACATGGCATCGCTCTCAAGACTCACTCTCTTCATCCCTCTTCTGTAGAAACTTCATTCTACAGACAATGGTTACTTCCCATCTGGAATGAAGACCTCACCCTAGCTGTGAGCACGATGCCATGGACCCTGGCTAAGTCAACCCTGGACTTGAAGCATCCTCCCCTTTAAGATAAGAGTGAGCTGTTAAACCTCACACAGCCAGAAAAGTTTGGCCTTCTTTAGCCAGGAAATGGCTCTGACTTGGCCACACATGGGCAGAAATACATCAACCGTGCTGAGGTCCAGGCCTGCTGTCCTAGAAGTAGGAAAGACAAGATTGTTTTGCTTGGGTTTACAAAAACAAATGTCTCTGTGTCTGTGAAGACCAACAGCCTGGGCCTCCACAAAAGCGGGGTCACCCAACAGTCACTCAACTAGCTTCAAGGCGCAGGACCGGGATTTCCCAGCAGGTAGGAAACTTCTATGTTCATGATTCATAATTTCAAGGGAACTATTAATAAAGAGATTGTGCTGGCTAATTCTATGTCCATTCAAGACAAACTAAAGTCATAGAGGAGAGAACCTCACTTGAATTAAAAAATGCCTCCAAAAGACCAGTCTTTATATCCACAGACCCAGGGATGCTAAGTAACAGGAAGGCTCAAGGAGGGGGGCATGGAAAGGGGAAATAGACTGGGTTCCAAGGGTGGACTGGGGGCAGGTGGGGGTGACAACTGGAGGGATCAGATGTGGGGGCATGTTGGAGGAAGAGAGACAACTAGATTGAGGGGGGCATTTTGGGGGTGGTGTGAAAACCCAGTGCAATGGAAACTCCCTGGAATCTAGGGTGTCCCTATCAAATACTCCTAGTAATGCAGGAAAAGAGCCTGAATAGGCCATCTTCCATAACCAGGCAAGGCTTCCAGTGAAGAGACTGAAACATCAACACAGTCACAAACCTATGATTTATTCTACCTGCAAGAGGTGCTGGTGGAATTATGGTGCAGACCTTGTGGCAGGGGCCAACCAATGACTGGTCCAGCTTGAGGCTCAAGCCCATGCCAAATACTGCCTGGATGGCCAGGAGCCAGAGGCTGGATAGCCCCGAGACCTAGGATGGAACCAAACATGACTGGCCAAAAAAAAAAAGTCTGCCATCCTCATAGACCAGATCTAGTCCAATGACCATCAGAGAGGTTTCATCTAACAGCTGATGGTTGCTGACACAGAGACCAGAACCAAACATGAGGTGGAGCCAGGGGAACCCTGAGGAAGAAGTGGAGGAAGGATTGTAGGAGCCAGGGGGTCAAGGACACCACAAGGACACACCCAAAGAACCAACTGAGCAGGGTTCACAGGGGTCATACAGACTGAAGCACCAATCACACAGCCTATATGGGTCTGCCCTAGGTCCTCTGTGTATGATCTTACAGTTGTGTATTTTGGTGTCCTTGTGGAACTCCTAACAGTGGGGCTGTCTATGACTCTTTTGCATGCTCTTGGGACCATTTTCTCTCCTTCTGAGTTGCCTAGTGCAGCCTGGGTGTGAGGATTTGTGCCTAGTCTTATTGGAACTCGTTATGCCATGTTCCGTTGATATCTCTGGGAGTAAAAGGATATCTGAAGGGAAACAGATGAAGAGTAGATCTGAGATGAGAGGGGAAGTGGCAAGAAAATAAATAAATAAAATTAGGTTTGGACATGAGCCTGTGGGTCATTTTCTTAATTAGTGATGGATGGGGGAAGATTCTGTGTGGTGCCACCCCTGGACACGTTGTGCTGGGTGCTATAAGAAAGCAGACTAAGCAACCATGAAGAGCGAGCCAGTAATAGCACTCTCCGTGGCTTCTGTATAAGCTCCTGCCTGCAGGGTCCTGCTCTGTTTGACTCTCTGCTCTGATTACTTTCTATCATAAATAGTGATGTGGAATCATAAGCAAAATAAAACCCTTTTTCCCAAAGGGGCTTTTAGCCTTGGTGTTTCATTTCAGCACTAGAAACCCCCAGTAAGACTCAGATAGTCCTAACCAGGGGTTTTGGCTGAAATCTTGAGGTGCCTGTATTAGTCAGGGTTCTCTGCATGAGTGAATGGAGACGTGTGCATAGGAAGAGCTTGGTTTTGAGCTCTTAACTCACATGACTGTGGAGACTGGCAAGTCCAAATGTTCAGGGTGGAGCTGGTGAGCTGAAGCCCCGGGCAAAAGGCCACGTGCAGCAGGCTCTTTCTGCCTGGGGAAGTCGGTCTCCCATCCACTCATGCGTGTCTTCAGCTGATTGGATAAGGGCCACCCACATTAAAAAAGTTTCCTGCTTTACTAAAAGTCTGCCAATGAAAATTTAAACTCATCCAAAGCACCATGATCCGGCCAAGTTGACATAAAACAAACATCCTGAAGATCAGGACTACTAGCAACAGGCCACTATCACCCTTAACTTACCCTATATGGTGAGGTCTTGCACAGCACAGCCAGCAGCAGAAGGCTAGAGGTCTGATGCTAGCCCTCCTTTGCAGGCCTCATGAAGGGAGATGTCCCTCTGTATGCTGTGAATATATGTTTCTCTCATTGGTTGATGAATAAAGCTGCTTCAGCCAATGGACAGGCAAGATGTAGCCAGGTGAGAAATCCAAACAGGGTTAGAGAAAGGTAGTAGGCAGAGCCAGGGAGATGCCACGTAGCTGCCAAGGAAGTAAAAGGTCCAGGCATCACTGGTAATAAGCCAACGCCATGTGGAGATACACAGATTAATAGAAGTGGGTTAATAATTAAGAAAGAGAGAGAGAGAGAGCTGGCCAATAAGAAGCCCAACAGTTTATAAGTAATAGAAGCCACTATGTGTTTATTTGGTACTGAATGGCTCTGGCACTGGGCAGGACAGATACTTCCATTTTACAGCCTCCTTCCCAGGTGCACCTGAGCAAGCTACCCAGAACATCACCCGAACTGCATTTGCAGAACTGATGAATGGGGCTATACTATCCAGAGCCTATGCCATGGGATGGGACACCTCAGGGTCTGTGTTCACCCTTCCACTATTTAATCTATTTCCACTGTTTCGTCTAGTTTGCTTGTCCTTCCAGACGCCTCTCCCTCTGCCTTCTACCTGCCTCCCCACCACCTTTGTCCTGTTGGTCTCTGTCTATTCCATGATTCCAGCTCAGTCAGGGGTCCTCACAGAAGTAAGAAAATCTGCTCAGATTTGGGTCTCTTATGGAAATACTTTAAGTGTTTTTTCTATACCAGAACCACTGACATTGAACTTAACACTTCAGGATGGTCAGTAATACTGGCTTCTACCTCAAGATGCCAATAGACCCAGATCCCCACCTGGGATGAACCTGAATGACTGCACACATTACTAGTGGCTCCCCTAGTAGGCAAAAGTGAGTGCCCTCTGAGAATAGCAGCCCCAGGGTTTCTGTTCCTACTGGGATAGTTTCTGTCCCTTCCAAGGATATGGACATCATTTTAGACCTTTTCTTGTGTTAATTTTTGCGTGTGTGTTTATGGGAGGGTGTTATGTTTTTGTTTTGGTTTTTGTCTTGGTTTTAGATTTTGGTTTTGTGAGATGGGGTAGCACTGGATGTCCTGGAAATTGCTCTGTAGACCACGCTGGCCTTGAATTCACAGAGATCTACCTGCTTCTGACTCCCAAGTACTTGGATTAAACACATGCACCACCACCACCACCCTGAAATGCAAATAGGCAATTTTCAAGATGCCTGTGCAGATAATGGGGCCACCTAAAAATTCTAGTGCACTAGAAAAACCTCAGTGTAAGCATGTGAGGGAACACAACCAGCAGCTGTCCTCATGGGGCCATCATTCCCTGCCTTCCTGCATATGACTATGGAGAGAGAATCCCAACCAGGAGAGGGGAAATATGGAAAGGGCCTGCTTTGATAGAATTCCCCACTTTTATACCAAATCCAAAAATTAGTGTTCAATATCTTCTCACACACCACCAACACCAAACATTTTCCCCAGCTCTGGGATCAAGTTAGCCCAAAGAGAAAGAAAAACTAATTTTTCTCATATTTTACCAGAGGGAAATTAAGTAGATTCTTAGCCTAAAAATTTCAAAGTCAAAAACAACATCGCAATTCTTTGACTGAATTATTTGTACTGAAAGTTTCCAAGCCTTGACTCGGCAATCACATGTGTAAAAAGCCAATCAAAAGCTAGACTCACATCACAGATTCCATCAATCTCAACAGCTTACTATGAAGATGACAGCAGACTGCTGTCACGTACTAAGTGATCAGTGGCATGAACTTTGCCCATGCTAAGCACCTGCAACCCATGCACCCCCCTGGAAACCAACTCTGAACTCAACTGCCCAAAAGTTCTTGCCCTTAGATGACTTTTGGAAAGACATGTGCTAAGCCTTTTCTTTTACTAGTTTTCTTTTCATCTTGTGATCATTGCAGAGTCCCTGCAGTGTTGTAAGATTATATCTATCCTCTATCAATTTTCCATTCCCCTTTGTGGTAGCAGCTGTGCCAACCAATCACCTGGGAAGTGGGAACGCCAAGTGAGGAATACCCCTATCATACTGGTCTGCGGGGTTTTCTTGATTAAGGATTGATATGGGAGGGCGCATGGCACTCAGGGTCATGCCACCTCTTGGACAGTAGTCCCGAGTTGCATAAGAAAGGGGGCTGAGCAAGCCAGTAAGCAGTGTCCTTCAAGGTCTTCCCCTGCTCCTGCTTAAGTTCCCGTTCTGACTTTCATAGAAGATGGACTGATCAGGAAATATAAGTCAAATAAATCCTTTCCCTTCCAACTTGCTTTTGGTTATGGTGTTCACCACAGCAACAGAAGGCAAACTGAGGCATCATCTTTCCAAGCAACCAGACCAGATCCACCAGATCCATGAAATCTAATGATCCTGGGGCAGGAGAGGGCAATATGCATGTGTGTGTGGGGGGGGTGAAACTCTCTCTATACAGTGTTATACACCTTCTCGTATATGTTAACATTGTTTCAATTGTCCACACACAGAGCATAGCCAACACAAGCCTGGTGATTTAGGAAGGTGCTGCCAAAGCTTACTCCTGAGCTAATAAAAAAGAACACATTAAGCCAAGTGAGAAAACAAGATTAAACCCCCTAAGGAATCATGAACTCAGTTGAAGACAAGCTGCTTGCCAAGGCAAATTCACTGAGTGCAGTGGAGAAACTTTGACAATCTCGGGTCCTACTTCCCCATCCCAAAGGGCACTACTGCTCTGCTACTGGTTTTAATTGCAGTAGCAGGAATGAAGCCCAGGGTGATGAAAGTGTTGGCCAGGGACCTGGTCCTGAGTCCCTACCCTCTTACTCTGAAGCCCAAGAGTAAAGAAGCATCACTGAGTAGACCTTGATGTCTCCGAACTGTCTCTTTGTCCCTCTGCATTTCTCTCTCTCTCTCTCTCTCTCTCTCTCTCTCTCTCTCTCTCTCTCTCTCTCTCTCTCTCTGTCTGTCCCTCTGTGTCTGTCTCTGTGTCTCTGTCTCTGTCTCTCTTTGTATCTTTCTCTGTGTGTGTGTGTGTGTCTGTCTGTCTCAGTTTCTCTGTCTCTCTGTCTCTCTCTGTCTCTCTCTGTCTCTCTCTGTTCCTCTCACTCCTCTCTCTCTCTCTCTCTCTCTCTCTCTCTCTCTCTCTCTCTCTCTCTCTCTCTCTCTCTTTCTCTCTCTCTCTCTCCCAGTCCCAGCAGCACCACCTCCAAACACACCTGCCTGGGGAACTACTGATGAGAGCTTCCCAGGACAGGGCGGAGGGGAGGGAACACAGGACTCCAACATTCTCATGCTTCATCACAAATCCAGCCAGGAATCTGACACCAGTGCTCAGTTATCATCCACAGGACCTCTAGCTCCTCCCTCAAAAGGGAGGCCTGCTAAGACTATAAAAGGTGAAGTGGGGAGGAATGGGCACTCTGCAGAGGCAAGAGGAGGACAGACAGCTGTAGTGGGCTGACTAGCATGAAGGGCAATATATACAAGGGAGGTGAAGACTATGAACAAGAGTTCAGTCCCCGAGACTACCTGACCACCTACTACAACTTTGACTCAGGCCCTGTGGAAGAAAAGGAAATCATAAAGTTTAGCCTGCAGAGCCTCTACCAGACCTTCTCTGCTGGTGAGTAGCTGGGGAGGGATAGGAACAGTACCAACATACATACAGAAGCTGCAGCGGTGGCCGGCCTGGCAGCCCACAGATGGCAATGGTCCAAAGGAGCCATGCCTCCAGGGCATGCAGCTGCAAACCGCTTCGGTTGCCTCATTTGTAAAATTCCAGGGGTACCCCAGACTTATGCAGCTTCTGGGACACTGCTGGGGGACGTGACTAAATGAACATGAGCACCGAAGCTGCCCCACCCTCCTTCTCTGGCACAGACCCTCCAGAGAGCTCTCCAGCATATCTGAAGGGCTCTTAAGAACAGACAGGCTTCATCCTCAAACTTTATCCCAGACGCTGTCACTCTGTCAATATCCGCAGTTTTCCAAATGCACAGTTCTTAAAGATAAGCCAGTGTCAACTGATTCACGATCAATCCTAAAGTCATCCAGAAGGCCAGATGTGCCTGCACTGGTATCCTGGGTGAACCCCAGCCCTAGCATGGCTCCCCACTCCTGTAAGCAGAGGCAAGAGGCTACTGCCCTCCCCAGATGACACTTCCTAATGAGGCCCCACGTTCTCCACGCACTCAGCAGGATGTGGAGTCAGGGTGCCCAGACCTGCCCGTGCTGTCTCCACAGGAGGTATAAGGGGCGATGTCCTGATCGACATTGGCTCTGGCCCCACCATCTACCAGCTGCTTTCAGCATGCGAGGTCTTCCGGGAGATCATCGTCACCGACTACACGCCTCAGAACCTGCAGGAGCTGCAGAAATGGCTGAAGAAGGAGCCCGGAGCCTATGACTGGTCCTCCATAGTGCAGCATGTATGTGAGCTGGAGGGAGACAGGTAACTGTCCCACGCCTTCACCCACGTCATCCTTCTCAGACAAGGTCCCTCGGGGACAGCACAGGGACCCTCTATCCCCCTCACTATCCTCCTGGTCTGTCTGAACCTCCTGAACCTATAACCCTCCCTTTGGGTCAGTCCAACCTCCAGTCCCAATGCTGCCCCAAACTGTCTGGGCTGCTCTCCCTTTCTCTGTGCCTGCTCAAACCAGCTGTGACACCAGCGTCTTTGTCACCTCCTCCAGGAAGTCCTCATGACTGCCACTTCACACCACTCCCACTTTGCTCTGGAGACTGGTTCAGTGTCTCCTTCGATGCTGACAGGCATACTTACCATGGAAAAACATGCTGTGAGGATCCACACACTTGTCCCCACAGCAGTGTGACTAAGCTGCAAAGACCAAGAGCAGTGGTCTTCCGCAGGCCCTGTGTCCACTTTGGTTCATAGAATATATAAGCCCAGCTGGAGCTGCAAGGGTCAGTGAGTCTCACGACACCACAGCTGAGGAAACCGATGCCCTAGCTTGGAGGGGGTGCTCTAACCATCCTCAGAGCAGGGCATAAAACGGGTCAGTATTTCTGCCCTGATCTTGGAACAGACGACTAATCTTGTTACAGTCTAGAACAGCCTGTGGTGGGTGTGGATAGAGGGACACTAATTACAGGGACCTTAGAGTTAGTCCCAAATGGGTGTCACACATTCTCACTGTGAGTCACGAGCACACAGCCAGGAGGAAGGAGTCCCCATAAAGCTTCTGTTACTTGAGGAGACTGCTGCCATCTTCTAGACTGAGACAGGTAGTGTGAGGTGTGAGGAGAGGTTTCAACAGGGACAGGAGAGCAATGTTCTGAGCTAAAGGTGACCTCTCCCAGGAGCTGGAGCTCCCAAGGAAACAAGGGCCACATCTCAGAAAGACCATACAAGTGGCATGAGCAGCACAGCCACGGCTATAGACCTATCTATGGTCAGGCACCCTCAAGGCTGTGATAAGACTCACATGATGACACACCTTGTGTGCATTGTGTGTGTCTGTGCGTGTGAGAGTGCATGTGTGGGTACATGAGTATGTGTGTGGATATGTGGATGTAGATTTATGTGTGCATATGTGTGGATACAGCATGAATGTTTGTATGTGAAAGTGCATAGGTCTATTTGTGTGTAAGTGTATGGTTGTATGTTAATGTGCATATGTATGTGTATATGTGTATGTATGTATGTATGTATGTATTGTATTGTATATATCTACAATGCATGTGTGTCAGTGTATGTGTGTACAATGCATTGTGTAGGGGTGTGTGTGTGTGTGAGTGTATACAGGAACATGAATGAGCACTCATTCCACAGAGGATGTGTGGAGGTCAGAAGACAACCTGTGGGAGTTGGTGCTCTCTTTTATTTTTGTTTTGTTTTGTTTGAGACAGAGTATCTCTGTGTAACTTTAAATCCTGTCCTAGAACTCACTCTGTAGACCAGGCTGGCCTCAAACTCACAGAGATCCTCCTGCCTCTGCCTCCGGAGTGCTGGGATTAAAGGATGCACCACACCACCTGGGTTCTCTATTTCAACCTGTTGGTCCTAGGGATATGAGGTTTGGCAGTAAGGTTTGGCTCCTTTACCAACTTAGTCATCTCACTAGCTCAGGACCTTTGAAAGAACTATTCCATACAACGAGCTGAGCATAGTGTGACACCCAGTCAGAGCAGCAAGTGGCAGGGCCACCCCTAGCAGTGACAATGCCCAGAGAAATCATGGAGGGATTTCGGGGACGCTGGCGTCTGTAGCCACTCTGTGGGTCTGGTTAGCCACTGACTAATAGTTTAGATGCAAAGGGAAATGAGGAGCCAAGGTGACCCTAAGGTTCACGGTCACAGACACAGGGAGGAGACAGAGGAGGAGGGCATTTAGACAGCAGGGGCGCCTGGAGTTCTGTGGCTGGAGCAGCGTCTGTGATGATGGCCATGGGGACTCTGGGGTAGCAACAGGGTGTGACTGGGAACTTGGGGGGGGGTGATTCACTGAAAGGCCAGAAGAGAGGAAGGAGGTTCATGGCAGCAGAGGCCAGGAGGAGGCTGCCAAGGGAGACAGGAAAGTAAAGACCATATCATGTGCTCCCCCAAGAAGCCAAGGAAAGAACACCTTTGCAAAAGCGGGGAGCCCTAATGGGGGTGAACCTAAAGCCATTATGCTGAAAGGAAGCCATGCACAGAGGCAGGAGAGCTGCAGGGTTCCCTGTGTGTAGCTATCCCAGAGTGGCAAATGCAGAGAATGACATCAGATGGGCACCCGGCAGTCGCTACTCACCGAGTTCAAGGGTCCAGGAGTGAGGCTTTGTTTTGCTTTGCATGTTAGTTAGTTAGTTTGTTTCTAAGACAGAGTCTTACTGCATAGTCCAGGTTAGCCTTGAATTCATTCATGATCCTCCTGCCTCAGCCTCCCGATTGCTGGGACACCTGCACCATATCCATCTGAAGCCCAGTAACTCTGTATGAGGTGGAAGGGAAGGTTTACAAAGAGTGATGGCAGTCACACAGCATTATAAGGGCAATAAATGCCACGGATGGACACAAGACGAAAAGCAAAACAAAATAAAAAACAAAAAGCCATGCAAAGCATCACATGCCTTAAAGGCCCGCTATCAGGATGCCAAGGTAGGAGAATCATGAGTGTGAGGCCAACCTGAGCTACAGAGTGAGTTCTAGGCAAGGGTAGAGCACACAGAGACCTTCTCTCCAGAAAGAGCAATTTTTTCAGCTAAAAAAAAAAAAAGAGGATGGTGAGACGGCTCGGTCATACAGGGCTTACCTTGCAAGCATGAAGATCCGGCTTCAATTCCTAGCACCCACATTTCGTGTTTGTGTCTTCTGTTTGTTTTGTTCTGTTTTGTTTTAAGCAAGATGTGGTGGCTCTGTGCCTGTCTTTCTAGCACTAAGCAGGCTGAAATAGGAGATCCATGGAGCTTGTTGGTCAGCCAACCTAGCCTACTTTCCCAATGAGATATTCTGTGTCAACAAAAGGAGGAAAAGTAGACAGCTCCTGAGGAATGACAGCTGAACTTGTACTCTGGCCTCCACACACCTATGCAAACATTGTCATGCACATTTTCACACACAGGCACCCACACTCATCCGTAAGAACAGGATACTAATAATGGAATACACTAAAAAGATTGAAAGAGTGTGAAGGAATGGAGACTGGAAGAGGGAGAGCATAAATACCAAATCCACCATCGCTGGTGGCTGCGAGCAGCTGTGAGCCCAGTCACCGTCAGTGTGGCCCGTCACTGGGCCCATTAAACCGTGGCATGGTTGTGGGGCCAGAGAAAATTGTAACAACCACAATCGCTATTTTTCATAATTGCTAGTGTTCATCCTTTATTGTATTAGTCCACTGCAGTCATGTTACCAGGCATAGTTACCACACTACCTCTCTGATCCTCTCACAGAAGCAAGTGGCAGGAGAAGGAGGCCAAGCTCCGAAGGACAGTCACTCGTGTACTGAGGTGTGATGTGACCAAGTCACCAGCACTGGGGTCGGCTCAGGTGCCGCTGGCTGACTGTGTGCTGACCTTTCTGGCCATGGAGGCTGCCTGCCCTGACGTGGATACCTACCGGGCAGCCCTGCGCAGACTGGCTGATCTGCTGAAGCCAGGGGGCCACCTGGTTACCTTGGTTACTCTGGGTTCCCAGAACTACATGGTGGGCCCCAAAAAGTTCTTTGGGTTCTACCTGGAGAGGGAGACAATAGAGAAGGCTGTTCAAGATGCAGGCTTCCAGGTGCTGAAATGCAACTGCACTCCCCTCAGATACTCCCAGGCCTTCAGCAAGGGTCTCTGCTTTATAGTTGCCCGCAAGAGCTCCAATGCCTGAGGCCACTAGCAGAGAAGAGCCTTCCCTGGGGAGGTCATAGCCAGCATTTATGTAGTCCTGCTTCACGGCTTCCTGACTCTGGTTATGCTGCTCCTGTCTACCTGCTGATCACAAGGTTATGCTGATCCTATCTATTACCTGATCACAAGGTCACGAGGAAAACCCCAAGGTTCTCTATTTTCAGCCCAACATCCCTCCCCGTTGCTCCTTTTCTTACCCTAAGTAAAGCTAATTAAAATAAACTGATTTCTATGGATTTTGACTTGGGATAGCCTTTCTCAACAACAGATGAGAATTTGGCTGCCAAACACGTATCAGGGAGAGGATGTTGTGAACACAAATGCAGGCCTTCGAAAGAGAGCATGAGGGACACAGATGGTGGTGGCATGGGCAGCGCCAAGCCCATTCCACTGAGGCAACTGGAGTGGGGCTGGTGTGGGGCCTCCAGGAAGCATTGTCTACCAAGGAAGTTGACCGTGGTTACCAAGTCCCCTCATCGTGGCCAGAAGCAGCTCTTCAGTACTAAGTGATCAAGACCACTTGAGTACTCTGCAAGGAGCCTCAACAGACTTGCAGATGCCAACTGCAGTTAGTCTGGCCACCACGCCCAGGATCAGGGAGGAAATGTATGCAATGTGCTGGCTGGGGTGTTTATTGTTTCTGGGCACCCTGGCCCTCCTGTGGGAGAAATGGAAGACTAGGACCTCAGATTTCATAGCCAGAAGGCATCTCCCAGAGCTGGGTGACTACATATAGGTGTGAAGAAGGGATTCTGCATCTCATGGTTTGATGTCCCAGCAGAGCCACATAGAATCCTGATTCTGGAGTCAATGGAGCTTCAGGAGTGGCCAGCTGAGTGCAGCCAGTGGGACAGGGCAGAGTTAGGGCTGATCCACTCACAAGGACAAAATACACAGTCAGGTTAGTCACCACACCCCACTCTTTGTAGAGAGCCACGAAGTGCCATGTTTAATGTGGTCCAGGCTTTCGCCTTACACCTTTCTTTGGTGAGGGCTCTCTGGTGTAAACAAGCCCTTAATTGGTTAAGTCTGTTCAGCCTGTCTGCTTCCGCATTAGAGTAGCCTATCTGCAGTATCCACGTGGCTCACTGGGGTTGGTTAGCTCAAGGTTATTTAAGCCTATGCAGGGGTCCCCCAGTCTCTCTCACGAGTCAGAGGAAATATGTTTCAAGGATCCTGATTAAAACTGCATGAAGAAGATCTTCCCCGAGTTCGTGTCCCTCCTTGCTGGCAAGGTTAGGCGCTGTACAACTCTTAGTACCGATTTCTGAGCTGGAAGGGCAGAAACCTGAAGGCAGGAAAGGAGCAGAAGCATGGAGGAGCGTTGCTTACGGGCTGGCTCAGCCTGCTTTCCTCTATCATCCCATTTCACCTTCACAGGAGTGGCACATCCCATCATGGGCTGGACTCTTCTGCATAAATCATTAGCCAAGAAAATGCACTATCTTCTTGCTCATGGGCAAATCAGTATAGGCAATTTCTCAATCAAGGCTCCCTCTTTTCAAAGGACTCCAGCTTGTGTCAAATGGACAACAACAACAAAAACCAAACCAAAAATCTAGCCAGGATAACTTTCTACCAATGGACCTCACTACACAGCACTTTTCTTCTCCCTAATCCATTCTCCACTTCTGAGCCCTTAACAGAAAGCTCAAGTGATGAGAAAGCCAAGCCAACAGCCACAGCCTGGGGAAGGGCAGCCCCCACTGCCATTAAAACCAGAGTTTTCCTAAATATTCTCATTGTGTTTGTGAGGTGACCCTGAGCCTTGGGTCAGAGGGCAGTAGCAAGGGAGTCCTCCCACCTGTGTCAAAAACAAACCCAGTCTCATCCCTGCCCCTGCTTTAGAGCTACAGCAATGTGAGGCAGCAATGATTCCATTTGGCCACGAGAGGGCAGAGCATCCTCAGAACTCAGGCTCTCAAAAGAGATGTTTGTTTGCTCAAGCAACTTTTTTACATTCTGTGAGTTTCTGTCCTCTGGCCCCTCAGGGCTGGGGTGGGGGAAGAACATCTGCCAGGAGACCCTTGTAAAAGCAAGGTCTCTGACACCAGGACACTTGTCTATGCAGTCCCAGATTCTGCAGCTCCGCTGTGCCTGGGGGTGGTGGGAGAGGAAGCTGAGGCCTGTGTTTGGGCAAGTGTGACAGGCTTGGAAGTACAGGATGGAGTACTTTGAATTAGGCAGCATCAAGCAGGAGGTTTGGGACCCACATCTTGGTGTCTGCACTTGTCATTGACAGCCTACCACTAACCCGAGCCTCTTATCCCATCCAGTCTGCTGGAAACAAAATGAAAGAGGAAGCATGCCAGAATCACTAAGTGCAACTCAGGCAGGAGAGGCTGAGAGTCCAGTGAACAGGTTTGCTAACACTGAGCATCCTGGTAAATGTCAGAAAATGTGGAAGCTGTGCCTCACTGAGTTCTCCAGATATAACCTTTGGAGTACACACCAGCAGGAAGTCAGCTTTCAGTCTTCTAGAGATAGCAGGAATGAGGAAGAGGGAGGGGTGACCCCTTCACAGGTACTTGGTGATGCTGGGCAACTCCAGGTGAGGTGCTAAACTCTCTGGCTGCTCTTAGGGAGTCTTGGTTTGATTTCTATTGTTGCAATAAGGGTCTGTGACCAAAAGCAACTTGGGAAGGAAACGGTTTATTACAGCTTACAATAGTCCATCATGAAGGCAAGTCAGTACTGGAAGATGAAGCAGAAACCTGGGAGTCTGAACTGAAGCAGAGGCCATGGAGGGGTGCTGCTTACTGGTTTGTGCCATTGGCTTGCTCATCCTGCTTTGTTATAGAACCCAGGACCACAAGTCCAGGGGTGGTAACACACACAGTGGGCAGAGACCTCCCACATCAATCATTAGTCAAGAAAATGCCCCATAGGTTTATCTGTAGGTCAACCTGGTGGGGACATTTTCTCAACTGAGGTTCCTTCCTCTCAAGTGACTCTAGCTTTTGTCGAGTTGATAAACACTAACCAGCACCCAGGAACCCAGCTCCAACTTAGCGGGGAAGCACATCCTCCAGGGGGCTCAGGTCACATGTGTCACTGCAGTTTGAGCAAAGGGCTTGGGGAAAGATGCATCCAGAATCCTTCCCTAGGTGGCTGTAAAGGCCAAACCATCTGCCCGAAAGCATTCTCATCAGCAACTACTCCATGACCAGAACAAGGTTCAGGGTTTTTTTTTTTAAGGGCACAGGGCCCCAAGTACAGAATCATTTCTAGGTAGATTGGTGAGGGCTGGGTACAAGGAAGGACAGTGCCAAATGGAACCTTCAATAGCAAGGCTGCCTAGGGTGGCAGTTTCTGAAAAAGAACCCCACACATACATTAACATGAGGCATGCAACAGAAGATGAGCTACTTGCTGCCTGGATGAAGATGAGAGCTCCTTCAGACCAGCATTCAGTAGGCACTGGTCCAAATACCCTTTCTGGACCTTTCTGGGATCTAAAGCCCAGGACCCCTGTGTTGGGATAAGGGGTGTAATGGTACAGTCGTGGGCTGCCCACAGAAAGAGGAAAATGAACCTGCCTAGTATAAGAGTCTAGGAGAATCCTAGTGACTGCTGGGAGCTGGGATCAATTGTCATTGGCTAATCGGGATATCAAAGGCTCAGAAAGGGGACTGTGGTCGAAGGCAGGAGAGGTGGGTAGACTGCTGTGCAGTGACCGTCTGGATTCCAGAGCTGTCGACTGAGACTGGGCACAGTGGGTCTAGAGAATCAGAATGGATAAAGTAGAGTCTAAGAACCCTCGTGCCTCTTAGAGGGTGGGTAGATGAGAGCCAGAAGCCAAGGAAGGTAACTTTGGGCAGGAGGTACCCTTTAGGAGGAGGACACAATTTTAGGCAGCTGGAGTCTGAGGCTGAGTAGGCAAATAAAAGGTATGTGCAGAGTCCAGGAAGGGTAGGGGCCTCCTAGGGTGGGCGCCACCTGAACAAACCTTGCAGTGGCCCCTGCTGCCACAGTCAGCCCGCTGAGACTGCATAGGCTGCAAGTGCTCTTCAAACAGAGCAAGCCCCTCCTGTAATTAAGAGAGAACGCTATGCTCCCCCTGTTGTTGGATGGGGACTGTCTTCCCTGTGTGTTGGAAAGAAAGATGTGCTTTCTAGTTCTTAATAACTTTGGGGTCAGAGAGAGGTGTAAGTGATGTGTTTTGCTGGCAGCACTGCAGTGTTCAGCCTCATCCCCGCAACGAATTGCCTTGTGTGTTTAGATGTCAGAAGGCATGGCTTTTCTTCAAATCCCCAGATGAGTGGAGCAACAAGGAAGAAGAAAGCACTTCTGAGGGTGTCAGAGAGTCCTGGGCAGCCAGGTGAAGCCCACACAGACCCATGAGAGGGAGTGTGGTGTGCTGGGAATCCAAATGTCTTTGGAAGGAAGGAATTGCAGACAGAGCCCTATACTCAGATGTGCCAGGAACAAGCAGGAGAAGCAGAGGCTAAGACAGGTGCAGGAGTCCGGAGGCTGGGGTTCTTGAACCAGTCTTTCCCAGGTGAGAAACCTAAAGTGGGTGTTCACACCAGCCTTGGATGTGTGGTAAATGAAAATATTACATAGTTTCCTTCTCCCAGGCTCTTGGCTCTTCTGTGCTCAAAGGTGTATCTAGGTTTTCATGTCTAGACTCTGGGTTTGAAAGTACAGCTGCAGGCATCTGGACCAGGACCCAGTAATAATGCAAAAGTTAGTGAGTCCTGCAACGCAGGGCTTCGGCACAGTGGCAAGCTAAACCTGAGTGCATCTTGGCTTCGCTTCTCAAGCTCTAGCAAGGAAAGAAAATATGCAATCATCTCCTAAATAAAGAATCTGGGCTTCAAGGGTAGAATGGGAGTGTGGGGAAAGCTGGTGTGATTGCAAGTCCTGTGGGTTTGCCTGTTCCTGGAAGTAGGAGATGAGAATCTGAGAGAGGGAGCTGGGGTGGGGGATGGGGGCATCTTCAGCCCAGGCTCAGGAGCTCTGGGCATTGGGTATACACACATTCTGCCTGGAAGCCATCTGCCATACTGCACCAGCTTGGGTGGCCTGGCCGCTCCCCACTATAGTGACAGTTGCTCCTTAAGGATGATTCTTTCTAGGAGAGGCAGCTCCTCTCGTCCTTTAATTGAATGAGAGCCATGTCAGGCAAAGGCTATTGAAGTGAATTGACTTACCTCACTGCACTCAAAACCAGAAGCAAAAATGAATCAGGAGGAATAGATGAAAATACCCGCAAAAAATAGACTGTAAAAAGTCTCCTGAGAACAGGGCACCACTGAGGAAACCAACAGTTCGTGCCCACAGAGGAATCTGCCAAAATCCCCACAAGACCATTCTTCAAGGTGACACTTGTATGGGTATGAGTGACGCCACAGGGCCAGGATGCAGACAAAGAATTTCACTGGAGCAGGGCCTCAGGTCACATGGACACTCAGTCTGAAGGCGTTTGTATCTGTAGTCATAGAAAGTGTCATCTGAGGTCTCCAGTGTCCATTTTGGAAGAAAAGACCAGGTACAAATAATGTCTTTTACATACTGATGCACAGTTGTCAATGTGGCAGTCAGCCGTCATCAGGGTGACTATCAGCCACCTGACTCAGTTAGAGCATCTGTTAGAAGCTCAAGATGGAGTCAGTGCCGTCAAAGCATGATCTCACTAATCAGAATTAGAATACCAATATACTCAGAGTCGCAAAAACCACATCAGAGCAAAGGGTGTATCTCTAGGCCTCCACAGCCTGTGTCAATCAGCTGTTGGCTGTGGACAGTACAGACCTGGAACAAGGAAGCCAAGAGCCCTGCCAGTAAAGCAGCTTTCCTTCCATAAGAACAACGTGTAGGAGTAGACGGGCACAGGGGTGGGGAGTGTCCAGTATCATTGGAAAGCATCTCAATGAAGTGACCTTTGAAGGAGAGGGGAAAGTGTGTCAAATATGTAGTGAGGTATCTTTGGGACAATGGACAGTGCAAAGGCCAATGTGTGGCTGGGGTAAGAACGAAGGAGGGAAGGACAGTAGGGTGTGTTCATACACAGCCCTGTGTTTCCCTGCAAGGCCCATCATTTACTCTGGGTAAGGTGTGGACAATGGAGGCATATATGCTGAGGGATGACCTGGTCATGATAACCAGTTGATGGGGGTGACTAGAAATTGTCCCCCAGGGCACTGCTCTTTGGTGGGCAACTGGGCTATCAGGCCTCTTCAGCCCCTGCTCCCACTCACTCAATGCCTCAGGTAGAGGCCTACCAGCTCTTTATCTGAGGCAAGAGGAGCAGGTACAAAGAGAAGGGAAAGAGTGGGAAGGAGCCACTGCGCTCAGCCTGGGCCTTGGGTGTTTTATCAGGCACATGATGGTGGCGGGATCTGTGCACTCACTGGAGAGGCAGAGCCATCCTGTCCCCAACCTCAGCTCAAAAAACTTTAGCAATAATAACTCCGAATAATTAAAAAGGGACCTGATCTCCCACCTCTGGCCTCCAGAGAGGGATATTCATCAGCAAATAAATTAAAACCAAAGCTAACAGTTTACATGACTCAAGCTACAGGTCCGGGACCTGCCAGAACCTGGCAGAGGAACCTGTGGATGCTGTGGTTATGCTAATGAGGCACAGCCTGCCTTAGCATCCTCTGTGCACATGAGCCCAGCTTCAGCTGCAATGGAGGCAGAAGACTCTACCCAAGACGTAGGTCCCAGGCATCATCCATGGCTGAGATAAGCTGCAGGGAGGGTACTGCCTGATGGGACACCTCTCTGTTCTTCAAGCCTTTCTGACCTGCTGATTTACCTCTCTGTTTACCATTTGGGAGACTGGACAATTAATTAGGCAGATTTTCATTGCAGCAAAATATACTGGCATTGAACGGGTTGATATGACAAGGCTTCAAAAGGAAGAAGAAAATGCCTATGCAAATTCAAGGTAGAGCTGCATTTTATAACCTAAAAATATCCACAGATTCCAGCCGAGCCCTGCTTCCAGGCAGCCCGGAAAACTGTAATCAGAGGTTCACAAGTACTGTCCTTTGGTGATATTTTTCTTAGGAGCCCTTTTGGTAAGTCCTATGAGAGGCTTTGGGTGGCAAGTCCCCTCTGCTCTGGGCCTCTCCATGAACACTCTACCGCCCACTAGCAGTTATGTAAAAGGAGCCAGGGGCTATCTTAGAGCACAGAAGGACATAGTGTAGTATCCTGGTCTCACCTGCCTGCAGACTAAAGAGTTAAGGCATCAGAAGAGCCTTGCGCCCTCCTGCCTCCTATGGCCCTTACAGCTTTTGTGGGCTCTTTGGCTGGATCTGAGATCCAAATTAGTATAAAGGCTTAGTAACTGTAGAAAAGAAGGATAGTTCAATAAATTTGACTAGCACATGGGGCCCCTTACGCTGTGAGTGTACTCTAAAATATGATGGCTGATACATGCTACTCCGATGGACCAGGGAAAGAATAGCAAGGTTAGAAGGAATGAAAAGAAAGATGGCTTTTGCTTCTAGGATCATGAGTCCTGGAGATGTTTCTGAGATACAGTGGGAATTGTAGAAGCCGATGGAGTATAAGGCTCATGACAGAGTCTGTTGTTGGAGTTTGTGGCAGCCTTACTTCCCAGGCTCTGGTGCTCAAGGATGTTTGTCACTGGTATATGAAGGCAATCCCTCCTGAAGAGTCCTATGGCTTACTGCATATGGGAAAGTTAGGCCAGCACCATTTCTTAAGAGCCACATTTAGGTGATTTCAGCTGGAGATATTTTGAATTCACACTTCTGTTTCCTACCAGCTTGCAGTGGTCATTTCAGCCTCTTCCCCACCCCCCCATGGCTCCCCTCATGAGTCTGTCATATTCTGTCTCTTACACGATCCACCCTAACAGTATCTATGCCCAAGAATATCTAAGCCTCACATCACAAAGACCGCACTGCCAAACAGGCCATCCTCTGTGGCTCCAGGGAAAGAAGACATGTCTGATTTCACCATGGAATCTGGACATGGTCCAGAATTCATAAAACTGTGTGATCCATAGCTGGTGTCCAACAAATACCTTTATTTCTTTTCAATATTGAGATTGAATTTATGGTATCTTCTTTGCCAGGAAAGTGTTTGACCTCCAAGTACACCCTCATCCAACAAACACATCCTGAATAGATGAGTGAGTATATGAGTATGACGTAGATCCAGATTTGGTCAGCAACCCCCAAATTCTCTTGCAGGAACCTCCTCCATTTCCTGGAGCCCTTGACCTTGACCAAGAGTGCATTGGCCTTATAATATTCTTGCTTATTCCAGTCACAAGAAGATACCAGACTGATCCTAATGGCGGTACTTTCTCCAGAGCAATGCTTGGGGCTGTGCAAAAGCACTGGCCATGAGAGATTATAGAATACCAAGTAACAACAGCCTTGATTGGAATGGCATGACTACTAAATGCAAACACTGTCTTGGATCCCATCACAGACAAGAAAAAAAGCTGACAAAAAGATACACTCTTGGGACAACTGGTAAAATTTGAACATGAGACACACAGATGAGCCAACTGTTACATCAGGGCTGCAGTTGTAGCTACTGGCTTCAGTTTCTTGGCCACAAACAGCCCTGCCAGGCCTTGTAGCACAGACCTCCACAAGCAAAGGCAGAAGCATGGAGAGTTCAAAACCAACCTGAGCTACATAACAACACCTGTCTAAAAAAGGCACACATGTGCACACTCACATTTTAGAAACTATTTCAAACCCTAATGTATTCAAGGTATAAAATATACATGTATGTGAGTGTGAGATACACAGAGAATGATCAATACTTTAAAGATGGGAAAATGTTAATAATTGATTCACATAAGTGAGAATCAGCTTTTCTACAACTTGAAATTATTTTTAAGTGGTATTAAATTTAAATAGTCTTTGGGTGCATAGGTAGCAAAATTCAACATGGAGAAAAGAAGTCAGGATGTGGTTCAGTGGTAGAGAACCTGTCTTGCAAGTCGCAAGGCCTCATGTTCAATCCCCACCATTACAGTAAAACAAACAAGAATGGGAGATGAATCTCAGACATTCCAAGGCAACCACTGTGCCTGCCTCTTAAGTGTCCTTAGCATCATTTTGCCCTAAGCCCCCCTCAATCTACCACCCAGGAGACAAACTGTCATGTCCAGCAGCAGGGAAGGGACAGAGTAGAGTTTCGAGATTAGTTAGAACCCAAGTGACATGATAAACACCTCCTACCCCAGAGCCAGCTTCCCTGAGCTTGCCTGGCCCGAGGTGAGGGCACAGGAATAAACCATGCCTCTTTCAGACATAGGTGAGTAGCACCCAGATGGGCCCAGGGCTAGGTCAGCTTCCTCCAGGAGGGGAAGAGGTAGTGGATGTTGACACAACTCCTCACCAGGACTGGTTTCTATCTATGCACTGGCCTCAGTCCCCACCCAGGGTCACACAAACGAGCTGGCAACAAAATGGAGTATGGTTCCCCACACAAAGGGCAGGACAAGAAGAGCTGTTCATTGAACAATGGCCTCTTCCTCCTTCAGTTTTCTGGAGGCTGAGCAATCTTTCCCCCACATGCCACCTCTAGGCAGCAAGAAAACACAGCTCACCTGCCCGGTGAGCATGCCTGGCAGCCAGGAACCTCAGAGTGGACTGACCCCTACCAAGCTAAGAGACAGCAGAGACACCGAGACCCAGACAAGTTTCAGGGCTGAATGGAGTAGAGCCTCAGTGTTATCAGAGGCTACTCTCTGGCTTCTGTTGCCATGTGCATGAAATGGAAAGCACCACCAAAATCAGTTGGGTTCCGTGCTCAATATAGTTGGGTATATGGGCTTCTGTGAATGCTGAGCACTTGGATGAATGGGTTGCTGAGAGATGAGAAGGAGGGAGTGAGGAGTAGGTGGCTGAGTAGGTGGATGTATAGGAATGTGGATGGGGAATGTATTGATAAGCAGATGGGGAATTTGTGGGTAGATGGATGGGGATATTTAGGAAATGAATGGACAGGTGTGTGGGTGGTCGGATAGATAGGTGAAAGGTGGATGGATAAAAGATGGGAGCATGGATACATGGTTAGATAAATGTCACTCATCTGAGTGAATTTGGACTGTGCTATACAATGTCATATCTTGGACTAAATGGAATAGAATTATAGCTGAGAAGATTCTGAGATGATTTATGCATTAATTCAAAATAGTGTAAGGGGCAGTCCATGGTACAGCCTTAGAATTCCGGCTGCCTGGATTCAGATTCCTATTCTATATCTATCCGTTGCTTTTCTGTTGCTGTGTTGAAACACCATTACCAAAGGGGACTGTGAAGAAAGGGATTTATTTTGGTTTACTGTGCCAGAGGTACAGGGTCCAGCATGACCAGGACGGCTTGGTAGCAGAAGCTTGACGCCAGCCTTCAGTCAGGAAGTCACGAGATCACATTTCATCTACACACAGGAAGCAAAGAGAAAAAAGGAGAGAGAAGAGGAAGTGGAGTGAGGCTATGAGCCCTCAAACCTGCCCTCCAGTGATGCACAACCTGTTAAGTCTCATTCTCCTAAAGGCTCTGTAGGCTCCCTAGCTAGCTCTACCGACCAGGGAACTGTCCATTCAAATACTAATTCTATGGAGGGCATTCTTCATTCACACCATCACAACTGCTTTATAGCTGTGTGTCCTTGTGAACATTACTAAATGTCCCTGAGTCTGAATGCCCTCTTGAGGACAATGTACCAATTCAGGAGGTGGCTATAGGACTACAAGAGCATAGCAGAGTGCTTAGTAGTCAGGAAGAACTAAAATTACCATAAGGCACTTCATTTCATGGTTGCTTAACACAGTTTTCTTTGTTAATAATAGTAATATAACAATGATTACGTCCTCTTAAGAAGCCATGCGTCAGTATAAAAGCCAGTGCTCTTATGATAGCCATCAAGGTCTCATTTCTCTCTGCTCTTGACTATGGGAATGATGTGATTAGCTGCTTCAAGCTCGTGACACTGACTTCCTCGTATTGACAGAATGGAATTATAAAATAAAGCAAACCCTTTCTCCCTAAGTTGTTTCTTGTGGGGATATTTTATAGCAACAACAGAAATTAATCTGAAACATTGTGTCACCCATAATCTCCCTTCCTAGCATCCTCCCATCACCCAGCAACAGCCTTTAAATGACTCACCATGTGCTCAACTTACTCACCTTGCTTATTGCCTGCCTCCCAAAGCAAAGCCTCTAGTATAGCAGTGGCTTGGACTCTTCTGCTGCCTGTGTTAGGGCAACAGAGGACATTCAAGGCTGTAGGTGATGTCATCCAAGGCCCTTCTAGAAAAGAAAATGTCTGGCACCTGAACAGGGGTCTCATGGGAAAACAACCCAGGGTGTAACTACCCAGGCCATGCAGCATATTCCACTTTAATGTAACTGGCCTCATCAGAGCCACAGCACGACAGCTTTCCCACACCTGGGAGACAGAGAAGCTCATATCTTTGCCTGCATAGTTCCCTATCAGGCTTCAAAAATTCCAGTTTCCCACCATGCAATGCAATGTGACTAGAGCTCAGCTCCAAGGCAGAAAGTGAACTGGCACCCCTGAAGCC
This sequence comes from Cricetiscus sungorus, assembly GCA_030556225.1. NCBI lineage: Eukaryota > Metazoa > Chordata > Mammalia > Rodentia > Cricetidae > Cricetiscus > Cricetiscus sungorus. The sequence continues at coordinate 43,854,422 of JANBXA010000731.1, read as the reverse complement.
CTGACTGTAGCTGAATTGTTTCCTTAGGCGGGACCACCGCTATGCAGGCAGGCTGAAACTGCCTCTTCCAGAAGGCAGTATTTCTCTAGGAGGAGGGCTCTCCAGACTGCACTGCACAGCATCTGAAGTAGAAAGACAGAGCCTGGCAGGACCCGGGCAAGCACAGAGAGAAAGTTGGCTCTGAGTCTGATGGGCACCTGATCTCAGCTGAACTCTCTTCCTGTTCAGAGCTAATGGGAACATCAACATCTCTGAGCCTCACTTTCTTCACTAGGGGAACAAGTGGTTCATGCCCAGGTCCATCAGGGGCTTGGATGTAGATTCAGAGAAACGTGGGATGGTTGAGAACTTGATAACTAAGGTGCAGTTCTGGGACAATCTTATTTAGTTCTTGAGAAAACAAGCCATACCACTGGGAGCCAGAGGAACCTCTATGAGGGGTCCCTCTTGAGGATACTCCAGGTCTTTGGAGTGCTCTGGGGTCCATGATTCTCTCTCTCTCTCTCTCTCTCTCTCTCTCTCTCTCTCTCTCTCTCTCTCTCTCTCTCTCTCTGTCTGTCTCTCCCTCCCTCCCTCCCTCCCTTCCTCCCTACCCCTACCCCCTCTCGGTTTTGCTCCTGCTGAGAAGGAGGAAGACTGGGAAGACCAAGAAAGACCAGTGAGATTCAAACTGGTTACTAATGGGTCTTCCTATTCCAGACCTTTCCATTGTTATACATTGTTAGATCCTGGCCTATGGTTCTCTGAGACACCCTTATGCTTAAAATGCATTCTCCATTTGGTCTGGTGGTTGTGAAGAGATTTCCACTGCATGTAGACTGTGACTACAGCCCTCATGGGCTTTTAAAAATGTGCTTCCCTACCACATCCCCCAAGAAATGGAATCTACTTCCCCTCTATTGGTCTTGGGACTGGGCTCAACCAAGAAATAAGGTATTGTGAGATTTCCAGGATATCCAAGTCCAGGTGTTGTGTGATGTTTTACTCTTTTGGCATTTTGCTCTGTGGGGTCCCACCACCCAGCTCCCAAATAAATCACATGCAGGCTTATACTTTCTGATAAATGCCTGGCCTTAGCTTGGCTTGTTTCTTGCTAGCTTTTCTTAACTGATTTCAACTACCTTTTGCCTCTGGGTTCTTACCTTTCTCTTCTGTAAATCTTACGTTCACTCTTACTCAGTGGGTGGCTGGGTAGCTAAGTAGCTGGCCCCTGACGTCCTCCTCTCTTCATTCTCTCATTCTTCTTCCTCCTCCTTTCTCATTCTATTTATACTTGCTGCCTGCCAGCCCCACCTATCCATGTTTCTGCCTCACTATTGGCCATTTAGCTCTCTATTAGGACCACCAAGTATTTTAGACAGGCGCAGTAACACAGTTTCACAGAGTTAAACAAACATGACATAAACAAAAGTACCACACCTTGAAATAATATTCTACCACATCCAGGCATTGAGAAGACCTAATACATTTCCTATATGTATCTTGAAGGACATAGCTGCCATGTAAAAGGGATCATTTTCCTGAGACTTCCCTATTCCGAGGAAGCCTGAGCAGAGTCCATCTTTCTTCAGCCTACTCGCATTGTAAAACACACTGGTACCCGTGTAGAGGTTTTTCCATCTGGACCTCTGCTACTGAATGCCTCTATCCTTTTTGTCTGCCTGAACACACAGAAACTGCTAAATGGCAAGGATAGACTCTAGAAGCACAGACAGGGCTCTAACCGCCCAAACTATTGCCCTCTGCATCCTCTCCCCACTTCAGCAACTGAGCATCCCCAAGAAAGTGACTAGAAAGGTGCAGAGATGTGACTTATTCTGTAGCCTCGTGGGAGGCAGAGCCAGAGGTGAGAAGAGGAGATGCTGATAGTCCCTCCCACACACAGGCCTATTCCCCTTCATCTGCACCTTCTTGGTTCAACTAATAATGGACAAATGGATGGACGAGCACTGAGTGAGAAAAACGTGATAGAGGCTTTTGTGGGTTTCTCACCACAGAGAAAGAAGGAAGGCAGAAGGTGTCCTCTCTAGGGACGAAGGGGAGAGTTTGGTGGAAGCTCCTTTGCTGAAGAGGGGCTAGAGACATGCCTATAAGCACAGGACAACTGCTATGAGGCATGGGACTGAAGGATAAGTGACTAAATGAACCAGTCTAGATATTTTAAGAATGCCTTAACTTAGAATTGGGATTTAAAAAAAAAATGCATTGCTTTGGGGAAGAAGTTTTTCTTTTCTTTTCACAGGAAACAAGAGACTCTGGATTCCTTCCAGGTTAATATGGCCCATGTTTGATTGGGTAAGACCTCCTGAATCTTGACAGGTGATATATATCAACAGAGGTTATGAATGGTTGTAGTGATATATTATTTATGATTTATTAAAGCTTGCCTGAGGATTCAGAAAGCAAAGTCAGCCTCAAGCTATAGAGGCCAGGAGTGATGATATAAACCTTTAATTGCAGCAGCCAGAAGCTAGGAGGTGGGGGAAACACCTTTAATCTTAGGGTTAGTATTAAAAGGCAGACAGATCTCTGTGAGTCCAAGGCCACCCAGATCTACACAATATTGATCCAGGCCTAAGGAGAAACAGCTCACACCTTGGTCTCAAAACCTAGGATCACACACTTTTAATCCTAGCATTAGGGAGGTATATAAGCAGGAGCAAGGTCTCAGAATCAGGTATTCTTTCTTCAGTCACATTGAGGATAGGAAGACATTGAAGTCTCAGGAGAGGAGGCAGAATCTGGGTGTCTAGATCTGGGTGTTCTTGAACTCACAGAGATCTGTCTCCTTCTTAATTCTGAATTCTAGGATTAACAACGTATAACACTACCTTTTAGTTTCTGGCTACTGGGATTAAAGGTGTTTGCCTGGCTTCTATGTCTAGTGGCTGACTTTGCTTTCAGAATCCTCAGGCAAGAACTAATAAATCTTAAATAATATATCACCACAACTAGCCTTCCCAGGACTTGGCCTTTCTCGATATTTCTGAGGGACCCCTAAAGATGCTTTCACCCACAGACACCAGGAAGCAGTATGGAGAATATGATGCCCACCTTCCCAAGAGTTGGGAATTTATTTCACAAAAGGATGATGGGCATTGAAGAAACTCCCTATGCAATTTGCTTTTATTATGGCCATGTTAGACATTTGGCAAAGAAACTACTCTTGCCTTGACTGCTAAAAATATTCTGTACAGACTGGACCAGCAGAAAAGCAAAAAAAAAAAAAAAAAAAAAAAAAAGACTGTTGAACTTGGCCAAGAGAAGAGTATGTAAATATTCTGCAGGACACATAGGAAACAGAGGAAACAGACTAATGACTTTTCCAAAACAAGGTATGACAGTCCTTCACATTTTCTGCTTCACTGAAAAGTCTACCAGATATTCTAGGTCTGTAGGCTGAAGATAAATGCCCCAACATTGCAGAGAATCTTTGTGTTGCTATCTCTGTTGTTAAATAACATTCCATCCTTCCGGGGTCTTCTATGTCATTAAAGACTAAACTTGGAATCACTAAGATAAGATAGATGGTGGAGCATTATTTTCTCAGAATTTGCTAAATGCTAATAAACTGAACATTGAAAATGTAACTCTTACTTGATAACTATTTTGATGTATGCAGTTTTACTATGCTAAAGCTAAAACCTTTCATTTGTATTTAGACAAAAAGGTGGAAATATTGTGCAATATTAGTTAAAGATGTGTTACATTCATTTATGCTATGGAACAATCCTAACAAAGAGTAAGTCTCTTTCTCTCTCTCTCTCTCTCTCTCTCTCTCTCTCTCTCTCTCTCTCTCTCTCTCTCTGTGTGTGTGTGTGTGTGTGTGTGTGTGTGTGTGTGTGTGTGTGTGTGTGTGTGTGTGTGTGTGTGTGTGTGTGTGTGTCTGTGTTGAGAGCTGGGTGTCAGCGACCCCTGACACCAAAGAGTAAAAGACAACCAACAACAGAGAGTTTCTCTGGTAGAAGCTTCGTTGCTGGGGGGCAGGGAGCAGAGGGCAAAGTGTTTGGGAAGTTTGAGGGTTGTCTGTGCTGCTAGATGTTCACTGGATTGGTGATCAGGCCAGACTAGCAATGCTAGGAGGAGAAATAGGACTTAAGGAACTTGGTATAGGGCAATAGCTCCAAACCTTGAGCACTCAACAGATGACATTAGGGGCATTTAAAGTGTTACTCCATCCTAGAGTTTCTGACCAGGGAATTTGACATGGACCGGGGTATGTATGTGCTGATAATCCCCAGGCTCCTAGAAAGAATCTGGGAACTCGGAAGTCACTCAGTGTCCTGGGCTGCTTACATAAAGATATTTTTTAAGTTTTTTAATTTTTGTATTAATTTATTTTTATATGCCAATCCCAGTATCCCCCATACCTCCAATCTGCTCCTTGAAGAGCATAAGGCTACTAAGTCTACTAAGTCTGTCCCATCACCTTGTTGAGGCAGGACCAAGGCACCTCTCCACCCCTCACACCCTTGTGTCTAGGCTGAGCAAGGTATCTCTCCATACTGAATGGGCTTCACTAAGTCAGTTTGTGCATTAATGATAGGTCTTAGACCCACTACCAGTGACCTCTTATAATGGCCCAGTCACACCACTGTCACCTATATTAAGGAAGTCTAGTTCTATTTTATGCAGTTTCCCATTTGTCAGACCCGAGTCAGTGATGTCTCACTAGCTTGGGTCAGCTGATTTTCTGGGTTTCCTCATTATGGTCTTGACTCCTTTGCTCATATTATCGCTCCTCCCTCATTTCGATTGTACTCCAGGAGCTTGGCCCATTGGTTAGTTGGGATTTATGAATCTGCTACCATCTGTTTCTGGAAGAGTGTTCTAGCTTCTCTGGGGCTGTGGAGTGTAGGCTGAGTATTTCTTGTTTTATGTCTGGTATTTACTTATGAGGGAGTAAATACATTTGTCTTTCTTGTTTTGGGTTACCTCACTCAGAATAGTTTTTTCTAATTCTGTCCATTTGTCTTAGAATTTTAGCATATCATTGTTTCTTACTGCTGAGTAGTATTCAATTTTGTTAATATACCATATTTTCTTTATCCATTCTTCAGTTGAAGGGTGTCTAGGCTGTTTCCAATATCTGGATATTATGAATAATGTCCCTATGAGCATAGTTGAGCAAATGTCCTTGTGGTATGAATGTGCCTTCTTTGGGTATATGCCCAACAGTGGTATTGCAGAGAAATTTCTGAGAAATCTCCATACTGATATCCATAGCATCTATGCAAGTTTACACTCCCACCAGCTAGGGAGGAGTGCCCCATTTCTCCATATCCTCACTAGCATAAGATGTCATTGGTGTTTTTGATCTTAGCCATTATGAGTAGTATAAGATGGAATCTCAGAGTGGTTTTGGTTTGCATATATCTGATGACTAAGGATGCTGAGCATTTCCTTAAGTATCATTCGATGATTTGAGATTGTTATGTTGAGAATTCTCTGTTTAGACCTGTATCCCATTTTTAAATTGGATTATTTTAATGTCTAGTTTCTCAAGTCCTTTGTATATTTTGGAGATCAGCCCTCTGTCAGATGTGGGGTTGGTGAAGATTTTTCCCAGTCTGTTGGGAGCCCATTTGCCGTGTTCACTGTATTTTTTGCTTTACAAAAGCTTCTCAATTTCAGGAGGTACCATTTATTAATTGGTGGTCTCAGTGTCTGTACTACTACTGTTCTATTTAGGAAGTGGTTTCCTATGCCTATGAATTCAAATGCATTTCCCACTTTCTCTTCTATGAGGTTCAGAGTGGATGGATTTATATTGAGGTCTCTGATTAACAGAGCATCTCAAAACTCATCCAGAGTGAAGGACCAGTTTTGGTTTTTGCTTTTCAGGACCTTCTTTCTTTCTTTGCTTGTTTGCTTTTACAGAGCTGAGGATTAAACTCAGAGACTCATACATGGTAGGAAATGCTTTACTACTGAGCTAAGAACCTGATCCACTATTAGCCTCTACTGTTAATCAACTGTCACTGGCTCAGAAAGATACACAAAGAAAAAAAATGAAACAGTTCATAGATCTATACAATATGTTCCACTTGTTACATTCCTCAGGCTTACAAGGACAACCAGTGTTTACCTTCTGTCCCCCCAGCCAGTCATGTCCCTCCCTTCCCTGTCCTCAGCCCTCAGATCTAGATGGACATTAGACCCTGTCCTTGATCTGCGTAGTCTGTATCAACAAGGGCCAGAGTTGGAGGACATTCTGAAACATTTTTTAAAGTAGTGCTCCTAGAGGAGGCTGGTATTAGAGGCACTGTTTAATTGTAGTCAGATCCCTGGCTGGAAAGTCAACAATATTGGGTCTCATTTTAGAGCTACATTTAACTATCCAAGAGGCAAATATTTCTCTGGGAGCCACTTTTCCTCTCTGGGAAGAGGGCAGAAAGGCTCTCTGATTCCCACAGTGTGGTCATGGCTATTCTGAAGATCTGAAAAGGCATAGGACCTTGGACGCAGGCACTAATGGGTGTGTCTGCAGGGAGTCACAGTGAGAACTTTGGCTTCAGGTTAAGCAGACACAACTCAGAGGCCCGGTTAGTATATTTGGATGGCTGCTATTCCTCTCTGACAATGCACCCAAGCTCCTCTAGCTGCTTGCTATCCTGAGTTGGAACCAGCTTTTCCCAGAGGTTGTTATGGGAGGCCATGGCTTTCAGACCCACACCTGGGTCACACATTGCAGAAAGATATGAACCTGAAGCAGCAGTGCAAGCTCCCAGCCAAACAGACCTAAGTGCAGCTTCAGTGGTGCTCACGAGCTAGCGAGATGGTTCCGAGAAGTACTCCCTGCCAAACCTGATGGTCCCCGTTCTATCCCGAGACCCTGGTGTTGGGGGCAGAGAACTGACTCTCAGAAGTTGCCCTCTGATTTCCATAGGCTCACACTTCGCCAAGTACCACTAGGTTTCTCATTACTGTGTAAACATCAAGGACCAAAGCCATCTCTAGCTCAGACCATCAGGAGCGGATTCCCGGAGTGACCTCCTCTATGCCATGCATTTCCCTTCACTGCCCCACCCATAGCCTGCCATAGCAGCAGCAGGTTAGAGGCCAGCACTGGGCCAAGCAATGATCTGACCACTGAGCCTGAATTATCACACAAAATCCTCAGGCCTAGCCAACAAAGTAGATACAGCCCCTCCCCAACTGTGTCCATTTGCTCTGAAGCCTCGCGGTGATACAAACACTGCACATATATAATGGGCACCCACACTTTGACTTTTGAGGAAGGCTCTTTTCCTATTTAACAGCATGATGCTGCCTTGGGATGCTGGGCAGTAGCAGGAACTGTGGCCACACTATAGCCCACGTTGCTAAGCCAGGTCTATCTACTTGGTTGACATATTCAGGCATTTAGACTTGCAACAGTTTTATCAGGAAAGACATGATCATGTGGGAAAGTGAAAAGCATGTTTTGTGGTTAAAAAAAATATTGCCAGCCCCACTTTATTTACATGGGGAATTGTGAGCCAGAGGATTGAAGTCACCCACTTGAGCTTGAGGCAAAAAGCAGACAGAATTCTCAGAGGCAATTTAGCTCCAATCAGCTTCTATTGAGACCTACTATGTGCATATGACAAAAATCACCACAGAATCAATATTTGGGAAGTGTGATGGTATTGACACTACATTCAAAAACCAATTTCTCCCTTTTCCCCAGAAGCCAGCAGGGCGTGGGTGGGGGACAACATGGGATTATTTGAATCTCCTTTGTCAATATTCTTTATACCTGCCAAAGAGAACAGTCTGAGCAGTCTTACAAGGAGATGCTGTTCTCGGCACAATACCTCCTATTATCTCTGAATCAATGGCTCCAGGCTTGGGGCAAGAGCATTGTGTCTTTTAAGGAAAGAAAAAAGCTAGATCTTTTGAGGTTCATAAGCATGCTGATTGGGTTTTCATTCTATTGTGAGGTGTGCTTCCCTCCTGCCCTGTTACAATCCATCACATTACCCAGCTGATGTGGGCTTAGGAGGAAGAAAGACAAAGCTGTGGAGTGAGGTATGATTCTCACTTCACAAATGGCCTTCAGTGACAGCAGCAGGGGAGGTGGGGCAGGTCAGCAGGAGGGCTGGGCAGGAGAGGGCTAGAGCTCTCACTTTCACAAGCCCTGGGAAGCAGGATTGCTGTTTCTAAGGGCATAAAAGCATGGTGGTTTGGAGCACAGATTTCTGACTAGGAACTACTGGGGACAACTCCAAGGCCATCACACAGGGGCTCTGTGACCCTAATCTCTCTGTGCTTCATTCATTACCTAATCTCTCTGTGCTTCATTCCCTGGGTTATAATGAGGAATGTAGAAGTTCTGACCATCACCCAGGAAGACTGGATCCAGGACCTCCATGAATACCAAATTCCATGGGAGCTCAGGTGCCTCATATAAAATGCTGTAGTATTTACATAGTGTTTACCCAGGCACCTCCTGCTGTACACTTCAAACATCTTGTAAGTAAATTATTTATAACATGCACTCTGCGTGTTGTGTAAATGCTAATATTCTGTTCTGGGGAGATGACAACAAGTATTCGGGACCGATGAGGCTTCTGGCACTTTGTTTCTATGGTGCTAGGGATTGGACTTGGAGTCCCCTCGTGAATATTACTGACCTGAGGTTGGTTGAGCCACGGATGGAGGCCCCATAGATGCAGGTGACTTTATTGCTATGGGGACTGACATCATGCCCAAAAAGGGCCTGGGCTTTGTTTACACTAGCCACTACCACTCCAAAGTCCCATAACTCACAAAACCCAATGTTCAGAAACGCAGAAGGCATGAAGTGGTGGCGGGGTGGGTGGTCTCTCTTCCCTACGAAGCATACTGTTTTTAAAAATAGTGTTGTTGTGGCCTTCTGGGACACAAAGCAGCAAAATGACTCTCCATTATCCTAACCAATCACATCCACCCTCCAGATCCTCTGGGATCCATGGCTGAGAGTTCCAGCCTCAGATCCTCTGCTGCCTAGCCCAGCTGTTCTCTGATGACAGGGGAGCCAGCCTGTCTGGGAAAAGGGCCTGGCCCTTTTGGCTTCTCCTCCAGCATTTCCTCCTACATGACCCCACCTTCCCCTAAGCTGAACTGAACCCACATTCTGGGGTGCATGGGGCCACAGCTCATCTCCAGAGCAGCTCCCAGGCTTGGACTCCAGCTCTCCAGTGGAGAAACACAGAAACACAGCTTAGGGGGGTGTGATTCCTGCGCCACCTCCCATGTCCCCTCTCCCATCAGGCACTGGGCCTGTGAGACTCTGAAGACTCCTACTCCAGGTTCAGAATTAACACACTATTCTCACTTTCCCTGGAAACCTCGCCCTTCTGTTTTCCCTCTGGGGAAAGAAACCACTTGGCCTAAGACTCAGGAGGCCCATGAGCCTTTTCCTGATAGCTATCATTAAATGTCTAGCCAAGCATGAGGGGAATGAGGAAAAACCACAGACCAAGCCATAGCCAACCTCTCACTCTAAAGGTTTTTTAAAACACCTTTAAAGAAAATACTCTGTTTTAAAGTATATAATATATATCATTTAATTTGGGGACAAAAAAAAAGCAGCACAAAAGTCATTGATAGTATTAATTACTTCTCTCATCATTACGACCAAGGGACCAAGGAGAAATTTCAGCAAGGGTTATTTGGGTTCACATGTCTCGGGGAGATAGTTCCATGGTAAGCAGGGCCCTGTCACTGGTGGTGAGAGCATGCGCAGGATGTGGGTTAACATCTTGGCAGATTAGGAAGCAGAATGCTTGGTGGGGAAACAGACAGATTAGCTACAGGCAGGGTGTTCAGGCTAGAAGCGAGTCTAGGCTACATTCTTCAAAGATCAGCCCACTGACTCACCTCTACCTGTCATACTTCCTGCTCCAGAGGTTTCCATAACCTCTCAAAGGTTATCACCATTCAGGGGGCAAGTGTTCAAACCCTGGAGCCTGTAAGGGCACTTCAGAACACGACAGGAGGTTTCTACAGTCCAGACTCAGTCAAATTTAACAACGGGCTTCTATTCTGTTTTGGGAGATATGTTAGACACATGAGCTCAATTACTCAGAGGGAAATACTCATTCATTTTCACCTCCAGATGGTAACACTAAATATGGAATCTTCACTTTGTAATTCACACACATGGGTCTAAGCAATAGACAGGCTTAGAACCCGGTCATGGGAAATATTATGTATCAGCTGGGCAAGGCTGTTGTGTCCTGTTGTTTATCCAAATACCCCATGAGGTGCTGTAGTGATGGTATTGTCTACATGTGACTTAGCATCTCAATCAGTCTCTTTTAGGAAAGCCTCATTAATGTGGATGGACTTTATGTAGTCAGTTAAAGGGTTGAGAGCAAGGACTAAATTTTCACAAAGGAAGAATTGGGTCTCAAGACTTCTGCATGGATGCCCTGCTCTTCATCAGCTCTCCTGTACATCATCCCACCTGCATGTTAGTCCCCTTAATCATAGGCTGTCCTGTTCATCAGCCCACCTCTGCATCATCAGTGCCAGTGTTACCAGCCCCACCCATATGTTAGACGTCCTGTCCTGTCTGACCTGTCCTGCAAATTGCAGACTCATGATTGCAGCCAACTCTTGAATTCTGCCATAACTAAAAAAGTTTAGACGTGCCATATTCTACAACAGGATGAGCTAATCCTTTTGAAGCATCTATCTATTCACCTATCTTTCTAAATCTATCCATCCATCCATCCATCCATCTATCCATTTATCTATCCACCTTACTGGTTCTGATTCTCTGGAGAACTCTGACTCTGTGAAAAGCAAAATGTCAGGGCTGCTCTGAGACCTCTGACGGAGGTACAGCAGGCCATAGACAAAAGAAGGAAAGACCACATTGGCACACTGGCTCTGACTCTTTCCTACTGCAGTGAGTGTCTCACCAAACACACCCCTCAGCACTCCCCTATGGCATAGATATGAATGCTTTGTTTTGGAATGGATTTTCTTTTATTGATACAATTTAAGGTCAATTTTGTGATATGTATATTTATCCTCTTGTTTAGGTATTGTGTATATATATCTCATTGGAAAATGTAATGTATAATTTAATACAGATTAGAGAGTTACCTATTATAGTCAAACTTGGAGTTAGTTAGGATTTCTATATATAGAGAGAGATGTTTTTGAGATGGATAGGCATTCTTCAAACCTTACAAAGACCTACAGAATATGGCATTTAAAATGGTTTAGGGATTTTCTTCACAGTGAGGCACAACTGCTCCTGGTAACACCACCTACAGAAGAAAGGAAGATAGACATCGAAGAAACACATTATGGAGTTTGCTTCTAATATGGCAAGACTAGCCATTTGGGCAAAGTACTGCTCTTCTAGACTGTGACTTTATGCTGTAGAAACTGGACATGCAGGACCCACAAAAAGGTGACTGCTGATTCAAGATGGACACTGCTACAGAATTCCTGCGTCATGGAAGAAGCAGACATCCTGCAGGACACAGAGAAAAATGACTGACAAACTACCAATACAGGTGGACAGTTTAAAGATTCCTGCTTTGTTGAGGAGTCTGGAGACACACTATGGCCTATGGGCTCAAGATAGAACATTACAGAAGAACTTCAGGTGATTGACCAGGCAATGAGTTGTCTCTGTTATAACTAGAGTTTATATATCATCCTTCTGTAGTTTTTAAAGGAGTTGGAGACAGATAATTATGGTTATAGTTTTCCTTACTTAGGATTAAAGATAAGTTACACATAGGACTTTAGACTCAAGATAGGATGGATGATATTTTCTTAAAGTCTTAGAAAATGTTAATGGACTAAATATTGTTAACTGTGATTCTTATTTGATAACTGTTGTATGATACATTTTGATATGCCACGGTTAAAACACTTCCTTTATTTTAGACAAAAAAGAAGAGATGATGGGAGATGTTATTCTGTAAATATGTTTTTCATACTGGTTAATTACTAAGCCCTGTTGGCCAATAAAAAGAAAAAAATAGGAGAGACTAAGAAACGAGGAGAAAGAAGAAAGTAGTTGGGAGGAGTCAGGATGTAGAGGATGGGGAAAGAAAATGCAGCCCACCGCTCTCCAGTAAGATGAACCACGTGGAAATACTTAGATAAGTAAAAATGTGTTAATAATTAAGACAGAGCTAGCCCATAAACAATAAAGGTAACTGGCCAACAGGATTGTATCAAATACAGAGTCTCTGAGTGTTATTTGGGTCCAGCACTCCAGACCAGCGGTGGGCGGTGGGCAGGCTGGCGGAAAACATACATGCTACACTCCACTGACAGGGGAGCACATTGCAGCGCCCTCTGTGGCCTACACAGTAGACAATGGGCTGGCCCCAGATAGTCTCAGTCCCCCAGCCAGAGCTAGTGGATCCTGTGCCTGGCAGAGGCAAGGTCACGGACATCAGAGACAAGAACAGACTGTGAGGAGAAACAGGGCATTTAGCCAACAGGAAGAGGACAGTTTCGTGGCTAAGTTTTCTCACAGCAAGAGTGGCTGCACTCTGTTTGCAGCTGAGGAGTTGGGGGTGGTCCATGTGTAGCTCATGTAAGCCACACAGAACAGACATGCATGGAATCTAGAAGCTGGGACTCTGCTCAGAGTTGACCACGAGAACACAAACTTCCTGGAAGATGTAATGGTTTGGCCTCCCCTGGGAGGCAGGAGAGAATGCTCACAGCAACTTAGTCAAATCCTGAGGGACAGCTGCCACCACCCTCTAAGAGATACAAATGGGAGAAGCTAGGGGGGAAAATGTCACAAGGCAAGAACATGACTGTCCCCTTGCACGAGCCACCTCGCAGAAGGCTGGCTGTAGAGTAGGCACAGTTCTCTGCTCAGGCAGTTCTCTGAGCTCTGGTCACTTCCTTGCCCCTGGCTTACTCCAGACTTAAGTATTGTTGATGCTTTTGCCATCTTGGGAAGACAGGTAATGTGAGTCAAAGGGTATTAGCTCCGCCTTCATAGCCTGCCTGTCCCCTAAATGTGCTTCCAGGACTGTGTCTTATTTCAGAAGTTCTAAGGGCTGGAAGAAGAGGATAGCAGAGTGCAAGGAAGGGCATTCTACTTTTCACGGGAAGATGGCTCAAGTCAAGGCAATGAAGCACAGAGCCCACCAGCCAGTAGATCATGCAGATGCTCCGTGTCTCTCAGAGGCCATCAGCCCTCAGCCACAGAATGGCAAGTGCCAACCAGAGGGACAATGTGTAGGCAAGCTAGGGCCTTGGGAACCCAAAATCTTCAGCTTCTTCCAGGGCCCAGGATACTACAAGGCAGGCACTGGACAGGTGAGAAGCCTGAGGCCCTGTGGGTAGAGCCACTTTCTAAGGGCTCCCAGGGAATATGCTGTACAAAGGATTGGAATCCTTCGTTCCCAAGCATGTTCCAGGCCAAGTGGAGTAGGCAGGGGCTGAACCTACCAAGCTGCTGGCCTCATGGCCCCACCCCCCACTTATTCTTGCTGGCTACCAGTACAACACACTGATGTGGTGTGCTAGCTCATGTTGCCTCAACACAAGCCTGGGCCATTTATGATGATTACAGACATTTCTTGGCTCTGGTAACTGGGAAGTTGAAGGCTGAGGGAGTTTTCTCCTGTCTTCATATGCAGAGGGCATTGCATGGGAGAAAATGTGGGAGCTTGTAAGCTCAGATCTCTCTTCCCATAAAGCCAACATGGAGGTCCATCCTCATGACCTCATCTAACTCTAATCACCTCCCAAAGGCTGCTCTCCAAATACCACCACCACACAAATGCGGTGATTATCTTAGCTAGGACTTCTATAGATGTGATAAAGTGTTATAAGCAAAAGCACCTTGGGGAGGAAAGGGTTTATTTCATCTTACAGCTTGTAATTCCATCATCCAGAGACGTCGAGGCAGGAACTGATTTAGAGGTCTTGAGGAATGCGACTCAGGAGCTTGTTCCTCATGGCTTCCTCAGTCTGCTTTCAGATGGCACCCAGCCCCACTGTCAAGGAGAGGCACCACTCACAGCAGGTGGGCCCTGCCACCCACATCAATCTCCAATCAAGGAAATGCCCTACACACTTGCCTACAGGCCAATCCTATCAAGGTATTTTTCTTAATTAAGAAACTTTTTTCTCAGGTGACCCTGACTCGTGTCAAGCTGACATGAAAACTTACCATCACATTTAAGTTTCCAGTGCACAAACTTTGGGTACAATCAAACCACTGCATGGCGACTGGCTTGGTTTCCTCTGACTCCCTCCTTTGTCCTTCCATAGTCCAAGGGTAGTGCAGCTTTCTAAACATATTAGAAAAGGCAGCCCCCTGCCTGGCCAGTCTGGTCCCACCTGCCTATAATCTTTAACCCATCTCTCAGAAATGCCTCTGAGCCACTGGGCCTGGCATTTACCCAACGAAGACCAAAGCAAGACCCTCCAGCCACACAGGACTGTCACTTCTATTGACCTGATGTCTCAGGTTCTTGTCCTCTGAGGGCGCCAAGTCCAAGGCCCAGGAAGTCACCACACAGCAAATACAGCCTGACCTGGCCGCTACATCATAAGAGGCTGTGTCTGGGCTCCTTTCACTGTGTGTGTATGAGCCGAATGGCTGTGGAGGCCCTGTCCAGCTCATGTCTTCTGGGGAGTTGCATCCTACCTTTGTTAGGGTTTCTATTTCCGTGAAGAGACACTATGACCACAGCAACACTTATAAAGTGAAACACTCAGTTGGGGCTGGCTTACAGTTCAGAGGTTTAGTCCATTATCATCATGGTGAGAAACATGGCAGCATGCAGGCAGACACGGTGCTGGAGAAGGAGCTGAGAGTTCTACATCTTGATCCACAGGCAGCAGGACTGAAAGTGACAGTAGCCTTGCTTGATCACCTGAGACTTCAAAGCCCACTCCCATGGTGACCCACTTCCTCCAACAAGGCCATGCCTCCTAATAGTGCCACTCCATGGGCTAAGCATTCAAAAACATTTGTGAATGAGTCTATGGGAGTCATTTGTATCCACCCGTCTCACCCATATTTTGACTGAATGTGTATGCTTCCATGTAAGACTACTTGTAGAAATCCTAACTGCCAAGACAATGGAGTTGGATCCTTCACAAGGTAAGGATTCCTATTATAAATGGCATCCTCACAAGAGGGTCAGCACCTTTAATGTTGCAGGTTGTCTTCATGTGTGGACACAAGGGAAACAAACAGTCTACAAACCAGAAGTGAGGTCTAAATCCAGGATCTGATAGAACCTTCATGTTTGCTTTCTCAGCTCGAAAACCAAGAGCTAAATGTCTGTGGCTTAAACTTGGTGGCATTTTGATGCCATTGAGACAGCTGTACCTATCCATGCAGGAGAGAGACCTCTCAAGAAAACCAGTGGCTGGTCCTGGCCTGTCTTTTTTTTGTTGTTGTTGTTGTTTTTTTTGGGGGGGGGGTTCAAGACAGAGTTTCTCTGTGAAACACTGGCTGTCCTGGAACTAACTCTGTAGACCGGCACAGACGGGCTTTGAACTCACAGACACCTGCCTAACTCTGCCTTCTGAGTGCTGGGATTAAAGGCATATGCCACCACCACTTGGCTCTGGCCTGTCCTCTTGACCCAGTGACTTCCATTCTTCCATGACAGCATCCCTCTAACTGCCCTCTCTCACCTTTAAGGAGCCAGCTCCATGCAGCCTCCCCAGCCCCTCACCTTCCTGATATCTGTCTGGAGATTGCCCCCACTCCATCTTGTGGTCTTGGTCTGGTAACGTGTCTCCCCACCAAGCTGAACAGTCAGTGTCTTCTCGCACTCCCTAAACCCTGCACTTAAGAGTTTCTCAATAAACAAACTAATAGTAAATTCCAATGGTGACTGCCTGCCACTGTCCAAGCTCCTGCAGAAGTAAAGAAAAAAGGTGGGAGCACAGGCCACGTGTGATGGGCTCCCACAGTCAGTCCCCCTGTCCCTCACTATTCCATGCCCCTTACCTCAGCAAACACCTGCTAAGGACATGCTGTGTTCTCGGCACCCATGGGTGCACATAGCATGAATTCTAGAGCATAATAGTTTCTAGTCTTCGTTGGCTGGGGAAAAAAAGTGACAGCCTTTGCAGGATATACTGATGTTTCAGTAAGTAGGGGCCACAGCCCATTGTATCCCTTGGTGGCATTGTAGTTAACTTAGTACACTTCGTGGGGCTTGCACTGCAATAAAATCACCTTGCTGCGTGTTTCTGGGTATGCTCCCATTATAAAGTAATGCACAGCCACAAATAACCATGTTCCTCCACATTTCTTAGCAGTGGTATCACAGAGGATCCATCTTGTTCCTCCCAGGGCCCTCTATGAGACACGTTCCTTTCTTACTTTATAGGTGAAGGGAACAAGGAAGAAGACAGGGAAGAAACAAGCTGTGCACCATAGGGCCACAGCAACCAGCAGAGCAGAGGCCGAGGCAGGTCCCACAGAGAGGATCCTGAAGGCCCTGAACAGGCCACCTCCTCCCAGGGCCAGCAGCAACCCGTCCTGCTCTGCCCTTGGGATCCTTCCACGGGTTTCTGCCAAGTGCAGCCTTTGGGCCCTGCTCCTAGGAGGAGCTTGCACATGGGGACAACTGTGAAACCACAGACGTGACAACTGGAGTCAGGCTTCAGTGCCCCTCCAGGAGAGAGTACAAACCAGCCCAGAACAGGAGCCCGGCAGCTGTTCCTAGGCATGGAGTCCAAGGCAGCTTTGGGAGCTGGTCAAACTCTGCCAAGGCGAAATGTATTGGTGTTAATCAAAGACGGTGAGTGATTTACCTTTGAAGACAGATGTCGGCAGAATTGCACCAAGACCAATGTTTACACCCAGTGCTTGTGAACCAGGATATGAGGAGAGGGAGGGGACTATTCCATGGAAACTTTGGGGGAAAATAAAAATAAAAACTAGCAAAATCAGTGTCCTTCCATTCTCTCATCAGTGCTGGAGAATTATATCTGGGCTTCCTCATCTGAGCAGCTGCATCGGAGGTTGAATCTGTGTGAACCCAGCTAGCACAACTTTACACAGCTGTGCAGGCCACCTGGCAGCAGGTGGAGGCAAGGTGAGGGGGTCGCCCTCACTGTGACTCACGGTCCTCCCTGCTGTGATGCCTGGTTGTAGTGAAGAGCTGGGCTAGTGCTGTGTCTTAAGGGCATTCAGCTTCTGGCTATCATGGGTCCTGGCTCATTGTTGAGTGTAGAGGACCATCTGATGTCTTACCTCACTCAGCCTCCTTCACTTCAAGCTCTACCTTCAACCCAAGAGCAGCCTGCTGCCTACACAGGTGCCCTGAACACTGATAATGTCCCCCTCTGCTCCAAGATATGTGCAACCCCAAGTCCTGAAGCCCCCAGCTTTCAAAGTCACCTTTTCTTTTCATAGCCACATATGATGACCCAACCATGTACCTCTCTTCTTACCAAAAAGCTCATGCTATCCTAAAAGTGCTGGTTGCAAGGCTTGGGGACTGTGTATTGTAAGATCTTCCTGGAAGTCTTTTACACCAAATTCTCTAAGCATTCCTCTGCATTTCACAGACCTCCCTAGTGGATGGTCACCCAAAACATATATGAAACTACCCTAGCAACAGGTAAATGTCATTGAAAAGCTCCCTCACTGGGGGTGAGGCAGGATTGACTTCTGGTCCACCTGAATCCAGAGGCTATAATCCCACAGAGCACTCTTGCCACTTTCTCTACTCCCCCATGTGGAGATGTATACTGAAGACTGGACTTGGCAGCACAGCCACAGATTCTATGTGTGTGCATTGGGATGGGGCGAGGATGGGGAGCGGACTCTCCAGAGTCCCAAGGCAGGATCTGATCACATAAGTTCCAATTGGCTGTCCATTCCCCTCCTAATCAATTGTGCATGGTAGAGTATGGGCATCTCATGGTCCCCAGCCCAGTCAGTGTACAGAGAGGACCACAGCAAGCCATCTGCCAGACAGAAGACACTGCTGGGGAAGAGTATGCATTCCCATAGAGAAGCACAGGTTCTTGGGAGGTGGGGCCCTCTTAGAATTTATGATGGCCATGGCTCTCCCAAAACCAGCTGCATATCAGATACATGGTGTGTTTGTGGTGTTAAAATATCACAGGAGGAAGTTAAGAAGTAAGTACCTAAGCTAGGCATGGTGACACACAAGACAACACTTGGGAGGCTAAGGTAGGACTGCAATTTGAGGACAATGTGAGATGCTTACATAGAAACACCCAGACTCAAGAGGAAGTGGGTGTGTAGGCAGTGATGGTAGATCAGAAGTGGGGAGAGAATGAGGAGAGAAGATTAAGAGGAAAATAAAGGCCTATAAAAGTCTTGGCTTAGTCCAATCTCCATTGCTGTAACAGAAAGCCTGAGTCTGGGTAATTGATAAAGGATGGAAGTTCATCTCACTCACAGTTCCACCATGTGGACAGCCCTGGAGCCAAGCAATGGTGTCTCGTGAGGCTCTCCTGCTGCACCATCGAATGCATGACAGAGGGCATCCCATGATGCACTACAGCAAGAGGGCCAGACAGCTCACTGTAAAAACAAAGTCATTTCTAATGAGGAAACTCATCCCACCAATCCACACATGGCTTAGCCCTTGCATTTCTGACTCAATCACTTCCCAGGCTGTCACCTTTAATACCAAGTTCCACACATGAAGTTGGGATAAGGGGGATAGTTGAACCACAACAGCTCTTTGTGAGAATAATCAAGAAGCCCAGTGGTGGTGGTAAACACCTTTGATCCCAGCAGTTGGGAGGCAGAGGCCGGTAGGTCTCTGTGAGTTAGAGGCCAGCCTGGTCTCAAAGTGAATTCCAGGACAGCCGGACTGTTACACAGAGAGATCCTGTCTCAAAAATCAACAACAAAAATAACAAACATGAGGAAAGATTTATGGTGCAGTACTTCCTGAAAGGCACCATTCTGGGACAACAATGCTGAGTCCAGCTTCCTACTTCCTGCCTCTGCCGACCTCTCCCTACCAACTCTATATCCCCTATGATGAGCACAGTTTAGGTTCCCCAGGTCCTTCGAATGGGAGCTATTGAGTATCAGGTAGTCTGAGAAAATGAGGGTTAGTGAAGATCATTGCTCACATGCACTGACTATGGGCATCTCTCCATGACCCACCACCACCACCATGGTCCTTACATGTGACTTCATTTCTGTCCCTTATACTAATACTTCTCTCTACAGCACAGAAGCCAACCCTCAGCCCATTCTCCCTCAGTCCAGTCCTTCCTGTTGCTTTGGTTTATGAAGGAAGTTGAGGAAAGATGGCTGAGAGTAGTCAGGGAAACCTAGGAGGTACAGAGTTGTTTGTTTGCTATTGCCATAGCTTGCTTCTTTTTAGCATATTCTACACAGAAGGTGAAATCCAGACCTCTCTGCTCTCTGACCACATAGTTATATGTAAAAGAAGTGTTCCCAAGAAAGAAAGATGTTCTGTACATGTTTCTCTTACTGGTTGACAAATAAACCACTGGTTTGGTCAATAGGCAGTAGAGGCAGAAAAATAGGTGGGGCTAGGAGATGAGGAGAATGCTGATGCTGCAGAGAGAGGCACCTTGAGGAGACACCATGTAGCCACCAAAGGAGTAACATGTTTGGGCATTTCCTGTTTAGCCAAGACCCCGTGGAGATATATAGATTCCTAGAAATAGGGTGATAATTAAGAGAGAGCTAACCAATAAGAAACCCTAGCCATCGGCCAACAGTTTAATAATTAACATACGTCTTTGTGTGATTATTTGGAGCTGAAGCGTGGTGGGACCAGGTAGGAAAGAAAACTCCAGCAACAGGTGGGGTGTCCTTCTGTATCCTGCAATATGTGTTGCTTTTATTGCTTGATGAATAAAGCTGTTTTGACAATGGCATCTGCTCAAAGGACTCAACACCCTACTCCACTGATACTTGTTCAGTCATGCTCATTGCTGTCCTATTCACAATAGCCAGGAAATGGAGCTTTGTTTTAGTAGTGCAATGATTATCACTTCACCTCCACTTCACCTTAGGAAATAGTAGCAACATAAATGTCCTTCAACCAATGAATTGTTAATGAAGATGTGGTATATATGCAATGGGATATTATGTAGCTGAAACAAAAAATGAAATCATAACCCATGAAGGTAAATGGAAGGAATGAGAAAAGGTCTTGTTGAGTGAATGAGATAACCTAGACCCATAAATACAAATGTTGCAATCTGTATTTCATCTAAGGTCCTCACTTCAAATCTCCAGATTAAGTACATATTCTGGAGTAACTGCAGAAACCAGGAAAACTGCTGGGATGGGGGAGCAAGATAAATACAGAAGAAGGTTAAAGGGTATCTGAAAAAGTCATAAGAAATCATATTATTAACTACTTAAAAACACCTGTTAATACTCATTAAGTTAACATACAATTACACATACATAGTTTAAATTAATTTTCCCCATCTGAGTTAACAATGCTTCCTCTAGGAGCCAATGACCATCAACAAAACCCTAACACCAAGCGTGAGAAGCCCTCTATTGATGTTGATCAGGGTTGTACAAGAAATTCCCAAAACATTACAGACTATCGCTATCGCCTTTGTTTGCCCTTCAGTGATAGAAGGTATGCCAATATTGACGAAGACATCATGCACTTCAGACACAGAACCCAGAGGCCCCTGAGCTAGAACTGACCTTAAAGCCTCCATCCTCAGGACCAGATTCATTGGTACTAGAAGGTTCCATGCAAGTGTCCAGAAGCAGGGGCAGGAGAGATGGCTCAGAGGTTAGGGGCACTGGCTGCTCTTCTAGAGGTCCAGAGTTCAATTCCCAGCACAACGTGGTGGTTCACAAACATCTATAATGAGATTTTGTGCCCTATTCTGGCTAACAGACATACATGCAGGCAGAACTCTGTATATATAATAAATAAATCTAAAAAACAACAACAAAAACCCTTCAGTGTACTGATCCAAAATTAATTTGGGGCTGGAGAGATGGCTCAGCTCCTAAGACCCAGATTCAGTTCCCAGGAACCACATGGCAGCTCACAAGTGTCCAGAAGTAAGTAACAGTCTTACAAAACTGTGACAACTATGAATAGCCACATCAACAGCAAGCAGGGCATAATAATTCTAAAGGTGCAGTAGTGGTACACATGCCTTGGTGATAACCAACATCTCTAAAAGTAAGTAAGCTGAACAAGAGGGAAACCACGGTACTGAAAACTTAGACAACTCCCCAGGGCTAGTGACATTATGGATTTTGGAGGTGAACTTGCAACCGCCACTTTACTTAACCAACATTATCCCTAACTACATCCTAAATATTTGTCATTATACCCACAGAAGCCTTCATCTGTTATTAAGGAAATTTTTCTTTGCAGTAGACTGAAACTGCACGGGTTAGTTTTGTGTATCAACTTGACACAAGCTAGAGTCATCACAGAAAGGAGTCTCAGCTGAGGAAATGCCTCCATGAGATCCTGCAGTAGGGCATTTTATCAATTACTGACCAATGGGGCCGAACCCAGCCCATTGTGGGTGTTGCTATCCCTGGGATCCTGGTCCAGGTTCTATAAGAAACTACGCTGAGCAAGCCATTGTAAGCAAGACAGTAAGCAGCACCCCTCATGGCCTCTGCATCAGCTCCTGCCTCCAGGATCCTGCCCTGTGTGAGTTCCTGTTCTGACTCCTTCCATTGATGGACCATGATCTGGAAATGTGAGCCAAATAAACCCTTTCCTCCCCAACTTACTTTACATTCTTGGTGTTTCCTTGCAGCACTAACTAAGACAGAGACCATTACAGAAAACCGCAACCAATCAAAATGAAGAGTTTGGAGCTCAGTCCCAACAGATACATCTACAAATCAACTCCTATGCCTAAGGCTCAGGGAACATAATGGTCTAGGGAGCCGAAAGATTGTGTGAGCCAGAGGATCAGGGATGTGACTGTGTCTCCTATTAACGTCAACGTTACACCCATAAAGTCTCACCAACATAACTGCCTAAACCTGAGTTGAATAAGGACACAACAAAAGACGTGCTGAAGTGGATGAGGGAAGGACCAGGAGGCTCCAACCTTACACACAAGACTATAGGCAACTAAGGGATGCTGAGAGTGGGATAAATTGTCTTCCCAACTGGTTATGCAATACCAAGTGGTCAGCCCTGAAGACATATACACAAAAATGGCATTATATAGACTGAGCAGGTTATACTTACATATTTAAGAATATATATGTATATAACATCAGTTAATGGAAAAATGACCACGATTTTAAAAGAGACCAAGATGAGGTAAGTGGTAGAGTTTGGAGGGGGAAAGGGAAAGGAGAAGTGATGTGATTGTGTTATAACCTCAAAAAATAAAAGAAGCAATAAAAAAAGAGAGAGGGGTGATACAGAACAGCCACTAGAAAGATATTCAACAAAGCTTCAGCCTGGTCTCTTGGGGAGCTCAGGGGAGTCAGATTCCATAATTCCTCCAGGCAAAGGATCTGTTGTCAGAGATGCTAGGGCTGCCCTAGAGGTTGGAAGGAGACACACTGCTGCATACTTGGGGATTCTAACTGGTAGAAAAGAAAATCTAGTATTCAAAGGCAATTTGTCAAACAGTGACACAGGCTGGGTGTGGACATGTATTGGGAAAATTGGGAAAGATGAGGACTGAATGTGGATGCCCCATATTCATGGATTTATTCTACTCCGTTGTCTTTCAAGTGGGGACTTAGATAGGTTTTCATGTTAGATGACACTGTGAGGATGTGGCCCTAAGAGACGACTCTTCCTCTTATAGGAAGAGAAGACACAAGAAGGTGGCAATTTGTAAATCTAGAAGACCCTCTTTGGGACTGACAACAATGGCAATCACGTCTCAGATTCCCCAGCCCTAGGAGCCATGAAGGCCCATCTGCTGATGAGCAACCCAGCATGTGACATTGTGCTCTAGCAGCCAAGTGACCAAGGCAAACACAACACCAGCCTGTCTCCCACTCTGGACCACACCATCCCTACCGCAGCTAGACTATGGTCATGCTCTATCCATCCTGCCCTGGCCCAGCTCCTGCCTACTGCTCATCTTGACTCCTCCAAATGACTGGAGCTCTCTCCTTTTCCATTGTCCTAAGTCTGTCAAAGTGTGCCTGTTAACACTTGTCCCAGGAAGTCCCCAAGTCATCCCACAAACTGCCCAGAGCTCCTGCAATCCCTTCCCTTCTTCTCCTTTATTTTTCTGTTCCATCCCTTCTCTAAGACCCTCTCTCTTCCCTTTTCCCTCCCTGTCCTTTCTCCTTCACCTCCTTTCCCCAGCAGGCTGTGGTGTGTGTCCTGAGGACATCCTTTTTCATCTTGTCACTCACTGTGACAGATAGGTTCCAGGTATGCTCTACAAAGCTGGCCTAACAAAACTGTTGGACCCTTACCTCCTACAAGTGCCCTCTCTGATCAAGGTCATTTGCCTGAGTCCAGGAAAGCCGCTTCCTGTCTAGGGGTGGGGGAAGACATTGCCTGCCCTACCCCTGCCATCTCCAAAATGAACAAGAAATCTGCTCCATTCTTCCTCAGCTTTTCTCACAAAGATTCCCTTGCACCAACCACAGCATCCAGTTCTGTGCCAAAAGGGAGAGAAGAGATAAGGGAGACAGGAAGGGAAGGCAGGGAACTCAGAGAACAGCCCCAACTGGTGAGTGGTGGCAGTTCTCACTGAGGCCCAGAGATTGTAGGGAGGGAGCTGGGGCCCAGCAGCTGGGAAAACCTGCCCAGAGGGAGATGGAAGAAAGCAGAGACAGGGCAGAAAGACCAAAGGACAAGCAGAGTGCCTGAGTGTCTTGAACCTGGGTTGAGTTCTCCACAGCTTCTACTGGTTGGCTGCACCTCCAGGAAAAACCTGGACCTACCTCTTAATCACATTCCTGGAATGCCTTCCCCTCACACCATAAGCTTAAGCTTTTAACCCTCACACAAAAGGCAGACTTACCAGGAGCATTGCCTATGTGCTCAAGATCTGCACCTGTCACCAATGAGAGCAGGGATGCTCAGCTCTACTGGGGTCTTGGATTCTGGATCCCTCTCAACCTCTGAGGTACTAATCCTTCCCCCACTCACTCTCTCTGCTTCTGTTGTTTTGATTTGTTTTGTTATTTTTTCCATATAATTTCAAATGTGCAGAAAAGTTGTGCTGTGATTAAATCACACCCACAGCACTTTGTCCAAAGTTTTCCTGTATGTTCTACACCAACATGCTGATCTGGGTGCTGCTCCAGGCTTGTAGGCCAGGCTGATGCCCTCTGGGCAATTGGGACCTCTCACACCAGTGGGGAGCGCTAGGCCAGACCTCAGGAAGCCCCCATGAATCCTTAGGCCCATCCTGCCTCTCTATTCCTGTCTCCTGGCTCTGAGAAGCTATGGCCCTGGCGATGCTAGTGGGAAGACTTTGCAGGTTAAGCCCTGCTCTGGGAACTGGGGTTTGTCCCCAGGCCGCCTGCAGAAGTTGCTGCCCAGAGCCAGCTATAAATAACCTGGAGGTGGCTGGCTGTGGGGTGGTGTCACTGCTACCCTGGGGCAGGCCGGTGAAGAATGCCCTGGTGCCCAGGGCTTTACCTTGGCCTTTAGGACCGGCAGGGCAGGATAGGCCTTGGGGAGGGACGGGCAGACCTCTTTCAGAAGCAGCCTCTTCTGGTCCCCAACCCCCAGAGGCAGTGTCTGGTGTCCCATGGGGGCTCCAGGCTGTCTTTCCAGTGCACAGCTCCTCTGCCTGATTTGCCTGCTCCCACTGCTCCAGGTAAGTGCATGGGTGGGTGTGCTGGGGCATCAGAACGGGAGGGAGCGCCCAGCTGGGTGACAGAGAGCTGGGAGTCTCAGGACTTGGTGGCTGAGTAGCACTGGGGATCTATGTCTCTGACAATGAGACAAAGTCTCATACCCAGAAGGGCCAGGAAAAGAAACAAGGAGAGTAAATCAGTTAGGGAAGGGAAGGAAATCTTGTGTGGATGAGCATGGGGCTCTGAGGTGACAGCATCCATCGAGTGCTGCCCAGTTCTTCAAGGCTAGCAGTTTTCTCTGTGATGCCCAGCCTCCCCTCCCCCACAGCCCAGTCTCCCTCTTCCCATGATTCCCAGTTCTCTTCTTCACTCTTTTCCCAGCAGCTCACCAGAGAGTCACCCCACTCACTCACCTATCCCCACCTCTGCTAACCCCCAGAACCAAATGAGCCCTGGGCCAGCGGGCCAGGATGAAAGCTGCTGTCTGCGGTGTTGGTCTTGGGCCTCAGTATCCCCAGGTTGCCAGGACCTGCTTTAGACAGTCGTTTTAAGGACACCTAGTGGGTGTCTGTTACCTGAGGCAGTGTGGCTTTTGCCACTTTGGGCAGGCTCCTCAAACTTACCCAGCCTCAGTCTCCTACTCGGAAACATGGAGATGCATCCTCAATAGGATTCTCCTAGAGGACAATGGAGAAGATGTAAGTCAAGCCTAGAGGCGCTGTGCCTGTGTGGAGGAAACTCTAAGTACACATGTCAGATGTGAGAGCATCAGGGCCTCGTCCTCCTGGAGGCCTGGCCAGGGCAAAGAGGTGGGTACCCGAAAGAGGTATGGCCGTGATATTCAACATCCCTCAGGACCAACGAAGGCCTTTCTCTACCTGCTCTAAAGTCCCCGGCCTGAGACAGAAAGACTATCTTGCCCAAAGTTACTCAGCATACCAGCAGATACAGCGTAAATACACCCTGGTCTTTCTGACCCTCATGCCCTTCCTTGCCCCAGCCCTTCCTGGTAATAGGATTGATTTCTGGGTCCTTGGCCAACTATTCTGAGATTCCATCCCCCAGGGAAATGAGAACTTGAGAGCCAGGCAGCAGTGTGGAGGAAAAGCAGCAGGAGGATCATAACTCTCTCACTTACCAATCTAGACTGAATAAGTACCCACTGACTAAGGGTGCAGCTGTGCAAACCCACCCTGGGCTTCTGTCCTGGCGTGTTCACAGCCAGAAATGGCCCTGGCAGGAGGAGTAGCAAAGAAATCGTGTGTATTTATAACCTTTGTAAATTGGGTCTGCAGAAAGAGAAAAAGGTGTGAGAGACCCTGGCAGGGAGTAGGGAAGTCTGGTGGGAGCAGGCAGAGGCGATCAGCAGCCTGGGGTGGGTACGAAAGGAAGGCTGGGGAGGCTATCGAGGCCAGGCCTAGGGGCTTCGCCTCCAGAACAGATCTGGGTCCCAGATGCATAGGGAGACTTCTAAACAGGAGCGGGAAGGGTCTGATTTACAGGAGAGGAGAAAAGGGAATATTCCTCTCCCCGTCTGCTCTTCCAGAGCCTGGAGATTATAGCCAGTGTTGAACTAAGATTTCCAGCTTACCCTGGGGGCTTCTGGGGGTCTCAGAGTTACCGTGCATCCTGCATGTCAGGTCCTGTGCTGGCCCCCAGACTGGTGGGTCAGGCAGTGCAAGCATACTAGATGAAGCTTTTTAAGTAAATTTTCCATTTGGAATTTCAGATTTGAAAATATGGATGCTCAACCAGTGAAGTCCATATATATATATTTCCAGATTCTGGGGAAATTCCAAACTCTGAAACATTTGAGACACCTGACTGCTGTGTCTTCCATCTAACCTCTGTGAAGGCCCCAGGAGTCCAGCCCCGCTCAGCCAGCCCCAGCCTTCACCTCAGGACAGGGCTCCTGTCCCTTGAGCCTGTTGCCCCAGGAGTTAGCTTTCGTCCAGAGAAGGCCCAGCAAATGGAGGAGATACAGAAGTCTAATGTCAAAAAGTTGCTGGAAAATGAGCCTTACATAATGCACTCCATCCCTTCCAAAATTGAGTTCATGCCTACCCTTCTGCATCTCCCCCTAACTACCCCTTGCCAAGAATGCAGCATATACAAGGCCACTTCCCAAAAGCTCTATCATCTAATGACTTTCCACCAAAAATATTAACTCTCTGCTGAGTGTTTTCTAACCTAATCAGCTAATTTAGTCTCGGGTTTTGCCATTTTGCCAGTGTTTAAGTATTTTTTTTTTAAAGCAATTTGTCTGAGGGCACTGCCTACTGAGTTGTGCAGAACTCAGACACCCTAAATTTGCTGCTCTAGAATGATGGCACAGCTCAGTATCCTCCATTTGATCGGAAACAGCTTGTCTGGTGTGCCTATTCAAAAGTCTAACTTCTGAAGAGGGCGCCTTAGATCGGCAGGTTGTTTTTCTGTGCAACTGGCCTGTGCAGAACACGGGGGGCTCCAGGTAGGTACCACGTTCTTTCCTG
This sequence comes from Cricetiscus sungorus, assembly GCA_030556225.1. Classification (NCBI taxonomy): domain Eukaryota; kingdom Metazoa; phylum Chordata; class Mammalia; order Rodentia; family Cricetidae; genus Cricetiscus; species Cricetiscus sungorus. The sequence continues at coordinate 43,827,227 of JANBXA010000731.1, read as the reverse complement.
CTTGAAGCTCCAAGACAGGCGGGGAACCAGAGCTAAGGTCCTCCTATCCCCATCTGTCAGTTGAGGAGGGGAGTCAGGGTTCAAAGTCACTGCTGGTGAAGGGCACAACAGAATCCTACATAAGCAGTCAACTCTCCTGCCTTAGCAAAACCCAGATATTAATGTCAGGATATTTTTATGACATTCAGACTGACACTGGGTCAGAGGTGACTATTAGGTCAAGGGGACACTAGGTGAGTTGATAAGTAGAGAGACTGCTTTTAGACCAAGTGGCCTGTCCGGAGGCCTCCTGCCATCCAGCTCCCTCCACACAACAGCAAAGAACCCCTCCCTTCTACCACCACCACTTCTGGGCCAGGGACCAGGTGAGAAAGGGGGACATGATGGAAGAAAGATCCTCAGCAGCTCTCAGAGTCAGAGCAGAGCGAGGAGGCCAGAGTCACCACCCCCCAGGGCCTGGCAGGTGATTAGGGACATGAAAGGAGACATCTTAGGAAGAGGGGCTCACCAAGGGCCACAGGCAGAACTGCAGGCGAGACCACCAGAGGCCTCACTTGAGGTCCCACACCCCGTGAAGTATGTGTGAACACTGGGAGTCTCCATGAAGATTGTTGGCCCCAGTGCTCGGGAAAGCAGCAGCCTCTCCATAAACATCCAGTCCCACCCTCAGGACATATAGATAGTTCCATAACCGCCTCCTCTGAATCCCAGGGGAACCCAGATTCAGCTGTCTCTTCCTGTCCCCTTTTCATTCTCCTCCTCCTCACTCCTCTTTCCCTTCCTATTTGTCCCCTCATCATTTGTCTCTGGCGTGTCCCCTACCTTATCTTCTCCCCTATTTATTTATTTATTTATTTATTTATTTATTTATTTAGGTTTTTCAGGACAGGATTCTTTGGAGCCTGTCCTGGAACTCCTCTGTAGACCAGGCTGGACTGGAACTCACAGAGATCTGCCTGCCTCTGCTTCCCGAGTGCTGGATTAAAGTCATGGACCACCAGTGCCCCAGCTCTCCCCTTGTTATTCTCTCTTCCCTTCCCCCTCCCTCCTGACTCTGCCCTCCTCCCTCTTCTCTGTCCACTCCCACCCTCCTTCCTCCTCTTCCTCTTCTCTTCCCTGACTGCCTCCCTCAGCACAGTTCCTTGGACACACTGAATGAACCAGATAGTGGGAGGAGCTCTCCCTCCAAGGTTCCTTCCTGACCTTGGACAGCAGAGAAAAGACACAGGGAGGGGCTGATTCCAGATTGCAAGCCCAAGACTCAAGGCCCATAAATCTGCCACACTTAGGCAGAGCCCTAAAATTAGAGGGCCAGTGTCACCAGATCCAGAAGGAGTAGGTCTAGCCAGACCCCCTGGCTCCTGTGAGGTGGCCCCTAGGGCACAAGCTCCTCTTGGACAGGGACCAGGTAAAGGAAGAGCAGCTGGAGTCTTGGCTCTGGCCTCCTGCCTCCTTCCCTGCCAGGGCTTACTCTGCCTTCTTCAATAAGGGCTCATCCTAGAGACAGGAAATGGGCCCCACAGGCTAACCTCTGAGGAAACATCAAAGCAAAGGCAATCTGAGAAACAACAAAAGCTCTCAGCTCAAGCTCTTAGAACTAGGCTTGGCATTGACCCTGCCTAGCCCAGGGAAGAGCACATGATACATTCATCCATCTATCCATACATACATACATACATAGATACATACATACATACATACATTCAAACATACATTCATCCATCTATCCATCCACTCTGTCAGTCCGCAAACATTAGTTGAGCACTTGCAATGTACCAAGCCATAGTTAGGAACTTTGGGTACAGAGCTGCACCCTGACCTATAATGGGACCCCTGTAGTAGAGGCGAGGATGAAGGGAGCTCTCTGGTTCCAGGCTAGCCAAGAGTAGGATAGAAGTCAAAGCTGGCTGGTGAGAACAGAGGGCGATGGCCAAAGAAAGCAAAGGTTGTCCTCTGCACACAGGGCAGATCTCTAGTGCTCTGGATTCTCCGTGGGTAACACTGCCTTGTGTAGACGGCACAGAGCCTTCACTGAGGACTTAGCTGGCCTCTCAGCTATCAGCTGCATGTATCCAGGCTCCTATTCTTCAGCCTGTAGACAACCTTGGTCCTATGACACTTCTTTAGTGCAGTACTAACCCTGAATAGCTCGAGACCTCAGGAAAGCCTCTGTCCCAGGTGCTGGCTGATGTACAGGAAGGGAGAAAGGACACCTACCACTTGAGAAGTCATGGAGGCTTCAGGAGCTCCATGTCACAGTGGACCAGGGACCAAGGCCAAAGGGAGGCTCCTTTCTATCTCCTTATATCACACTGGGAATTTCTCATCTCCTTGCCTGGCACTCTGACCCCATCTGGGTACACATGCTTACTGTCCATCCAGCTCTCTGTGAGGTCTCCCCACCTTCCACTCTGCCCGTCTGGGGCCATCGAGGGGTTTCTTACTTCTGGGGCTACTGACTGCCATATTGGCTAACGTCCTATTGGCCTGTGTAGATATGTAGTTCCATCCTTGTACAGAACCACTCTTTCTATGTATAATAAAACCATCATGCGCAGATCATTGGATTGTCTGGGATGGGCTCTTGCCTTGGGCTCTTACCTGCTGTGTGGCCTTGGCTTCTGTGAAGTGGGGTTATTCGCAGCTTCTTCAGAAGCTGTGACAAGGAGCAAATGAGCTGTCTTCTGGGCTGAGAGTAGAGCTGTGCTCAGCACACAGCAAGCAGTAAACGAAAAAGAGTCTATCACCCACTGCCTCCCTCCCCCCCAACAGCATCCCTAATCCGTTCTGCTGGCCTACATACTTGTCTCCCCAGAGTCCTCCCATCCCCTAACAGCATCCCTAACCAGGTTTCGCTGGCTTCCTTGAGCCTGTGTTCATTTCATTTGCTTCATGGGGTCATTCCTTTTCTTAGTCTTCATCCTGATACTTCCCCCGTGTGTCTCCCCTTTGGATTCAGCTTTCAGGGCAGGCTTCACAGAGACTTGCATGTCTTGACAAGATAAGACAGCCATTCACTTGCACTACTAAGGCTTAGCCTGGTGAAGGAGGTGCAGGTCATGTCTTCAGGAGCTGTACCCATTGAAGAGATGAGAAGACTAAGGTTCCGAGAGGTTTGGTAGCTTTGCCAAGGCCACCCAGTATAGGAGCAATGTACCCTAGAAGACTGAGTGTGGGGAAGCCGCAGTCATACTACCCACAATGTTGCCCTGCCCCTACCCATCCACCATCTCAACGGCCACCAGGGGTTCTGCTCAGAATAGACATCTGCAGGGTGTACTGTGGGCTTGAACTGAGTCAAATGTAATCAGGCAGATCCTGGAAAAAAAAGAAAGGAAAGAAGATTCTTGGCTATGCCAGGTTTTGAACCCACAGAAGGAGGAGTTAGGAGAGAAGAGCCAAGGTGTGGGAAGAATTCAAAGCTTCTTGCCCAAGGAAGAACAACATGCCCCTGTACCGAGCACAGCACCCCTGTGCCCACCTCCAGCCATGCATTTTTCTCAGCAAGAGACCTGGCACAGCCTGGGACCAGACATCTGTGACAAGTCTAAGCCCACATCACCCGATTCTGGAAATCATCACCCTCACCTACCGTGTGGGCTCCAAGCAAGTGACAGGAGACACCCAGGCCACAAATACTGTAGCACAATCTCTGAGAAATGGAAACAGCATCTGAAGTGTGCAGGCTGGGGCTCCCTGGGAGCCTGACCCTCCAGGAAGACCTGGCTAGATCACACACACACACACACACACACACACACACACACACACACTCACACACACACACTCACACACTCACACACACTCTCACACACACTTACACACTCACACACACATACACACACACATACACACATACTCACACACACATACACACACATTCACACACACACACACACACGGATGGAAGGGCTGCAAAGGCAAAGGGATGACAGCTGGGTTTTGCACACTCTTCCTTGTCTACTCTGATACATCCACACTCATCACCCCTAAGGACTCAGCTCTAAGTCTTGGTATCCCAGAACCTTGACCATCCATGACAAGACAAGACAGGCATTCATCAAGCAATAATGCAAGCTGAGCCTAGAAAGGGAGGCAGAGGCCATGCCTTCCAGAGCCCAGTGTCCATGAAGACAAGAGAAGAATAAGCAGCAGAGGATCCGGCCCAAATGCTCCCCTAATCACCTAGTAGGGGTTCCTTCTGATGAGAAAGCAGCATCTTCCTGATGCTCATGAGCCTGGTGTTAAGGAGCTCCCAGCAGCCGGCAGAGCTTGCACACAGAATCCCTGGCCCCTTATGTCCTGGAGACTTAATAAGACAAGAGCTTAAGGTTAACAGCTCAGGATCCCCATTAGAGCGCGCGCACACACACACACACACACACACACACACACACACACACACACACACACACACACACACACTCACACACACACACACACACCTTCCCCTGCCCTTGCCCCAAATTTTTCTGGGTACCCAGAGCTGTCCTCTGGTTCCAGGAAGCTATGTGGGCACAAGCTCCCCATCTGAGTTGTGGGTTGTTAATCAGAAGTTCCAAGCCATCATGGAGAGACCGAGTGCTCAGCCTTCAGTCCCAGCCCAAAGAGTAGACTAAATGTAATGTTTGGGGGCTTCAGATTGTGGGGATACCCAGAGACAAACATGTAGCCAACTGTCCGGAAACGTAACCCTAACAAGCAAGAGAAAGACAGCTGTGGGAGGAACCCAAAAGCACGTGATGCATGCGTGCATGCGTGTACACACACACTCATAGAACATGCATTTGCACGCTAGTTGTAGAGTAAGAGAAGCATGGTTTTGGGAGGAGCTGGAGGCAAGGGTCAGGATTTTAGAGTGCTTTGCCCTAACCCAGCCTTACACCATTTTTCCTACTTCTGCCTTTGCTCATGCTGTGCTCCCCGCTTAGGCAAAGAACCTTAGTGAGCTAAGCAAACTCCTATTCACATTTCAAAACCCACTTCACCATGATCTCTTCCATGATGCTATCTTAGCTTCTCTCAGTAAAGCGGGTCAAAAATCCACCATTCTTACTTGAAAATGCTCCCATCCTGTGTGTGGGGGGGGGTGGAGATAGCTCGGTCGTTAAAAACACTAGCTGGTCTTCCACAAGTCCTGAGTTCAATTCCCAGCAACCACATGATGTCTCAGAGCCATCTGTAGTGAGATCTAGTGCCCTCTTCTGGCCTGCAGGGAAACATGAAGACAGAACAAGGTATATATAATAAATAAATAAATCTTTAAAAATAGAAGGAAGGAACTAAGGAAGGGAGGAAGGAAGGAAGGAAATTGTAGCTTGTATGTTTCCGCCAGCCTGCCCACCGCTGGTCTGGCGTGCCGGCCCCCAATAACACGCAGGAGACTCTATATTTGATACAATCCTCTTGGCCAGTTACCATTATTGTTAATGGGTTAGCTCTGCCTTAATTATTAACCCATTTCTACTTATCTAAGTATTTCCACGTGGTCGTCTTATCAGGGAGCCGCGGCTGGCATCCTGCTTCTTCCCTGGGCTACATCTCGATTCCACCCTCTACTTCCTCTTTCCTCCTTGTCTCCTAGCCCTGCCTATCTTGCTATCTCATTGGCCACAGAGCTTTATTAACCAGTATGGGAAACATATATACAGAATAACATCTCCCATCATCTCCTCTTTTCTGTCTAAAGTAAAAGAAGGGGTTTAACCTTAGCATAGCAAAATATACCATACAACAGTTATCAAATAAGAATCACAGTTAACAATATTTAGTCCATTAACATTTTGTAAGACTTAAAGAAAATATCATCTATCCTATCTTTGTGAGTCTAAAGTCCTATATGTAACTTATCTTTAATACTAACTAAGGAAAACTATAATCATAACTACCTGTCTTCAACTCCATCAAAGACCACAGAAGGATAATATATATATTCCAGGGAAAACATACACACATCTGCTTTATCTACTGTTCTACTGTGCCTGGCAATCACTGTGAAGGCTTTCCTGGAAGATGGGTTCTAGATGGTTTTGTCTTCTAGGTTGGATTTCCCCTGTCACATTTACTCCCTGATGGGAATCTGAGCTGGCTCTATAGTCCTATTCCTTCTTGCCTGTTCATCCTTTCATGATCAGCCAGCTCCTCCTCTTGCAGGAAGCCCTCCAGCACTTCATTAGTTCTCTCTCCCTTGTATTAACCTGGGACAGAAAAGCTAAACGTCAGCCTGTCCTTCCCACATGTTCTGTCTATAAGCTTAGGATATGTCCACTTTGGCTGGGACACCTAAGGACCTAATAGTCATCACAGGACTCAATAGTCAGAAGGCCATCTGGAAGTATTTTCTGGGGCTGTGGTGACAGAGAACAGGGCACTGGCCTTCACGCATTTCTTCCAGTGGGAGAGGAACTTGTTTTGGGACTAAGGGAAGCTGCAGGCTCCTGCCTAGAGTTATTCCTTCCTAGACAACGGCCTTTGTGGAGCTACAGGTGAGACAGAAGCTTGCTTTCCAAGCGCACTTGAGCATCTTCCCATTCAGCTGTCCCTCTCCTGGGTGGGAGCAGACATGTGCTATCAATGGCCAGCCAGGCCAGGTCAATAACCCTCACTCTACTCTCCTAGGAAGCAAGACCAGGCCAGGTGCCCCACGACCAGCCCCTGTGGGCACTGTTGGAAGAGCACTGCCTCAGCACCTGGAAACCCATCAACCTTTCAGGTACGCAAGCTTCTCGGCCACCTCCCATCCTGCAATAGTCCTGAGCAAGGAAGCTCAGATAGCACACAGAGCCTGGCCCCAAGGTCTGGCTTGGCATCTTCATCGTGGTCTTTGCACAGTATCCCTCCCCATTGGAGCCCCAGGCTCTTTATCAGTGATGAGATTTTGTCTAGAAGGCCTCTTCTTGCTCACTGTCCCTGCAGGGGCTAGGCTGAATAAACTGGGGTATTTGGGAGACCAAGGAGAGGATGACCCTTCTGCTTTCCAAGTAAGTCTATCAAAAGGCAGGACTCTCCAAAGGTGTAAAAACATCTCTGGTTGCCTTGGCTACAGGCTTCACCCCAGTATGGCCCTGTGAAATAAAAGCCAGACTCTGGGGTCTGAGCCTCTGAGGCTTCCTGAAGCTGATTCACACTGTCAGGGAAGGTGAGGCAGGATGCTGAGTGGAGGGCTCTAGGGAGATATTGCTAGGGCCCCACCCCTCTCCTGAACTTCCAAGAGCTTGTTCACAGGCACAGCAGGGAAAGAGAGACTGGAAAAATGGGTGGTGGTGGTGCAGCCTGTAATCCCAGCACTCGGGAGGCAGAGGCAGGCAGATTTCTGAGAGTTTGAGGCCAGCGTTGTCGACAGAGTAAGTTCTGGGACAGCGAGGGCTGGGTAGGGTGAGGGTACTCTGTGGTTCAGAGCCTGTGTCAGGGCTCAAGGGGCCAGGTGTGCTAGCCAACCTGGACATCCAAGCACAACCTGAGGAAGTCATCAAAGAGTTAATCCTACCACCTTCCTCTCTACTGTGGGGCTTTTCAGAACTCTGCTCTCAGAGTCACAGAGCACTCTGGTCCCAGCTCCTCCATCTAGCAGCTGTGGGGCTTTGGGTAAGTCACCTGTCTATATGAGTTTCCTGGATTGCTGTGATGCAGCAGTATCCTGGGCGGCTTGATGGGTTCAAACTCATTTTCTCCCTATTCTGGAGTCTCAAAGGGTGTGTTGGCTTGGGTTGGTTATTCCGAGGCCTCTCTGGCTGACTTGCAGACCTTTCCTGTCCTCACAAGGTCTTCCCTTTGAGTCTCTGCCCCACCTCCCTTCTTAGAAGGCCCCTCTTCATAGCATTCATATTATTTGAGTCGCCTCTTTAAAGGCCCACAACCTGAAGTCCAGGGACTTCAGACTTCAGCATGTGAGTTGAAGGTGCACCATCAGCCTATGCCTCTGCTTCCTCGCCTATCAGAAACGCGGCTTCGGTCTATGCAGGAGTCAATGGAGACAGACTGTGGGCTATGTCTAGCAGACATAGACAGGACCAGAGGTCCCTTACTTCAGGAGTGCCAGCCCTTCTTACACTTTGTCACCCGAGGCAACACCGCTGTTCAAAGACACCCTGGCATCTCCCTGCCGTCCTTGCCCACCTCTCTGTTTGAAAAGATGGCACAGATGCCCCACCTGCAACCTGAGCTCAGGGAGAAGGTCCTCTTCTGTGATGACAGCCCTCCCTGCCTAGTTTTTAAGGTCTCCTGTCTGCTGACAAAGGCACCCACACTGTTCATACAGAATTTGGTGGATAATCTATTTGAATCACATGATAAGAACTCATTATCTCACAGCCCAACAATTTTGATGGCGTTTTGTGTCCTTTGGGAATTCATTGTTGACAGAGCCTTATGCTGTGTTTTGGGATATTGGAGTTTTCCCATTTTTTTTTTTGTTTTGTTTTTCGCTTTTTTCGCCAGAAATGAGCTGTGATTGTGTCCATAGCTTTCGAACTTGTTTTTCTCTAATAACTAAGAGTGCTTCCCTGTCATTAAATATTCACTCAGAGCACCGTTAGTGACGCTGCCTAGCAGCCACTGTGGAAACACATCCTCCTTCATTAGCCACAGCCCTGGGGTGGACATATAAACTGTTAGGGTGTCTGCCTGCTGCAGAAATTGCTTTGCTAATCTCCGCATGTAAGTGGTCTCTTATCTTGTTCCCACTAGTTACAAGAATGTACAATGACTAAAACATGTGAGACCAAGCAAAACCACACTCACAACTGTACAATTGTTCAGAAAAACTAAAAAAAAAAAAAAAAAAAAGAGCCAGGGAGTGACAAATGCAACATTCGATGCTCCCTCTGGGAAGGCACGCGTGGATAAATATGGGAATGACTGGAAATATCTGCTCCAGATTGGGCTGCCAGCTCATTATAACCACTGCTATTCACAAACCTCCAGAAAAGAAAGAGTGTAAAATAAAGTTAGGCTGTGTGTGGGCTGATGATGACAAGAGATTGTGAATCAAAGAATGTGAGCAATTGGGCTGTTTGCCCCTGTGGTCCAAAGAAATGAAAAAAAATACACACAGTCAGGGGAGCAATTATTGCTTTCTGCAAGCTTTTAATGGAATATTTCTATTTTATTCACCACGTATGCATTTACATATATCTGAAAAATGCTAGGGCACTATTGGGAGGCATATTATTTTTTCTACTCATAGATAATATAAAATTCCAAAGGCATCCAAGAAATCTTTGAGGTAACTTTCCAGTCCAAGATGCACACATATGCACATGCCCAAGTGCACACATACACTTACATGTGTGCACAGAGAGGCATACTCGTGTTAGTCGAGGGGGCAGAACATCTGGCCAGGGAGATAGAACCCAAGGTTGTCCCAAGCCCAAGGCCAAGGACCTTGTTTTTTTTTCCATGCAATGACTACCATCCCTGGAACATTCTGATGGGTTCTAGGAACCCTGGGGAAACTATGGAGTCTCAGGCTGGTGAGAGCTTCAGGAGCCCCTACAAATATAATTATCAAGGAGGCATTGGAGCAGCAGGGGCAGAAGACATGAGACCACAGCTGCATGCTGGAAGGAAGAGGAGAGAGGCTGGACTGGACTGCAGAGAGGAAGGGCATGCTAAATGGTGGGCACAGCACGGCAGAGGCACAGAGGTCTCGTGAAAGTAGGGTCTTCCAAAAGGCATCTCAGCCAGCAACAGGATAAGGACGGGGCGTCAGTGATCACAAAGTGTTTACTTTACAACGCCAAAGACACAGGATAGGCCTTAGAGGCCATGAGGAGTCAATCATGGAAGTACAATGACATGAATATAACTGCAAGCATCTTTTTCATCTGCCCTGTGGAGGAAATGGGAGTCCAGCTGAGCTGAACCAGAGATGAATGAAACCCAGCAGAATGGGACAGAAAATTGGCTCTTCCTCCCCTGGGTCTCCTATGCCCATCTGTACATTGAACATGTGGGGTGGGAAGCTCACTGCGGGCCTGTCCTGGTCCCACAGCTTGGATCCATTGTTGAACACCAAGACATCACATCACCACCTCTGTCCTCAGGCAGGCTTGGGGTAGGGGTGGCCTGGAACATCCCTTGATGGCATAGATTGAGAGAGATGCCCCACACCTCACTATAACTTCCAGAAGACCTTACTGCTTGCCCTTAACTATCCCTGAATAGCCTTCCTGTGGGCAACCCCTCAGCGGAGCAAGGGCTGTCTCTGTAACCCTTGTTGTCCACTTGGCATTCGCCTGGTTGTGGTGTAAATGAGAGTGTAATTTTGTGAGAGTGTGGGTCTGTGGCAGTAGAGTGCCTCTGAGTTGTTTTGTAGGCCTGTTTGATGGCTTGCATGGGGCCGTGCAGTGGATGTGCCCAAGCTGGCTTGGCACTGGTCATCACCGGCATGGCTGGTATCAGTGGTGGCCTCATGACTCACCCCAGGCTGCTCACAACAACAAGGCACTCTGGCGCCCTTGTACTTCCCTGAACTGGCTCTCTTATGTTCCTAGCCCCACCATCCTAGGACACACAGACTGTCAAACACTTGTTCCCTCATGCCTAGCTTGAGTCTGTGATAGGACTGACTGGCAGCCCCAGGACCCTATGTGCACCCACCTCTGTGTCTTTAGTAAACAAAACAGCCTCGCCTTGCTCATGTGCTCTAATCTGAGGGAAATAGTGCTCTTTTCAATTTCTCCTTCATTTATGGTAACATTTGCCAGCATTAAAGTGAGCTGTGCAGTCAGTTGGTTTCCTTATGTTTCAACTTGAATGATGGTTGGAAAGTTGTGCCTGTAAATATGAGATTATAAAGAAATGGTACCATATCATTGGATCCTAGAGATCTCAATTGTTCAAACATTTAGGGTGCACAGTAGCTTTTGGCCGTGACACTGAACTGGTCACTCTCCGGAAGAAAGTCTGTTAAGCAAAGCAGGTCACCTAGGCCAATCCTATTCTGCATGTAAAACAGATTGTCACTGGTGCTTGCCACTTCCTTAATATGGTGTGTGTCTTCTGAGCTTCGATGTCAAATTTGGCTTGGTTTCTTCCTTGTTTGTACTGCGATGCTGTGTCCAGTGCTGTGATACCTTGTGAAGAGCTGTGAAGCCGTGTGCAGGGCTGTGATGCCGTGCCCAGGGCTGTGATGCCGTGTCCAGGGCTGTGATGCCGTGTCCAGGGCTGTGATGCCATGTGCAGGGCTGTGATGCCGTGTCCAGGGCTGTGATGCCGTGTGCAGGGCTGCGATGCCGTGTCCAGGGCTGTGATGCTGTGTCCAGGGCTGTGATGCCATGTGCAGGGCTGTGATGCTGTGTCCAGGGCTGTGATGCCTTGTGCAGCGCTGTGATACTGTGTCCATGGCCTTGCTTTCTAGTGAAGAGACATCACTGTCAGGATTGAGCCAGCCAGTCATGCTCTGGCCTGAGGTTCTGCCTGGAGCTGAGCCAGAGCCCTAACTGTTCATTCAGGAGACAGAGGAAAAAACTATCTGGTCTCCCTGCCAGCTGACACGCCCTGGAGTGATTCCAGGACTCTGCCTCGTGTCTCTGGTCAGTCTCTCACAAACTCACTTGCTCTGCTTAGGACTGACAGCAGCATTACTGTGGAGGCTAGGAAATTGTACAAGGACACTGGTCTGCTTCGGCCTCCCTCCACCTGGAGCACTGGCCTCTTCAGGGTGATTTTGCCCTTGATTGGCATCTGGTTCCTGGTGGAGGGTGCAGGGGGAAGGGGAATGGTTCTACAGCCTCTAAAACCACAGACTCCACGGGCTGTGGAGGATCCCAGAGAACATGTCACTGATGGAGAAAACCCCAGAAGGCAGGAGTCTTGCCTTGGGCAACATGGCAGAGAAGAGAGACAAAGCAGAACCCAGACTGAGTGCAAGAAACCTGAATGCACAGCCTAGGCCCACTTCACAGGCGTGTGATGGGAGATGTTATTCTGTATATATGTTTCTCATACTGGTTAATAAAGCTCTGTGGCCAATGAGATAGCAAGATAGGCGGGGCTAGGAGACAAGGAGGAAAGAGGAAGTAGGGGGGAGGAGTAGAGATGTAACCCAGGGAGGAAGGAAGTTGCCCGCAGCGGTTCCATCCATAAGACGACCACGTGGAAATACTTAGATAAGTAGAAATGGGTTAATAATTAAGACAGAGGTAGCCCATTAACAATAATGGTAACTGGCCAACAGGATTGTATCAAATACAGAGTCTCTGAGTGTTATTTGGGGCTGGCACGGCTCTGGGCCCAGACTGGCCCACTGGCGGGCTGGCGGAAACATACACGCTACAGGCATGAGCATCGGCCACCCACTTCACTGGCATGAGCATCGGCCCACCCTCTTCACAGGCGTGGGCATAGGCCACCCACTTCACGGGCGTGAGCTATAGGTCCACTCTGAGCACTCTGAGACAGTTTTTCTCCCCTCCTCAGATGGTTCTGCATAATCCAGGAGAAAGAGAGACATGTTTTCACTTCTCACTTACTCTGTCTGGTGCCCAGGACATTAAGACCTTCAAGTCTTCCAGATAATTTTAATGAATTTATTCCTAGATAACCCCATCTTGTCGCTGGTGGCAAATCTGTCAGTGTGAAATAGAATGCTGTTCCTGGTTCCTAGCCCCAGCTGAGTATTGCCTATCTACCCCATTCGTTTTCTCCTCCTCTGTTACACCCTCCCTGGTGACCTCCTGGCCCCTTCAATCCATTTTCTCCCCTAGGGTGCAATCTGCTCCTGGACTGACTAATCGCCCCTACCCTAATGTCCTCCTTCAGGAGAAGAAATGCCTGGTCAAGAGCCACTGAACTTTGGCCTGCTATGGGTGTGGGATGTTGTCAAGGGTGTCCTGCAGCCCTCAGAACTATGACCCTCGATCTTCAGAAGAGATAGTCAGCCACCCCAGATGCCCAGATCCTAGGTAGCTCGCCCCACTGGTATTCTGGCCACTTGGCAACTGGTCTTGTTGAGAGCACATGGGGGGGGGGGTGCTGGGCCCCACGGGGCAGGAGACAGAGCCCCGCCCCGACGCCGCCATTGGTTATGGTCTAGCGGGCGGCCCCCCAGCTCCTTGAGTCTGCACATCATCCTGGCAAAGGTCCGGGCTCCTCTGCGAGGCTATGCTTGATCGGTTGGGGCGCCCCAGAGCTGCCTGGCTGGTCCGGACTGGGCGGGCAGGCAGGAACCTGGACGCCTTGCTCTCTGGCTGCTTCCCATTGCTCCCGCTCCCTTGCAGCTAAGCGGGGCGCGCACTCCCACTCCCTCCGCGCGCGGTTCCTGGGCGCAATGGACGCGGCGCTGTTCCACAGCCTGCTGGAGGCCAACTGCAGCCTGGCGCTGGCCGAAGAGCTGCTCCTGGACGGCTGGGGGGCGCCCCCGGACCCCGAGGGTAGGCAGGAGGCAAGCAGGCTAGCCACGTGTGGGTTCGCTCTCCAGTGCTCTCCTAGAGCGGGTCTGAGCGGCACCCTGCTCCACTCCTGGGCTATCCCTCTGATCCCTGCTGCGCTCCCTCCTGTCACCAGGTACCTACTCCTACTGCAACACGACCTTGGACCAGATCGGGACCTGCTGGCCCCAGAGTATGCCAGGAGCCCTGGTGGAGAGACCTTGCCCTGAGTACTTCAATGGCATCAAGTACAACACGACCCGTGAGTACCCCTCGTTTGCGGCTTCCCAGAAAGGTGGTTCAGAAAGAGGGGTGGACTCTGCACCTGAATGGGACACCTACCGAGGGCTTCATACCTTTATAGCAATTACCCTGGGGGCTAGCCTTCAGTCCCTAAGCCTATGGCGCTTCTAATCCCTGTTAGGCACTGGTTTACACACAGTTTTTATGCTACACGTTTGGAAAGAGGCAGCAAGAAGAATAGGAAATACTTCTTGGGGGCAAGCGTTCAGTTCCCTGCACTATTTGCTCGAGTGCCTGAAGTTCGCCCATTAGGGCTTCGTCTGAACAGAGAGCATCATAGGAACAGACACAATGCTCTCCCATCTCTAAGGCGACACAGCATATAGATAGATGTTAAGGCCCCAATCCTGTACTCAGGCTGTGACTAAGGTAATCAGACTCTAGCACTGGAGAGGAGAAACAGAAGGGGGTAGGGAAACGAGGTGAGTACCTATGTTAGGAACAGATAGAGCCTGGACTCTGGGAGGTCAAAGGGGATGGGTGTCATCTTTTCCCTAACCTCTGGGACTTGCTCATTGGGCTTTTGAGTATGGAGTCCTGGGCATAATCACCTCTGTGCAACCTCAGTGATTTTGAATCAGGACCACACCCCCACCTCCCAGGAAGAACAGCCTGCAGCTTCCTTCCTGCTGGCAAGCTCCATGAAAGCTACACATACATGGAGAGGACCCCAGGGAGGGGCGAGGGGCATTCAATCTGGGGGCTGTGGCTGTGTGTACAAACATGACAACACAAATGCAAGGTGTGATCGGAGCCTGTGCTGTCCCAGCCTGGCACCCTCCTGTTCATCCCTCCCTGCCACCAGGGCACTGCTGAGACTGTGGCAAGCTGTCCACGCCCTTTACATCCTGGCAGTGCCGTGTCTGCTTGTGACCCATCTCCTCCATCACCACGTGCACATGCATGTCCCAGCTCTCTGAGGGCAAGGAGGCCTTCACCTTACAGGCACTGAAGACCAGGAAGCAGCACCTGCACTGGGGCCAGGCTCCCCGGGAGCGAGAGGAGCCTGCTCTGAAAACCCTAGGACTGGATGCTCCTAATAAAAGAAAAGTCCACGCAGGTGGAGGCACCACTGAGGAAGGTTTGCCCAGCACCTGAAAATGCCTCCTGAGCTGATTAAGACAGATCTCATCAGTACATAGTGAGACCCCGGCCCAGGAGGTGTTTGAGATAAGGAGTATCTTCAAGCTCCCTCCCAGGAGTAACTAACAAAATTGTGTTTTTAGGATGTCACCTCCATGGAGTTGGGCAATGGAGATCAGGTACCTAATTCAGAAGGGCTGAGGCTAAGGGCCATTCAGGGCCAAGTGGAGTGACTAAGGCTGAGGAAGGTATGCCTCCACTCTTACCCTGGCACTGTCCCCTCCACCCATCTGCCCAGGGCAGTGCCTGACTCTGTTCCAGTGCAGAGCCCAGCACAGCGTTACATAACCAATTTGTTGAACACCTACTATACTTAGCTACCTTGACTTACTGCATTGAGACTGCCCTGGCAATTGTAGACAGCTGAATACAGAGTGATGACTGCCCTGCTTCAAGGAAAACAAGGGGATTATGGGAAGAAGGAGGGGTAGGGACATCACATATCAGACCCCTCCTATCAAATCAAATGAGAAGCTAAAAAGAAAAATAAAAGGTCAGGTACCAATGAGGCTAGTAAATGTGGAGGCAATTAGCCCTTGGTGTCTGATGAACAATTTTCTTCATTGGTCAAAGTGCTGCCTGCACCTTAGCTCCTGGGAACACTGAGCTGGCGGTGGGGTGTTGGCTTAGAGACATACCTGGAGCTGGGAGAGTGCAGTCAACCTGGTGGGAAGAGGCATGTGACAGCCGTGGAAATACCTGATTGATGCTCCTTCTACCTCCGGCCAGCCTACCACCACAGATAGCTTCCTTCCCTTTTCAATGGGTCCTTCTTTAGAAAGCCATTCAGTGAAAAGCCTGAGGGAAGAGAGCCCTAATCTGAGGGAAGGAGCCTGGGAGACAGAGAAGTCTGTCTTTCTGAAGTCCCCTTCATCCCTCGCCCATGGATGGAGCAGCCCCGCAACACGTTATTGAATCTGTGCTTCATATCAGGCTGTGTTGACCTCCTCCCTCACTCCAGAAGTCCCCTAGGAGCTGAGAAAGCAACTCCCTGAAGACATGTAAGACCTCACCCGCTTTCCAAGGGCTCCTGCTCTAGAAAGAAAGGCAACAGAGAGTGACAGAGGATGTAGCATTGGTCCCTGGGTGAAACAGCACAGCCCCAGCTGCCTGAGCCCATGGGAGATGGAGAGTAAGTTGAGAAGTCTTCCTCAGGAAGTGTTTCACTGGAGCTGAAAGAACTGAGCTAGTGTTGTGTCATGCAGAGAGAGGCTATGAGAGCAGGAAAGAGGAGGACCCTGGAGGCTCTGAAGGCCTTCATTCTGCAACACCCAAAGATGCTGGCTGATTGTCCAGAGCCCCACGGTGAGGGACCAAGAGTTCTGGAGGGATGCTGCTTGGTTTTCAGGATGTGCCATCCAAATCTTAGTCCAAGGCCTGTGCTGCTGTCCTGCCCCTGTCTTCAGCCCCATTTCCTGTCTTTTCTCTGATGACCACCAGCAACCACAGAAGTCTGGAGCCCTGGAGTCCTCCCTAAGGGAGTTCACCTACCCTCCAGCAACCCAAAGGGCCTGTTGTTAGCTGTGCTCAAGCTCAGTCACTTAGGCCCTGCTGACCGCCTCCAACCATGCTCCACAGTCAGAAAAACAGTGGCTCTGCAGTACCTGAGGAGGCAGGGGGATGCAAGGAACCTGGCGAGATGTGGAAGGCAGCCTCAGTGTAGGGCTAGGGTTCCCTGGTGACTGGCCACCTCCTGATTTGTGCTTTAGTTCTCTTTCTTTTTTTCACTTAATGAATTTTGCAATTTCATTATTGTGCATTTGTGTATGTATAGGAGATGGGGGCACATGCCACAGCCTTTGTGTGGAGGTTGGAGACAACTTGACTGAGCCAGTTCTTTGAGTGGATTCCAGAGATCGGATCTGTTTGACAAGCCGTCTAGGCAACTGTCTTTTCCCTCTGCGCTGCCTTCCTGTCCTAGTATGTTTTCATCAGCATATACTATTAATGATTTGTTTTGTTTCGTGGAAAATACAAATAATTAGGTTTTGTTGTTTTTCTTTCTCCTCTTCCCTGTCTATTCTCCTGCCCCCAGTAACTCCCTTACAATTTCATGTCACATCCATCCTTCCTTTGCCACCAGGCTCAACATTTCTTCTTCCCCTCTCCATCTGCCATGTTGTTTCATAGTCTATACCCATTTCATGTCCTCTTATTTACACACACACACACACACACACTCACACACACACACATGCATACACATGCACACACACCACACACACACACACTCACACACACACACACACACACACACACACACACACACACACACACACATGCACACACATGCACACACACACACACACACACTAAAATCAGGACCAAATATGACATTGTTGTCTTTCTGAGTCTGGGTTGCCTCATTTAATATAATACTTTCCAGGTCCATCCATTTGTCATAATTTCATCTTTTCTTTACTGCTGAGTAAAATTCCGCTGAGTTTGACCACATTTTCATCATCTATTCACCTGTTGATGGACATCGAAGCTGGTTTCATTTCCTTGCCATTGTTGATACTAAATTATCTTAGTTTCATATCTGATGAAGAGAAAATACTGATTTTGGGGACATGTCAAAGTGGAGAGGGGACAGTGCTTGGGGATCCCTGTGGACTCTTGGGAACAGTCAGTGAGGAGCAGAGCAGGGGTGAGCAGGCAGCTGTCTGGGGCCTACAAGGAGGAGAATCATGGACGTGATGAGGCATCTCACATCACAGAGGTTGTCACACTTGGATAGTGTGGCCTCTGCATAATATCATGGAAGGAGGAGTCTGTTCATTCCACCTGACAATATCTGGTCCAAAGGCTGTACTAGAAGGAGGCAGCCTTTCCGTCTTCAAAAAGCAGCTCTGCTTAGGGGGTGGGTAGGAGCAGCCCTTACTTTGCAAGAGCATTGGGTTGAGAGCCAGGCCTAACTTTTCTCATAATGGCTACTTGTGTTCCTCTGGCAAACTCATCTCCTCTTTGGGCCTCCGTTTCTGTACTTGGGAGGGTCCTTTTTCCCTTACAGTCCTTGGTTCCAAAACAGCCTGTACCTGAAGGTCCCCTGCTCGCCTTGTGTTTTGGTCCCTTCACAGGCTAGAGTCATGGCAGGACAACATCATGAAGACAGGCCCCTTGAGCATTGCTGGGGATGGTTTGAATGAGGAGCATTGAGGAACAGAGGCACGGGGTGGGCCTCTCCCAAGATTCCTCTCCTGAGGAAGAAGTGATGTCCACAGTGAAGTTGATCCCACTCACCCTCATCCTCCTTTGTGGACCTAGTATGACCACCTTGAAATTGTTCAATGTCTCCATGACTCAGTTTTATGCTAACCCCTGTAAATACAGGTTGTTGTTCCTACTCTGCCCATTTAGGGATGGCAGGGCATAATGAGTGAAACTAGGAAGTTTGAGACCAGTATAGACAGTGAGAACAGTGTCCACACAGCACAATAGGAATGGGGTGGCCATTCTCTGTCATAGGCAGATGACTCCAGAGAGGTCTTTTCTCACCCAGTTCCAATTTGGGCAATGGCAGATTCCCAGCCTTGGGAATTCATCCCAGTAAGCTTTTTAGGTTAGGTCATCCTGGGCCTGAACAAGTGTGAATGTCACTATCTGCCTGATTTCTGGTCACCTGCTTCCCAAGGGCTTAGATAAGACCAGGGTGGTGTGCAAGGTGATGCTAGATCCAGCCCATCCTAACTTTCCTATAGGGAAACTCTCTTGGAGAGGTCCACCTCCTTTAGGAGTCTCAAGGAACTCTCCATTGACATCATGACTACATCTCAACCATCCAGCTCTGGCTATGCCTTCCCAGTGGTCTCTTCAGCAGTTAGTCATGCCGTGTATCATTGCTGCCCAGAGCAGGCAGTGGAGACCAGGGTGGGGGGAGTTGGATAGATTTTCTTCTCACCAAGCAAGGAAAATTAGTCAGTCGAGGCTCAATAGTTCAGTAAAGAAATGGCTTAACCTGGGGCAGCTGGACTTCAGGCAATGGGAAGATTGAAGTGGGCCATATGGTCATTATCATCCCTCAGAGATGCAATATTGGCTTCAGGGGACTTAGGTGCAGTGGGGAAGGCCCCTTTATTCCTGAAAAAAACTGGCTCTAGGACATCTCAGGAGAATGTATTCCCCAGGGAAGGCGCACACTGTTGAGTGACCACAGACATACTATTTTCTTTCCCTTTTTGGTCCCCAACAGACAACTGAGGGAGAGGTTTCCTTTGCCTCTTACATTCTTGAGGGAGTTCCCACTGACTCGGTTTCTAATGTGCCTCCCTCCCAGAGAAACAAAGACTTGCCTGGCAAATAAAGGATGCTGTCCACGGGGCTTGCCTTTTAAGATGATGTCCCAAGCACAGGGGCTTGGACTTTAGTGGCTGAAGTTCCAGCAGTGGGGTTGGCCTGTCATTGGATGTGTGAGAGATTTAATTGCCACCTTCTCATGTGTTGCCGTACAG
This sequence comes from Cricetiscus sungorus, assembly GCA_030556225.1. Taxonomy (NCBI): domain Eukaryota; kingdom Metazoa; phylum Chordata; class Mammalia; order Rodentia; family Cricetidae; genus Cricetiscus; species Cricetiscus sungorus. The sequence continues at coordinate 43,807,960 of JANBXA010000731.1, read as the reverse complement.
TGTGGTAGGGTCCAGACATCCAAGGTTATCAACCCTTCTCTTGACTTACCCTGTGTCTCTCTGTCTTTGAGTTTCCCAGTAACCTAGGCAACAGTGTCAGTCTTGGTCCATCTCTGTGTTCAGCTCTGTTCTGCACTTAAAGGGACCAGATTGACAGGAAATGTAAGCTTTGCCTTAGGGAATCTCAGCCTGGACATGAAGGTTCTCACTCCAGGCAGCGTGTAGGCTGGGTGGGAGCAAAGGGCCTTTTTAAACAGGAATCAGTGAAATAGCAATCCTAGCCCAGCATGCACAAGGCAGAGGTGAATAGCTGGACCCTTGGCACAACAGCTGTGGAAGCTGCTGAAGGGACTCGGCTAACACCTGAACCTAAGTGGTCAGGAGTTCTCCAAGGCCTTCCCACCTACAGACATGGCCATCCACTTGGCGGTGTTTTTTTTTTTTTTTTTTTTTTTTTCTGTCCATGGTGCTGAATGGGCCCAGCCTGTGCCCTGGCTTCTGTAAATGTCACTTCTAGCCTCTACCTCGCTGTTGCCCTCACCTGCCCTCCTTATAATTCTTTCCAAATAACCAATAACAACATCTCTCCCTGCAACACAACCTCACTTGCTCTTTCTGCTATGCCCAACCAGCGTCTTGAATTATTTCCCATAATGGTCCAGTGCACTCCTTTACACGGTTCCTGCCTTATCAGAGAGGATATGAGAGATAGAGGTGGTAATATAGGGAGCATTTGGAATTAGGGATTCTTGGAACTGTCAGAATGGCTTCATGGCTGCCATTTAGCAAAATGGAAAGGTCCACTTAGTAGATGAGCAACCTACCTAAAATGCCAGTGGTTTCATTGGGAACCAATGGAAATTAATTTTTTTCTGAGAAGAGAAAGAGGCAAAAGGGAGACTTTCCATCACCATTTAGCCACAAAAAAACAACATTAGAAATAGATAATAGGCTCCCATCCCCCAGTCAGGCTCTGAACCACCCTGGGAGAGCCTCCAAACAAGGAGCTATTAGCAAACTACTAACACCTGAAATGGGGAGAGCCTGTTGCTTCAGTAGTCTGGTGCCACTCTGGGGACCCTGCCTGTAACATCCAGACCTAAGCGTCAATGGTCCAGTGCCACTTGGGGGATCACCACCTGTAGCATGCAGATCCTAATACCCCTGGAAGGACACACCACACTCCATTGGCATCGATCCTTAGCAGGTGCACCTGTGTTGCTGTGGTAACAGGTGCCCACCTCACCGTATCCAGCCCCACAGTTCTGGCCTGGACATCTGCCCTCAGACTGTATGTGACCATCCTCCTGAGGTTTGGTGGGGAGGAGGGAGCAGAGCTCGTCCACTCTCCTGTCCAAGGCTGTGCCTGAGGGCTCAGTGCCCTCATTAGCTGTAGCAGACAGCTCCCTCAAAGAGCAGGCACATCTGTCTTCCAGTCTTCTGGTGCCCAGTGTTGATAGCTAGAAACTCATCCCCAGACAGCAGTGGGCCCCCAGAGAGAAACCCTTTTCACTACCACATACCATATTTCAGATAATGATTTTCAAGGTTTAGCAAATCCAAGTCAATTCAGAGCTGTCCACATGTACTTAGAGTCTCGGTCCTGAGGGGCACACAGTGACCCCAGTACAAACTCTGCCTGCTTGTCTGTCACCAGGGAGCTTAAGTTCAGTAGCAAAGGGAAGGACTAGATTCAAAGAGACAGTGCCCACACTGAATCATGGCAAATGCTCTAAAATAGATTTTTGTTTTTCAAACTATACAGATTGTGTGTGACAATAGAGGACTGTGAAATCAATTTTGTGGGTCATGACTAACATTTGTGTACGAAGCAAATAGACACATTAAAACAAAGTAGAATGGAAAGCATTATAGCTGTGGTCAAATTAAATTGTACTTTGTGTAACTGGATCCAAGCACTAGTGTGTGTGTGTGTGTGTGTGTGTGTGTGTGTGTGTGTGTGTGTGTGTGTGTGAAATAATACAAAAATGTATGTGTTAGTGGAGTCTGAGGGCAATACAAAATGTGGGCTACATTCCAAGAAGTGAGGCTCCTGAGAAGAGGTACTTAGAGGGAAGAGAATGGTGGGTTCAGCTGTAGAGTGTTACACAGACCCTGTGTAGGAGCTGGCATGGGGCCAGTTGGATAAGCAGGAGTTTCTTGGAGAATGGAGAACTTGCAGAAGTGCCTCAGGGTCTGGAGTAGCATCGCTCTGGGTTTGCGCTAGGCCCGCTAAAGCAAATGCCAGCTGTGTATGGGGTGCTAGATAGGCATGGGGTCCAGGGGTAGAGAAATCTAAGTATCATGCCAAGAAACTTGCGCTTCATTCTTGAGAGTAATAAAGAGACACTTATTGATGGATGGTTTTTAAACAGGCATGGCATTTAATCAATGGCCAGTACCACATTTCTTACCAACAGTGAGGAGGTGTTCCCACAACATGCCAGGAAATGGATGTCACTGGATAAAGGAGTGGCAGGACCTTGTGGGTCTGAATCTTTCTACAGACCGCATAAAGGGTTTTTTGTTTTGTTTTGCTTTTTTAATTTTATGTGTATGAGTGTTTTGCCTGCATATATGTCTGTACACCATGTATGTGTTTAGTGCCCAAAGAAGTCAGAACCAGGTACTGGGCTTCCAGGAACTGGGAATGATTGTGCTAGGAACTGAATCCAGGCCCTCCGTTCTTCACCACTGAGCATCTCTTAACCATCTCTCATCTATTTCTGATGAGCACTGAGCGCTGGAGAGGGGCCAGGGTCTCTCGGGGAGACTTACAATCATTGTGAGGCACCGCTGGCTGACTCAGGATCCTGACAGAGATGGGCCTCATGCTGATGGCACCAGAGGCCAACTTTTTAAAACCCTGAACTTGAAAACTCTATTGGCTTGGAGCACAAGAATAAAGAATGATTAAGCTGATAGAATCTCCCCCTGTTGTCCTCTGCTCTTTGGCAATGCTGCTTAATAGTTCCATCTCTCTGAGCTCGCTGTCAGCTCAGTGGAAGGGAGTTTCTAAGTAACTTAATATTTTTTTCAGAACTCACTGCTTCCACAAACAATCTAAAGTCTCCCCTCCAGCCCCATGACTCTGTGCTCTGAGCTATTTATTTTAATTAGCTTTATATTGTATATCTAACATGAGCCAAAAAAAAAAAAAAAACCCATGAACAGTTGCCCATTAGCCAGTAAGCAGAGCCCTGGAACAAATCACCCCCAAACAATGGATTATTCGGAATTGTAATCAAAGGGGAGGTGAGTTCCCTGCTAACGGGAAGGGCTTTGCTTCTCAGGAAGGAGGCACCCTCCTGCCTGCAGAGGGTGGGGGTGGGCTATGGAGAGAGCAGCTTCAAATCTAGACTTCCTGGGTCAGAGCACCAGCTGAATGCTGGGTCTGAACATTTTTTGCCTTCATGCTTTACCCTTGATGAAGCCTGGTCCAAAATGTCCCATTGAACACCACATTAGACTATGATGTGACAACTGATTCTCCAAACATATACAACCCTCAGTGGCCTGCATTGTTCCAGGGCAGGGCCACAGCCCTGCATCCCCAAACTTCCATGTTGTTGCAATCTGGTGACCTAGGTGTCAAGAACACAAACCCCAGGGCCAGACCTTGCAATCTTCGTATTCTTGCCTCCCCCTGCACCTCGGTTTCCTCCTCTATAGATAAAGGATCAGCACAGCACAAAGACTGAGCAGCAAGTGTATGTTGTCCATTAGACTCAGCTAGAAGAGCACCAGGGCAGGCAAGCACACGCCGTGTAAGTGGCAGCTATTGTTGAGATGCAAAAGCTGCTATTGGAGAAGAGTGTGGGGCGCACATGGGAAATGATGGAAGTAGGGGCGGAAATTGTTTGTTGTGCTGAAAGCAGCCAATCTTCAGCCACAACCCAGGACTCACAATTGTAGCCGAGGAATAAAATGAGAAAACATGCACAAAGAGCTGGTCAAAGAGTGTCTGAAATGGGTTTTAGCATGCCTTCCTGCTACTATATATGCTAAAGCCCCTCGTGCAATTTTCATACACATGACTCATGCAAGCTTTCAGACATGCATTGTGTTTTCAGGTCCAGGGGAGCTAAGGAGTGTGGACCTTATCCTGCAGGTACCAGAGAGCCAGGCAGGGTTCTTAAGGAGAGAGAGGGACCTGACTTTCAGTGGTTGGCATCTTCTCTAGGAAACGCCTACCGAGAATGCTTGGAGAATGGGACGTGGGCCTCAAGGATCAACTACTCACACTGTGAACCCATTTTGGATGACAAGGTGAGTGACCTTGTTTTCCCCCACCCAGGACCTCATGGAGTGTTAGGACTCAGACACCTTACGGGCAACAGAACCAGTCTTTGTGTTACCCAGACCCTCTTTTCTGTATCACCTGTTCGCCATGGGGTCCCCCCCCCCCCCCCCCCCCGCCCAAGCTTTAGTGGTGGTGTGAAACCTGGGAAGGGTACAGCCATGCAGTCAGTACTCCCTGAGACCAGTGGGCTCTGTGAGCACCTTCTTTCCTCTTCCACCGAGCCCCTTTTCCGCTGGTGCTTTGCTTCTACTCTCCCATGAAGAAGTAAGTACAGCGCATCACCATGGAGAAGCAAATACAACCTCATCAGGACCAGCCTGGCAGGAAGCTGGGTCTGCCTGCACCTTGCCACCCAGTACTAGTGCTCTGAAAATGGGTTCAGTGCTGCCAAAGATCTAGCCTCCCTTGCCATTGGGTGTAGTGCTGTGATCCAACAGGGCCCCATATGTGCTAGGCAAACGCCCTTCCTCTGAGCTCCACTTTCAATGAGGCATGCTTCACTTCCGACCCAAAATGATATGTTCCAGCTCCATCACCTCACTCACCCAAGGAAGTCTTCCGTTGGTCTGGAGCTCTCCCTCAGATAAAGTCCCAGTGCAGAGGCTGGAACACTCGCCCCTTCTGAGAGTGGTGCCACAGAATGTGAGCCCAGGTGTTCCTGAGAGGCCTCAGGGGAGCAGGAAGAGAGACAGACAAGCTCGATAGGAAGAAGCTCGCTTGACAACGCTCTGTCCCTCCTCTATGTTCTTACACACACACACACACACACACACACACACACACACACACACACACACACACACACACACACCCAGGTCATGATACAAGTAAACTAACACGTATTGCATTTGAGTGTTATTCGTAAATGTTCTACAATGTATATATCTTTATCACTATGCTCAGGGACCAATCCCAACCTACCCCTCTGGGCCTCCCATAGGTCATTGCTTCTAAGGTAGACGGGAAGGCTGGCCCCTATAGATATCATAGCTAAGGGCCATCTCACCCTCAGTTGCTCTGCCAGCTGGAGTCTGAGCAGAGACTAAACCCAGATGTGGCGCTGTAGAGGCTCAAGTTTTAAATCTGTGTCTAAGGCTCCAGGGTATCCCAGAATAGACTGTGTCTGCTGGCAGTAGTGGCGCACGCCTTTAATCCCAGCACTCAGGAGGCAGAGGCAGGCGAATCCTTGTGAGTTCCAGGCCAGCCTGGTCAACAGATTAAGTTCCAGGACAGCCAGAGCTGATACACAAAGAAACCCTGTCTCTAACCACCCACCCCATCCCACCCCCACCCAAAAAAAAAAAACCATGTCTAAATGTGCCCCTAAAAATTCATGGGGAGGCCTGGCCGCAGCTTACGTGTGTGTTGCTGAGGATGAACCAGGACCAAACATGCTGAACAAACTCTCTACCACAGACCCTCAGCTCCAGCCCTATGCTGTTTTGTTTTGTTTGTTTTCTGAGACATTAAGTGGTCCAGGTAGGTCCTCCTAACTCAGCCCCTTGAGAAGCTGAATTACAGGTCTGCACCTCCACCTTTAGCCATGTATAATAGTCACCAGGTGAACAGGGAGAAGATCTAGAAGCCAGGATTGGGGGGGGGGGATACTCAGAGACTCTTTTGTCCCAAGGCCAGGGCAGAAATGGCTGGAGTGCCAGCCCTACTCCCACATAGCCATGCGTCTGTCTTCCCATGCCTGTCTGTCTGTCCAGCAGAGGAAGTATGACCTGCATTACCAAATCGCCCTCATTGTCAACTACCTGGGCCACTGTGTTTCCGTGGTGGCCCTGGTGGCTGCTTTCCTGCTCTTCTTGGTTCTACGGTGAGTCCATCTCCTCCCTGCTTCCTCACCTTTGTCCCTCCTGGACTTGGGGGCCCGGGGAGAGTGGACAGAGATGGGGTAAGCCAGCAGGCCCAGCTGTGGCCACCAGGGGGAACTGGGGCTCTGGTGCAGTCCCGCTTCATCCCAGTCTTTCCCAGCTCATCTTTACCCTGCTGACCCCCAGCCCAAGCCCCAGCCAAACCTGAACCTGGCTGACCCTGACCTGGGCCTCCACAGGAGTATTCGCTGCCTGCGGAATGTGATCCACTGGAACCTCATCACCACCTTCATCCTGAGAAACATCACGTGGTTCCTGCTGCAGCTCATCGACCACCAAGTGCACGAGGGCAACGAGGTCACTGCTGGGCGCCTCAGGCTTGGGGCAGCCTGCTTGCTGCCTCACACTTGATAGTCCACCCTGTGCAGAGGCCCACCGTGGGCCAGGCCCTGGGGTTGCTCTCCCAGCCAAAACCATCACCCATCCCGTGCCCTCTGCCCTTACCCAGCTCAGAGAAGTGAAAGTTACATGTTGGTATGGTTTTTCCACAGCATGGCCCCACATATGAGGTGTCCACTCTGCATTTGTGTCAACTGTTACTGCACAGTGTCCAAGTCACTGTAAAACTGTGGCCGGGAAGAAGGCCACGCCCAACCTCTGGCTCATCTCACAGCTGTCAGTACATTTTCTCTGGGTGGCCTGACCTGGTCCTAAATCCTCTCTCCTTTCCTCTCTCTGTCTCTGTCTCTGTCTCTGTCTCCGTCTCCCTCTCCCTCCCTCCCTCCCACCCTCCCTCCCACCCTCCCTCCCTCCCTCCCTCCCTCCCACCCTCCCTCCCTCCCTCCCTCCCTCCCTCCCTCCCTCCCTCCCTCTCTCTCTCTCTCTCTCTCTCTCTCTCTCTCTCTCTCTCTCATTTGGTCCTGAACTCTGCCAGGCCATTGTAATGAGGTGTCAGGGATGCTCCAGCCCCACTGTTAGCTGGCGCCAATGAGACTGCATTTAACCTGCACAGGACAGCTTTACTGTTTGGGGTCCACAGTTTCCCACCCACCAACACTCTTGGAACAAAGGAGACCGCAACTAGACGGACCCAGGATTAGGGCTGGGGCTGTAGGGTAGAGCTATGGGGCAGCAGGCAGCTCAGCCTAGGAACAGTACCCAGGAACCAGATGGCTGGGCGACACAGGGAGGAAGTAGACAGCCCAGGGCTCCCCTCACCCAGCGGACTGCTGCCCCCACATTCTCCACATGCTTTGACTGGGAGAAAGAAAGCCACGCAATGGAAGCCCATGGCTTGGCCCTGGCTCAGAGGAGCCACTGTGTGAGTCTGGGCCCTACATCCCATGTAATATGCTCGGGAGGGTCTCCTCGCTCAGAAGACCAGGGCCAGAGCCTGCTCTGCGGATAAGCCCCACGATAGCAGCCCTGGCCACCGTTCCTACTCATGCCTCAGTGCCTTCCTTTCCTCTCACCACCAGGCAAGGTGGCTACCTCGAGGCTTAGAGAAGTGCCCAGATATATAGAGGCCTCAAAACTAGCAAGCTAGTTTTTGTTTTGTTTTGTTTTGTTTTGTTGGTTTTGTTTTTGGTTCTTCAAGACAGGATTTCTCTGTGTATCCATGGCTGTCCTAGAACTCAAAAACTCAGAGATCCACCTGCCTTTGCCTCTCAGGTGCCAGGGTTAAAGGTGTGCGCCACCAACACCTGGCTTGCTTTCATTCTTCTTAAGTGAACATTCAAAATCTACCCAAATTGAAAGCCAATCTATGTAGCCAAAGGGACCTGAGCCTTGAAAACTGGGCTGGTCAGATTCACCCCTGCTTGCAGAAAGCCACCCAGCTTCCTTCTCTAGACTGAAAAAGAATGGTGACATAGGTAGGCCTGTAATCTCGGCTACTTGGGAAACTGAGAAAGAGGTTTGCAAGTTCGAAGCCCACCAGGTCCACATAGTGAGGTTGCAGCCAGCCTGGGCAATTTAGTGGGACACTGCTACAAAACACAAGCATTTTTGACTGTCTTAAAAGGCTAGGACTGTAGCTCAGGATGCTTGCCTAGCAGGTGGGAGAGCCTGGGCTCTGTCCCCTGTTGCACATAAGCAAAGAGAGGCTGGAGAGGTGGGGGAGGAGGAGCGGGGAGGGGCGGGGAAGAGCTGCCTAGAAGTGAGGCGCGAGGCTGAGCTACCCCACTGGGCGTTGGTATTATTCAGAGCCCGGTGTCTATGAGCCCCAAAGTGGGAGGTCCTCTGCCTCCCTGTGAGACCTGCCCTGCTGCCCCAGCAGCCCCTCACCACCCCACCCCACATGCAGGTCTGGTGCCGCTGCATCACCACCATCTTCAACTACTTTGTGGTCACCAACTTCTTCTGGATGTTTGTGGAGGGCTGCTACCTGCACACGGCCGTCGTCATGACATACTCCACAGAGCACCTGCGCAAGTGGCTCTTCCTCTTCATTGGATGGTGTGAGGCTCCCTGGACAGAAGGGCCTCCTGGGAAAGGGGCACCCCTTCATCTTGAGGCCAAGGACTGGGGCCCAGACTGCCTTGCTACCCCCACCCCGCAGCCCCTGCTGTTTCCCTATGCAGTCTTAGCCAATGTCCCGGTACAGTCCTGCCCACCACCCCTGCACCATCTCAGGGTACACCTGCCCCAAACCCTCCAGAGGTCATTGCAGGAAGCCTTCCCCCTACGCAAGGTGACCAGACAAAATATCCTTGTTTCTGGCTCCTGAAGGAGCTGGCTCCCCTTGCATCCTCTGTTTGGAGAGGGTGCCTGAGAGTAGGGCAGGATCTGGGACAGGAACCATAGTGTCACAGATGGCCTGTCCAAACACACAATCCCAGCCCCCTTCTGATCTCTGCTGCCTTCATACAAGAGGGTCTTTACGCAGCTGTCCGTCCTGTGCATCTCATGTCTCTCCTTTCAGGCATCCCCTGCCCTATCATCATCGCCTGGGCGGTTGGCAAACTCTACTATGAGAATGAACAGTAAGTGTGAAAGGATGTGTAGGGGGTTTGCATTAAGATAGGTCAGCCTTGGCTCTGGCCCAGCCCTGGGTGGGGTGGAATGGCAACCTTTGCCTGAGCAGATCACTCTTTTGTAGTACTCAGGCAGAAAGAAATAGGTCCCCATCCATGAGTCCTCACACACCAACTCACACATTGCATTGGTAGAATTCAGTTCAGCCTTCCTTGTATCTGAGCCTGGGCTACTAAATAACACCGCCTCCCCAAGAGATCACAGAGGTACTGGACCACAGCCCAGATGATAGCAGTGGCCCATGAGATCACAGAGGCAAGAGGTGACAAGTGGAATTTAAGGTGTGGAACAAGAGTAGAAGCACACTTAATAAAGGCTCATAAAGACAAAGGCTGCTCAGGAGGTGGAGGGCTGTCTTGGTAGGTGATAAGCTTCCTCTCAAAGGGGCTGTTCAAACAGAACAGAGATGTTGGGTGCTCTGAGATGGCTGACACCAGCCTGCACTGAGTGACCTCTGAAGTTCAGCACTTGCTGGCAGAGTCAGATCTTAGCCTAGCCTTTCTTCTGGGTCCCAAAGCATTCCCAGCAGTCAGTGATGCTGGCCAGGCCATAGGCAGCTTTCACTGTGTGTACGAAGCTCAGCTCAAAGACTAAGGAAAGGCAGGGCCAACTTCCACACCTGCCGCTTTGTGCCAGGACACAGCCCAGGTCCTGTAAATACAGGTGACGGGACAGCTCGACCCTAGACCACTGAAGGGAAGCCCAGCTCTTCCTTGGTCCCTGTACCTGCTGTATTACCAGTCCTGGGCCCCCACAGCCTGCAACAAAGCAGGGGACTTTGGAGGAGGCCTCAGGCAAGCCCTGAGACTGGCCATGGGGACCAGCCCCACCAGTCACAACAAAAGACAGGGCAGGGCACCGCCTACCGAGGACTGCCCTGGAGGCTGGGCTCAGGAAGGGTCATGCCAGAGGGCCTACTTCTGAGTTGAAAATGTCCCCATGGGCACAGCCCAGTAGGCCACCCCAACTGCCCTGTCTTTGCAGGTGCTGGTTTGGCAAGGAACCTGGTGACTTGGTGGACTACATCTACCAGGGCCCCATCATCCTGGTGCTCTTGGTAAGTCCTCTGGGGATTTAAGGCTTGGGGCACTGTGAGCATAGCAGGAGATCCAGCTAGGCAGTGACGAAGACCGGGACTGGGCAGCACCCGTACTGTTCCCGGGGCCCTGTACAAGACTCCCAGTTTCCATCACCACTATGGGCTCTTCCTGGGGACAACTGCACATGACTCCAGACTTTTGTAAAAATTTGTTTCTTTTTGTTTTATGTGCATTGGTATGTTGCCTACATGTATGTCTGTGTGACAGTGTCGGATCCTCTGGAAGTGGAGTTGTGAGCCACTATGTATGTTCTGGGACTTGAACTCAGGACCTCTGGAGGAGCTGTCAGTGCTCTTAACCACTGGGCCATCTCTCCAGCCCCCGGCTTCAGACTTACTGTGGTATTTTCTCTGGTCTGACTGATTCTAGTGCCTTTCCGGGTCGTGTGCTCCTTGCCAGGTACAATGCTGAGACAGGAAAGTGGGCAAGCAGCTGGTACAGGCGAACGGTGTGCTGGCTTCTGTTCAGCATAGTGCTGAGTTCCTCTGCCCCCAGGAACACCCTCTAAGGGCCCTGCCCACCGCCCTCAGGCTGGCAGCAGATTCCAGAATGCAGCATAATGAGCAATTGTTCCTAGGCCAGCTCCCCACCCTTTGCCAAGTGTATTTGCATCTAAGATATAATTGCCACCACATCTTTAATCCACAACAAGCTTTAATTAAGATAGAGTTTAAGTACTGCATTCTGAAAAAAAGAGCCCATTATATATCATACGTTAAAAAAATATATACAAAAAAGCCCCATAAGAAATTGGCATTTATATAAGATTTATTCCAGGCTTCTGTGCCAGCTCTCTTAAAGGGCCATGAAGCCTTCAGGAAAACTCACTGGATGTCCTCTTCTTGCACACAACAGGTGCCTAGCGGGGCCTGTCTTTGTCTGCCATGGTGACAAGTACCATTTATCTCTTCCATTTCCTGACTCGCTCCTTCCTGTGACGGTTGGAGTCACCGGATGCCATCTTTGGAGTGCCCTTGGTGGATATCAGCTGAGATGACTAGAAAGGTTTCCCACCCACCTTTAGGGCTCCACTCACTTGAGAGGCAGAAGCTGGTCTTTGTCCGTGGTGAGGGAAGGATTGTCCTTGGACTGGCAGCTGCAGTGACTCACTCACCCCTCGGTGTGAACAGAAACCTCCCAGCCAGCTGCCATGAGCTCTTGTGAAGGGACTGGGGCTTTTGATAAACCTGAGACCCAGCCAAGAAGGCTGGCCTGGATGGGAACCAAAAGCTTGGGAACGAGTTCCTGCCTACCACTGTCGCGCAGGTAGTGAGGAAACCGTAAAGAGGGGAGGAGGGGGTGTGTGGAGCCCAGCTGCCAACTGCCTGAGTAGCCCACATCTGCGGCTACACACGCCCTTCCTTTGGAGTCAGTTATGCTAGCAGAGGCTTCCAGCACCTGAGCTGAGCCCTTCTGCGGGTTCTGTTTCCCGGAATTTGCAATCCTCATACTTCTGCTCACACACAGGGGAGATGGTACTCCCCGGTGCAGAGATGAACCCAAGGTTACAGACATGACTCATGGAGCCAAGACCCAGGAACCAGCCTCCTGCTTCACCACCCCGCCTGCTTGACCCGCCTGCTTCTCCTGTTCTCTAGAGGCCTCCAGTCATTTACTTCTGGATTCTGTGAAGGGAATCTGGTGGTGGAGTCTGTGAGAAGCCTGCCCCCTGCCTCATAGTCATTGTGGGAAAAGGATGGTCATTCTTTACAACAGACACAGGCTTTTTCACCACGACTATCATGCTGTGTCAATCTTCAAGGCAGACTGTGGTTATCTGTGCTAGACATCCAAGGAAGTGATAACATGGCTAGTGATTTGCCTCGGGCCACAAAAACGCAAGGAATTTGAACCTGGCTCCACACTTGGAGCCACGAGTTCACTGGAGATGGTCTTGGGACCTACACTGCAGAAGGGGCAAGGTCAGGGTTACCACCAAGGCAAACAGCCTCAGTCTCACATTGGAAGAGCTGTGTACAATGATTAGACCCAGCCTGAGGGTGGGCAGGCTGTCCTATCTATCTGCCCTGGAGGTTGCCTCAGGACTATTAACTCTCCACACCTTCAGTCACTACTCCAGTGACGCAAGAGAAAGCCTCAGGCGAGCTCTGTCCCCTGCAAGTGCTCTTGGGGCCAAAGAACACAGGATAGACATGTAAGGCATGTGACACTTAAGGTGTGACTGACTGATGCTGGGCTTTGTAGCTCATGGACAGTGGCTCCTTACTTTACATGCCTCCCAAAGTACCTTTAGCATCCCTACAGCATCCGTCAGCACTCCCACAGTCCTTGGCCATACCTGTTTATAATGTAGATGCTTGGGGCCCCCATCTGCTCCAACCACAAGCCACATAGCATCCAGGGGCCTTGGATATGCCCCCTGGAGTATAAATAACATCAGGTGTGCTGCCAGTAGGGGACCTGTGCTATCAGGACTTTCTCTCTGTGCTAATCGTCTGCCTGCACGTAGTAATTCACCTAGTAAGGACCAACCTACCAGGGGCCATAGCTGCTAACCAAGTCCATCTTGAGGGGATCCGGGGCTGTATAGATCCCTGTAGAGCTGACAGGTGTGGTCCTGACGTAGGTGTGGTGCAGAGAGCTATAAGATGGGTGAGAACCAAAAGGAGGAGGCGAGTACAAAGCCTGGAGATGACTGCTAAGAACCAGAATAGGGCAGGGGGTAGACGTCCCCTAGGCCTGAGGCGACCAGCTTAAAGATGGCAGAAGGCAAGTGTGAAGCCCACAGAGAGGTGAACCAAGTCACCCGTTCTGTTATCTGGCCTTCTCCCCTACTTCCCTCTTTATCCCCCTCTACAGTGAGGCTCTGACACCAATTTGGCTCCTATGAGGAACGACATGCCTTACTAAGTACTTTCCCCTCCAGCAGGCTTGGGAGTCTTATGTGGTGGGGCTGCAGAGGCAGCCAGCTAGCTGGCTTTGTGCTTTCTCTGCCTTGGAGTGTGGTGGCAGGCAAGGCCGTGCCGTGTGCGTTATGGGATAAGCAGTAGCCTCTTGGTTTGTGGTGTGATCCTGGGGGAACTCTGCCCTCTTGGTACTGTGCTGTCTCACTATAATGCATGGCTGCAGCACACATGTAGGGGACTAAGATACAGGCTGGTGCTCTGGGCTCTCCCTCAGCAGGTCCCGGAGTATTCAAACCCTCCCTGGGACAGACCTCCAATGGGGCGGGGAGCTGAGCTGCTGTACGTGAGAGGTAGCCAGTTTCTGTCTGCCCACATTTCCTTAAGCCCTGTAGCAGCAGCGTGTGTAGGGGCTGGGATGAGGGGCTTCTGAAGCCAGCACTGCAGTCTGTGGCTTGACAAACAGTCCATTGCACCAGGACATCTGTAAAGCATGGCTGGTGGTGGGACCTGCCTGTGAAAGAGGAATAGCTGTGTTGTATCTGGGGCTACACTTGGAATGTCATGAACACTAGGTCTTCATTACTGAGCCCTAGGCATGCATAGGCCTCCCAGGCCTGTCCTGTCACAAGAGTGTAGACAGTCTGTCCTGTCACAAGAGCACAGAGAGCCTGTCCTGTCACAAGAGCATAGAGAGTGAAGTGCTCATATTGTGGGAGTCAAGGCAAGATCTTCTCACATGGCTGCTGCCTTAGCACCTACAGACACCTTGGAGGCTCAGGCTCTCTCTAGGCCTGACACTCACTCCTCTGAGCCCCCTGAGGAGAAGCAGATGGAATGCAAGTTCTGTGGCTCTGAACTGCCAATGTTAGGTGTACGGAAAGACAAGACTTCCCAGGCAAAGCTTCTTCAGGGAGCAATCTCAAAATCCATCCATGTGGGCCACCTTAAGAACATTCTAGGCTGGGTGAGAGTGCCCTGCACGGGAGTTGTTGAGGGAGAGGGGTTTCCTGAGGGGGCTTTCAGATGCCTCTCCCTCCTGGGACTTGTCTTGACCCCTACAAGCAGCATTGCACTGACCACCATCACGGGCTGGCTCCTTCACCCAGCACCCCTCTCTCCTGGTCTGGTCTCTGCCTGGAAGCTTCACACTTTCACTGCTAATGCTGTCACCAATTCTCAGCTTGTTTATTTTGGTGCCCTTTCTGCCGCCCTTTCTGGGTGAGTTTCTAAGAAAAATGCAGAGCCTCCCTATCTGCAACTAGGCCATACTTCTCTGTGAGCAGGTACTGGGTCTGCCTGTCCACATGCCTTTCACTGGTGCCCAGCACAGAGGCTGGCATGGTAAGATGATTGAGTGCAAGTGATTAAATACAACCGAGAGCCAGGTTGAACAAAGCCTGGGTATAGTGGCTCATGGAGGAGCCGGTGTGTTTTGCTTTGGCACGCAGGGTAGAGTCTAAGACAGAGTGCTGAAGAGTCCAGTGTGTACTGATGCAGTCAGAGGGCTCCCTGGATAGAGGAGAAGGTGTCCGGGATGAGACTGGTGTAGACGCCATAAATGAGGAGGCTGAGAAACAAGTTTACAAGGACAGAGTAGCTCCTGGGGTTACAAGCCCAGGGGGGGATAGCCTGTTAATCAAAGGAGAGGGTCAGGTCTCCTAGATGCTCCATATAAACCACCTTTCCTGCCTGGCTCACCGCAGAGAACAGGGCTCTATAGCCATGGGGTGCTCAGTGACCTCTGGGTGCATGGGTGGGTGGATGGATGGATGGATGGATGGATGGATGGATGGATGGATAGATGGATGGATGGGCAGGCAAAAATGATGGGTGGACAATCAAATGAAGTGTTTGGTGGGAGGATGGATGGATGGATGGATGGATGGATGGATGGATGGATGGATGGATGGGCAGGCAAAAATGATGGGTGGACAATCAAATGAAGTGTTTGGTAGGAGGATGGATAGATGGATGGATAGATGGATGGATGGATGGATAGATGGATGGATGGATGGATGGGCAGGCAAAAACAATGGGATGGATGGATGGATGTGTGTTTGGTAGGTTAATGTATAGGTGAAACATTGGTTAGATAATTGAACAAACTAGTGAACTAGATGATATTTAACACAAAGATATGATATAAAAATTTGAATATCTCTTTATTCCAACGGTCTCTACTCGCAGAGAGGTCAGAAAGAACCAGAAAAAGACCAAGGCCTTTGTGTTACTTTAGGCTAGGTGAGCCTTTAGAGAAAGCAGGCAACAGGCCATGAGCAGCCTCCTGGAAGGCTTCCCCTCCAGCTGTCTGTGGGCTCACTGGGCTGTATACTATATATGCATGTGAGAGAGCGGTGAGGTGGCAGGGAGGTGAGAGTTCGAACCCTCCTGTCCCTCTACCTTCCAGCTTGGGAGATGGGGGCTACAAAGCTGTTACATGCTCTCGTGCCTTATTCCCTGCCTGAAATCTATGGCATAGGAGGGTTAGAAAGACTGGCTCAATCTGTAGAAGCAATGAATTTTTCTAGGCAGAGACTGGAGCGAGGACATATGTGTGTCTCCACATATCAGGGACAGCAGACATCCCTAGGCTAATTACGTGTCTCCTAACCTGTGAACGCTTTCTGAGGAAAGAGTCTCATCAGGCTTGTACACGCTCCCATTCCTGTTTTCTTGCACTTGGCAGTACATGAAGAAAAATGCAGGCACATGGTGTTCCCAGATAGACACACACGCATGGTCGCACAAGACGCACTCTGAGACTAGCACATATGGACAATCATACAGGGCAACGCACACAGAACGACAGCACAGCCACGGGGACAGCTGACCAGTTTACTGAGCCTTGAGATCCCCTCAGAGACCAAGAGACCCTGGGGATCCACAGGGACCCACGCAACATGAAGCTGACTCAGGAGCCAGCAGACCCGTGGCAGTGAGAGGTGGGAGCACCTGATTCTGAGGGAACACACAAATGAAGATAAATGAGTCCCTTTTCCAAAGCTGCCAGGCAGCCCATTCATCTTCCTCGCCTGTGGCTGTCTGACAGCTTAGGAGTGCCTAGAAGCAGGGTTGGTAGAGATTAGCTGCTCCATCTGGACCATGTTTCTCTCCCCCCAGGACTAAGCTTAAAGGACCTTTGACCAACCTAGAGCTGGTGACAGTTTGAGGGCCTCTGAGATCTTCCATCGATAAGTAGGGACCCTGTGACGGAGAGAAGACAGATGGCTCCGAGATCTGGGGTGTGGTTCTCTTGGAGCAGGGCATCGATTGGAGCTCTCAGAAGGGAACTTCTCCCACCCACTGCTTTTACACGCTGCCTGGGCCACTGGTGGAGATCAGGACCTGGAGTCAACAGGCACCTCCTGCCTGGCTAGGAAAGAGCAGAAGCTGGGTGGCCAGAGCAGGGGCTTGGCGCTGGCGTCTGCAGGGGGCAGGTGTCAGGGATTCGGGGACGATGTCTGCTTCTTAGTCATCCACACAAACCTTCCCTTGCCCCTATTGATCTGCTTTCTTCCAGATCAATTTTATATTTCTCTTCAATATCGTCAGGATCTTGATGACAAAATTACGAGCATCCACAACTTCTGAGACAATCCAGTACAGGTATGGGAATGCCTGGATGCCTGACCGGCAGGCAGGAAACAAGCAGTAAGGTCCTCTACCCAGAGCCCTCGGAGTCCTCACCCTGGAGCTTGCTTGAGCTCCCAGAAGCCAAGCAGGGAGCCCATCTCCCCACCTCAGTGAGTCATTTGTCACTGCTGGCTTGCTTCCCAATCCAGGAAGGCAGTGAAGGCCACCCTGGTCCTCCTCCCGCTGCTGGGTATCACCTATATGCTCTTCTTTGTCAACCCTGGCGAGGACGACCTGTCACAGATTGTGTTCATCTATTTCAACTCTTTCCTGCAGTCCTTCCAGGTAGGCACCCCCCCCCCAGGGCAGGGCACTTCCCAGGGTGCTCAGACGAGGCCTGCACGCTAGGGTCAGTTATATGAGGACGAAACACAAGTGCTGGCATGATCAGAACCCACTGGGCCCCAGATGCTGACCAAGCTGCCCTGGTCCCAGCGTTAAGATGTGTTAGCTTTTTTTTTTTTTTTTTTTTTTTTTGAGACAGGGTTTCTCTGTGTAGCTTTGGAGCCTATCCTGGCACTTAATCTGTAGATCCGCCTTCCTCTGCCTCCCGATGCTGGGATTAAAGGTGTGTGCCACCACCCTTTGTGTTAGCACTTCGGAGAGAACTAGGACAAGCTTGGGATGTTGAGGCCAGAGACCACAGCCACTCAGAGCAGACCCTGCTGTGACTGTGTCCCTTGTCTGGGCCCAGGACTTCTGAGGCCCCACTCAGCTCTATGCCCTAGGTCCTGGGAGGTCCTGGGTCCCCCAGCCATCCTGTGTCCTGCACCCCCAGCTGGAATGACTCCTAAGCAGATGCCTGATGTCTTTTTCCTTTCTTTCTAGGGTTTCTTTGTGTCTGTTTTCTACTGTTTCTTCAACGGAGAGGTAGGAGACAGCCTTTAGGGTGGTCTAGGGGCTCAGACCTATAACACTGCTCCCTCCGGTGGTCTGGTCAAGCTGTCCAGACTTCCAGAAGAGCTTCATCACTGGCTCTGCTCAGCACCATGTGATGGGAGAGGGGCTGAGAGACTACTCAGTGTAGATCAACTACACAAGGCAGAAATAACATATCAACCAGGGCATGCCCCCCAGAGCCAGGGAGCAAGCAAGGTGCCCAGATAGCAGGGCCTGTGAAAGCCAGACAGAGAGGGTGACAGAAGGAAGCTTCCAGGAAAATGTCATTCAGGCAGTTCCTTACAGACTCAGCAGAGAAGAAACCATCAGGGGCTGGTGAAAGGGCTCAGTGAGGAAAGGCACTTGGCTGCCAAACCCAACAACCCGAGTTCAGTCCCTGAAGCTCACATGGTGGAAGGAGAACTCTGACTCCTAATGGTGCTCACTGCACACACACACACACACACACACACACACACACACACACACACTCTCACACACTCATACACACTCACACACTCACACACTCACACATATACACACACACTCACACACACTCACACACACACTCACACACAGACACATACAACACGCTCACACAGATAGACACACACACAAACACACACAGATACACACACTCACACACAGAGACACACTCACATAAACACACACAGAGACACACTCACATACACAGACACACACTCCACACACACTGACATACACACACTCACACAAACACACACACACACCCCACACAGAGACACAGAGAGAGAGAGACACACACACACTATTACCCAGATGCACACTCATACACACACACTCCACAAACAGACACACACTCACACACACACACTCTCACACAGACACACACTCACACACACACACACTCTCACACAGACACACACTCACACACACACACACACACACACACACACACACTCCACAAACAGACACACACAGAGACACACACGCTCAGGAAGAAGCTGATGTCTTCCATTATAACACAAACAGAAGCCATTCAGTCAAGTGTGGAGAATGAGCCAGGAGCTGCCCCTTAAACAAACTGTAGGGAAGGTGAGGCCCTTCCTGATGAGGAGCCTGATGCCTGCTCCAGCAGGGGCTGGGCTGAGCTGAGTGGCTGGCTAACAGCGATGCCTAATTCATAGTGGCAGGGGTATCCACAGGGAACTGGAACCTTGAGCAGGCCAATGGTCTCTCCAGGAGAGGGAGAGGGAGGGAGGCATCCCCGAAGGCAGGCAGCAGCGTTCATGTTCATGGGGTACCAGTCCTTTGGGCCATCCCAGACTCCTTTAATAGCTCTTGGGGTGGGGCTGGGGGGCCAGCAGAGGCTTGGCCTATCAGGTGGCTGAGCCTCTCCCTCCCTGCAGGTTCGTTCAGCCCTGAGAAAGCGATGCCACCGCTGGCAGGACCACCACTCCCTCCGAGTGCCTGTGGCCCGGGCCATGTCCATCCCCACATCACCCACAAGGATCAGCTTCCACAGCATCAAGCAGACAGCCGCTGTGTGACCCTCTGTCATCATCACTCATCACTACACCACTGAGGCAGCTTCCCGTCCTCTACAGCCTCCCCTGGGTCCTCCTTGCTACACTGACCCTTGGGGTGTAGAAGAGAAAGAGATGGACTCTCCAGCCTGGAAGGAAAAGAAAGCTGTGGAAGGGGCCTCCGAAAAATCAGGTCCAGTGCAGCCATGAGTCAGAAAGCAAGAGGGGGCAGAAGGACATGACAGGGCCCTCAAAAAGAGTGGATCTCACGTCATCACGCCTTTGCACACCCAGCCTCTCTTGTGGATTCTCGCTGTTAGCGCAATTTACACGCGAAAAGGCTGAGGAGGGTAGTGGCCAAAGGCCTGGCCTGGTCACACTCGCAGCACCCACAGCTGGCTCTGTTCCTTGCGCTCCAGCTTTGCACTGGGGGTGCCCTCACTGAGGGTGTCCTCTGTAGGAGGGGGAGACAAGAATTAACTTATCTGGCTTTATCCCAGGGATGTCTAAGAGAAGCCTCCCTCCTCGGTACCAGCCCCTCACCAAGCTACCCCTTCACCCCTTTCCCAGTCCTCCTGCCCCTGGGTCTGCCATCCCTGGGCTCAGTCCGGGGACCTGGAGATCCCATGAGCAAATGAAATGAGACAGATGGAAAGTCGCACTCTCTGGCTAATCATAGTGCCAAACTGAAGGGGAGCAGACCCACCAGGGACAGGGAGTGGGTGAGACTCAGCCAAGTCAAAGCGTTTCTCCCCAGACTGCTTCAGCCTCCTCTGCAAGAACAGCTCTTTGTGACATCAGCCAGGTGTCTGTGGGGGTGGCAGACTTCAAGTCAAGCAACTAGACATCAGAGACATGATGTAGGCCAAGGGTGAGGGCAGAATGTCGACAGGGCGTAGCCATGTCCCTCTCCTTGGAGATGATGCCCCAGCCCACGCAGGCCTTCCTCTGGCCTGCGGTGGGTTTGGAGTGTCCAGTTCAGAGGGCCTGAATCATCCTTGTCACATCCCAGGATGGCATCTGCCCCACCCCCCAACACAGAGCCTGTCTGTGCCAGGGACTAAGATTGTGGAACTGGGAGGGAGGTGGGCAAGGCCCCCAGGATCTACAAACTGGAAGAAGCAGAGTTGGCTTTGGGCCTCTCCTCCATTCCTCTGCCCGCCATAGCCAAAGAGGAGGGAGAAACCAACAGACTAGAGTCTCGAGAAGGGTCCCTTGTCTAGGTACCCCACACAAATAAACTTTGAAAAATGATCTAGTTTCATACATGTTTAGTTTGGCATTTAATACAGCTTAAAGCATGGAAAGATGTGGTTTCTGAGATTTGGTAAATATTTAATTTTAGAAAACGGTCACGGTACTTGAAAATGCACCAAATTGCATGGTATTGCGTGATTCCGGGGCCACTGTCACCTGTCTCCAAACACTTTGTCAGCAGGTGGCTTCTATTGTCCCCTTCGTTTCCTAACCCCTGCCTTCATCCCACTCTCCCTGGAACGTTTTGCTTTTAGATGTCTTTTTTGTCCTTTAGGTGTCCTTATCGAACTCCTCTGCTTGGCTCTTAGGATTTTTTTTAGAGTCTTCTAGATTGGGTATTGCAGCTTTTTTGTTTTTCTGGATTTGTTGGACAAGGCCTCACTATTTAGTTCAGGCTGGACTCAAAACTTGCTGAATAGCTCAGGCTCACCTTGAACTTCCAATCTGATCTCAGCATTCTAAGTGCTAAGATTATAGACATGCGCTTTAAACTATTTTTAAATATAAACAATTTATTAAAGCCACGCTAGATATTGAAAGGGTTTCTTTGCTTGCTTGCTTTTTACACTTATTTCCTTGGAGGAAGTGTGTGTACCATTGTTTTTGTGTAGAGTCAGAGGAAATTTTTTGGAAGTCATTTTTCTCTTTCTACCATGTGGGTCCTTGGGACCAACTCCAGTCATCTGGCTGAGCCATCTTGCTAGCCCTAGACATTGACATTTATAGACAGTTTGTATAAGTAATTGTTAAACCTAAAATGGAAATTACATTGAAACCACACCTTAAACAAATGAACAGAAGTTTAATTGTTCAGGAATCCTTGGATGCATTTTACAGCAAGAATGAGTCAGAATTCAGGATCAATTTCTTTCCTTCCTTCCCTCCCCCTTCACAGCTTTTCAAATAAACAAGAAGCATGCCACTGGCTTCCTTACACTGCTTCTGAGATGTGTGTCCCAGATTGCATGGCAATCTATAACCAAAGATGCTGTCTGCTGTCTCTTAAGTCCTCTTTATACCTGACTGAAAAGAATGAGCTAAAAACGATTCTGCACTAAGCTGTGAGGCCCCGGTCAGCAGTGTTGGCTGTCTTCTCCCCTGTGCCAGATAGTGTGCTGGGAGGCTGGGAGCTGGTGAAGGGGCGTTACACACCCGAGCCCTGGAGAGTGGTGTGGGCAAGGCTTCTCTTGTCATTGGGGAGGTAGGAGGCAGGACTGTCTAGGCTTGGCGTTCTCAAGGGACAGAAGCCAGGCACGCAAAGTCTCCCTGCCTAGACAGAGGAGCAGTAATGGCTGAATTGATTAACATTGTAGATGCTCTTATAGAGCAAAGAGGTATAAATGGCTTGGCCCTAGAGGTCATGTGAAGAGCTGTTGAGATGAGAAGAGACAGCAGGACTTATCAGAGCTGATGCCACAGAGCCTCAGTACCACCTATCAACCTTCCTCAGATGCCCTCCCCCCTCAGCACCACCTATCAGTCTCCCTCAGATGTCCTCCTCCCTCAGTACCGCCCATCAGTGCTCCCCAGACACCCTCCTTCCCAAATACAGCCCATCAGTGCTCCTCAGATGCCCTCCTCCCCAGTACCATCCATCAGTGTTCCTCAGATGCCCTCCTCCCCAGTACCGTCCATCAGTGCTTTCCAGACACCCTCCTCCCCCAGTACCACCCATCAGTGCTCCTCAGATGCCCTCCTCCCCAGTACCTTCCATCAGTGCTCCCCAGACACCCTGCCCCCTCAGTACCACTTCCTATTTCTCCTGGATGAGTTAGCTGGAGAGTTTGGGGTCGGTGGCCTGAGCTGGGTGGGACAGTGATACCCATGAAGTTATAGACCAATTGGGTATCAATCCCACCCCGGCCCTGCATTGCTCTGCCCACTGGGCTCCTGGCCCTGGCCCTGCTGAGTAGTTCCCTTGAAATGCCACCAGAGACATTAGGCCATCTCTCTGGGTCCACACTAGTTAACCCCACTCAGCATCTGCTCCCACAGCCCAGCCAGTCCTTGTTTGTGTCTTGCAGTCTTCTGAGCTTGCGGCCCCTCACTGAGAGGACTGTCTGGAAAGAGGCCTCATTATTGGACACTGTCGGAACAACTTCCAACACTTAGACCCTTACAGCCTCCAGCTCTCCTGTAACCTCCACCTACCCTGCCCTCTCAAGCTGGGAAAGATGAGCACACAGGAAAATCCACCCTACTCCATTGGTCCTACTCGCCAAGAGACTGCAGACCGAGCAAGCCACAGCCTCGCTCCATGTCCAGAGGGCCCTTCACAAGGTGGGGCAGAAAGTGTGGGCTGGAGCTAAGAGCTGGTACATTGTAAGTGTGTTCCAGAAAGGCAGGTGGTGCAGCATCTGTGGGCAGAAGTTGGGGATGAGGCTGCATTTCCCAGGATGCTTTGCTGAGAATCCATGGTAGAGTAAGCTACTGAAGGCCTGAAGCCCCTAGAGCCCCAGGGTCCTGTGGAAGGTGGCTGACAAGTCACGGAGAAATTGGTCTCTGGTGGAGCTAAGACTGTGCAAAACCTGACCTAACAGTCACATGTCCAGAGATGGGGACACAGATCTCTCAAGAGTGGGGGGTTTCAAGGTTCAGTGAACCCAGAAACTGGAAGGCAGTAAGTGGCCGTCTGGCAGCTGTAAGCTCTGTGTGGGGGATGCTATAGAAAGCTGAGGTGAGAC
This sequence comes from Cricetiscus sungorus, assembly GCA_030556225.1. Classification (NCBI taxonomy): domain Eukaryota; kingdom Metazoa; phylum Chordata; class Mammalia; order Rodentia; family Cricetidae; genus Cricetiscus; species Cricetiscus sungorus. The sequence continues at coordinate 43,784,876 of JANBXA010000731.1, read as the reverse complement.
CTGTCTAAGAGAAGGCAGCTATGACGGGAGGAAAAGGCCCATACTCATTGGTTTAGGCAGGGATGGACAGGGGGTTCTTAGGCAGTGTAAGTAAAGCTCTCTGCACAGGGCTCACCGAGTGGCCTCTGCCTCTAGTTGGTGAAGCCAGACCAACAGCTCCTTTCAGACAGCCTTACTGCCAGTGTCAGCCACACATGTGCATCTAGGGACTCACTCTTACAACAGAAGCCACAGCTAGGCTAGCATCCCTGGCACTGTGCTGTCCCTTACTGCCTCCTACAACTAACCATCCACTCAACACTTAGTCCTTTCTCATTTGCTTCACTCAAGGCTGGGCTAACCCACCAGAGTCCGGTGCTGGCAAGGCAGAAGAGGACACCAATCAGGACTGGCAAAAGGAGAAATTTATTCTCCCATTTCATCCCTATCCTGACCTCCCTATCAGAGCCAAGGCCCAGTCCCCAACATGGCGTCCCCTCTTTTCCATTTCACAGGAATGACAGATCTTGGGATATTTCTGTCACATCCTATAGAATCTTCAGCAGAGGGCTGGTTCAGTGGTTGAGTGCTTTGCCTAATATCAAGGCCCAGGCTTGATTCCCAACACCACTAAATAAATGGTGTAACCCCCGCCGCCAGGCTGTAGCAGCTCACATCTGTAATCTCAGCACTCTGGAGGAAGAAGCAGATGGATATCAAGCTCAAGGCCAGCCTAGCTACACATCAAGTTCAAGGCTGTGTTTACATAGTAAGATCTTGTCTCCATCATAATCGTCATCTCATTTGAGGACTCAAGCCTGGTGGAACATGACTTCCCAAAGGCAGAGGATGCCATCTGCATATCACCAGCTCCTAAAGATCAAACCAGACATGGTCTACACCTGTGTCCTAGTGCAGTTAATGCCTTTCCTTCTTGCATGTGTCCTGGTTTGGACAATAAATTACATGGTCACCCTACTTAATTCTAAATTGTCTCACTGCCATGGAGAAGGTCACAGATGCTGCTGGAATAAGTGAGTGTTCCAAATCAGATCCACAGAAAAGCCTTACGTTAGCACCTACAGTTTGGGAAGAATGCTGGAGTAAAAGAGACCTTCCCAGGCAGGTCCTAAGTTCCATTCTAGTCTCTGCTGGTTAAATTTACAAGTAAGCATAGGCAGAGACAAGCAACTGATTCTTGATCTGGAAATAAAATTGCCCTTTGCCACTGCTGGGAAGAAAGCACAGTAACAAACTGTGTTCTTAACTAGCTTTGCAGGGAACCAAATAAGACTCCCTCTGGTTCCTCCAGGCCCAGCCTCCCATCCACACCTCAGCGTCATGGATACTCATAAAGGAGCCTTGCCCAGGAAGGCAGAACAATCCAGACTCATCACTGCTTATAAATAGCTATGTAGGGAGCTAAAGACAGATCATAGCAATTTGGTTCCAGATCTACAACATTCAGCCCTCCATAATCACTAAGGCTAATCCATCCATCAGCCCTGCGGAAATTTTTGTTTTGGTTTGGTTTTGATTTTTTGAGACAAGGTTTCTCTGTGTAGCTTTGGAGATTGTCCTGGAACTCACTCTGTAGACCAGGCTGGCCTCAAAATCAGAGATCCGCCCACCTCTGCCACCCCCACCCCGAGTGCTGGGATTAAAGGTGTGCACCACCACTGCCTAGAAAGCCCTGTAGAATCTAACACAGGAGTAGCATCTGCCAACTGGGGGTTAAAGTCAATTGTCCAATTCCTTGTTCCTGACCGTAAGAACCTGAACACACACAAAACCTCAATTATCTGCCAATATCAACTGCACCAGGTGGCCCTACTTTTCTAGGTTAGAGAGAGCACATCTCAGGGGCCACACTCACATTGTACTGTAGCCATTTTCCCCAACCTAGCACGGGCTTTCAGGCAAGACCACATCTGGTCCAGCTCCCAGCAGTCGGTTCTGCTAACAGATAATCAGCCTCTTCTGGGGTCCTCTTGGAACCTCTCTCCTCAGAGTACACATTTTAGAGTACTTACATGTACTGCCTTGATTTTGTGATACTTTTTAAAAAACGGTTTGCCAGTCACATCATTTACTTGATGTCAACCAAAAGATGGTTTTCAGTTCATAACATGAGCTCTGAAGTTTCTCTAGCTAGGGATTTCTGAGGGATTGAGATTTCATTTTCCTAAAAAGGTGTCTCCACTAAATTTGATAACCTGTCTAGTGGCTTCCGGCCTTCTGCTGGGTGGAAAATTGAGTTCTAACCGAGGTTGAGGTGTATAATATGCAAGGAGTAGTCAGTTCAAAGTAAGCCAAATTTAACATCAAGCTTACTGTGCATTGCTTCTCCTTTTGATAGATTTTGCCCTTTGTGTGAGTTCAAGTGTAAAACCCTAGCAGTGGTGATAACAGAAAAAGGGTGTGGGCTGGGACAGCAGGAAAGGCAGTGGGAAAGTGATGGTGGGTTAGGGAGGGGTAAATTACTCAGTGTCCCTCCCAGAGGGACATGAAAAGCCACTGAGTTTAAGGGCAGAACGGGTCCACTTTAGCTACTGGATGTGACACAGGCCGTAAGTGGCAAGAAGTTCAGGTAAGTCTTCCAAAAAACACCAATGCGCATGCACGATGGTGGCAAGACAAGAGTGGTGGCCGAGGGAGTGGTGAGGGTCTGTATCTGGGCCACAGGTGGGCCAATGGTCTTTCTTGTGGCATGAGAGTCCTTCCTGAGGATAGGCCGCTGGAACACATGAATTAGCAAACTTGTTTCAGAATAGTAGCCCCCAAATACTAAGTTTAGGTTCAAATTCCTTTATTTTGAATGCGGCCTGGCCCTGCCCCACTACAATTTCACTCTATTTAATCTCACTATCAGTTATTGCACTTGGATGCAGAGCAGAGAGTTTCGATGAGCCAAAAAAAAACTGTTTTAATTAGACTAAATTGTTTTAGTTAGAATAACTGCTTTACAGCTAATTGTCGGTGATTGAGTTTGAGGACCTAAAAGATGCAGACAGAGATCTATACTGGCTCCCTTCGGTGCCAAGTCTGGTGTTGAGAGCCGGGCTCCTTTCTGGCCTGAGATGGAGGCATGAGTCTTAAAGGAGGCTGCTGTCTGGAGGCTGGGAGGGATCCTGCTGCTTCGGGCACAGGTCTCCCTCCACCACTCTGCTCCGAAGCCACCATCCCAGCGTCACAGGGCTGAGGCTCCACAAGGCTCTCGGAATCTAAAGCCCCACAGCTCCGTAAGGCCTTCATAAAGTCTAGTCTCAAAGACCTTTGCTAGGCGTCCTGCCTTCCCAAAGCAAGAAATTCCCCAAGGGCAACAGTGATGTGAAGCGGCTCTCCTAAGAACATCCCCAAACACGGACACTCAAAGCCCACCCTGGAGAAGCTCCCTAGTGGGTTGAGGTGGGGCTCAGAAGGGAGTATTTTTCAAGTTCGAGGTGTTCCAACACTCAGCTGGGGTTGAGAACCACAGCCTGAGGTAATGGAGTTAAAAAGACACATTCCCCAACATGTCCACCCGGAGAAGGGGTCTGGAGGAAGGAGGGTGGGACTGCAGGGCGCTCATCTCAGGCAAACGCTGATGAAGCTCTGAAATCAGCATCCGAGTTCCCAGAGGACATTAGTGCCATCTACATGGTCTTAACACGATTACTGCTTAGCGGCAGCCCAATAACCAAGACTTATTGGATAGGCAACAGGAGGTGAATTTTGAGGCAGAGCACGATTATTCATCCATTTATGGAATCTTCAATTCAATTGCATGTCCATGTTGGCCAAATGTCACAAACACCTACTTGGAACATAGATTTTCAACAATGAGGACGCAAGCTATGTGGTAAGCAATGCTTTCTAAACCACGGCACCCTGACCCCACCCATTACAGCCATGACCAGGGAAACCTGATCGCACTAGGCTCACCCCAGATAGCTACTAAAACAGCAAAGGTAACTGGAACTTTTCTCCCTGGGTGTCTGATCCTCTCAGGCATCTACACTATGGAGACTCATTCGCTGAGATCACATTGGCTAGACCATAAATAAAGGTCTAGAATGAATGCTTGAGTAACCTTGTTCTCATTAGAACTGGGAACACCATTTCATGGCATTATTCGTACTAAGATTGGTCTGTTTTTCTAACTTGGGGGCCAGTCCATTTCTAGAATGCCCCTCTATGCTCAGTGTTTGGTACTATGGTTTAGATAATGTTAAGGTGTCACAACTCCTGCAGAACCCAGGCCCACGCTTTAGACAACTCCATGTCACACTTGGCCAAGTGTCTTGAAGTCTAACCTAAGCTATAAAGAACCCTACGAGGGTGTTCTTTAAGTTCATAGAAGCAATTAGCCTGAACCACACTTCACAGTTTGGGTCTTGTGTGCAAAAGACCTGTTCGTTTAGAACACAGGTCTTTGCACTCTTATGCTTAAGTCCAGTGAAGCTGCTTCCCGCAGTCCTCACTGGGGAAATCCATCCTCCTGGAGAAGGCATCCTCCAGGGAGGATGGCACAGCGCCACCTAGAGGCAGAGTGGAGGAAGGGCGGCCTTGCTGACCACATGCGGACTGTAACTCATTTAGAGTCCAACAGAGAAGAGAGCTTTAGCTGGAACCCCTTTATGGTGCAAGGTAGGCGAAACCTGCGGTGCGGTTAATATATCTTCTCATATTAACGAGCTCATCAGTCTGTGCTGTTTTGCTATGGTGAAATCTGATGAGAAGAGAAGTTCATGAAAGCAGAAAGGGAGAATGCTCGTGTATGAAGAAGGTGAGGCAGGAGGGATCCCTGGAGAATTTAAAGTATAGCTCATTCTAGTGTAATAACAAGTACTCATAGAAGACAGAAGACAAATCAGCCTTGGTAGAAGATCTCTTCCCAACAAGGTCTGTTCATAAGTTCAATGCTGAGGGCTGAGGCTGGGGGTATAGCTCAGTGCTTCCCCGATACACAAACTCCAATGCCAACTCTGAAAACAAAATTAATCCCCATTAATCCAGATCTCTGCTGAGTCCCTGCCATCTGCAGGTTGGTGGTCAGCATCATGGCAAGGGTGGTGAGAGAAAGCTGGGAAATCTCTGGAGGCCACTAATCCCAGACCTGCCTGGACGAGAGATGGGAAGCCAGACGAGGCCTTAATTCTACAAATCCCCACTTCCTTCAATTTATTTGTTCTAGCAGGAAAACCTTTTAAAAACAAAGCCCAAACTTCAGAAACAGGACCAAGGATCAGGGAACTGTTGAGCCAGGCAACCAAGATGGCTCTAGCTTTCAGGAACCAGTGCCTCCCAGAACTCCCAAGGAAGCTAGGGATTGATGCTGTAGAACAGACAGAAATCTACCCCAGCGCCGCCTCCCCATCCACTCAGCCTTTCCCAGAAGCCACCAGCCTTCCTGGAGAAGGCTCTCTTTGACATAGAGCATCATTTGCTCCTCTACAGATGATAGATTAGTGCCTGCCGGGAGCTGAGGGGCAATGGAGGGTTAGACAAATGCATGAGAATTCCTTCAGATATAAATGTTCTACTGTTTAACTCTCTAAGTACATTAAATTGTACACTTAAAATAATTTGCAGCATATAAATTACACCCCAATGAAACTTAATTTTGTAAGATGTACCATGTTAAACTCAGCACATTTAACCAAATACATGTCTGAAACACCTTTGCTTAAAAAAAGAAAACGACAAATTATAATTATAATTTGTTCAGAATTCCTTCAACTTTAATTGTCAGGGTAAAATCAGGCAGCCACTGAGGAAAAATACAGTCCCTGGAAGCAATCGCGAGTCTTTGTGTAGTGGACATGATGAGTTATTCATTAGCACAAGTCATCACAAGTTGCCAGCTGCTCTCATTCCTCTACTGTCTCTTTTTTGCCAGTCTCTTGCCCTTCAAAGAGGGGATACCTGGCCTCCACATCAGCCCAGGTGATGTTGCCATTGGCCAGATCACGGACCACACCAGGCAGTTCAGAGACCTGGGAGGAGAAAACATATGCAAGCATTAGCCAACTTTCACTTGTAAAGAAGACAGTACTTGCCCTGAATTCAGGAACCCTTATACACAGTCCAGAGCACAAACACTGGCTATATAATGACCACGCCCCTTTACAAGCTGTGTTTGCTTTCTTAACCATGTTCATCCCTCCTAGGCCAGGTTCTTTGTTCTCAAGTCCACTAAGCCTACCAGCTCCCCAGAGAGTTCAGCACCGCAACGAAGCTTCCCATCCCATCCTGCACCTTCATGTCAAGCTATCTCAGGCCTGGTAAATGAACTCCTGTAATTAACCAAGTCTATGAGGTGCAGCAGAGAGCCAGCTGCTGCTCAGCCTACGTAAGTGCTGGTGGCCAGCAGTGGTTTATACAGTTGGGCGTGGAAAGGCGGCATCTGTGGAGCCTGTTAAACCCTTCTGCAGTCCTTCCCTTTCCTACTGACTAATGGGTTGGCAGGTTTGGGGTGCAGATCTCTCAGCTCTAACAAGTTCCCAGGAGATGCTGGTGTCAAGCGAGGCTGCTCTGGGGCTCACTCTGAGTTTGTCAGTCCAGAGCAGCCAGGACCGGTGTATAAAGAAAGACAAGCCAAAAATCCACAACTCATGAAGTGGGCCGTGAGTTCCTTTGGATCTATTTTCCTTATTAGAACTATATCAAGATGGATACTAACAGGGACTCCAAATAAATACCTGTGCAAAGTGAAAAACTTAGCCAGGCGATTATCAATTCCAGTGCCCCTGCAGCCCCTCTCTGTGCACTCAGCCCACCCTTCTGTGTTAGCCCCACATAGGCTAACATTCCCTCCTTTACATAGGCCACAGAAAAACAACCCAGTCCATGGACTAACACCAAGTTTACACACATATTTCTATGTTTCTATAGAAATATAAATGTCTAAGTCCCCAAAGCTGGCCAATATAACCATAGCAACAGCCTCATGAGATGGCATTTCTCTTGCCCAATAAACAACCAGCTATAAAAACAAGTGCTGGAGAAGGAGCCCAGAGCAATCCAGACGTCTATACAATATTAGAGAAGTGCTAATGGGTATTTTCATAATTAAACCAAACAGTGTTGGGAATCTGGGCTTTGTCTGATACAAACCCACCATTAATATTACAAAGAAGAAAAGGACCAGGAATATCAATACATCAAAGTCAATTCAAGCTAGTAGGAAGCTGTGCACATGTCTAAGACGAAACATGTCAAAGAAAAGGCCAGTCACCTCTGCCCTGATCTGTCGCATGGAGTCTCTGTCCCTCAGCGTTGCAGTGTGGGGGGTCTTGTTCACTGTATCAAAGTCAATGGTGATGCCGAAAGCCACGCCGATCTCATCAGTTCTTGCATAGCGCCTTCCAATGGACCCAGAGGAATCGTCTACTTTATGAGACACCCCATTCCTAGTCAGAGCTTCCGCTATCCAAAACAAAGTGAGGTACGAGTGAAAACACCGCAGAAACTCTCAGTGTCATATCAATATAGACTTAGATGCTCAGGAAACATAAAGGGTCCTGAGACTAGAGAGCAGCAAGTCTCAGTTGCATGGATGTTGACTAAGTCCCTTGCTGGAGCCCAGTCACTGCTATCTACACCTGACAGCTACATGGGAAGGAGGACCAGGTGGGTACTAGGTTAACAGCAGCCGCCTGTCTGCAAAGCCCTGAGCTGCTCAGGCAGACTTCACTTTACCAACTCACAAGGGGGCCAGCACTCCCGAGATCCCTTCCAGTGCTGCAGACTCAGCAGACCCAGTAGGGGCCCCATTCCGCTAGGGTCAGTAAGAGCAGTGAGGAACCCTTATGTCTGTCTGGCTCCTGGCTCCAGACTCACCCAATGCTAAGAGCAGAGGCTGAAATCCCATTTATTCAGTCAATCTATGCTTACTGAAACTGACAAAACATTCTGTAAAACTTAGTGTGTTGACTGCGCTCCTGTGGAGATTACCCGATCAGATTTGCTTACATAATTCCTTCACAAACGGCATGAACTCTTGGTTTTGGCTCAGTGGAAGGACAGAACATTTGAATGGAGCAACCACAGCCGGGAAACTGAAGAACTAGATGGTTTAGAAAAGAAAGAAATTAAAATGTTCGTTTATAAATAATTATTAACATCCCAAAGCAGATGAATTCTCTGACCTGTTTCTGCTTCTAAGTGGATCTCTACTGCTCACAGTAGAGTGTCGAGCTCTCAGACACTAAAACACTGATGTGAAAGCATTCTGAATGCTGTTGTGTATACTCGGCGGTCGACTTGGGGATCTACATAAAAGAAAGCTTCACCTCCCCAAGGCCCACCTGAAAACCCTCCAGAGAATTAAATAACACACGGCAGTGCCAAAACCCAACCAGCTCTTCCAAGAAAGATCCACAGGCCTTTGGGACCTAGTACAACCGAACATTTCAATTAACTCAAGAGAATCTGTACAGAAAAAGGAGTGTCTAGGAAATGGTTCAAGCCTCCTACACTATGCATGAACAAGTGACCCAGAGTCAGAGCGCGGCTGCTCTGCAGCTGGCACACCAGCTGGCCGTTTGGGTTGGCGATGAGAGCGGCAGGCACTTCTCAGCTAGTGTGCTTGTATAAAAGGTTCATCTGAAGGCAAGAACACACAGCTTGAGAGTGGTCCTGTCCCGTCACACCGCTGAATGACAGGGAGAGGCTAGCGCCTATGCAAAGCTTCCATGCCCCTCGAGGGCAGGCAGTGGCAAACACCTGCTAAGGAAACCGTGCACTCCAGCAACACTGAGGCCCACATCACCGGACACTCAGAACCCAACTCCCTCCCTCGTCTTCTGATGGCTTCACGTCACATGAGAAGAAACTTGCCTTTACAGAACAGTTTTTAAAAATTTCACCAGAAAGGTTTTTAGACCAAATCTGTAGGCAAATGGATTAAGTAAATGGGTGCTAATAATTCAGAAACATCTTTGGCTTCCCACAGCCTAATCAAATCTCTCTTCATGAAGGGATGCTATGCAATTCATAACAGTGTGACTAATTTATTCTTGTTTAGCCTTTATGAAATGTCTATTAAAGTTCTAGTTATATCAATATTGTTCAATTCAAAGAAACAGCCAAAAGATTTTTTTTTTCTTAAAAACTAGAAACCTTTCTATTAGAAAAATAAGCAGGAAAAACATGAAGCAAAATTGACATCTGAAACACTTCTGTTATGCACACTATCACTCCCTGAAATGGGATGTGACTACACAGTGCTCCTACTATCTGCCAAATGAAAGGCAGCTGCTCCCTCATGTCCGGAATGAAGACACATTTAGCAGAGATAAAAAGGACAATTTCTTTGTGTTTGTTGTTTTTGTTGTTGCTTCATTTGCTTTTCAGCACAGGGTCTCTCGGTGTAACAACCCAGGCTGTCCTAGAACTCACTTTTTAAGACCAAGGCTGGCCCCAAACTCACAGAAATTTGCCTGCCTCTGCCTCCCAAGTGCAAAGGTATGCACCACGACCTCCTGGCCAAAAGGGCAATTTTAGCTTCACAGTACAACAGTGCGTCAGACCTTCTAGAAGGCACCTAGAATTCACCAGTTTTTCTTGTGAGGCTCAGTGCTTCACAAAGAACCAAGGGTTGACATCCAATGTTACAGGTAAATGAGACGGTTTTGTTAATCGGTAAGATACAGACAAAACCTCTCTCTTGCCTGGTAGTTTTTGATTATTCTCCTGGAAATGTGCTAGAAGCTACAGGAATACACCTTCCTAGACAGGGTGAGATGGCAAAGGAAAAGGCTCGCAAGGTTGAAGAGACGGAGTGTAAAGTGAGGAACCAAGCCACAGGATCATCAAATGAAGAGAAAACTTGAGGGCACTGATAAAGCTGTTTATCAACTCGTAACTTCCTCAACACCCGAATGCCAGGAAAGCTCCACCCCAGACACTGACCACTCTAAGATCTGCCAGGTGAACACACTGGAATTACTCTGTGGGTGTGTGTCTAGGCGTGTGTGTATTGGGGGAGTTATTCAAGCAAAACAAAACCTAACAGTGCACAGATGCCTGGGGCTTAGCCCCAAACTATCAATTTGCTAGACTAGAACCTAGGAGTTCGTATCTTACAAGCAGTTTGGCTGGTTAGCAAGAGCACATTAACTATTTTGTAGTCTGGCCAGATCCCCATCCTTATGAATTTTTTTTAAAAACAAAGGGCCAAACCAGAAAGGACCATGTCAGAAACTGATGCGACAGTTCCCCAAATAAGCTCTTTCAATGTAGAGACACCAGACAGCTGCAACAATGGCTTCCAGAGTAACCAGCATGTGCTGAAGCTCAGATAAGAGCACACATCACCAGTAATCAATAGCTAAGAGCTCATTCCAGGGGCAGCTCACCGTTCTCTGCTCATCTCCCTCTCGGACATGGAATGTATGTTCCAATATGGTATACATGATCCTGCCCAGGCCAAAGGAGGGCTCGATTACACTCGGAACAACTTCTTCCACTGCAAAAGAGGTGACAATTCAGTAATATTCTCTCAAGAGCCATATGATACAAATCAGAGCTTTGAAATAATCCTTGGCACTAAAGCTACCTCTACACTAGATGGACTCTGATCTCTGTATAGCAGGATGAAGAATACACTCATAAGAACTAAGTACTGGTAAGAAACATGGCCCCTTTGAAGAGGAAGTTAGAGTCAAAGCATGTTTAGCCCAATGTACGGCTCTATTCACATATGCAAATGAGGCTTGAGTTCCAGGAGCAGTCCTTCTAACTGATAAGCTAGGACCACCAGCAGCTGCTGTCTACTGTGTCACCGCTTTGCCTTTCTAGGACGCTAAGGGGCCCCGAGTTTGCGTTAAGACTTTGTGAAAACTACTGGGATGACAGAGGTGGCTCACAACTGTCTGCAACTCCAGTTCCAGGGAATCTGAGCCCTCTTCTGGTTTCCAGGCATATATATGGTACCCAGACATACATGCAGGCAAAACACCCATACACATAAAAATATAATTAAAAAAAAAATCAAATTCCTTAAGCAAGCTTATCATCAGGAGGCTGAGGCAGGAGGATTGCTAGTTCAAAAACTGCCTGGGCCACAGCAACTATAAGGGCAGCCCTGAACCACTAAGTACCTGGAGGTGAGAAACAGGGCTGAAGACAGCACAGTGGCAGACACCTGCCTAGCAAGTGAGAGGTCCTTTGTTCCCCCACAGCTAACAAAACTACCAAGAAAATTCCTATGTGCAACAACTACGATTTGCACCTGAGTTTCTGGCTTGTTATCAGGTGAGAACACTTTCAGAGCCTAGTCAGCAATACATATTTAAGGCTCTGGGGCCAGGAAACACTGCCAGTAGCATCTGCTCAGGGCCTGGCATCCCATCAAACACATTCTCTTCCTATAGGCCACGCCCAGGGAGAAGAAGCATCATCTATTCCAGGCCTTGGGGGAGTTCCTGCTCTGTGGATAATGAGATGACCAGGATCAACAACTCCTGGTCTAAAGAGAGCTTGCTTTTTGCCTGTGACAAAGGAGTCACTTTTATCACATGCTTGCAGAGGAAGTGCTTGCCCTTCATGTAAAGTGCAGTTTCTCCTCCACTCATCGCATCAAAAGATACATCACGCTGGCTGAGGGCCCTCTTGCCAGAGACCGTCAGCACCACCAGTGTAATAAATTGTAGTAATAGAGTCACACACCACAAAAATGAATGGATAAATAAATAGAGTAAAGCATGGCTTAGGACAGCACTTGCCTACGTAGCATGAACAAGGTTCTGGGTTTGATCCTTAGTACCACAAGGGGTGGGGTGCATTTTAGGAATACAATCAAGGCACTTTTCCTGCCCATCCTTTGTAGCATCTGAGTAATGGCAAGGTTTGGGCTCTGAAGCAGCTGTCAGGACACAATGGCCATGATACTGACCCCTGTGCTGGCTCCAAGGCCAGGTCTCACTTTTCAAATATCTATAACAGTTTCTAGGAGCTCCATTTCAGGCCTTCACATGTGCTCCAAAATAATACACTGCCTTTTTCACAGAATCTGACCAACAAGAAAAACCATTATCCTTAGCTTTATAAGAAACATTAAAAGCAAAAGAACTACTGTTAAGTTGTTTTACCCAAACAAAGCCCCCAGCAATGTAGATGAGGGAAAGAGGGCCCTTGTACTAAAGAAACAAAAGATTCCTAACAGTAGTAAGGTTTCCAGGCAGACTTTGTCCTTTGTACCTGGGCCATCGGAAACAGGAATTACTCTCATAGTTCAGTACAGAGCGAAGGCTCTTTAGATAGAAAAAAATGCCCAAGTGAAGGCTTTTCCATATCCATTAAGTGGCTTTTCTCTCGGAAACTCATGTAAAACGATTAAACCTTGTCTTTCTTTTTTAAATTTAGGACTAACAACTATTGTTCGTTCGTTTCTTCACTTTTCTCATAAATTACCGTGTAGTGTTTTCTGGAATCTCTTCACACTGACCATGTCTTTTGTTAACTGAAATGTCTTCCCTTCAGTTTCAATAGTGAATTCCCTACAGAGAAAAAAGGGACAAAAGTCAATACACAGCAGTTAGAACAAGCACCCGTTCCCAGGATGCTGTACCATCCCTCTTTGAAGGGCTAACACAATTTGGTCTTTTCTCCAGATGATAAGTCAAAGTCATTTCTTAACAACCAGCAAATTATTACCCAAACAATGGCACCAAACCATCGCCTGAAGAAAATGTCAAAAGTGTGGCTCACTTTATAAAATTCTACAAGTGATTTAATGGCAAATTCCTTTGATGTTGAAGTCAAGATTAAATATAACAACTTAAAAAACAAACAAAACAAAACAGAAACTGTTTTAGGGCAATTAGATTTGTCCAAAATAGCTCTGCAGAGAAAACGACCACTGTTCTTTAACTATCCCAGCAAATACAAACACAGACTGAAGATCAGCTTGAAACAAGTTCCCTGACTTTGCCATGTGAGTATAAAACATTCCCCCATGGCTGCCATATGCTCGTGTCCTGAGATCAGCTGCAGGTTACCGGGGTACCCCACAGGGCCCTACATTCCAGCCACTTTCTCACTATAAAGGCTACTCTGCCCTTCACCAGCCTGACAGCAGCCCAGAACTTGAAAGGAAAGCCCTCATGTGGTTATCTTGAAGCTCTATGGGGCACCTGTTACCATTACACTTTGCAGGGTTCTTCCTGTCATAATCTTCTGCCTCTTCTGGATGATTTCCACTAATCCCCTGCAATAACTATTGGTTTGAAGTTTCTGTGTGTGTACAGTGTCATGTACTCTATAAGTATTCTAAATACTGAGTAGGAAACACTTATGGAACAGTTAGAATTAATAAGCGCACGCCTTTAGTCTTAGCACTTGGGAGGCAGAGGCAGTGGAGCTCTGTGAGTTCGAGGCCAGCCTGGTCTACAGTGCTAGTTCCAGGACAGACTCCAAAGCCACAGAGAAACCCTGTCTCAAAAAACAAACAAATGAACAACAACCAAAAAAACAAAAAAGAAAAGTCCCAACTCCCTCTCCTTTGTGCCCTCACTCAAAATTACCATTAGTCTGCTTTCTGTTACAGAAAGGTGTCTTTCCAAGGCTGCTATAACTATAGTCTATGAAAAGATTCAAAGGCAACCCTTTAGAGCCGTCATGAAATATTTCCAGCTCGCTGGCCCTATGTTGTCTCCTGTATACTGATTTCTCACTTTGTTTCATTTGACTATTTTTGTTGTTCTTGTTTAAACCCACCCCACACCCTGAAAACACAAAAAGATCATTTTTTTGTTGGAGTGAGACAAAAAGGGAGAAGGGATGGGACGATGAGCATTCTAAATGCATTTTAAAGACTGTTCTACAAATGACAAAAAAAAAAAAAATCAGTTTTTAACAGTATGTGCCTTCTAATTCTGTGTTTTCCTCTGCTGCTCAGTCTATCAATTACTAACAGAAATCTACAGCAACTGAAAGTCGCCTGGTTTCTCATCAGTTTTGTGGTTTGTATATCTTAAGTTCTAGTTTTCAGTTATGTGTGTATTTAGAAATGACATAATCTCTTGGGTAACCACCTTCATCATTATGAAGTGTCCTTCTCTGGCATTTCCATTGTTCTGAAGTTTACTTTGACAATGACATAGCCACTCTAACTCTTGGCTAATATTTATACAAAAAAACTTGATCCTTTTACTTTTAAATCTATTTCTGTATTAACACTGGACGAAGTTTGATGTAAACCACAGTTTATGAAGTCTGGAGCTTTTGCAGCAGACTGATCGACAATTATTAGATTATTTTATTTCACTGACAGTACAAGTCTGCCATCTTGCAAGGTATTTTTATCTGTTCCAACTGTTCTTTGTTCTTTGACCTCTTTACCGATTTTCTAGAGGTTTCGGTGTTTATAAACAGTATTTTATCTTTAAGTTTGTGTCTGGTTTGTGTACTTTCTTTGTAGACAACAGCTCTGGAATTTACTGCCTGCATCCATTAGGTTCTATCACTCCCTCTACTTTTAGAATAATGTATTCCCAACCATTAGGTTCTATCACTCCACCTATTTTTTAACAGTGTATTCGCAATCATTTACTCTTACTTTGGCATGAATTTTATTTCCATACATAAATTCCATAACACATTGTTGTTGTGGCTTTAAATAGTTTGTTCTCCTTCTGTACATGCACGACTGTCCGTGTGGGCATATGTGAAGGTCAGTGGCTGTGTGGAATGTCTTCCCTGAGCCCCTGTAACCTGCTGCACAGTACCGGAGTTACGGAGGCCGTGCATCTGTATGTGGCGGTTGAGAGTGGGAGCTTGTGTCCTCATTCCTGCACAGCAAGCACTTTCCCACTGAGCCATCCATTGTCTTTCTAAAGAACTTACACCACGATTTACACTCACCACGTAGTTCTCCTTTTCAAAGCTCTTGATAGTTTTGAGAGATCTGTACCCCAACACTGCACCCAAACGCTCTGTTTGACAGGACTGCTGAGTCTAGCACATTTGTACTTTTGGCTCTAGACAGCTAAAGACCCAAACCCACAGTGTTCTGGCTTCTACCATTTTGACGAGAACTCTAAATTATTCTTATCTTATTTTTGGCTGTTATATAATAACACTTTCTCTCCCCTACTGGTTGCTTTAAAGATTTTTCTAATTATTCCCAGTTTTTAGCGATTTGAGTCTTATGTGTGTCATCATGTGATTCTCTTTGTCTTCAACCTGCCTGGACTAAGCTCTTCACTCTGAAACTGTTTCTTGCTACCGCATCATCAGATATTTGCTCCGCACACGTGTTTGTCTGGCACTGGTCCACGGCATCCCCCAGACTCGAACTTTTGATGCTCTGTGATCTACACTGTTAAATTCACTGTTGCCCCATGCAGTGAGGTGGCAACCCGAGGTGACAGCCAGTCACGGTCTCCTTTGTATTCTTTATGAAATACATATTAAATACTTATGTGTGTGGGTGTATGTCATATGTGGACAGGTGCCCATGGAGGTCAGAAGAGGGTCCTGGAGTGGAAAGCATACTTCCCCGCTGAGACATCTCTCCAGCCCCTTCCTTTATATTCGTAGAAACATGAACACATATGTAGTTAACTATCTTGCTATATTGATGTATTTATTAGTCATTTTTGTTATTTCTAGGTCTTTTAATCTGGTGCTGGATTTTGTTGTATTCCTTTGAAGACTCTCCTCTGTTGCCTTTATATTTTTATTGATTACAGAGTACTCCACCCAGTAAAAGAACACTTAGATTAACTTCTCTACCTCAGTAGTCTCTGCCAAGAAAATCCCTAGAAAAGAACCTGCTCCTGCTTGTTCTTCTGAGATGCCGGGATTAAAGCAGCACACTGCTCATAAACATAAAAGAGGAAAAATATGACACACACAAAAAAAGATCTTTATATTTTGCTTCCAATATATTTCTAGGATATAATGTCGAAATTCTAGCAAAGAGAGTTATTTAAACACAGGTACGACATAGATGGCACTTACTTTAAAACCCTTCTGTAAATACCCATCTTGTCCCTGCTCTGAGCCTGCAATGGCCCACAAGAGGCAGCCGCTTACCCTTTCTCGCTCAGCAGCTGCTCCATCTCTGTGATGTAGCACTCGTCACAGGCGCTGAGGTACTCCATCACCAGCTTCGCGTCCTTTTTGTACGCCTTGCCCACTGCGCCCTTATTGGGCTCAAACTGTACAACGTTAACTACTTTGTATGAAATGGTCAAGGAATTGCAACACAGTGCTGCTTTAGGATTCTGGGACATGGTCTTAGTTAGCACTGAGGCACAACTTAACACCACCAGTCCTGTCAACATCAGCACCCCAGACCAGGCTTACTCCTGTTTCAAGTACAAGATGAACCAGGTCAGGTATACCCCAAATTATTGTGACCAGCCTTACTGAAGAAAGCAGGAGCTGGGGAGATGATTCCATACAAACATGAGGGTTTGAGCTCAGGTGCACAGCACCCACATAAAATGCCAGAGTGCCTAACATGCCTACATTCCCAGCACTGGAGAAGCAGAGACAGGAGGACTCCTTGAGGCTGCTGCTCAGGCAGTGTTGGTGAAATCAGGGAACTCCATTTTCAGTGAGGGACTGCAGAAAATGAGGTAGATAACAATAGAATACACTCAAGGCGGACATCTGGGTCCCACACACATATGTCTTCATGCAGCCTCACACACATGAACATGGACACACAAACCACAGAGAAAGAACAAATAAATGCCATTAACCAACACTTCTAAAGTTACAGTGAAATAAAATAGATATTATCTAATCCACACTATATCTCAATCCATAGCATAAAAACTTCTAATAATGTCTTTGGCTACAGAGGTGGCTCATTGAGAAAAGGTGCTTGCTTCCAAGATGATAAACTGAATTAAATTCCTGGAACCCACATGGTGAGAGGATGGAAATAACTCCTGAAAGTTGTTCTCCACACATGTGCTATATGAAAAGCACGAATGAATAAGGAATATATGTAATGTTTAAAAAAATCTGGCTTTGTCACTAGTCAACCCTAAGGATCAGCTCACAGTCTCAGAGCCAGATAAAGAGGCAGGTGGTGGTGCACACCTTTGACCCCAGCACTCAGGAGGCAGAGGCAGGCAGATCTCTGTGAGTTCCAGGACAGCCAGGGTTGTTACACAGAGAAACCCTGTCTAGGGAAAAAAAAAAAAAAAAAAAAAAAGGTGTGTGTGTGTGTGGGGGGCTCCCATTCTGCTAATTTGAGCAGAACAACATTCACCAGGTAGCCTATATGTAGGTGTGGGTGCAGAGAAGGGCCTGTTGGGAACATCTGAGGGAAAGTAGGACCCTGAAACACATCCTGGGTATACTTCTAAATGTGTGTCTTTAAGGGTTTAACGCTGCGGTGCTCATTAAACCCTAAACAGAGACTTGGAAAGGAGCAATGAGGGTACCAACCCAACTTTCAACAAACCCCAAACTCTCCATTCATCCACAAGACAAGCGACAAACGGGGCTCACACACCTTTAGCCTTCAGTTTGGAGGGGCCAGAAAGGATATGGGTTCTTTCAGAGGTTTCTCAGCTACTAGTGGGACTTTGGTGACTCGAGCATGACAGGACAGATCGTAGCAGGAACGATCGGCACATCCAACAATCTCAATCCAGCCCTAGAAGACAGCACTGACAAGTTCACTTACTGTGTACACTGGCTTTGTTCATGAAAGCACGCAGGCAGCAAAAGAGAACAGCTTCATACACAAGGGAGTTAACACATCGATAAAGTACATAGAGGAACTCACACAGTATACTCAGTGGTCCTATTTTCCAGGCTGACATCCAGCATTCTGTCTTATAAAAACACGTCATTGCGTTTTTAGTATGAGTAACTTTTTCATCAGGGAATGGAGAGATGGCTCCATGGTTAAAGGCACTGGGCGCTCTTCTGGAGGACCCAGGTTTAATTTCCAGCACCCACATGGCAGCTCACAACTGTCTATGGTCCAGCTCCAAGTGATTTAACACCCTCAGTCATACACATTCGCAAAAATACCAATGCACCAATATAAAATAAAAATAGATCTTTAAAAATATTAAGAAAACAATTAACCCATTAAAAATAAAAGTCACTTAACACTAAACCAGAGGTGGTGACTCATGGCTGTAATCGGGCACTTTGAGGCTGAGGCAAAAGGTTCACGGCTTAAGCCAGCCTGAGCTAACACAGAAGACTGCATTAAATAAACAAAATAAAAAGTCATTTTATAAAAGTAAAACACAAAGCCAATGACCTTATGTAACTCACGGAGCCTGAGCTACGTCTCCCTCTCTCTCTATAGGTGAAGAGAGCCCGGCACTCCCAGACCCCTTGCTTTGACGTCTCCTGGGACCCTGGCTCCATAGAGAAAACGTCTGCTATATCCCGCTGCTTGCCTTTCCGCAGCTGTAGGACTCAAGCTCATTTAGAGGGTTGGGAGGACACGGTGGGGGTAATCTAGAGATCTCTGGACTTTTATTAATACACAGAGAAAGAGGTCAGCACCTCCTAGTCTATCTCCTGAACCTATCAAACAGTTCTCTAAAGAAGGAGTGTTGCAACGTCGTAGCCCTGCCACCACTGCCAGCATTTGCTGGGTGCTTGTCATCTCATCTCCACTGCACACACATGCCACCCACCTTCACCCTTTACTCCCCATCTGAAACCCCTGTGTCCCAGGGGTTTGAGGACACATGGGGAAGCCCCTCTCTACAAAGAGCACAAGTTGCCTTGTTAGCTTCTTTGACTCACTCTGGCACGGCAGACAGTAAGCAACAGTGCAGAGCCTCACTGAAGTCTACTCACATAGGACGTTTTGGACTCTGCATCCCAGCAGTCGCAGGCATAATGGGCCATTTCATTCTCCATGTGCTGGCGGAAGCGGAGTTTATCAGGAGATATTCCAACCTTCATGAGGTAGAGGTAGATGCGGCCAATGAAATAGCCTAATACGGAGTTGTTAATCACACCCTGAACAAAGAGGACAGCAAGGGGAAAAAATTCACATTAATACCTTTGAAGCCCAACGTTCTACCTGTAGTATTCCCGTCTACTGAGAGAAGGAACACACCTATAACCCCATGCTGTGGGCAACACAAACAGGCTTGGCTCCAGTGTTTGCTGTCCCCGAGTAAAATTCTGTCTCTCTCAAGCCAAGATCTATTTTCTAAGTGCTCTGCTCGACAAGAATTTTATTTTAAATGTATGTGTGTGGGCAGAGGACAACCTACAGGAGTTGGTTCTCTCCTTCTACCGTGCCTGTTCCAGGAATTGAACTCAAGTCCTCAGACTTAGCAGCAGGCCCCTTTCCTTGCTGAGCCACCTCCCTGGCCCATCTACTCAACACTTTTTCCTTTTTTTAAAATTTTATTTCACAAACACTGATGTTTTTGCCTACGTGTATGTCTGCATGAGGGTGTCAGATGCCCTGGAAATGCAGTTACGCAGCTGTGATCTGCCATGTAGATACTGAGAATTGAACCCAGGTCCTCTGGAAGAGCAGCCTCTGAGCCACCCCTAAACATTTTTCTTAACGTTACCCTCATGGCTCAGAATATGGTGGTTCAGATCATTTTCTCTCATGATACTAATAAACAAATTCCATATCAAGCAAATACTACATGGGTACTGGAGCTGTAGCTTAGAACTAGGTCACTTGTTCAGCATGCAAGGACGTAGGCTGTCTCACCATTACCACAATAGAAAAAAAAATGCCAGGGGCTGAGGATGCAGTCATCACTTGCCAAGCCTGCACATG
The DNA here is from genome assembly GCA_030556225.1 of Cricetiscus sungorus. Lineage (NCBI taxonomy): Eukaryota > Metazoa > Chordata > Mammalia > Rodentia > Cricetidae > Cricetiscus > Cricetiscus sungorus. The sequence continues at coordinate 43,765,165 of JANBXA010000731.1, read as the reverse complement.
ACTCTGGGCTTGACCCGCAATGCCACAAAATAAACAAAAATACTGCTAAAGCCACACATTTCATCACCCAGTGTACAATCCAGCTGCTAAGTGCGGCAATTCCCTACTGGCACAATCTACGTCAACTTCCTCCAGAATCATACCTGCTCCACAGCATCTCCCAGGCGCATCTTCCGAGCAGACTGCCCGCTGACCTGGGCTTTTGCCGAGTACAGACAAAGGCAGAGATCGGCCACGCTTGGGAACTTGGGATGATCTTTCTCAGTGGGATCTACAAAGTGCTCAATCTCCGCCATTGTGAATTCCCTGGAGGAAAAAAATATATAGGACTCTGCATGCTTCAGTATAAAACCCAGCCAACAAGGCTCCTACTTCAGCTGCTCATTCCTCCACAGATAAAAGGCCTAAACGGCAGGGATTTCTTATGACCAAGCAGAACTCTGGCTTCCTAAGGAAGTTACCCAAAGATTTTTAGATTGCCTTTGTGTAGTTAGTTGCTTTTTTAAAAAATTTCAGTAACTGGCCTGGGATACAACTCCATGGTAACGAGTTCATGCTTAGTATGCTCAAGGCCTTAGTCAATCCGTAGTATCAAAATAACAATAAAAATAATAATGATTTCAGCAACACCTTCCTCTCAAATACTCCTCCTATGTAGTTATACCCAAGTTATAAATACATGTTTTTGGTTTTTTGTTTGGTTTGGTTTCTTTGAGATAGGATTTTACTGTGTGTAGTCTCTTGGCACTCACTCTGTAGACCAGGCTGGCCTCAAACTCAAGAGAAACCCCCTGCTTCTGCCTCCCAGGTGATGGGATAAAAGCTTGTGCCACTACTACCCGGCAATAAAAATAATTTTAAAAAGCAGATTAATACAGCCTTTAAGATAGGAAAACAAGCAAAGACCACATACAAGAGAAATGAGATGCTGAACAGTAACACCCACATAAGATAATTCTACTTAAAGCATCAGGCCTTTGCACAAATATATACTAAAAGAAGCCACAGACATTTACTTTTCAAAGAATGGGAAATTAGAAGTGAACAGAAATGGTTCTCCGGTTTTAAAGCAGTTTGATTGACTGTGTTTTATAGCGCCAAACAAGTAAATGACTGATAATGGCACTAAACAGATGGTCTCGTTAGAGGAAGAGCTTCTAAATAAAGCCTTATTCCAGGCAAAGGACACTGGGCATGAACTGAACAAGCCACTATCAAGCTCGGCACATAATGATGAAATAAATATGCACACGGCAATGCTTTTCCAAAGAGATTTCTCTGAATTGCAATTTAGTAGCTATTACAGGGGAAGGGAGAGTGTTTTAAGTTAATTTTATGAGTCAAAAATCTTTTCAAAAAAAAATGGACACAATCTCACTGGTGTACTCTCATGATTATCTCAAATGTTTTAGAAGCATCACAAATTGCTTAGATCGGCCCTAACCAAGGGAAATGTACTGCTGAGAGCTCCGGGTTTCAAGTTTTACTCGTTAATGGCACATTTTATTACTGTCTTAATTATCTTTCAACAATATAAATGTGTCTGTGCACATGAAAACTTAAGGTGAATGTGGTGCTGTGCCCCTGCAAAACTTACACCAGTTAACAGGGAATGAACGTCCACAGTGCAGGGGAGATGAATTAAGGATCCTACCCAGAATCCCCCCCAAATGGTGCTGCCAAAGTCTCCCCATCTGTAGTTGACGCCAACTGCAGTTAATAATGTAGTAATATCATCTCATCACCCGCTGAAAGGGTTAAAAGATTCTTACCACCAGCGTAAAAATCGACAGATTATGAGCTTGCCTGTGGTAATCACTCCATAACGTATGTATCAATACACCTTGGAGACCATGATCTCTAGTTACAGTAAGAAAGGCAATGGCGGGATGCTGGGCCAAAAGACTGTTTTGGAGCCTAGGTAAAGCTAACTATGGCTACACAGCCTATTTTTGTATGGAATATATTCCTCAGAATGATAACATCGGGAAGAAATGTGGAAATCATAAACGTGTATCATAGTAGGCTTCTAGAGAAGAGACTCGTCAGTGCAGGATGCCTCTCCAACATGCCTGGACACACCAGGCTGTTGGGCAGGTGTCTGAACTCATCCGTGTTGGCTTGCCAACTGCCCTATATCATAAAGCCCCTACATATCCAGAGGCTGCATCCAGTTCACGCCCTCCCAGCAATGCCACCTGCACACGCCCACACATGCACACACGCATACACACACACACACGCGCGCGCGCACATACACACATGCACACCTAACCCCATAATACACATCACTGACAGAAATGCATTGGTTTCAACATCAAGATCTCTACGTCCTCAAAACAGGTGGTAAGCAGAGGAAAAGGTAACTTCAGAACAAGCTCCTCCCTTTCCTTTATAATTCATGCCCTCAATCAAAACTGCTACCCTCACCAGAGATTACATTTGGAAAACAACAGAAATAAATCCATGATCAAGATTAAAGTACAAGTATGTCAGTTTACACCTCCAACCCAATGCCAACAGTAATAATACCTGACTCGGATCAGTCCAGACCGAGGAGAGATCTCATTTCTAAAGGAGTTTCCAATTTGGGCAGCAGCAAATGGCAACTTCCCTTGGTTGAATTCCAAAAGTCGCTTAAAATTCAGGAAAATTCCCTGTGCAGTTTCTGGTCTCAGATATCTAAAAGGTAAATAAATTGTGTTTTCAAGTAAAACAAAGTCTGTTATAAGTCAAGCATCACATATACCCTTTTCACAGTGAAGCTAAACTTAAGGGCCAAATGAGAAGTTTTAAAAGGAGGGAATCCTAAGTCTCAAACACTCCCACAGAATCATGGGGATGCACTAGGAACTTGGGATGGGCACAATGCCTGAGAACTGTCCTTATTTCTTTACTCCAATGGCCAAAACCCCACCTCCCGAGTGTTACTGGGTGGTGTGAATGAGCACGGCCCTCGGCAGAACTGTTTGGCAAGTATTAGGAGGTATGGCCTTGTTGGATAAGTTCTATCACTGGGGGTAGACTCCATTCCCAGAGCCCTCTGCCCCCTGCTTGTGGTGAGACGAGAGCTCTCAGCTGTTCCCACACCATGCCTTCACTTCAGATCACTGGCTCTAACCCTCTGAAACATTAAGCTCAACTATACTCTCTTTTATAAGTTGTCGCCTCTGTCCTACTCTCCCATCTCCCATCCCATTTAAGCCTCCCGTTCTACTTCTTCCTTTATCTCTCCATAATATTACATTCCATTCCCCCTTCCCTCTGTGATTACTTGGACCGCAGTAGTATAGTTATCGAAATCTTAAATGCTAATATCCATATTTAAGGGGAAAAAAACGTTTCTCTTTTTGGGTCTGGGTTACCTCACTCAGGATGATTTTTTTTCTAATTTCAGCCATTTACCTACAAATTTTTCTTTTCTTTTCATCATAACAGCTGATTAACATTCCACTGTGTAAATGTACCTGGTCCATAATTTATCTGGAGTTTTGTACAGGGTAACAAATATGGATTTATTTACATTCCTCTACATGCACCCATCTAGCTTGACCAGCACCATTTACTGAAGATGTTGTCTTATGTCCACTGTGTGTTTTTGGTGTGTGGACTTGTGCCTGAATCAATTGGATTCCACTGACCAACATATCTGTTTTTTTATGCCAGCACTATACTGTTTTTTGCTATGGGTCTGTAATAGAACTTGAAATCTGAGATGGGATACTTCCAACTGTTCTTTTATTATTCAGGATTGTTTTAGCTATTTTGGGCTTTTTGGGTTCATGTTTCCATATGAAGCTGAAGATCACTTTTTCAATTTTTATGAATTGTGTTTAAATTTTGATGGGGTTAGTACATCGAACTTGTATGGTTCTGGTAGGATGGCCAATTTCACAATATTAATCCCACTGGTCCATGAGCATGGAAGATCTTTCTAACTTCTGGTGTCTTCAATTTCTTTCTTCAATGTCTTATTATAGAAGTCTTTCACTTGCTTGGTTAGAATTATCCCAAGATTTTGGTTTTTTGAGGCTACCATGAAAGGTATTATTTCCTTGCTAATTTTCTCAGTATGTTTGCTATTTGTATATAGAAAGGCTATTGATTTTTGTGTATTAACTTTATATCTGCTAATTTGCTGAAAGTGTAGAAATTTTCTGGTCATTAGGATTTTAGGTATAGTTACACTAAAAACCTTTTGAAAAAGCATATGGAAACCTAGTACTGTAGACACGTCCGAAAGAAAGGAAGGAAGGAAGGAAGGAAGGAAGGAAGGAAGGAAGGAAGGAAGGAAGGAAGGAAGGAAGGAAGGAAGGAAGGAAGTCAACATATAATGGGAGAGGCAATGCCCCAACTAGATGTCTTATGCTACCAGTGACTAGATTGGTTATATTTGGTTGAGCATTGGCCAAAGGACCCCATGGACCTCCCCAAATATCATAAGCTATCACAAGGCTATTTATTGTTCTCCACAAACTGACAATATGGTCCTGTTACTGAAGACACAACTTACTTATGTCATCAAACATGGAGAAACTGAATTGGTACCCAACCTGAAGCTTCACTCCTACTAACTAGCATTCATGGTACTGAAGGAACTCCGCATGGTACCAGAGAAGAAAGGTAATGATCAATATTACACAACTACAGACACTGCAGCCTGCAACAGCAATGTGCCTGCAGGGCACACTCGTGCAATAGCAGCGCCAGCGTCAGGGATAACCAACCACATCATCAACCTCTGATACATACTGGATCAGAGGCCCACTTCATGAGGTGAAACAATACCTAATACCACTAAAGTGGCCAGGAACCTGAGACTGACTACACAGGTAACAGGCCTGGGGAAACTCAATACTACTATTGTTCTGAAGGGAGATCCAATACAATTACTCCTAGTGATATACTGCATACCCAAGCATCAGGGCATTCAACCCTCCTTAGAGAGGCTCCTGCTGGAGAATGGTAATTAATATGGAGACCCACAGCTGGACAATATGCAGAGTTGAGGGACTTTGGAGCACTTAGTCCTTATTGGAATGGTTTCCTCTCCCTCCCCCAAAGCAGGACCTATGTGCAAGAGGAAGTAGAAAGATGAAAAGAGCCAGAGGGGGTGGAAGACTCCAAGGAAATAGTGTCTTCCGGATACAACAAGGCTGATGCACACATGAACTGTGCCGTAGCATGCACAGGTTCAAGCCAGAAAGGGTCTCAGCACTGATAAGGGGAAGTGGACACAGAGTCCAACCCTTAACCTACAAACTATGTAGGTTTAAACAACTGTACCTACTGGGAAAGGGAAAAGTAGTTCTTTGCAATGGAGTATCACTAGGTGTATCAGCCACACTCTAGAGCAGGTCCCATGCCCAGGAGTAGTTGCCAACACAAATACACTCCATGCTGTGCATCTGTGTGTTGGGAAGGGGGGGGGAATTGTCTTACTGATTTCTTACTTGCTTTGATTTTTGAACATGAAATCTTTTAAGAACATGAAATCAGGTGATAAGAAGGTGGGGATGATCTGGGAGGAGCTAGGGGAGTGAAAAAACATAATCAAAATATATTGTAGGAAAAAATTCTTTTTAGTAAAGAACAAAAAAATGTTGCCTTGCTCATGGTCTCTTATTACACCAATAGAAAAGTAACTAATACGGCCAGTAAAGGCATCTCTGGAACAATCATTTATATGGAGGCAGATGCCAAACTTAGTTCCTTCTGAAAATAAGACCTATGTCTAAGCATACTTATTTTAAAATTCCATTTTGAAAGTTAGCATCTTCATACATGTTATTTTACTGTTTCTATTTATCCCACTGCTCTTCCGCTAGCTGAGAGCTGTACATCCTGATCCACAGGCAGTAGGCTGAGAGAGACACTGGGCCTGGCATGAGCTTCTGAAACCTCAAATCCCATACCAAACAGCATGGCTCCTCCAACAAGATCACACCTCCTAATCCTTCCAAAGTTCACCAACTGGGAACTGAGTATGCAAATATGGAAGTCTATCAAAGAGGATGGAAGACAGCAAGAGAACATGGCCCACCAAAACACCAATCAGGGCTCACATGGGCTCGAACGAGCCTCAAATGGCAAGCATGGAGCCTGCACCAGGTACTCCGCATATGTTATGACTGTTAGCTTGGTGTTTGTGGACTCTCAACAGTGGGAGCAGGTGTGCCTCTGACTCCTGACTGCTCTGACTCTTTTCTTCCTATTGGGTTGCTGTGTCCAGTCTCAATATGATGATTTTCACCTTATTATGTCTTGTTTTATCCTATTTGGCTGTCATCCATTAGAAGCCTGTTCTTTTCTGAAAAGAAAGTGGAGGGAGGGTGGATCTGAGGAAAAGGGGAGGCGCAGAGAAGCTAGGGGGACTGGAGGGAGGGGGAACTGTGGTTCAGATGTGCTAAATGAGAAAAAAAGCTACTTTCAATAAAATAAATAAATCAATAAGTAAAATAAGACGATGAAGGCATTCTCATTCACAACAGTATTCTAGCCAGTGCCTTCTCTCCAATTTCACAGTAAAGATTCGTGTAAAACACTCACTTAAATACGTGTTCTTAGAGGTCTTCTTCAAAATACTGAAATAAATTTAAAACCAAGAAAAAGAAATCCCAAAGTTCACCTCTTTCATTCTAACAATGCTTCATTTTTATGGTCCATTCCAGGTTCATCCAAATGTGTGCAGCTACAGGTTATATTTCTAACTAGTGCGTGTAATTATGCCACTTCCAGTATGACTTTATACTTGCCCACTTTAAAATAACTAAATGCTGTCAGGTTAAGTGAAATAGAATATCAGTCTAAAATGATCTACTTCACTACAATTAGTTTGGCCTCTCTCAAGTCAATGGACAAATACATTATTTCTACTTCTTAAAATGTTATTTTTATTTTATTTTATTTTATTTGTTTTGCCTGTGAGAGGGTGTTGGATCCTGGAGTTATGGACAGTGTGAGCTGTCATGTGGGTATTGGGAATTGAACCCAGGTCCTCTAGAAGAGCAGTCAGTGTTTGTAACCATTGAGCCATCTCCCCAGCCTCCACTTTTAACTAATAGACTTAAGTGTTTCCTTCCTTTTAAATTACTTCCTTAAATGGCCTGGGTCCTAGTTACAGTTTCTATTTCTATGACGAAAAGGGCTGACCAAAGCAATTTGGAGGAAAGGGTTTATCTGGCTTATACTTCCACAGCACTGTTCATCACTGAAGGGGACATGAACTCAAACAAGGCAGAAACCTGGAGGCAGGGGTTGATGCAGAGGCCATGGGGGGTGCTGCTTATTGGCTTTCTCCCCATGGCTTGCTCAGCCTGCTTTCTTATAGAACCCAGGACCACCTGCCCGGGGTGGCACCGCCCACAATGGGCTGTCCTCCTCCATCAACCACTAATAAAGAAAAGGGCTTACAGCCAGAGGTGATGAAGGCATTTTCTCGGTTATGTTCCCTCTTTGCAGAAAGCTCCAGCTTGTGTCAACATGACATAAAATTAGCCAGCGTGGCCTGAAGGTGGCTCACTGGGAAGTATGCCAACTGCCACAGCTACGAACCTGAGTTCAGTCACTGGAACCCACATGGTGGAGAAAATTAACTCCTACAAGCTGAACTCTGACCTATATTCCAGTGCTGTGGCACATGTACCCCTACTCCCAGAATAAATCAATAAAAGCAGAAAGGAAAGATTGACTGATTAAAAGAACCATTTTCTTCTTATCTCACCAGGAATCAACAGTTGAGTCAGAAGGTCTGTCCCAGCTTTGCTTCATGTATAAAAGCTATCTTTCAAGGATGTGGGCTATTAGATATATCTACTCAAATTTAGTCAAAGTAAAATAAATGCTGAAATTCAATCCTCAAAAGCACTGGCTTCACTTTAAGTGCTAAAAAGCCATATATGACTAGTAGCTACAGGGACAGTATGGTACAGGAAGCACAAACTGCACTGGACAGACTCGATCATCCTAAAGTATACATTTACATACAATAATACATAAAAAAAAATCATCTCTCTCTGGCCCTCCTGTCCTATGCAGCTCTTACTAGAAGGTACGATGATCATGGGCTTTGTAGTTATTTAATAACAGAGACAAAATTCACTACACTTTGCCTTATGAAAGTACAGCCTTTCTCTTTGGCACTAAGTTTTGCCTTATGTTACAGGCAGTTTTAATAAATGTGTTAGATAAATGGATAAATAAAAGCAATACATACCCAGGCATATTTCCTCCAGGCCCGATGAAGGTCTTGAACATTAAATTAAAAGGTACTGGAGGAGACAGGTCATTGCCAGTAGTAGGAGACTTTACATTATAGTTCACAAAAAGATCCCCAAGTTCTTGTTGTCCATAGTTATCAAGCTAAAGGACACATAAAGAAATAATTAGTCCAAGACTGCAGAATAAGGAGCAGATTGAGCACTGTGCACAGGGGCGTCCCATCACTGCTCCGGCCACACTGGGGCAAAGATCCCCAGCTCAAGAACATCTCCACCAATGAGGACATCTCTGCTTGGGGAAAACGGCTGATTCCAGCTCTGAGACATGAAATGAACTAAATGAGCCTGCAATTATCTTGCCACACCAAGCAGTAAGGAAGCTATCAGAGTACTGAGCTGTATGGAGAGACTAATGACTCCCGACACCTCAACTGGACAACTCCACCATCAGGAAGCATAATGGCTGCTGCTATGGAAAAGTATCAATGCTTAATTCTAAATAAGAACAGAGAAAGGCAGGAAACCAACGAGACAGTGGGAAGTCACTGCTCGTGCACTTTTGGATGGATGGGAAGGAGTCAACAAACAGGTTAAAACAGGATGAAGGCATGGATCAAACAGGAGTTCTCAATTTTCTTTACAACTGGTAAGGGAAGTTCCCCTATTTTCTTTAGCCAAAAGCAACAGTAGAGGTCAAGATAATTTTGAAACCCTCATCATCCAACGGACCTGTATCACAGTCACCAGCGACTACTACACGGTGATGACCACTGAACTTCAGAAGTGCACTTGCAAAATGTCCAAACTCTACTGATAACACAGAAGTGAACACAGGCAAACTCTACTGATAACACAAAAGTGAACATAGTCAGAACAAGGTGAATAGTGACTATATTTTTCACATTACATTTATTCATATTTCACAAAGCAAGAAAATTAACTTCAAGGAATTTTGGAGGATTTTTCACCTTTCAGGTCTATTTTCAAATTTTATATTTTTTTTTGCAATAAAGTTGTAAAACTGATTCTACAAAATGCAGCGTGAAGAGATAGGTCAACAAAGACTGAGGGTGAGCACAGGGAGAAAGTGTTCGCCGTTGAGTCAGCATAGACATAGACTTGGGGGGGAAGCCAATTTCAACTGCTGAGCACACATAAAAGGAAAGAACTCTTCCTACTGGAGGGCGAATCTGGAGTCACTGGCACAAACTGGTGCAGCATCTGCGTGACGTGTTCCACCCACACCAGATGGCTTTGAACCAGTGAAGCTACAGAGGCCACTTCTGAGAACTACGTTAGCTCCCACCCCTCACTCTTCACTGAGGACTTTATACTTAACAGCGACAAAGCTCATTGTTCTCGGACATGAAAAAGCCAGTGCTCAAGCTGCAATCAGAGCTCACCAGATCAGCCACTCTCAGTTCTCAAAGTTTACTTCACCTGGAAATGAAAGCATCGGGTCTGAACAAAGACACACTCCTTGACGGGGGATGTCCTTCTGTGTAGGTTTCTCTTATTGGTTAATGAATAAAACACTGTTTGGCTAGTGGCCAGCCAGGAAGGATAAGCGGGGCTACCAGACAAAGAGAATTCTGGGAAGTGTAGGCGGACAGGAGTCTCGATGTGAGTCCAGGTAGAGAGGATGCATGAGGAGTCCTCCAGTGAGCCAAGACCATGTAGAAATACACAGATTAGTAGACAAAGAGTATTCTGGAAGTGTAGGCAGAAAGGAGTCTCGATGTAAGCCCAGGTAGAGAGGATGCATGAGGAGTCCTCCAGTGAGCCAAGACCATGTAGAAATACACAGATTAGTAGACAAAGAGTATTCTGGAAGTGTAGGCAGAAAGGAGTCTCGATGTAAGCCCAGGTAGAGAGGATGCATGAGGAGTCCTCCAGTGAGCCAAGACCATGTAGAAATACACAGATTAGTAGACAAAGAGTATTCTGGAAGTGTAGGCAGAAAGGAGTCTCGATGTAAGCCCAGGTAGAGAGGATGCATGAGGAGTCCTCCAGTGAGCCAAGACCATGTAGAAATACACAGATTAGTAGACAAAGAGAATTCTGGAAGTGTAGGCAGAAAGGAGTCTCGATGTGAGCCCAGGTAGAGAGGATGCATGAGGAGTCCTCCAGTGAGTCAAGACCATATAGAAATACATAGATTAGTAGTTATGAGTTAATAATTAATACAGCGCTAGCCAATAAGAAGCTCAGGCCATCAGCCAACATTAATGTAACTAATATAGTGTTCATGTGTTCATTTGGGACTCAACGGCCATGGGACCTGCAGGGGCAGAAAACTCATGCTTACAGTAAAACTCCATGGCATACACATGGCAATATCCTTAGTAATTTTGAATGGAAGATAAGAAACCGGGGGTGGGAGGCATGGTGGTACAGCTTTAATTCCAGCACTGGGAAGGGAGAGGCAGGTGATCTGTCAGTTCAAGGCCAGCTGGTCTACATACCAAGTTCCAGGACAGCCAGGGCTACAAAGTGAGACCCTGTCTCAAAGAATCCAAAATCAGGAATAATTAGAGGCATCTTTCATTTCCTTTAGACGAACGTTAAGCCTCTGAAGGAATAAGGAAATAAAATGACCATGCAAGGGCTGAGGGCACAGGCAGAGTTCCATCCCCAGCACTGCAAAGAACACACAGCTCTAAAAGCATCGGAATAAAAAAACTGACTTTCTAACCCTCCTGACATTAGAGCAACAAGCTCCAGGAAAGGAACAAGTTATACATCATAGGGACTGACATAAACTGGCAGATGAATCAACAACTAGATTAACAAAGTTTTTAATTTAAAGGACGAAGAAAATGTCTCATCATTATGTACTCATAATCCCAGCACTTGGAAGACTGATGAGGAACTGGGATCTACATGGGGAAGACCGGCTCGACTCTTTAACGCTGTCTTTGGCCTCCACACTGAAGCCAAGGCACGGGTAACCCTTCCCTCACAAGATGAATAAATAAGTGAAAGAACAAACAAGCCAATGGTACCAAGTTTTCCACTCAGTTTCAGATAGATCAATGGAATGAAATGGACTTTAAAGCTAGGCACGAGAGGCTGAGACAGGAGGACCACTTCAAGTTGGAAGCCAGCTTGGGCTACACCGTGAGGTCTACACTGACTAAAACTCAAAGGGGAAAAAAAAAGTTAAAAACACAATTGTCTGTGGCTAGCCACAGAAGATTTAAGGTGTGCTACATGGGATTTCATGACTGAACATGGCATAAGAAAAGTTTTAAGTGGACTCTGGAACTGCCGATAGACACGGAAGACACCAGGAGAACACAATTGTTCTGATGTCTCCAAACATCTCACCTGGGCCAAGACACTCTCCATCTCTGATTTCTTCTCAGCAGAACACTTCTTATCAGACATCAATTTCTGTAAATGAGCTAGAACAGTATGGGTAAGTGTCAGTTTCCATCAGTTTAAAAAAAAAAAAAAAAAAAAAAAAAAAAAGAGCATTTTAAGTTTCAATGCTGGGCAATTAAAAATGAATCTGTAGTGTTCTTATTTTCCATTAATGCATAGACAGTTTGCAGGGGTGATCTTAACAGTTCCAGGTTTTCTCTTGTGCTGATGATAAACCCCAGGGCCTTAAACATGCTAAACAGTTCTATCACTGAGCTACAGCCCAGTCAATAATAATAATTTGATCACTTACTGATTAGAGAAATTATCTGAATAAAACTAATCTCTTGGAGACTATGTAATATAAAGAACTTGATCTATGTGTTTGAGTATAACTATAACCCAATTAAAAAAAAAAAAAAAGGAAAAACTTGAAGGAAAAAAAAAGGTCCAGCCTTTGTTTTGAGCAACCACAGGAAAGAGATGCAGACCATACCTTTCAGCAGGTGGTCAGCACGGAAACACTCTCCGTTCTTCACATCTTTTACCATGAAGTCAGCAAATTTGTCCACATGGCCAGAGGTCCTAAAGCAATAAATGAAAACTAACCTGTCACTCTCATTCAAATGAATAGAGTATACTACCTTGGAAGATCCCCATAACATGTCTACCCAGATCCATGTATGTCAAAGATGGAAATTCCATATCTAGAGTAACCAGTATCCACAACACACAGAGACATGTATCCTGAGAAAACTCTCATCCCTCTCAAGTATTTCCTATGGAAAAAAGAGATTAGCTAGATTATACACATTTACAAACTGTCTTAAGGCTGTATGACATTTCAAGGTAATTCATGCTTGTCCCATTATTATTAGTCATCTAAGCAAAGGCCAAAGTCATTCACCACAGCTCTATACTACACTGACATAGTATTGCCTTCAATAGTGTGACAAATAGATCACTGAACTTATCCAGATCTTACAGACTTATCAACAGGGCTGCCTCTTATCTTAATTGGCTGTAATTATTAAGAGCACTTCAAAGAGGCTACTGATAAAAACTGCCATCTTATCAGACAACATTAAATGATAATAAGGATGAGACACAAAGTGGCAAGAATTTCCCTTGCACGGTTACAGAAATTCTACTCCACTTTCAATAATCCTGGATACACGACTTTGCATTAAAACTTTAATACATAAAGCATGGGTGAGAATGCTTTTTACACTAACAATTTATGCCATGGCAATAATCAAAGGTAGATCCAAAAATGCACCTATTTGAACACAAATTCAGAAACACTTTAAATGCCTATGACACATCACTGACTAAATTATGTTACACTTATAATAGAACAGAGCACTATGCTGTCATCAAAAATGCTTTTTAAAATTACAATTACTCATTCGCTGTGTATGTCCAGGTGTGTCTATGTATGTGGCTGTATGCGACAGGCTGGAGAACAAGCTGTAGGAGTCCATTCACCCTCTATACCATGTGGTAATGAAGAATTATACTAAGGTTATCAGTTTTGGCAGCAAGCACGTTAACCTGCTGAACCATCTCAATGGCTCCAAAAATGCTTACAACAGATTTAACTCTGTAAGTTTATGCTCACCTACACTGCGTGAAGAAATGCAATGAGTTGGTCATGTCAAACACACAGGACAATACAGAAGAATGAAAGGACTAGCTAACTGTTTCTTTTGTTTTTCACTAATTTTCTAAATGAACAGTTTTGTAATCAAAAATTATGATTATTTTATAAGCAAAAAATATTAACTTTTAAAGGACTTCTCCCATCAAAGCAGAACCTCACTTTAGAACTGGTTCAGGGGTGAGCATGGTGCAGTCGATTTCCAGGATCTGCTCCTCTTGGATAAAGTGCTGCCTCCAGGTCTGGATGATATTGTTCTTCAAAGCACATCCCACTGGCCCGAAGTCGTACAAACCACTGACACCTGTGAGGAACGAGAAGCAACATGGGCTCTTCCTGTTTCTCTAACCCATATGCTGCCCGGTGCATACGCGCTGCACTAAGAGCACTGCTTACAGCTGGCTGGCCAAGGGGAACCTAGAGCTCCCTCCACTCTCTCTCTGTGTTGTAACTTCACGGAGGGCTAGCCCCAAGTCACACTAATTGAAGCCACAGACTCAGGGGCAGGGTGAAAAGGCAACCTGCAGTGCATGCACAAAACAAGCCACGCTGGCAGAGAACAAGGACCTTAGGGCCAGCACTGCATCCTCTTACTCTCTGTGCGTCCTTGGGCTGTCATTTAAACACTCAAAGATGTGCTTAGTCAATTCCAGTAAGTTTCAGTGACAAAGTGCCACAGGCCGATTACCACCAAGAATCTCTGTTTGACACAGAGAGCTCATTTTAACCAGTGGGCCCTCATACGGCACTCGGAAAAATGTGTGTCATCGTCCCACCGAAGAACACTTTCCCTGACCAACGCCCACACATACGCCAAGGACGGTGTATGACTGAGGTCCTGTGAGGAGGGGCAGCCAGACCAAAGAACTACAACAGTACAGGTCTTAGGAAGAATGCACCGATGTATGAATACACAGCCCTAGCAAATGCCTAATGTCTGAGCCCAGCAACCCCTACTTGCTAGGAGAGGGGGAAAAAGCTTCAAGAATTCATAGGATGAAGTGAGAGACCTTGGAATAGTCAGCCTTCGCAGGATGTTTCCATCAAGTCCCTCCCCTCGGGGCTCAGGAAGCCCTGGGGAAGGAGGCAGGAGTGTAAGAGCCAGAAAGGATGAAGGGTGGCAGCAGAACAAGGCCTTCTAAACAAACACAACAGGACCGACACACACATGAACTCACAGAGACTGAGGCAGCGTGCACTGGGCCTGCACGGGTCTGCACCAGATGGGCTCCTAGGGCTGAAAGGAGAAGTGGGTGTTTGTCCCCATCCCTGACCTGAAAGCAATCTCCAACTGATAACCACTTGCAAAGGAGAATTAGTTTTCTCCAGGGAGTCTCACTGGGGAAACAGACTACTCTTAAGGACAGGTCGCATACCCAGCAGTAGATGCCAACAGAAAAGAAACTCAAAGGTTACCTTTGGAGTGCCTTGACTCACAATGCCAAGGCTTTTTCTTCCTTCCTTTTCTAAAATAAAATTTTTTTTTAATTTTATACATATTGTTTAACACTACAAGTCCTTTGGGCATATATTATGCCTTCTTCCCCTTTTAGTGTTTTTATGGGATTCCTGAGTGTGCAAAGAAGTAGGTCTCTGCACCTATATCTGCTTCTTGTGCCTTTTCTTTGGCTCTTTTCCTTCTGGTTGTCTCATTCTATTCCAATTTGTTTGGTTTTATCTTCTACATTTTATTTTATTATTAACCCTTAGGTGCCTGTTTGTTTTCCAGGGAAAGACAGAGAGGGGTGGATCCAGATGAGAAGGGGGGTTGGGAGGAACTGTGAGGAGCAGAGGGAAGGAAAAATCATAATCAGGATAAAGTGTATGGGAGAAAAACAAGTATTTTCAAAAGATGAAACAAAAGAATGAACAGGGTAGGGAAGTACTAAGAGTGGGCATTATGACAAATGTCAACTCCTGAATAACAGAGCAGCAAATTACGTGTCTTGTCACCTTTACGGGATCTGATATAACTATGTATCAGTCAGCACACCAAGCTCTTGACTAAGCACAGTAAAGCCACTGATAACACCACTGTTCCTTCATTCAACTCATACCTCCATAAATAGCAAAAGCTTGATCGTAGAAAAACCTCCTCTTCAAAGTATCTTCCATTTTTGCTCTATCTACGATGTCATCTTTGGGCTGTAGCGCCAGCTCCTACAAGAGAGTAAGCAAGAAGAATATAACTGGACCATTTTAAAACTTCAGACTCAAGGCACAGGAGACAACCCAGCTGACAGTGCTTGCCAACTAACACAGGGGCCTGAATTCAGACCCCAGAACCACATAAAAGCATGGGGTTATATATCTGTAACCCCAGCATTGGGAGATAGACAGGGGATCCCATGGGCTCAGAGGCTAGCGAGTCTTCCCAAATTGATGAACTCGGGTTCAATGAGACTCTTGTCTCAAAAATAAAAGGGACAACAATAGAGGAAGATACCTGACATAGACCTTTGGCCTCTACATGCACAAACACAGAGACAAACACACAACCAACCCTCCCCTAGCCCAAAACAAAATATCCCCCAAACTACTTTAGTGCTAAGTTTATGATTTAAAGAGATGTGGAGTCATATGTGATATGGATTACAATAAAACCATTAAATCTAAGCCTAGGAGAATTCGTACAAAGGAACGAACGTCTTCTGAAAAATTCATTTAGCTTACTGGATCTAGGATTTGGGGGTCAGTGACAGTGGGGATCAGGTAGCAGGGAAGCTTTCGAGAAAATGTGACACTGTACAGCACTTTGTTTTTCAAGTACTGGGGATGGAACCCAGGGCCTAGTGTGTGAAGTAGTTAAGTGCTGGCTCGCTCTCTATCACTGAGCTATACAGCCCTGAGTTGGTCTCTGGCAGCACAAGAAGTCAGTTAGGTAGGGGAGGAAGGAAAGGCATGCAGAGTAAAAACAATGATCAAACGGCACTAGTTCAGAAAGCTTTCTAGATCTTTCCTACTCAAAGAAATTCGCCAAAGAAGAACAAGCCTACCAATGTTTCTGTCTTAGCACCCTAAGACTTACCTTTGCTTCCAGAACCCTCTTCCGGGCCTTGAGCTCGGCTACCGCTCTGTCCACATCCACCTGTGGAGCTTTATCTTCCTTCAATTTGCGCACAAGGTCTCCCTGGCCAACAAACAAGCCACATTCAAGATTGGTTTCAAAGTCAAGGAACGCCAGTAATCTATACTTAAGCATGCATTTAAAAAGTGCTTGTACACAAATAGCAATTTCACATGCTTTTCTATAACAAGTTTGTGTGAACAACTGAAGGTCTGTGTCTCCGCCTACAGCCCAGAAGAGCATAAATAACTGTGCTTGCGTGGCGAGTTTGTGGGGACAGAACAGAGCTAACACGGAAATGAGCTACCGACACCAAGAGTTCACACAGGTTACCAGCTGATCAAACACAGCTAAAGAGAGGATCAGTGACCTAAGAGATGCTAAAGAAACTCACGAAATAGTTCAGAAAGACAGAGTTAACCTTAGGCTGGCAAAGAGAGTCTAACACATTCAACTAAATGTAAAAGAAAGGGGGAAAAACTTTAATAGGCAATATTTGGGAAGATGGTGACTATGAGGTGTCTGTAATTGGGAAAAGACCAATTATCAGATCAGGAAGCACAAGAAAATCCAAACACATACACAAAACGCACAAGAAAATCCAAACATACATACAAAATCCATGCCTGGATAAGACACGATAAAACAGGCTGGGGTATAAATATTTGGCTTTCACTTCCTACCAGCTAACTGTGAAACCTGGAGCAAACTGAAAATCAAACTTATCCTCACATCCCAGGCTGTTGCAGAAGAATATCAAGTATTTCAATGGCACCTAACAGTGTGCATGCAAAACGATTGACAGCTATCATTCAGCTTTCAGGTACCTCAACCTGGCTGTGGCCTCAGATCCTTCAAACCCAATCTGTGGCAAGCTGAATTGTTTCTCCATCTGCCATTGCAGGAAACATCAAGTGATGCTTCTTTAGCTCAAACATCTGGCCAATTTCATTTCAAGTCTTCCTGTCTAACCTCTCCAATTTAAGACTAGATTGCTACAGACTTGTCCCATCCAAATCATCTAACACTAAAATGAGACTGGTTCCCAAATAACCTGAACTCATGCAATTTCTCATCTTTAAGCTTTACTTTATAAAGACAAACTATCCTTTGCTTGGTAACTGTCTCCACTCTATGCTCACTGTCTTCCTACCCACCCATATTTCCCCAAGCTTAACAGCAGCCAAACACATTTCCAAGTACCCCAATCTGGCTGCCAGCAAAACTGTCCCAGGGAGAAGCTGTTTTCTCTCCCATGCCCATAGGGCTGAGATGGCAGCCACATTGTCTTCCCTCCTAAGATCCTGGACCCTGAAGGGCTCCTGAACACATTCTTCCTTGGTTAGCATCACTTTCCAAGTCCCTACTCCTCCCTTCACTCCTGTCAGCCTCTTCCAGAGCCAATGTTCTCTAGAACACTCCAGACAGAAAGTGAAAACAAAACAAAAACTAACAACACTAGAACCTAAAGCCAGTGTATTTCCCAGGAATGAGCAGAGTAAAATGTGATATAAAGACAATACCTTGTTTTGTAGATAATTTTTATAAAGTGGTACTCATTGGTTGAGAAAAAGCTGTACAATATTTGAAAAAAACAAAGGATGCTGATATTTATGCAACCAACACCTTACCCCTTTACCAGTGCAACAGAAATGAGGTAAATCTGGGCAATGGCTTAAGTGCCAATGGCTAAGAGACAGACTAGAGTACCATAGGAAAATGGGTAGGAAGAGTTTAAAATGTATTACCCCAAGTCACTTTTGGTCTTTTAAGGCACAAGTATTCAGTGGCCAGTCTTCACATGAAAGTGAGGTTTCCTATAGTCGGATTCACCATCTTTCCAAGCCATCAAAGAAGAGTTATGTTTATCCTGAGTAATGGGATAATAAAACCTCAATTTTATTATTAATCTAAATCAAAAGCATTAGAGATGCCTTACGCTCAAGGATTCCTACTTGCTAACTATTTTTCTTCAGCACCCACATTTGGGGACTTCTGTGTGTGCAGTGAACCGGCCTACAATGTATCAAGGGCTACGCTACAAGCCCTGCTCCTGGGCAGAAGCTTACAATAGACACACGCATTAAATGTGAGTTCGACACAGGGGAAGCAATGGTTAACACAGAGCTTCATCCCACAGATCACATCCTCAGTGACCCTTCCAGGATATGCCCAAGCCACTCAGCAGAAAACAAGGAAAGTGCCTGGCTTCACACATATGGCTAGTAGAGTTTTGTTAAGGTTAATGGGTCCATCTTAGATTTCCAAATGTTTTATGCTCCTGAGAAAACTTCATAAACTTTTCATTTGCCCTTTGTAGGTTAAGCAAGAAGTTTAAGTCACTCCTGGCTCTGAAAATCAAAGCCAAGAAAGCCTCAAGGCTCCTCACATCCTCACTGTCTCCCACAACAAAGAATCAGGTTTCTGTGTCCCCCGCCCAAGACAGTGCCAGATCCAAGAAGGAAATCTGGAAGGCTTTTCTGTCACCTTCTCAAATTTAGAAGACATTAATTTTCACACATGGGTTCAAAATCCATCAAACTAACAATCTAAGAGAACAAGTAAACTCCCGGCCACAGTGGCTTGAGAACAGATGTTCCAGCAATGGTGAGCAGTTCAGAAAGATGCATTTACTAAGAGCATGCCACATGCTGGGGTAAGAGGCACTGCACTTTACATGAACTCATTTCCATGCTAGACACTTTTCTGTACATTACATAAAGATGTTTGGATACTGAAGGTTAAATTATCACTTGCCTAAAGTCACAATCCCAACTTTGGAAATGTAGCGTTAGAGCCTGCATTCCAAATGACAAGGTTAAATTGCCAGCACTGCTTAATCCTTAAATATAACACACACACACACACACACACACAGAGAGAGAGAGAGAGAGAGAGAGAGGGGAGGAATGGGTATAACAAAGCACACCTAGGAACTCTTCAAAGCTTCTCCTATGCTGATAATTATTAAGCTCTACCTCAGCCTGGGGGGGGGGGGGGGAGAGAATTATCTTACTACAGTTAATCTGCTGGAGTTTCAAGCCACACTTACATCCTCAAGTCCAGAGAGAAAACAAACCCTCATTACATTGCCCCACCAGTAACTATAACCTCTGGATCACGCCTGTCACCTCCAAAGAGCCTGCGTGTACAAACATGAAGAGCCACACTCTGCAACTATGTAACCCCAAATTCTTGTTAAAGACAAAGCCAAGAAGTTTTGTGGTTCTTTTGCTTGAGACAGGGTTTCTCTGTGAAGCCCTGGCTATCCTGGAACTTGCTCTGTAGACCAGGCTGGCCTCAACTCAAAGATCTACATGACTCTGCCTACTGAGGCTGTCATTAAAAGCACGTGCCACCATGCCTGGCTTTTTTGTTTCTGGTTTTGTTTTGTTGTTTGTTTTTTTAATGAGAAAGCAATCTTGGTGACAAGGAATGGGCAACAGAATGCTGGGAACAGGTAAACTGTGATGTGGGAAGCTGCACCCTTTGCAGTGCTAAGCAGGGGTAGTGGTGAAGGTGAAGGCAGCCACAGTGACAGTGGACAGAGAAAGGGAAAAGGACGGTGAAGACAGCGAGACGCCTGATGGCTGCAGCTCTTCCAGGACTGTTGGAGACAGCACTTGTAAAAGCCTGTGGGCTCAGGGCCCCCTTGGGCACCCTCACGAGTGGAGCTCCTGGGGCCACCCACTCCCACCTCTCTAGCACTGGCGTTATAAACATATGCCACCACATCTAGCTTGTTTCATGGATGCTGAAGATGGAACTCAGATGCTCGTGACTGCACGGCAAGTACCTGACTGCCTGCGCCACCTCTCCATCCTTAGTGCTTGTTCCTCCCTAATCACTAAATCACCAAGAATAAGAGCTTTTCCGTGAGCTGTTTCTAACTTAAGGTGATTTAAATTTTTTACTTGCTTAGTTTTATTTAATGTCCGTTGGTGTTTTGCCTGGATGTGCCTGTGTGAGGGTGTTCAGATCTTGGAGTTACAGACAGTTGTGTGCTGCCATGTGGGTGCTGGGAATTGAACCTGTGACCTCTGGAAGAGCAGCCAGTGCTCTTAACCACTAAGCCATCTCTCTAGCCCCCACATTTTTAACTCAGGAGAAAGTGTACTTTGAATTTTGAACTTCTATGACTTTCCCTGTCCAGAGATATATAAGATCTCTTGTGTTGCTGGGCAGCAGCAGTGAGCCAAAGCTCCCATACAGCCAAATGATCAGGAGGGCAAACAAGACACTCTGCAATGGCCTGGTTGCTAAGCTAGGTGTTCTTAGGTAAGTTAGGTGTTATCAGGAAGTTTTAATTTACACTATTCTCAATATACAAAGAGTTTACCAGGACACAACCCCTAGGTACAGGAACACTTGTATTACAAAATAAAATGGAAATTTGAAAAAAATAATTAAAAAATTATTTCAAATGAAAAAACTTGATATAAAATGAACATCATTCTAAAAATAGCTGTTTTCAAAAAAATAAAAATAGCAGTTTTATAATGATTTTGCTAATCTCTTAAATTGTAATTTATCAAAGGCATTATCATATATGCTGCTATTGAGAAATACTTTTGGGGTAAAGTCTACTAAGGAAGCCATACATAGCTGGAAAAGAAGGACTTCTGAATGTCTTTTCAGGATATTGTAGAAATTCTTCTTTGACCAAAACTCTAACAGGCGGTAGTTTCTTTAAGTGATTTCAAAAGGCCCAGTAAGATGGCTCAGTCAGGAAGGGCATGCTTACAAGTCTGACAGACAGACTGAGTGTGATCCCTGGGGACCTGGGGTGGAAGGACAAAACTTATTCCTGCAATACTTTCATGTAGGACAACAAACACTAAAAAAGAAAAATTATAGCCTTAAGATGGTCCAGATCTCCAAAAGGACATGTGGCATTCATGTGTACACACATATGCACATCCAGAAAATAGTAAAAATGTATTTCTCAAGTGATTTTAAAGCATTAGACAGCTCAGTTGGTGTCTGCTTGCCTAGCATGCCCACACCTTTAGAGTTCACTCCCCAGCATCTTAGGTGGCACAGAACAGCATGCCCAGCCCCGGAAAAGTCATCCTCTGAGTGTTGAGCTTGAGGCCAGCTATGGATACATAAAGCCTTGTCTCTGAGAAGAGGATTTCAAACTTAAGGCCACAAAGTACGACCCTATCTCAGAAGAGAACAGAAAGTTATTTCTAACTCAGAAACCACAGCATTGAACCTTTTATATTGTTACATAAACCCAGGAATCTATCTTGGGACTCTGAAGAGAGCTTTCCCAGTCCCTGTTTTCAGCACAGTGTCCAGGTCATTTGGAGCCCCATATATCATACAATACCAGAATCTCTGTGTTTGCTAATATCACTACACATCCCATCAAAAAGTCCTTAAAGCATCGTGAGGCTGTCAAGCTTGGCTTGAACAGAAACCAGTTCTCCAAAATTTTAGTTTTGCTAAGGCTTGAGTTTTATTTAGGGGTACAACTGCTACCAGTAATTCACCCCAAAACACATGCCACTATCAAGAACAGTCCTCCAATAGCTCCCAAAGGCCCAGTTTCATAAGTCTTTGCTTGCACAAGAGTCACAGTGGAAATCTGTGAAATGGACACACTGTAGACCACATTTCCATACATGTCCAAGAAGACAAAAGTTTAACGAGATGATCTTTAAACTCTTTCCAGTGACACTAGACTCAGTATGACTCAAATTTCCAGGCAATTAATCAGCATGTATTACTTCTGGAAAATTAGAAACAAACAAACAAAAATAAAACCTAATAAATAAATTAGCTCAACTATTCAGAAAATATCCTAAAGTACAAAAACAAACAAACAAACAAAAACCCCACCCAATCAAACAAACAAACCGACCAACAGAGTCAACATAAACAATTTAAAGGGCAGAAATGTCACACACACAAAAGCTCTCAAATCGTCCTGAAGCTAACTAGTTCCAGCCTCACTACAGATGGATATTATGTACTGCAGTTCCAGGCTAACGTGGCAGAGGGAGGGGTTTGGAGTGTGTTTTTCTGTTTTTCCCCCAAACTAGATATATTCTTCCTAAGGAAAGAGACTTTAAGTTACAGCAAAAACAAAGGAGCCACGCCTAATTCTATGTGGGGAGAGGAAGGTGGATGGGAGGAAACTGAGTGTACAGAACATACAATTAAAAAAAAGAAAAAAAAAAAAAAAGAAGCCCACAGTGAAATTCAAAATGAAAGCCTATTAACTGAGTCCGGCTCAAACTAGAGCAAAGTGGCAGAATTTCTTAAAGCTGTAGCAGCTCTACTCCAATGGATTGTTTCCGAAACAGGATTCCTCCGTCCTTAGCTAGACAAACGATTGCATCAGGCGGCAGCGCAGGAGCAACCAGACTGGTGTTTACGGCTAGTAGGTCACTCACGGATGCCAGGGCCGTGCTGAAAGCTCTGCCTCTCGCTGGGTGTGGGTATCATCTGAAATACTTTTCTCCTTTCCCTCTCTCAAATCTGATCTCTGACCTCCACTCAGTGCTACAGAAAAAGGGAGGAGGGGGACGTCTGCATTAAATCCCCAGGTCCTAATGCTAACCGCCCTCCCCTTCCCTTGCGCAAAATCACATTTCCAGGTGTTCCACCCTAACGATGCATGACTTCACCGAGTGGCTCCGTCATCCCATGTACAATTTCCAGCTTGATCCTAAAACTCGCTGGTTCCAGACACCCTCTTCAGCAGCCAGAAACGCCGAAAGGGGCGAGGGACCGTGAATTCGCATCGGTGCGGGGCAGTGGGGAGTTCGACGCCTCCCTACAGCCGCGTTTCGACCGTGTCTTCTGAGCCGGTCGGTCCTGAGGCTAACGCCGAAGGGAGGAAGGGGAAAAGAAGGGACCGATCCCAAAGCATCCCCCGACACTCGAGAGACGCGCGGCATCCACTCGCCCCTGAAACCGGGAACGAGGCAAGGACCCAGGCCACCGGGGTGCGAGGGCGGAGGAGCCTGCGGCGGGACTCGGGGTTTGCAGCGAGGGCGCCGCGCGTGGACAGGGAGAGGGCCGTCGGGAGGGGGCGCCGCGGGCGCGGGCCGGTACCTGCTGGCGCACGGCTAGCCGCAGTGGGGCCAGCAGCTCCTCGGCGCTGTCCATGCTGCTCCGGGAGGCGGCGGGCTGCGCGGGAACACTGAGGAGCCGCGGAGGCGCGGATGCGGACGCGGACGCGGCGGCGACTCTGGGCGGCGGCAGCAGCAGCAGCGCGGCGCGGGTGGCTCTGAGCAGCGTGGGCAGTGGACAGGGCATGAGCACGCCGCCTAGGCGCTGCGCGGGGCGGCTACGGAAGCGGCGCGCGGCCCGCCCGGTGCATGATGAAATAGTGCAGGCAGGCCGCAGGCGCGCGCAGCCGCACTTGCAGGCGCGCGCAGCCGCCGCGTCTGCAGCCGCAGATTCGGCACAGGACCCGGAAGGGCACCGGCTTGCTCAGAGGGACGTGCGGGGAGGACAAGGCAACCCGGCGCACAGAAGGACGGGGCTTCTGAGTGCGGGTGCAGACCTAGGTGCCTGAGCGTCTTCAGATCGTGGGTCCAGACGCTCGAGGAGCCCCACTGGAACACACGCACACACAATTCAGTTTGTTCTTCAGCTCGCTGCTTAAAAGAGTATGTAGTCGCATCAAGTAGGGACCTGGATTTAATAAGCGGGTCATGGTGGTGCAGAACTGTAATCCCAGCATCTGGGAAGCTGAGGCAAGAGGATTGTGAGTTCAAGACCAGCCTAAAATACATAGTGAGCCCCCGTTTCCAAGAAGGGGGAAAAAGTTGTTCAAGCCCTATTGTTCCTCAGACTATTAGGAACTGCAGTTGCTGTTCTTCTCAGGGCATGCCGGTTAACTTGAAAGGCAAGGTATGAAAGCAAGGAACGGTGACTTTACTTGGCAAACCAGCTCATGGAGAAGCCAAGAGAATCCTCCCTTCAAAGATTTTGCAGAAAAGCTGACTTAGTGAGTGTTATAGAGGTAGGTGATGGATGCTCCCTATGACCCATCAGGAGATACTACCTTCTCATTTGGCAAATGTCAAGGAAAACCATCATTATCCTTGGGCTATACTTGTCATTGATAATTTGTATTTTACACAAGGGACAGTCTAGAGGGTAGTGAAGCTGGCCCAACGCCCTCTTGCAGATAACCAAACTTCATGCAATGAGAGTCTACAAGTTCACAGCTCCCCAAACTATTTGATGCTGGTTTCTAAGATGAGGAGCCAGAGCAATTACTAGTTTGCCGGTTATCACCAAGACAGGAGCTGAGCAAGAGGAGGAGGTGCAGGGAAGCTCTTCATTTTCTTTCAAGGTGCTTTGAGCACCAACTTTAGGGACCACATATATTTTTACTAGCTTTACTAGAGAGAATGCATGGAGCACCATGACCATCCTTGTATTTTTCAGGGACTTAAAAGTTTAAACCACTGCACCTTCCCTGAGGCCTACACAGGGGTCTGAGGGTGACCTTTCAAGATCTGAGGGCTTAAAACTTCACCCTGGGAACTTGCTAATGTCACCAGTTTTTAAAACATACCCTGTAAAGAGCTATGACAAAGGTCACTGTTTCCTTAGTCCTCACCTACAATCATCTTTCCTACCGTGGACCACCATGTTTCTTTGTCTATAAAGAGTCCCAAATCCTAGTCTCCAGGAGTCAGGTCTGAGTTTGCTCTCATCATCACCCACTTAGCAGCCTTATGCAAACTTTTTTTTCTTTTGCAAAAATGGTACTTTCAGTGGCTGGCCGGGCAGGCAGCTGACAAGATGGGCCTGCTTTTAGCAAGCCAGACCTTTACCCGTGGTTCAACAGCTCCCGGAGGTAGGGAACCCATGAACCAGTCCACTCACTGACTGGACCCCTTGTCCCCATGGACTTGGTCCTTTGCTGCAAATTTTCCTTAGCAACCGAGAACGCTTTCTTGGCTGGAAGACTTGAGTAAATTTGGTGTAAACAGCCAGATCCCCCCTTCCTTCTCCCCAGTTTGGCATTGGTTGTGAAGGTTTTAGTTCCAGGTACACAATATTGATTTGCCCTCCACTTCAAGGATCTTGGAATACTGTTGCTTGGAAGTTTTGGTATTTATCCAGTCCTAACCAAAATGCAAACATCTAAGATTAACACCTAAACTCACTTGAGACCGAGAGAAAGAAGTATGAGCAGCAAAGGGGACTTTTATACACAACCCTGTTATAGCAACTTGCTTCATCTGATAATTTTAGTTCACAACCTACACAAGATTTGAAAATGAACTCCTTTTATCCCAGCACTCAGGAGGTAGAGACAGGTGAATCTCAGTGAGTTCAAGTCCAGTCTGGTCTACAGAGTGAGTTCCAGCACAGCCAGGACTGTTACACAGAGAAAAACCCTGTCTCAAAAAAAAAAAAAAAAAAAAAAATGAAAATGAAATGTTTAGTCATATGAACAGTTAATGTTAACCTGTTCCATTCTGTCATCTGTGTTTCTATAAACTGGTAAATGGTTCTCACAGATCTGTTGATAAAATGACAAAATATTTTCTTTAAATTGCTGTATACTTCTCTTGCCACTGCAGCCACCACAGCTCCCTAAAGACCATGACTGGAAGTCTATGTTCTCGCTGCTACAGTGGAGGTCTGTTCCCCCTCAGGGAACCATGACAGTACACAATTGGGAAGACATAGTTTCCCCCTCCCACCAGCTGTTTGTTTCACCTCATAAAGACAACCCTGTAGCCTCCTGTAGAGCTGCTACAAGAATGTATGCAAGGTATCACCTTCTCTCCTTACCAATACTTTTGGAGAAATGGAAATGTGTTGAAAAAAAAAAAAAAACAGGCTCCAGTAGACACTGGTTGGAGCCCCTGTTTGTCTTCAGTACAATCTGGTAACTAACACAGGCATGTAAATTAAAGGACAAAATAAAGGAACTATATGCTGCATAGATGATTCAGCGGGAAAGGTGACTGCTGTGCCAGCATGAGGGCATGAGTTCACCCATGTAAAAGTCAGACCCATAACATTCATCATCTCTCAGCACTGGGTGTATGGAGACAAGCAGATTCTTGCTGGCCTGCCAACCTAGCTGAAACAGTGCATAGGATGTTAAGTGAGAGGTTCTATTTCAAAAGCAAGTTGGGGAGTGATAGAGGAAACTCTGGCTTCCACAGCACAGGCATGTACACCCACCACCACCTCATGGACACACGTGGATACATCACAAACAACAACAAAGAGAGAGAGAGAGAGAGAGAGAGAGAGAGAGAGAGAGAGAGAGAGAGAGAGAGGGCAGGAGGGAGGGAGGGAGGGAGGGAGGAAGGAAGGAAGGAAGGAAGGAAGGAAGGAAGGAAGGAAGGAAGGAAGGAAAAGAGAAAGAAAACAAAGAAACTAGCTATGAGATCAAGGTCCATTACGGTAGTCAGGTCAGAGACAAGACATGCCCTACATGGTGAAGACTGCTTGAAACACATCTTCCTGTCCACACCCTCACCTTTCTTCCCATACCTCCTTATACATGACTGTGTTTTCCACAACCCCGGGATAGAGCTTTGAGGGTTAGCCTCTCTGTAACTGAAAAGCCTGGTTCCACTGCCAGCCAGTAAGGGCAGTGGCTCAAATGAAAGAGTGCCAGGAGGAGAAAGGGCTGTGCAGGCAGCCAGCCAGCAGGTGGGAGGTGGGGGGCTTGCATCCAGACTCCATCTTGCCAGAGCCACAGATACAAAAGCTGGTGTAGAGTTCATGGGGAGTCTAATTGCAGCTAATATCCAGGTAGACTGGGATGATCGTTAATTCCTGTGGTGATCAAGTCTCTTGATGTAGTTTTGATTCTGTCCTGCAGATAGATGACTGGTTAGTCTGTGTAACAGCTGTCCTTTGACAATTTGCCTAATATTAACTTTGGGCCTAGCCGATTATTGGTTAATTATTTGAGAATGAGGTACAGGGAAGTGAGACAAAACAGAAACAATGACAAAGACTTTGTAGTACTAGGAGGACCTTAATCCATTCACCAGTGTCAACGATGACAGAAGAAACTTACCTAGTCCATCCATCAGTTTAAGTGGTGATAGAAGAATCTTGAGCCACTCATAAGTTTCAGTGGTGTTAGGGGCATCTTAACCCACTCACTGGTCTCAGTGGTAAAGGCTCACCACCTTAACTCAGTCATTGGTTTCACTTCTCCCATCTAAACTCTCCCACCCCATGAATGGACCCGATTCTTCCCTGCCAACTCCTGAATGTTAGTTTTTGAGTGCTGGGCAGACCATTTAATTCCAATAACAGACAGAGACCATGGAGTTTAGCAGATAGAGGGAGCTGATATGGAGTAGAAGAGCCAAAAGCTCAATAAAGTTGGGTTTATCCAGAAGAAAAGAATAGCTTTTGGAGCAGTCCTGCGATGGAGGAGAGCCCAGAAGACGGAAACGAGCAGCTTCCAAGGGAGCGGATTGGAGAGAATTGGGCTTCTTGGGCAGAGCCAGGCTTTGGTTGAAGTCAAAGCAGTTACAATAACATATGTTAAGTGTCATGGCCTTTACTTCCTAGTCTAGGCCAGAGAATGTGTCAGCATTTACACTAGAGCTTGTTTTAACTGCCTCCCCTGGGCAGGTTCAATGACCTCAATGTGGAGGTGCTGAACTCCCCTCTCATTTGCCTCCTAGTTAGAGTCTGGAACTCATGGAGCACTAAAAATGATCACAACACTGTCTCCGTGTCCACCAAATTCAGAAGCATGTCAGTGTTTAGCTGTTTTATGGCTGAAGTATGACTCAAATACCTATCAGGCATCTACAAGAGAATGGATACTACTGGAAATTTTTATGTTGAATGAAGCAAGCCAGACTCAGAAAGACAAGTGTCATGTGTTTTCTTTGATATGTGGAAACCTCAATTTAAGTTTATATGTGTGTGTGTATATGTGTAGTTCATGAAACTAGAAAATGGCTCGTGAGAGCAGAGGAAGAGATCTTAAGGGAAGTAGATTTCTTCAACCTGCATGGCTTGTTCCTAGAAACCTGAGTGGGGTAATGAGGGAATGAGAAGACAGACACGTGTAAGAATAACTTGGATCAGGTGGGTCGTGCACTCTCTGATAGAATGTCTCTGATAGAATGGCACCAACCCGGAACCACAGCATGTGTATTACGCACAGCAGGGGGAAGAGTCAGCTGGCCTTTGGAGGAGGCCCCTGTAGGTGAGCAGTCTCCGGCTGTAAATATCTGAATGGAGAAAGCTGCACAGCATGTGTATTACGCACAGCAGGGGGAAGAGTCATCTGGCCTTTGGAGGAGGCCCCTGTAGGTGAGCAGTCTCCAGCTGTAAATATCTGAATGGAGAAAGCTGCACAGCATGTGTATTACGCACAGCAGGGGGAAGAGTCATCTGGCCTTTGGAGGAGGCCCCTGTAGGTGAGCGGTCTCCGGCTGTAAATATCTGAATGGAGAAAGCTGCAGCTGTTAGTTTTTTGTGCACGCAGGTCATTCATTCATCAACACTCATACTGTCCAAACCGCCAACATTCACACTTGGATCAGAAGAAGGCTTTGCCATCCTGCTGAGCCTGACCCTGGGGGAAAGGCTTTGCTGATTTCCCATGAGTCTGAGGTCTTTGTCCTTGACATAGTCAACTCATGTCAAGCAATACACATGCACTCAGAACTTCACTAGCCCAGGACGTCACTTGTTCCATACAGGTAGGAAATGGAGAGGGCACTGGAATACACTGGATTTGAAAGAAGAAAGGGCTCTAACTGGGGAAAGAAAGGAAACGAGCTAATAGCAAGGTGGGGTCATGGGAAGACAGTAGGGAAAGAAAGAAAAGAAAGCAAACTGCAATGACACATATGCATGAAGATACCATGATGAAGCCTATTGATGGGAGATGCCATTCTGTAAATATGTCTCTCTTATTGGTTAATGAATAAAGCACTGTTGACAAATAGGAAGGCAAGATAGACAGGACTAGGAGACAAGGAGGATTCTGGGAGATGTAGTAGTGGGAGAGTCAAGATGTAGGGGCATGAGAGAAGAGGTCCGGACCTCTCTCTGGTAAGACCCATGGAAACACTTAGATTAATAGAAATGGGTTACTATTTAAGACAAAGCTAGCCAATAATAAACGCTAGTAACAGGCCAACAGCCTTACATCTAATACAGCATCTCTGTGTGTTATTTGGGGGGTTGATGCAGCTGTGGGACAAGGTTGGCAGGAAAACTGCTCTTAACAAACTATTATTCTGTATTATAGCCTAAAAAATAATTTTAAAAATATCCAAACCTGTCATCTAGGTTGTCACAGTAAAGACCTAGTAACACCTGAAATAGGAGGGGCCCCTGGAGGTCATCCTGTTCTAGCCTCCTGAAAGTCCTGTCAGGCAAGGTCTGTTATAGGCAACTTCCACCCTGAGGTTAACTTGGGTGTGGTCCATCTGCCTCTGAAGGCAATATTGAGAATGCACACACACACACACACACACACACACACACACACACACACACACACACGAGAGAGAGAGAGAGAGAGAGAGAGAGAGAGACAGACAGAGAGACAGAGAGAGACAGAGACAGAGAGACATCAAAGAGTTGCATTTTAAACTGCCTTTGTCAGCCAAGGAAATGGAGTCTCTCTTACAGGTTCTAAGTCTTGCAGATAAAAGGATTTAAGAAGGGAGCCAGAAAAAACTCAAGCACAGTTCCACAGCAGGGTTAAGAGAAAAGCAGCAGGACAGCCAGCTGCCAGGAAGAAACTGATGGGAAGAGAAAGGAAGTTCTGTTTTCAGAGTTGAATGTCAGAAGCAGCCAGCTCCGCAATGGAAGCCTTCTAGCCGCTGTATGGGCAGGCAAAGAGGATGTGTCACAAGGAAGGAGTGCCCAGAGCATCAGGGCAAAGAGATGAAGATTTGGGATGATGTTTAGAGAAGGACAATGGGAAGAAGACATGAAAGCTCTGAACTCTAACTCAAAAAGTTTAACAATTTCATGGAGGAAGTATTTAAGTGTGATTTATTTGTGTGTGTGTGGGGGGGGTTACTGCTTCTCACATTTTCTTGTCATGTCTTCAGGGGTGTCTTGTTTCTTTCCATCCCGGGCTTTAGGCTGTTGTAAAACAGAATTCCCTCCTATGACAGAATGTCTTAGCATTGTCTGGACCTGATGTCCACATCAAAAAGGTATTACCAGCCATTGACCAAGTCACTTGTAAAGAGGACCACTGTCCATCGGCCATCCTATACATCTCCAAGGCAGCTGGCATATCTATATGCATGTCACAGATGGTGTCTGGGAAGTAGATGGCAACAATGAATGGTTAGCATCTCCTGTCTTGCTGACTCCTCCTCTATGTCAGCACAGCAGTAGGAGAATCTCTGGTGCTCCAGACTCGTTTGAATGTGTTCAGCTGAATGCTTTTCACCGTGCAAAACATCGGAGAGAAATGGTTCCACAGAAGTAAGAGTCCCTTTGGCTCACTGTTTCTGAAGCTTTTGCTCCATGGTCACCTGGGTCTGAGGTGAGGCTGAGCATCCTCATGTCAGGAATGTGTGGAGTAAAAGGCTGTTCACCTTCCTGGCATCCAGGAAGCAAAGAGAATGACTTAGAGAAGGGGAGAGGGGAACATACATACATCCTTCAAAGACCTACCCTGGTAGCTACTTCCTTCCAGCAGAGCCTATTCAATGATGGTATCAAATGTAGAGTCTATGGATGGATTACCTTGCTGGTGAAGTCAGAGCCTGCCTGAGCCAGTATCAGAAGCCATCCCTGGACACTGCTTCCTGTCAGAGGCTAGGCTTTTGCCGGGAACACGTGTCCAAACCACAGGGTGTCTTCCCTTCCCTTGCATCTCCTCTTTGGGCTCTGAGTTTCTGGATTCCTGGTGCTGCCTTGAGAATGGACTCTGCCTGACCACATACCTCTCCAGGTGCCCTAGCTCTCAGGTGCTGGAGTTTGGTAGCACACAACCTGAAATCCCAACACTTGTGAGGCCAAGACGGGAGAATAACGAGTCCAAGGCCAGCCAGAGCATCAGTACCAGGGCCATGCTATGTGAGAGAGGGGGAAAAGGGGGTAGCAGGGGCTGGAGATGCAGCTCAGTTGTTTGAGTCATTGTTTTTATACCAGCAACAAAAACCTAACTAGGACATGCACAGAACCCTGGCATCGGTCCCCAGTACTGAATAAAACTAGGCATGTGATGCACCCCTGTAACACCAGCACTCGGGCGACTGAGAGAGGCTGCCTGGCCTGTGTGAGACCAAGGTGCAAGGGGAGGATGTAGGCATCAGACCCATACGCCCCCGTGATGCTCCAGCAGTGACGGAGATGCTTTGGTCCCAGAGTCAGCTGAGGGCTTCTCTACTAGCAACCACGGAGCGTCAGAAAGAGGAGTCTTCCTTAAGAGATGGCACAGGATAGAGATTTTTATTAATTATTCCTTTAAATTTGAGACATGGTCTCACACAGGCCAGGCAGCCTTCTGCTCTCCACTTTCTTCTTTCCAGGAGTCGTCAGCAATTCAATCGTTGCCTAGCTTAGCCTTTCTCCTGCTCCACCCCATAGATGCTGCCTCTGAGTTGCACCTTTCATTTGGTTTTTTTGTTTGTTTGTTTGTTTTTCCCCTTTTTATTCTGCATGTTAGTTTTCCTTATGGCACCCTCTAGTGTGTCTTTTGGAGTTTCCTGTGGGTAAAAAAAAATAGGAAATTGGGGATTTCTGTGTTTTCCCAGGACATCTTGTCTAAGTAAGTCTTACGTGCAACTTTGCCATTGTCCTAGATGACCCCAACCAGAGTCAGAGGATCCAGGGTACCAGGGTGTGTCTCCCGTGTGACACTGACTTCTCTACGTGCTGATGCTGTGACAGACGTTTGTGTTGGGTCTGCTCCTATGTGAAAGGAAATAGGGAGGGAAACAGATTGAACAAGAGAGCCACCAGATCACAGTGCAGCTTGGGCATGGGTGAAGGAAAGAGGGAGACATGGTGGGTGGGAACCCAGCACAATCTAAGCAGGGTTTAGGAAAACCAACGTGGCAGGAGTGGGGGTGGGAGAAGGTTCTCAAACCAAAGTTCGCAGAACAAGGGTCTCCCGGCTCCTGGTGTCCCTTGCATTCAGCCATCATCAGGGGTGGGGTCAGCACACTAAGGGCAAACTTCCATCTTGGGACTCATGACGGCAACGCCGTCCACCATCACTGAACTCTCTGCAATAGGAGATCTATAAGATACATTATTGTGGCACTAATTCACCCACCAAATCAATATTTAGCCTAGGCCTTCTTGACACTTGAGTTCTAGACAACAGACTTAACTGGGTTCAATTCACCACTTCCCAACCTGGCCCACAAGAGCTGCCACGTGCCACCCTCCATGCCTCTTCCATGCACTTGTGTTTCCATCTCCATCCCCAGACACCCGTGGACTCCACTAATTACAGACAGCAGGACCCCGGTTCCTTGGTGACCCTGTGGAGCAAAGTGTGTTCCCTCCCCTTCCCAGTGAGCTCAGGGAACTGCTGATGTGAGTGGAAATAAAACCTGGACCACATCAGGCTGTCACTGGAGCAGTCTGGTGACCACTATATCACACCGGCAGCCATGAGTGATGTGGTGGTAAGAGCTACAACTGCATATAAGACACAGGAGAGGGGAGGAGGTGTCCATAACTGGACTTACAGAAGACCTATCTGCGGCACCCACCTTGACCAGCGAGGAAGAACGACCACACCTTGAGGATTCTTCTCAAATCACGCTTTATTGGAGAGCCTCTTGGTTGAAGGGAGAGCAGGAAGCGAGGGACCCCGAAAACCCAAATGCAGCTGCTTATATAGGGAAAAAGGACACGGGTCGTACCCTGATTGGTCACAGCTGAACTGCAGACACCCGAGGCCTCGGAATTGGCCAGAGACACTGTTCCTACTGCGCATGCGGGAAGCGCGGGACACGCAGTCCGAGGAGGCATTGCCTAAGATGGAACTGTTTACTGCATCCTGTAGGGGAGCGGTCGCCATCCTGCAATGGTGGCGGCTCCCCACACCTATCTACACATGGCTTTCGGGACGTTGTCCTCAGAGGCTGGACTGACTGCTGGTCCTGGGTAGAGCACTCACTCACCTGGGTCAGAAGTGCCACCTTTTTTCTATCTCCAGTAGGAGGCAAATGGTCAGAATCTCTGTGTCCCTCCTTCTCCAGGTCTGTCCTGCAGGCTAGGAAGGTGTGTGCTTCCTTCTCTGGCACCCAGGCCTGGGATCCTAAGCCTGCTACCCTCGAGGAATCCTAAGGGATGCTACCCAGCCCCTTGTGTAGAAGGGACGGAATTCCGTTTCTAACCCCAGACTCCCCTCCAAATTTCATGAAGCCTTAAACGATATTCTTGTCCTCTCTGGCCTCAGTCTTACCAGGGGAACAGCCAGGGGACCAGGACCTGTCTGCCTCGGACTCCTACTCTTAACTCAAGGTCTGTTAATTTGTGGAAAGTAGATTGCACTTTGTCCAGCAGAGGGAGCAGTTCCCCGTGAACCAGCACCTAGGCGGTGCCCAGGCTGAGGACGCTGGAAGCTTCCCATATCCAGGTCCATCAGAGTCCACCCTCACAGGGGCTGATGGGAGCCTCGTGTCTAGCCCATCTCCCCTCAAACTCAGTGACGCAGCCCTTACCCACATCCCCACAGTTAGCCTGCACCTCATACTGGCGAAGCTTCTAGGGAAACAAATGACGCTGGAGTGGCTCAGAAGGGGCGACAAGGAATGGAAGCAATCGGGGATCCAGAGTTGGTTAATTCTGGCAGACAGGCGGGAGGTTTGGACCAAAACAGCAGAGCCGGTACTCCTAGGAACTCTGGCCATGAGCCAGAGATATGAGGGACCCAGGTGAGAGCACGGGGCTGTTGCCGCTAACGAGGAGGAAGTGCCGTGGAGGGCAGGTGGGTGTGGGGCCTAAGGGTGCAGCCGAGGTCTTTGAGAGTCTCTGGCCTTTCCCCCTAAGCTAACGAGTCTCCGCCTCCATGTTCACCTTCTGGGTGAGGAGATGAACCGGGCCCTCCTCAGGACTCTCCCCACAGACGGCCGCCCACTCGTCTCCCTGCCAAGTGTCCTATTGTGTGATGGTTACTCTTTATCTGTCGGTTTGGCTGGGCCACTCTGCTAGTCTGTTTTCATTGCTGTAGTAAATACCTGAGAGAAAATGAGGGAAGACATGTGCACGTGTGTGAGACAGTTCACCTCCTTAAGAAGGCCACTTCCACAACAATGGCGTCCATTAGGCATCCATCCACCAGCATGCACCTCGCTTGATGACACCACAGTGAAGGTGGCCGAACTGCTGTCTACACTACACCATTTTACCCCTCTCTGCCTCTATTTTTGCCTTCAGTGTTCTCCTCCCTGGTAGTTCCCTTCTGCAGTTGACCTTGGGTTCCAGGAATGACAGGCTTGAGTGACAAACATCTTTATGACAAGGGACTGAAGCACCTCCAAGCTACAGTGAGTCTCACGGGACAGTTACTGCATCTGTCAGTAAGAGCACCTGCCCACACTGGCGAGGCTGCCAGTGGAACAAGAGCCCTCAGATCATGGGACCCTCACTACCTCTCTCTAGTGGTAGCAGGAGAATGACTTCTCAGAACCCCTTGCAGAACAAGACCGAGACAGACCATCGGCAAGCTATTGGCCATGGTGTTTCATCACTGCAATGAAAACCCTAGCTCGGACGGGCACGCGAGGCTGGTATCTTTACCAGGCCAGGGTCTGGCTGGCAAAGGTTCTTTTGTTTACAGTTCCACATTGCAGTCAGTCATCCGGGGAAGTCAGGGCGGGACCTCAGGGCAGGAACCTGGAGGCAGGAACTGAAGCAGAGGTCTCGAAGGAGTGCTATTTACTGGCTTCCTCATCGTGGCTTGCTCGACCTGCTTGCTTGTAGAACTGAGGACCACCAGCTCAGGGGGAGCACCATCCATCATGGGCCAAGCCCTCCCCCACCTATGGAGGCATTTTCTCAGTTAAGGTTCTTTCCTCTCAGATGACTCTAGCTTGTGTCAAGTTGATATAAAACTAGCCAGGACAATGCCGGAGCCCCTTCCTTCTCTTGCTAACCCCTTGATGGTAGACTTGAGCTCCCTTTCTGTTCTAACCAATGAGCCCTCATTTATTAGCTCTCCACTCTCTGCCTTTCCCCACTGCTTGCTCATCAGGACCTCCAGAGCCTATAATACCAGCAGTTATAATACCAGCAGTAGCAATGACAATTTCAGGATGAGTCTTAGACAGCCAAACCATAGTACTGCCTGTGTGAGTGAGAGGTGCAAATTTTGATTTTCTTTCATGTAGCCTACATGACAGGGGAGCAGTTATGTGACTAGCAAGCAGTATGTATGCCTAATGTGGACTCCAAGTCTGAGGAGTCTAGACAGAGGGGCTACAAGAAGAAGCATCCCACCCCATCGCACCCCATTGTAGCTGACAGGAGCCCCACCTCTGCATCCCTGTGAGGGCTCAGGTGCCGAGAGCAGAGGCAAGGGGCTTAGCCTGGCTCTGCCACCATTTCACTAAAGTCCCAGTCTGAGGGATGGAAACCCACCCTGAACAAACACATAGGAGCTGCCGCTTTTCTTCCTCCCTGGACCTTCCCCACGTCCTGAAACACACAGCACCACAGAACAATCCTTGTCCTCCTGTTCATGGGCTCTGGACCCCAGCATGGCCTACACACTTTGAAGGCCTAGTTAAGAGTCTAGATGATTGGGCCACTTGAGTCATGAAGAATCTAGGGTATGTTACAGGGCTAAGAGAAGAACTAGTTAGGTTCTGGGAAGGTCAGACCACTTCCTGGACTCTACCCCGGGGCTTGGCTGCAATCATTTCCCGGGGGAGGGGAGGGGAGGAGGGGGGGGTTGTACCTTGTTGTTTTCCGCCACCTTGTTGTTTTCCGCCAGCCCGCCCA
This sequence comes from Cricetiscus sungorus, assembly GCA_030556225.1. Classification (NCBI taxonomy): domain Eukaryota; kingdom Metazoa; phylum Chordata; class Mammalia; order Rodentia; family Cricetidae; genus Cricetiscus; species Cricetiscus sungorus. Next base: position 43,728,936 of record JANBXA010000731.1, on the reverse strand, counting down.
ACCGCCCGCCCACCGGTCTGGCATGCCGGCCCCAAATAACATGCAGAGACTCTGTATTTGATACAATCCTGTTGGCCAGTTACTAATTCTTTATTGGCTAGCTCTGTCTTAATGATTAACCCATTTCTACTTATCTAAGTATTTCCATGTGGCTCATCTTATCGGGGAGCAGGCCCGGCATCTTGCTTCCTCTAGGGTCTCCATGCTGACTCCTCCTTCCTACTTCCTCTTTCCTCCTTGTCTCCTAGCCCCGCCTATCTTGCTTTCTCATTGGCCCAACAGTGCTTTATTAATTAACCAGTATGAGAAACATATTTACAGAATAACATCTCCCATGGAGGGGGAAGAGTTTTCCTGGGGACACTCAGTACTAAGGTGTTTGCCTGCACCCATGAGGCCCTAGGAATATAAAATAATAAATAGTAGTAACCCAAGGAAAGAACTAAACCGTATCAGCTGCTCAGGACTGATGCCATCCATTTTGGGTTTGTTTTTGTGGAAGAAACATCCAGTATGTCATGGATGGCCCGTCCCCCCTGGAAAAGGTCTAGATAGCTTCACCAGTGAAGTGATGACCGCAGGAGCCAAACAATAGCAATAGCGCAGCACAATCATCAGAAGCCTCTGGAGGGGACGCAGAACTCAGGAGGCTGCGCACTGAAGACCACAGAGTCCGGAATCGGAAGGCGAGGAACTCCTGAGACGGGCGGGGGCAAACCACGAGGCTTCTGGGCAGTGTGAGAAGGTTGCATGGCTACTTCAAGGTAGGCGAGGAAAGAGAAAACTTAGAGGAAATACTCAGATCTGAAATGGAAGCAGCTACCTTCCTGGGTCTCTTGAGGAAGTCAGTACCAACTACCTGCTCCATATAAAGTGATACGTTTAATGTTAAAGACACGCCCCCCCCCAGGAGATTGGCTACAGCTCGCCTTTGGATGCTCCCGGACAAGTGTGAAAGTGTTCCAGTATTTAGGGGAATTGTGGAGAGTTAAGATCAAGAAGCTGTCATTATATCTCATTGCTTTTTGTGGTTATTAAACGATGTTAATAACCTATCAGTGAGGCTCAGTGCTGGAACACTTGACCAGTGCTCATTAAAACGTGCTTCTCATCCTGTCAATAGTAGTAACCACCGTCAATTATGTTCTCTGAGCGCTAAAAATGTAAGGTTTATTGTTGCCCATAGAATGGGAGAAGCCTGGAGACCAACAGTTTATAACCCAACTGCTCCCTAAGAACTAACACGGGCTTTACATCCCCGTGTGGCAGGGGCTGTGGTACACCCCACACAGAGGGTGCCCCGACAGCCCGGGCTCTACAGATGAGAAAAGTTGAGGTGTCGTGAGGCTAAACAGCCAGTCTCACAACTAGTGAGTGGCACTGGTCAGACTCACCCAAAACCTCGTGTTCTCAAATTTTGAGCAAGCCCATCAGAGGCTCTGCCAAGGTGCCAGAGCTCAGGTTTCGTTTTCAGGAGGCTGTGCAATACTACAGACAAATAAGAGCTGAAAGAGCTGTGTCCTAAAAAACAAAACAAACTAAAACAAGCAACAACAACCTGCATGAAACCGGTCTCTGCCAACTCTCTAACAGTGATGGAAAGAGAAGCAAAGCGCATGGGGAGAGAGGCCGAACGCCAACGTCTGTTAGTGAAGTGCTGCCCCCTGGTGGAAATAATGGCGAATAACACGGTTCGGCTTGGCCTGCTCCTAGGAATGCTCCTGTAAGAATGGAAAAATACAGCCTAACTCTCCAATGACCCCAGGAAACTAGAAGTTTAAAAATACTGAATACCTTAAATTCCAGACCCTGTCCACAGCCAGTAAATAGGCAAAATATCACACTCCTTGCCGCTTATCTGACTTCGTAAACGGCTTGTAAAACCCCTGCCCCAGTGATCTAACCTAACTGCCATTTGTCACCCCTCCTAGGAGCCTGTGTAAATGCAGACCTCAGGGGCTATAGAAAACTGGTCTATAAAGTGCAGGCTTGGATGATTTAAAATGATTGGTCTAAAAACTATAAAATGGTTTAAATTGATTGGCCTGTACTATGCGGGCTCTTGATGCTATGAGATGGTTGGTTTACAATGTGCAGGCTTTGTTGTAAACCCTATAAAAGCTGTCTCAATTCTGCACTCAAGCTCCTCAGTCCTCTACCCCTGAATGGTGTATGACTGTGGACCCCAGTGCACTTGGAATAAATAAGATCTCATGCATTTTGCATCAAGACTGCTTCTTGTGAGTGATTTGGGGTATCGCCTTTCCTGCATTAGAGCGTAAAGGTCCATGCTCTGTGGGTCTTTCACTCCCAAGCAGGGCAGAACTGTAAGGAAAAGCAAGTGGGAAGTCGTAGATAACTCCCCTCATATGTGTTCTCCTGTATGACCAATTTGGGCAGCCATAGAGGTTGAATCTAGAGCCTCTGCATGCCATGAATGCTCTCTACCATTGAGCCACACTCCATGTCTAATGTAGTCTCCCCTTTTGATGAGACCGTCATTGATTGATTTTTGACACAGGATCTTGCTCTGTAGCTCAGGCTGGCCCAGAGCTCTGGATCCTCCCACTTTACCAAACTCAGATCCTCCCACAGTCTTTTGACATGTTTCTTTGTATATTTTGTTACAATGACCTTACCTCTGACTTCCCATCCTTGGGGTAAGAACTAAATATCATTCGGCTGTGGTCAGGACTTACAGTACAGCATCTAGACATCAATTCGTCATCTATGGTGCTAGAACACAGAACAGTGGTTGCCTCTAGCAGGGGAGAGAGATTGGGAGAGGAGGACCACAATGGGCATGAAGGACCTGGGTGGGTTTGGAAAATGTCCTTATCTGTTTTGGAATGGTGTTTACACAGCTATACGTGCACATAAATATACTCACTGCATATTAAGTTTTGGGCACTTTATTATTCATGACAACAACAAAAGTAACACATGGAGTCTATCAGGCTAGCCTGGAGCAACTGCCTCGCACTCTGCAAAGGTCAAACATCATTTGTCTAGTGTTTTCCTTTAGCTGATGCAGTCCTGCCTCAAGTCCTCTGTCCATCAAACCATATGGGGCTCTTGTGAATGGAGAGGGGTGTTGTCTGCTGCTGTCTCAGGCCTGCTGAGACCTGAGCCGACCTGACCCCAGGCCCTTTGCTGAAATGTGGGCTGCTGATCTGAGACCAGGGAGAAAATCAAACTACTAACTAGGAGCTCAGAAAGGTTGCCAACTGAGAACGTCAGGGGCGGGCTGTGGGTGGGAGTGGCTTGCAGCCTACACAGCTTGCGATTGGGCCTTGCCTAACACAGCCCCTTCCTTCATGGACGCACTAGTCACAAGAGCCGGCAGGGGGCAGCAAGTCAAGTGTCCCGTCACAGCTGAAGAACTGGGCTTAGAACCAAGTGGATTATTACTCAGTCATATCAGGGAAGGGAATATTATTACACAACACACAGAAAGAGCCTTGAGGACATATGAAAAGGGACATAAGTCACGTACAAAAAGACACCACATAAGTCCATTTATATGATGTGCTGCCTAGTTTCGTGTCAAATTGACATAAGCTAGAGTCATCAGAGAGGAGGCAGCTTCAATTGAAGGTTTCTCAGAAAGATCAGGCTGTAACCAGGCCTGTAGGGCTATTTATTCGTTTATTTGTTTGTGGTTGAAGTGAGAGGGCCAGCTCACTCTGGGAGGTGCCAACACTGAGCTGGTGGTCCTGGCTTCTATCAGAAAGCAGGCTGAACAAACCATGAGGCGCAATCAGCACGCCCGCCCCACGCCCTCTGCATCATCTCCTGACTCCGCGCCCCTGTCCCGCTTGAGTTCCTGCCCTGAATTCCTTCTGTGATGGAGGGTGACCTGGGAGTGTGAACAAAACAAACCCTTTCCTCCCCAAGTTGCTTTTGGCCAAGCGTTTCATCGCAGCACTAGAAACCCTAAGACATAAGAGGCATTTAAAGTAGTCGTGTTTGTAGAGGCAGAAAGTGGAATGTAGACAACCAAGTGAAACAAGGGTCTAAGCATCCTGTGGGGAGGGGGTCCTGCTGTCTCCTGGCCTCCATGGCTCCTGTCAAGGTGACAGCTTAATGCAGAGGAAACTCGAAGTTATAGAATTGATGTCACAAAGGATTTGTAAATGTTTGCTTAGGGAACATTAACTCACACAAAGCAGAATTTAGCTTAAGAATTTTGTCGGCCCAAACACAGCAAAGGTGAGTAGTATGCTACCATGCCTGATGGAGATAAGTAAGTCTTGCCCTGCTAGGATATAAATGTTCACTAGGATTGACCAGCTGCTAGGTCATCCCCAAAGCTGTCATCTCAAGGCACGGTATAGGGTCACAACCACCATGGAGTCCAGCTCTGCCATTAAGTCCACTGGACTCCTGTCAGGAAAGATGGGCAAGCTGAGCCTGGGTAACCACTATTCAAAAAGAACAACACTTGAAATGATTCTGACAATGCACAGTGTCTTCGCTGCGAAGCATCTTATCCGCTTAAGCAGCCAGACTTGCAGCCTCCTGGCTGTGCTTCAGTTGCTCAAAATGTAACCTGGGGCCAGGACCCACAAGAGGTTAGGGTTAGGGTTAGGGACGGCAGCATTTGTGGAATGCATAAGCTTCAGGTGTGTAAGTTAGTAACATCTGTTCAGCATTGACTGTTGTCTGGGCTTTAGCCCAGTGGCGGGCACTTCAGGAGAGAGCTGTCCTTCCTCTCCCTGTATCCAGAGTGACCTCTCCCTGAGTTGGCATCACACTTCTGTCACAGGCTGTCGGTCTGGTTGAGAGTCTCCTGCAGCTTTTTTTGGATGAAGCATCTGGTTGGCACGTCTGTGTGTGTTTACCGAGCTTAGAACTCATTTCATCCCTTGGGTTTCTTACATCCAAAATAGTCACCATCAAATAAAGGTTTCTCCAGAGATTTGTATGACTTCACAGTGTACGCATCCCATTTTGTCTCTGGCTGACTCTCTTAGGCCTTGAACTCACTCTGCAGCCCCAGGCTAACCTTGAATTTGCATTCTTCTGCCTCAAGCTCCTAAGTAGCTGGGATTACAGATGTGTGCCACCACATCTGGCATGAGGAGTGTTTTTAAAACTAGTGTGAAAGCTACTTACTTATTTAACTTAATGTGTGTGACTAAGTATGTACATACAAAGGCATATAAGTTAATTTTTGAAAGTCTATAATGAGAGCTCAGAAAAAAAGGATGATCTTTGAATATCTTTCTTCGTTATCTTTCTGGGGAAGACTGGACATGTATCTGTTCCCATCAGGCAGGTATCAAGAGACCAGAGAAATGATTCTACCCAAGCCCAGGTTGGGTAGAATAACACCATATTTATTGGTGTTACTTACAGATGGTTCTGTATAAGCATGTGGGTGGCTCAGGAGCTCACGACGCCATTGCGAAGTTTCTAAGGATTCTGCACTTAGGCATCCAGTCCCACTGAAGACTTAGTTTAGTGATCAGTTGTTAGATGTACTCTGCTCTGGAAACAGAAAGCCACTGATATTTATGAATGTAGATGACACGAGGTATACATGGTTTCTACCCAGGACTTTCAGATTAAGAGTCCTGCTTTGAGTTTATATTTTATTATTTGCTACCATCCTTCATCTCTTCTGAACTCCCTTTTATATGGGCCAAAGCAGTAGATTATGAACTGACTGGTCCCTTTTGCCCATTGTCTTTCCTAAAAACCCTTTGCACTCAACAATTCACCCAAAACTCAAGCAATTCAAGTGACTGCAATTTTTCCAGCGAATGGATTTGACGGGTGTGACCTCCTAATGTGTTTGTCTTTGTTTGTTTATTTGGAGACAGCATCTTACTAGATAGCCCTGGCTGGCCTGGAACTTGCCATGTGGACCAAGCTGCCCTTGAACTCACTGATACCTAGCTAGCTGTCTCCAGACTGATGCTATTAAAGGCATTCAGTTGGTCACATTTGTCTGTCTTAACTGAACTGTAGCCCACAACCGTACTAGTCCTGAGAGTTCCAAAAGTCTCAAAAGAATTACGGGAATGCCAGGGATAAAAGAGACATTAGACTCTTCCTCCAGCTGAGTCTAGGCTAATTAGAGTGCAAAATGGGTCCAAGCGTCTTTTAAAATTGTATTTATGACACCTCACGCTGTGAAGACACCGCCACGGTCTGATGTCCTGCTGCTGAAATGCTACTAAGGGCTTAGTCTCAAGCCAGCATTCAGTGCATGATAACTGCATCAAAACACCAAGCCAGGAATGCGTGCATGCCCAAATCTCAGCTACCCCCAGGGTAAGGGGAACCTGAGCCCAGGTTGGAGTGTTTGGGTGGCAAACGCTTTACCAACTGAACCACCTCCATAAACATCTTATTACACCACTATTGGGGTCTTCACTTTGCTATCTGCTGCCTGTAGTGGATTGAATGGAAATGTCCTCTTTAGGCTCTTTTATTTGAACACCTGGCTTTCAGTTGGTGGAAGTGTTTTGGGAAGGATTAGGAGGTGTGGCCTTGTTGGAGGCAAGGAATGCAGGGCATGTAAAGTGATGGAGCTTGTGATGAGGCTAAGAAGAAGAAACAGATGCTGGGAGGTGGCGGTGCTCACCTTTAATCCCAGCACTCAGGACGCAAAGGTAGATGGATCTCTGTGAGTTCAAGGCCAGCCTGGTCTACAAAGTGAGTTCTAGGAGAGCCAGGAATGTTACACAGAGAAACCCTGTCTCGGAAAATGAGATAGAGAAGCTAATGGGAGAAGGTGATGGGGAGGTTGGAGGTGGAGGTATGTATGAGGCAGTGTAGAATAAATTAGTGGAGAGAGACACGGCTACTGAGTAGGGCTGGGTTTGTTACTTAGAGCTTTTTTGTGTTGTGTTGTGTTGTGTTGTTTCAGACAGTCTCACTATGTAGCTCAGGCTGCTCTTGAACTGATGATCCTCCTGCCTCAGCCTCTCAAATGCTGGGAAGACAGATGTGGCTACATGCCCAGCTAGGAGTGAGTTTAAATAGAAACTTTTCTCTTATTATTTGTATGACACTGAACATCTCAAACTTCTAAGCTCTTGGCACCTTGCCCCACCAAATAGAGTTGCTGCAGAGTTGAGATTATCTGCATAAAATATATGGTAGGAAGACATGGGGAATGCTTCATGAACTGAACCCACTATTGAGAAAATAAGAGAGCATCATTGATAAGCCAAGTTGGAGAGGGAAGGATGGATTCAGGCTAGCCCTGAAAAGGAAAGACGGTCCCTCTGTGAGAGATCTAAAAGATATCCACAAATTCTTTGGTACACTTTTATTTCAGAGATAGACTCTAATTCCTCTCCTTCTAATGGCAAGTGCATTTAGTCATACAAATTGGAGGTATTCTTTTAGCTCACCAGGCTCAGCAAAATGCAGAGAGAGAGAGAGAGAGAGAGAGAGAGAGAGAGAGAGAGAGAGAGAGAGAGAGAGAGAGAGAGAGAACACCCAAGCAACTCTCTGGAGAGGCCCAGGTAATGAGGGCCTCTTGCCAACAGCCCTTGGAAAAGAATCTCCAAATGAGAGTGGCCCAGTGACACCTTGTCTGTAATTGATCCTATGCAAGGCACTGAGCCAGAGCTGCCTAGTAAATGACTTCCTTATTGCCATGTCAGTGGAGTTGTGAGGTCATGAAAGCTCGGTCTTCTAAAAGGATTTATTGTTATTACTGTTGTTATTATTATTATTATTGTTGGTGTGTGTGTGTGTGTGTGTGTGTGTGTGTGTGTACCCATGGATGCCAGAAGAGGGCATTAGATCCTCTGGAGCTAGAGTTTGCAGGTGAGTAGGACATGCATAATGCAGGTGCTAGGAACTGAACTCAGTTCTTTGGAAGAGCAGCATGCACTCTAACCACTGTGTCATCTCTCCAGCCATGCCTCCAATGCCTAGTTTTTTAAGCTGTTCAATTTGGAACTAGTTTGTTATGCAGCGATAGATACCGAATACACCATCTTTCCTGAAGTGTAAGGACATCAGAGAACAAGTAACAGCAGGCATGATACAGGAGGGAAAGAAGGGAAAATGCCGAATGCTGTCTGTTGTCTCTGTGAAATTAAATGTGAGGTTTGTCACTTGCTGACAATGAGGCGATGTGGCAAGGCAGGCAACGGATTGGAATAGCTGTGCAAGAATGGGAAAGGGACTTGGCAGGGAACATAGTCAAGATGGAAGGCTTCCGTGCGCTCACCGTCCTGTGTGGCAAATCCAACCTCAGGTCTCACAGCTGCTAATGAAGCTAGAGGCTGTGATGAGATTAGGTCCCACTGTGAGACACTGGGACAGAACTGTCTGAGGCAGCCCAGGAACCCCTTTGGAGCAAGTTGCTGACAGCAAGTTCAGGCAGATGGTGGCCCTGGTGCTCTTGGGAGAAGTACTCCCCACATCAAAAGTGATCTCCAGCAGCTGGAGCGATTATCACAGGAAAGAAATCGGCAAGTTAATGTGGCTGTCTTCCTCTGTAAGAAGGGGAGGCATTGTCCCCAACACCACATCCACAGATTGTTAGCAGCAGAGCACTGGGAGTCACCCTGACTCAACCATCCGTCTTCTGACTTCTCAGACAAGAGCAGAGTTCAGAAACACACCTAGAAGGAACCAGACCGGGCTTCCATCTCCCACCGTTCCTTTAACGATGTTCTATAGCCAGGGTCCTCTGTCCCTCACTGGCTTTCTAGAAACTGCCTGGCTGTGTTTCTCTGCAGAATGCCAACTCCTCACTTCTTCCTAGCTTGACTTTTCTGTGCTGACTGTTCTGTTTGTAAATCAGGGAACTGAAACTGCCCTGCAAAACGGTGCCTTTTCTACCTCAGACAATAGAGCCTATTCATGCATCGAGCTTTTCACTCACTCGACTATTTGATTACTTGGCAACCGGTTACTGAATGCCTGCTCAGTAATCACACTGCCTGTTTCCAAGGCCTGCCATAGGAGGTGAGTGCTGAGTCCTTCAGGGGTAGTGTGTAGGAAGCACCAGCTTTAGGAGTGGCCTGTAGAAGCACTCAGTACATGTGTACTGAATTGTACGTATTTGAGTGGATGACCATTTTTGTTCTCTTGAGCATGCTGATGCAACAGGAGAAAAAAGATGTGTGAGTGAAAACTTTAAATTCTTTCATACAAAAGTAAAGAAACGAATCAAGTATAACACAGCATACAGGTGATCCCGCCTACTAGAAGTTAAGGGTGCTTTGAGACAGGAGGTGATATTGTTTGCTCTTGAAGAGCAAATAAGCATTTTCAAGAGGAGAAGTAAAGTTCTTTGTAGGTGTTCCAAAATCTCTCCTCTCTGTCTGTCTGTCTGTCTGTCTGTCTGTCTGTCTGTCTGTCTGTCTGTCTGTCTGTCTGTCTCTGTCTGTGTGTCTGTCTGTCTCTGTCTCTGTCTCTGTCTCTGTCTCTGTCTCTGTCTCTGTCTCTGTCTCTCTCTCTCTCTCTCTCTCTCTCTCTCTCTCTCTCTCTCACACACACACACACACACACACACACACACACACACTCACCTCTGTTATTTTTTTCTTTTCTAGTTTTTGAGATGGGATCTTACTACGTAGCCCAGGTAACCCAGGCTGGCCTGAGGCTCCGGTTCTCCTGCCTTTGCCTCCCTGGAGCTGGAGTTAGAAGTGGGAACGCCCACGCTAGCTCCTTACGCCTTCTTTTGCTACTTTGTTTCAGGCAGTGTTCAGGTTAGAGCCTGGACTCCAGGGACGCTAACAAACTAGGTTTAACTACCTGTTCTCAATGAATAAAGACACAGGCAGTGGTGAAAAGTAGAGGAAGGAAATGGGTGTAGTGTGGCCAGTGACTCTGGTGGTGCAGACTGATGGTCAGTTTGACAGACTCTAAGATTATCTAGATGATCGTCCCCTGGGCTTGCCTATAAACTGTTATTGAAATTAGATTGTCCTTCTGGGTACGTCTGTGAAGTTTTCCCAGGCTAGGGTAACTGAGGCGGGAGGAACTGAGACCGTGGAGGTGCTCATCTATTGCTCCCGCTTCCTGACTGTGAATGCAGTGTGACCCCCAGCTCTGCCTCCTTCTGACTGTGAAACAAAATCAACCTTTTGTCCTCCTTTTACACTTTGTTTATTTATTTATGTTGTCAAGAACAAAGGGGTATTTTATTACAGCAAGGACTAATATACCCTAAGTCCATCTTTGGGGTCTTGACATGAATTGAAGTTTAAGTTAAATATCGGGCAAGGGTGTGGTTCCACCTATCACTAAGTCTTCTCCGGAAGGTGGTCTGTGTGTGCCTATCCGGTTTCCTCAACCTCCAAGGAAGTGACTCCTGACTGCAAAAGCAAAAGGTTTTTATTGCTAAGAACCGAACGGGCTGGGACCTCACTCTTATCAGAAGAGTAAGGTGCCCGCTTACAATTGCGAAGCGTTTTAAAGGGAAAGAGAGGTTTGAGACTGCTAGTCTCAGCCCATAAGGTTTCCAAGGTTACAGAGATTTCATAGAGTACCCAGTTTTTACAAGGCCGGATTGTTTAGTGCACCTGCAAGGTTAGGGGGTTTCTTTCTCTAGGACCAAGGGCTCAATGGCCTTGTCCTTAAGATAATGGGGATAGGGAGAATGTCCTCTCCAGTCAGGGAGTTGTCTATATCTATTGGCAGAGGCACTTGTTCTTTCTGGTTTTCCCTTCTTGCCATGAGGCCCATATTTTTTAGACAGTTGTTAGAACTGTGTGGAATCTCTTTCTGGGAGACAAGTAGGTTCCCCCTCTGGCTGACTCCAGGCTTTCCAGTCTCCTAGCATGGAATTTAAGGAGAAACCCCAGTTCTGTTGGGACCACTGTTCCCACAGCCCACTAGCAGAGAAGGGCACAGTTCCCTTCTTTAGGTGTCTTTCTTCCTGCCAGGGCTCACAGGCTCAGTCTCTTCAGTTTGCTCGTGTAAGTGCTTCTCAATATTTTGTTGGCTTTTAAGTTTTTATGTTTATTTTCCTGCCTTATTTATTTATTTTTAATTTGGTCATTTTTAAAACCAGGTGGAGGACAGACTCTTCAGGGTTAGGGATGCAAGTCAGTGGTAACTTACCCACTGCCAATATGTGAGGCCTAGGGTTCAACTCTCAGTGCCACAATTATTTAAAAGTGTCTTTCCTAACTTTGCATCGTTTACTACTCTTAGTTGAGAAACCGCATCCTGCATTGTGCTCCACACCAGGTCAGTGTTCTCAGTCCTTGGCTCACTTTAGAATGGTTCCCGGGGGGCCATCAGACCCTGTACACACTAATCCAAAATGGCAGAAAGACTTGGAACAGCAAAGAGCAATAATCTAATTTGTCACTATCAATTCACTAGTGATTAAGTACGCTGAGAAAATTCTTAACTGCTTGACAGCACAGAAAATTACCTTACACAAGGGAGCCGAGTTTGCTAAGCCAACAAGCACTTGTGATTGGAATTCAGAAAGGACTCTTATTTGCAGTGAGAAGGGAGGATCAATATTGACACTCACTGAACTGTTTTAATGAAGGCGCCCAGAGTGTTTTAATATCCAACTGACCTGGCAAGGCCTGCCTTCTTCCCCATGTGTGTCCTGTGTTAATTAGGTGTGTCCCATGCTAATTAGGGGTATCCCCAAAGCTGTCCACCCTGCTCTATTCCCCTTGTAAATGATTTGACAATCATAAAAGAAATACAATGGAATAAAAAAAAGTGGGGACCACAGAAAACCCAAGTCCACACAGCTCAGTCACTGGTTCTTGGCCTTGGATCAGGTTCTTATTTTTGCAAGGCTGGAGCTGTTACTGTGTTAAATAGAAGTTGATGAGCATTTTGTACATAGTGCTACAGTTTCAAACCATGGACAAGGCATGCAACTAGAAAAACCATCAACACTTCTGAGTCAGCCTTGTAAGAAAATGTTTTCTTCCACTGGCAGAGCCTGGGCAAGCCAGAATGGAAGAGATTTTTAATCTTCCCTTTCCACCTAACACTTTATTGTGGGTTATCGACTTTTTGAATAATTTGAGATTCTAGTGAATGACTCTTCGTGATCCAAATACTCACACTGAATGACTCAAGGCAGGTGTATCTCCCAGAAAAGCATTTTCCACCCTCTTGGTAACTGACTTCTTGTATCAGAGTGGTTCTGGGGACTAAATGGGCTCCACAACCTCCTTGCCAGTACACTCACATGCCTTCACATGGCCATGACTCATATGTTGTCACATGGCCACAAACAATACAAATCCCCAGAAGATTCAGCCTGTAGTCAGACCTCTGTGTCTATAGCCTCTACATTTTCAACTCCAGCCAACCACGAGTCAAACACATTGGCAATGATTGGTTCTCTCTTCTTATAATGCCCATTCAGGACTTCCAGGGTTGGGGTAAAGCTTCTAGAACCATCCATTTCAAAACTAAGAGCTTCTCATTTGCTGTACATCAGAATAGAGTAACCTCTCCATGGATCATGTCAAGCCCTTTAAATACCTCACCCCACTTGAAATCAAAGGATCTCAATGTTCAAGTTCCCACAAGTAGCTGGGCGTTGGTGGCACACACATTTAATCCCAGCACTCGGGAGACAAAGAGGCAGGTGGATCTCTGTGAGTTCGAGGCCAGCCTGTTCTACAGAGCAAGTTCCAGGACAACCTCCAAAGCTACAGAGAATCTCTGTCTCGAAAAAACAAAACAAAACAAAATTTCCCACACGTATTCTTGACTGCATTCTCACAAATACTAAGGGGGGGGTTTCTATTGTTTGTCTTTACTGAGATGAAATTTATGTGTCATGATATTAGCCATTTTGAAATAAACAGTTCCGTGTCAGTTAATACACCCACATCATACAACTATCTCTGCTCTCCAGTTCACAGACATTTTTATGACCCTAAAATGGAAGTCCACACTCCCTAAATGGTAAATAAGATACCTTCTTCTTCTGGTCTTTCGTGGTTCTTTACCAGCTTTCTCTTTTTGTGGATTTACCTATCTGGATAGCTCTTATTTGGAACCACCTAATATATGACTTTCATTTTCTGTTTCTTGTAAATAACAATCCATTTGTCAACACTGCATCATTTGCCATTACTTCATTTCATTTTCTGGCTAAATAATATTCCTGTATGAAAATGCCTGGCTTATTAATCCTCTGTAGTCATGTAGACCTCTGACTACTGTGAATGGAGCTGCTCTGAAGATTTGCATACACATATTTTATTTTTAGTCTGTTTGGGGATAAACCTCAGAAGTGGAATTGCTGAGTCATAAGAAAGATTTTATCCATGCTGCTGTGAAGTATTGCAAAGTAAATAAAACATACCTGTGTCTTTTGTTTTGTTTTTAAGATAAGATCTCCATATGTCAGGCCAGCTGGAAGTTGCCACATAGCCCTTAGTCTTGCCTCTGATTCCCAAAGGCTAGAATTACCTGCGCCTAGCTTGTGTACATAAAAGATGCTGCTTTCAGGAGGCTTCCAAATAACTCACATAAGCCAGTTTCTTCCCAACACTGAATCTCCTGTTTCTCATCAGTCACTGCTCATTTTGTGAGTCATTTGTTTGGCTACTTAGCTATTCAGTATGGTGTCTGTGGGCTTCTCTACCAATAAGATGGTAACAAACAAAAACGCAGAGTTGTCTTTTGGTAGCCTTACGACCACAAGATGTGTTCCCATGAAGGCAGGAGATAATGAAGCAAAAATAAAATAATAAAATGATAATTTAAAAGATGTTTCAGTTATACTGGAATGATTAGAAGATACCCAAAGGGGTTTTTGGTTTGTTGTTGTTTTTGCTCTTTAAATAGTCAACTAAAGTGCATATATGTCTGAGAGGATTTAATTATTAATTTAAAGTTGTTGGCAAGACTGACTGCATGAACTTCAAGCACATTAATTAAGCAGAGAACTCAAGCATAGTTCCTAATTTCAAAAGCAAAGAAACCAAACATTATGAAGGCTTAAACTAGAACTCATTCCAAAACTTCAATTGAGGCATTGTAAGAACTCTGGGTTCTTAGCTGATTATTATACATGATGTTAAGAACTGACTGAGTTTAAACTCCTTTCTAGGAAAAATGAGGTCAATACTCAAGAAAAAAAAAGCTGATTTTCAAGTAAGAAAATCTTCTTCACTGCTGCAGCTGTCAGCGACAGATGACAGACAAAACATTTTTTTCCTGTTAACTTTTGAAGTTATCAACGTGTAGCTGGTCTCATTGTGGTCAGCTGAATTGAAAGTGTTGCAAATAACATATAGCTAAGAAGCAGGTTTATTGACTTTATGTTTTGAGAGGAGTCAACCAGACCTTGCCTTAACAGTCATCAGTCTTGGTGTTTCTGCCTCAGGCTGACAATAGTGTCTCAGCTTGTTTTATATTCTTGTGATAAATACTATACCCAACAACAACGTAGGAAGGAAGGGTTTATTTGGCTCTCATGTTCCTGTGCCAGTTGCCCATCGAGGGAATCATTCAGGGGAGGAACCTGAAGGCGGGAGCTGATAGAGAAGCTGTGGGGGAACATATTGTTTGCTCAGTTTATTTTCCGTGTAGCCCAGAACTACAATGGTCTGGGCCCTCCCACATCTGTCATAAATCAATCTGATGGCAGCAATTCTTTTCCAAGATGACTCTAGCCGGTGTCAACTTGACAAAAAGCAAACTAACACAAATGCTACGGGAAATGACATGCAGAGTGCTGAATGGCTCTTTCCGAACCTTCTGGAAGTGACTGTGACGGTTGGCAGCAGGATCCAGAACAGATATAATGCGGTCCTCTCCTAAAGCTGCTTGGTAAATTCTGGCTCTTGTAGTCACAGCGACTCCAGATGAAGTTTCTTATTCTGTAGAGTGAGGTTGATGGATCCAGTCAGATTACCTGATTGGCATGTGTAGTGCCACAACAATTTGGGGATGTGTTCACTGTGTGGGTTTCTCTTCGAGCAATCTGTTCAGTTATCATCCTCTTTTTGTCTACCTTACATTACCCTCCTCTTATCTACCTGATATCAGATCTCTAGCTAGAGACACAAAATTCTGTAAAAATTGTTTCAATGTAAATTATTTTGTAAATTTAATACTTGCATTTAAATAGTTTTATATCTATTTATTGTCTAGAGATAGAACCTAGTACCTTCTGCAAGTACCCTTCTGCTGAGCTATAGTCCTTTCCTCCCTGTGTGTTGTTGGGGGATATTTTGATGGAATTCTGACACTCCTGAGACTGCCCAGTAGAGCTATACCTTGAGTCAGTGGGTGGAGCCAGTAGCTAGCCAACTGGAATAGGTCATAAGGAAGCCAGCAATTTGGAGAGAGAAGTACAGGGAGAAAAGTGTGGGGCCTTGAGTTTGAGCTCTCTTGGTCCTGGGATGAGGGGAGAGAGTATCCCTTGCAGTGTCTCAGCCACAAAAGCAGGTCAGCTAGTTACAACTCAACCTGAACAGGAAGCCATGCCAGGCCAGACTGAGTAGCCTGTGGAATTCTGACTGAGAGGCCATGGGGGACATTCCATGATTAAAATATCAATAGATTCATGTGCAGCCACTAAGCCAACAGAAAAACGTGTGTGTGTGTGTGTGTGTGTGTGTGTGTGTGTGTGTGTGTGTGTGTGAATAAAAGTAGACTAAAAAAATAAATCCTCAGAAGTGCCCAAACTACTAAGACTTAATCTTAATCACAGCCACTTGGGAGGCTGAGGCATCAGGATCACAACTTCAAAGTCTGCCTGAACCACAGAGCAAGTTTAAGGCCAGCCTGGATAACATAAAACCCTGTCTCAAAATACAAAGTGAAAAAAGAGGGCATAGACCCAGCTTAGCAGGGAGTGCTCACCCAGCATCCACCAGGCCCTACATTCAACCTCCAGCACCAATGAGAAAATGCGCTTGTTCAGCTAGCTCTCCTGCATCCTACCTTCCTACTACTCTGCTTCTATTTCCCTTCCTGCAGCAGAGCATAGCCAACAGCCTGGTCCATGCCTGTTGAGAGTTTGAGTCCTGCCTGGTCCCACAAACGTTTAGTCCCAAATAAACACACAGAGACTTATAATAATTATAAACCGTTTGGACCATGGCTCAGGCACCTTATTGGCTAGCTCTCTCTTCATTATTAGCCCATTTCTATTAATCTGTGTATCTCCATGTGGTTTTGGCTTACCCGAGAATGCTCCAGCATCTTACTCTTTCATTGGCTACATGGAGTCTCTCTGGCAGATTCTCTCCCCTGAATTCTCATCTCATAGCCCCACCTATATTTCCTGCCTGGCTACTGGACAATCAGTATTTTATTCATCAACCAATAGGAGAAACATGTACAGAAAGACATCCCCCATCATGTGCCTTCCCAAAGAACACAGTATGGAGACACCCCAGGATCAGCTTACTAAGTACACATTAGAACTACCAGACAGAGTCACTCCAACAACGGTGTGGAAGCCCATAGAAATGGCTCCCTTCCATCTTCACACCAGGTCAGAGAGTTCAAGCCTGTTATTGTTCCTTCAAGGTTAAACCACTGTATGTTTGGCCTAACATGTAGCTAATGGATGTCTTACCTTAACAATAGGATATTTGTTTTAGGGTGTGGTTATTTAGTGTTTTGGGTTTTAAGGGGACAATTACATTTGTTTGTTCCTTGTAGCATGGTAAGGAAGTCTTGTCTTCCCCCTGAGAAACTGCTGCCTGCTAGAATTTTAACAATGAAATCTTTATTTTATTGATGTATGTGAGTCTACAAGTGTGTGTGTGTGTGTGTGTGTGTGTGTGTGTGTGTGTGTGTGTGTGTGTGAAGGTGTGCATGCCATGGCATGTGTGATGAAGGCCAAAAGACAATTTTCAGGTTCTGTTCTCTCACCGTTGGTCCTAGTTATTAAATTAGGTCACCAGGCTTATTTAGCAAACTATTTTACACATAAAATGATCTTGCCTCCCCCCACTATAATTTTAAACATATTTCTCCCCTAACGCCATGTTAAGACTTCATTTATACTCTGGCTCACTTCCTGCCATATGCCAAACCACAAGCCAAAAGATGTTACCATCAATACCACTGTTTGATAAAGTTTGCTTAGAATATATGGAGGTATTAGTATAAATGTTTTAATCTTATCTTAGAACTAAAGAACATTTTTTTTTTCTCCATAAGTCCCAGGGAAATTGGAAAAGTCAGAGAGAGAAAAGGATCTGGGAGTCAGAAAAGGTCTCAGAGCTTTTTGACTCTGGGACAATTAATCAGCAACTATTTAGTATTCATCTATGCTGTGGTAAAGGCTGAAGGCATCCAAGGTGTGGTCCCTGGCTCCAAAGAGTTTACCATCTACTGGGAAATCAGCTAGGCAAACAGAATAGAATCAGATAATAATGGGCTTGCACAAGAGCCCAAGTTTGGTAAAGTAATAAACTAAAGATGCTTCCACAGGTTTTTTACAGAAAGGTGGGATATGATAAAATCAATGTTGAGTAACATGCCCTCCTTACTCTGCTTCAGCCCATTTTATAATCACCATTCAGGCTCAGGCTTGCTTGACTTTGGCTGTTGTAATGAACCTGTATCCAGCACTCTTGCCATCTCCCCGGCTTATTCTCTCACAGGCCATCTTGAACACAGCACCAAGAATGATTTTCTAGAGGCATACAAGGACACAGTCTGTTTTCAATAAGACAATGACTTCTGCTTTTTTTTTTTTTTGAAAGATTTTGTGTGATGTGTTTGTCTCTGTGTATGTATCTGTATGTGTATTTCAGTGTGGGTATGTTACACACAACTGGGTGTCCAAGGAGCCCAGAAGAGGGTATCAGATGCCTGGGAGCTGAAGCTACAGGTAGTTGTGAGCCATCCTACAGGGGTGATGGGAACAGAACTCTTCTGGAAAAGCAACAAGTGCTTTTTAACTGCTGAGCCATCCATCTCTCCAGCCCTCTTATTTTGATTGTTATTTGAGATTGGGTCTCACTGTGTAGCCTGCGCTGTCTGTGAACTCATAATTCCTTTGCTTCAATCTGTGAGTGCTGACATGTTTGTGCCATGTCAAATTATTTGAAATAATGCAGGCCTGCCCAGCTGAGCACTTTACTGTGGGAGGTAGAGATCTTTAAGGCACACCCTAAATTACTGATGTGAGATTAAATGTGTTACTCCCTCCAACCACACACATCTAGTAACAAGTGGCTTGTGTGGTTGCTGTAATCCCAGCATCTGGAAAGCTGAGGCAGGAGGACTGCAAATTCAAGGCTAGCTTAGGTTACATAGCAAGTTTGATGCTGAATTATACAGCAAGACCCTGTCTCAAATAATATACGTTTATACCCTGTATTTCATTAACAGCATGGCTTGAGGGTATGACTTACAAGTGCCTTTGAACTTGATTTCGACAACAGCTGGGGCGGCACTGGAATGTGCTCATGCTGCTTTCTGTACCTCCCTTCTCTGATTTGGTTGTCATTACTTTCCTATTATTCGTTTCAGGCTCATCTTTCTTCATCCACATGTCTCCTCCACCAGCTCAAAGCTGAGGCTGAATCACTTAGATCGTGGCTCATATGACTGGAGGAAAACCAGGTCCTTAGTTCACTGATGGTCACTTCCTTCTCCAGAAGAGAAATCAAGAATGACTGCAGTGAGAATAGACCAAGCATGGACTCACAGCAAATTGCCCTGCAGGGCTGCTCTGCTTAACCACATGAAAGCGCTCCACACCAGCCCTCTGCAGCTTCACTCTCCCTCTACCCTAGACCAAGGTAGCATCTCAAGTTGTCAAAACTTGGGCCATAGGTGCAGGTTAGAGGTAGAGCACTTTCCTAGCATATGTGAAGCTCTTAATTCAATCCACTGTACCACAGAAATGCAAACAAAGTTCGGTAAATTTTACAGCAGCTGCTTTGTCTCTGAACTATTGAATTTCCCATCAGTATCCAGAATCACTCAGAAGAAGAACTCAGGTCACACCCCTACCTAAAACACTCCACTTGTTTTTGTTTGTTCTTAAAGGCAGGGTCTTGGGGCTGGAGAGATGGCTGGACGGTTGGTTAAAAGCACTTAGTGCTTTTGCACAGGACCCCGGTTGAGTTCCCAGTACCCATGTGGCACGCACAACCTCTTGCAACTTTAGCCCCAAGGGATCTGATGATCTGATGCCTTCTTTTGACCTCCAAAGGTACTCACATTCATGTGTAAGTACACACACACACACACACACACACACACACACACACACACACACACACATTAAAAATCAATCTCATGAGTTCAAGGCCAGCTTGGATTACAGAGAAATTTCCATGGAGAAGAACCCTGTCTCTAAAACAATAACAAAAACTAGTCATAGAAATAGTAGGCAAAGTGGAATAACTAAACGGTCTGCTAAGGTATGAAAATCAGTGAGTTCGATTTTTACTTATTTAAATTAAATAGCAGAAAGATTCTTGCTTCTCTAGTTTGCATTTATTGTGATTAGTTGTTAGCAGAAGTTTCTGTACTGCCTGGTCCCGCAACCCTGTTTAGTCCCAAATAATCATACAGAGGTTTATATTAATTATAAACTATTTGGCTGATGGCCCAGGCTTCTTATTGACTAGCTCTATCCTAATTAACCCATTTCCACTAATCTGTGTACCTCCATGTGGTCTTGGTTTACCAGTGATGCCCGGGTCTCTTTCTGGTAGCCCTGCCTATACTTAACTGCGTGTTCACTGGCAGAAACAGCTTTATTCATCAACCAATAAGAGAAACATATATTCACAGCATTCAGGACATCGCCCATCAATTAGTAAAGAAGATTACATAGTAATTTAGAATTTTGTATACAGTCTTCAGTCAGCTGGCCTATGAACTATCCCAATGGAAGGGTGCTGTCTTGGGGAAGGGTTGACAGCATTGTTGGCCCTCACTCATTCACCTCTTCTATGTAGGGACTTGATCATTTCCCTGTGCTTAATGAAATGTATTCTAGGCAGCAGACAGCTCTCTATAGGCAGGAAAGGAAAAGAGGCTGGCAGTTAAATTACAGACCAGCCACCTAAACATTGAGACTAAAGAGCAGCCAGACTCCTGCCAAGGTCAGAGACCAGGCACACCTGCTAAGGTGGGCATCACCAGCAAGTGAGTCTCCATCAGCAGCTAACCAAGAAGTTAAAGGGGCAGAGCAGGGCTTCAGTGTGACGCCTTCAGTTTGACAAGCAGCAAGTGGACACATTTGGTTGGGCCAGAGGGTGATGTCCAAAGGGTGTGGGCGCCCCACTAGCAGGGTCCACAATATGCCTATAGAATTAAACTACCTTAATAGGAATTACCCAGTCTTTGTCTAGTTTCTGCCCCAAGTCCTACAAAAAGGCCCCACAGAGGCATGTCACCCATTTTACTCTCCTTCGTGTCCCTCCCCCTCTGGAGTTTTCTCTTTGTGTCTTTACTCCTCACTGACTTGAGACTAAGAACTACAGAACGACTATCTCAGCTTGGCTTTTGCACCTTAAGCCCATCTGGGCCAACAAAGCCCTGTCTCTATCAAAGATATACATCCCAGCTCTTACTAAAATGTAAGTACAAGTGATGGGGAAAAAAACAAACAGTAATTTTCAGGCTTCTATACAAGCTCTAGTAGCACTCTGGTGTGCAGCTAATGATGACCTAGTAAGGCATGACAAAGACAGCTAAAGACGGAATATATTCATGATCTGCAATTACCTGCAATATAACTCTCCATTCTCTATTATATATTCTTAACCTTGACCTACAGCGCCTTGAAACTGGCCAATGGGTAAATATCACAATTCATATGACAGTTAAAATAGTTCACTTATCTTATGATGGTTGGAGGATATTTTATTTAAAGGTAAAATCATGATTCCTGTTAAAATATTACACAACCAAATCATCACTGTGAGGGTGCTAGCAAGATATCAGAACTGTTTTGAACAGGAACGAACAGCAGACGAGACATGTAATCAGCAATGTTGAAATACAGTTGTTATATCAAGAAAAATCAAATTCAATTTTTTTCCTTGAGGTAAACACCCCAACATAGATGAGGGAGTAGATAAAAGATATGCAGATGCATGCAGAGACAAAGGAATCTCCTGGAGATGGAGCTCAGTCAGGCATGGAGTCCATGGCCAGAGAGGTGTCTGTGATGATGGTAAGGCTAGAGAGAAAAGATATTTCTTGATGCTCATTCATCACAAGGCTAATCCGCCATTAAGGTCAGAAGGGGAAAGAGAGTGGACTCACCCATCAGCTGGTATTGCAATATTAATGTCCACCCTGAAGGCAAAGGAGTGATCTATCATACACATGGTTTATTACACACACAGTTTCTATACATACACATGTACATACATAATGGAGTTTATAATTCCCAAATGCCATCATTCACAAAGATTATATGGAAACAAAAACTGGAAAATTATGCATTTACATATACACTTATATATGTATGGGTATATATTGGCACATATTCATTCCCTTCATATTCATCACTGACTGTACTCAAGCTGTATCCTGGGCAATCTCTGTTTGTTATCTACTGACACAACCACACTCCAGAGAGAGGATGGCTGAGGCATACAGATAGGGATGGCCACATTCCCAAGGCTGCAGTGCATAAGCAGGCTCAATCTGGTACCATACATTGTGTTCCCCTTTCTTCTCAGTGGCATGAATGCTGAACAAGACCCCTTCCCCAACCTAGTATACCATGTGGTCCCTATGAAGCCATGTGATTCCCCCAGGGATGCCACATGGCCCATGGTTGCACCAGGGCTGCCTCCATCATTGGTAGGCAGGCAGACCAAACAGCTCAGGCTTGAAGTCCTCCAGGGAACGCAGCACCACTGTGGCCTTTCTTGTTAAGTCTCGACTCAGGTTTTCATCAGGAACCATGACAACCTGCATCCCAGCTGCCAGAGCTGCCTCTACTCCATTGGGAGCATCTTCAAAGACAAGGCATGTGTCTGGGGCAGGAGTGGGACTGAACCTCCGTGCACAGGAGAGGAATATGTCTGGGGACGGCTTCCCACTCTTGACCTCAGGATCATCACCTAGCACGATGTGGTTGAACAACCTGAAGAACTCCTTGTGCCTGCTGGTCTTCATTTCAAAGGACACTGAGCCTGAGCTGGTGGCCAGGGCAAAGGGGATGTTATGCTTTCGGAGATGCTGGATCAGTTTCTCAGCCCCTGGCATTAGGGCAGCCGTGGGAAACAGGTCTGCCAGCTTGGCCTGGCTCTCCTCCACCAACTCCTCCTTGGACATGGGCAGCTGCAGGACATCGATGATGATCTGTGCAGCTTCTGGAGCCTTCTTCCCCATCACAAGGGACTTGACCTCCCAGCTGTACATCTTCCCATAGCGACCACACAGCTCCTGAAACACCACCGAGTACAGCTTCTCAGTGTCCAGAAGTAGTCCATCCATGTCAAAGATGAGGTGGGTGACCGGTCGTGGTGGGGACATCTCCATGGTGCCTCCTTCTCAACCTGGGGTGGATGGAAGGGTTCATTTATTTTTAACTATATATTTTGTAGTAAATGTATTTTATCATGTGCTAATAAATTAACAAATACTAGTACCCATATAATATGACATAATGCTATTTATTATGTCTTTAATGTATAGTCATATAGGTTAATATATAAATGTATTTGTGCATGCTCAAAAAATTTATGACACAATCAAGAAACTTGAATGACAACTGGATTAAAAGATGGCATCTGGCCTTGCTATCATTATCAAGTGACTGAAGCCTAAAGTTGTTTCATAATATCTTTGATTGTAACACAGGGTGTTTCTGGAAGTTGTTGTTATTAACTACTATATTTAGAGCATCTTATTACATTATATATTATATCTATAAAATAGATACAACTATTCTATCTAGAGTGTTGCAGGGTAGGCAGGCTGGAGGCAGCATCCAGGAGAGGTGCAGTCTGCTTTAGTCATGCTAACTACAGCTTGCATGTCCATACTTACGACAGAATAACAGTAAGCTTCTGTACAGAGTTTTTTGCAGAGGTAAGTGAACTAGTAAATAAAAGAATTTAGGCCATGGACTCATAGTTAACATGAGGGTTAGGTGAGTGATAACTAGTATTAACTTGGGTTTGGCTGAAATTGACAAAACAAATACAAAACCCAGAGCTGGCCAATACTGCTTTGCACACATTCTCCATGGGATAGCTGAATACATAAATAATCAAGACTTTCAGAATTTAAGAAAACATTAATGCTTCACTTCAGAATTTTTACACACACACACACAAACAGTGTGGAAAATAACAGCCATGAAATTAAGCCATCTGAAAAATGTATAAGAAGAGAAAAGAAATAACCTTTAAAATAATTAAATTGCTGGGTCTGCTGGGACTGGACTGTAAACCTAGTATCTAGGATATCAAGGCCAGATGGAGAGTGGCCAGTCTAGACTGCTGCTTTCAGCAGGTCAAAAACACTGAAGAGAAGGCAGAGTAGGTGAACTACTGACAGACGCACAGACACACGGGAACCTTTCTGAGGTCCAAAGCTTAATTCTTCATTTTAGTTTTCTCTTCCTGTTGCTGCTACTCTGTTCTTTCTTGGTTCTATTCTTCTACCCTACTGTTTCCCTTCTGCTCTCACCCAGTTGTTCTCCTTTGATTGCTTCCTTGATGTCTTCCCTCTATATATCTTTATGTAGCTTATATACCCCAGGAAGAAAAAACAAAACAAAAAAAAACTCTTTCAAGCAATATAAAAATTACAATGTGGTTACATTCTATTTTTTAAATGAATGATTACAATGAATACAAGCCAAAACAAACAAACCCCAGCATTTTTCTCATTTCCCTTACATGATTAAGCATTTTACTTACTACAGATGAAAAACAAATTATTCTCAAGGACGCACATACATTTGTTATAGATAAACAAAGGTTACACAAGCAAGGTTCGCAGCCAGTTCTTTTACTAGTAGGCTGCATTTTTCAGTTACAAAAAAAGAATTATTATTATTTTTTAATCTCAAAAGGTAATCCTATAAAAGAAACACAAATTTAACTTTTATATATTTACAAAAAGTAATTTCTATTTTAAATCCTCAGAGTACATGACCATTCATCCCACAATTTTTTTTATTAAATCATCCCAGGAACTTGAGGGCAAAATTGGAACAAGAAATTAATCACTGCCTTTGATCACCATCTCTAGCAAGAAGAATGAGTTGTTAGCTAGTAATAACCGAGCTGCCTTAGTTCTTATCCCTTGCTCAATTATTACAAGTGTGCCTTTCTAAACTTACATTGTTTCCCAAGATTTTCTACATTAAAGCCAATAACAAAACATCTTGACCTTCCTTTGTTAACAGTCTACATCTCAAAATTCTTCCTAAGGGCGGTGGTTGAATCATTAATCTGCTCCAGCAGCAATGCTTGGAAAAAGTCAACCACTATTATTGTAAATACCAGTGACACTGCCCAGTGAGGGGCTAGAAACCCCCTGAGTTTCCATACAACTCATATGAGGGAGATGGTGACTGTTATGGCAATAAGCAGAGTTATGCTCAATAACAGCATGAGGTCCTCAGGACACATAGTCTTCGGGGTTCTGCCTCTCTAAGGCTGATTGCTGAACCATATTCCATGAGTTCCAAAGCTGCTTGCTATACCTCTCACATGGCCCCCAACACTATACAACATTGCAAAACTCAAATAACAAACAAACAAAAAAAAAACCCTAACCCATATTTTATGTAGTTACAAGCAAAATTTAAAAATCAGCCTTAAATTGCAATATTCTGCAGCACAGACCTTAAGAAAATGTGTGCTGAGAAGCAACTCACTCTGTGAGGTGACCAAGCCTGTTTCCTGTTCTGCACTGGTGGTTGGAGAAAATAGTAATCTCCTACCTACAGCTTATACTACAATGGCATTGCCTATTGAGACACACTGGTGCCGAGTACTTTCCTCCCATCTTTTCTGTTTTTTCCGTTCTTAAGAATATGTTCAAATATAAAGAAAAGAACAGTATAATGAATGATATTTACACATCGTTCCCATTAACATTTAGCTCCTTGCATTTTTCTGAATTATTTTAAAATATAGACAACAAATGTCAGCCTAAATGTCTGTATGCATATTAAAATAAACCCATTTTCCTGCATAAGCACAGAACCATTATCCATTTAATAACAACTGTCTAATATCATCTAATACTGCAATCTAAATTCAAGTACAGTTGTCCTAAGATATATTTTGATTTCTGTTACCAAGTCAGAATCAAGCAAAGACAAACCATCATATTTATCATGTCTCAAGTTTCTCTTAAGCTAGAACAGCCTTCTCTTCCAGTCTTGTCTTTCTAAGAACATGTTTTATTACATGTATGCAATTATTGATTTTGTATGTATGTGTGAGTGCATGTGGAGGTCAGAGGAAACCAGTAGAAGTTGGATCTTTCCTGCCAAGTAGGACCTGGAGATCTAACTCGTATCTGCAGGCTTGGTAGCAAGTGTCTCTGTCTGCTGATCCATCTAGTGGGCCCCAGCCTTACCTCTCATTTTTAACCACAAGAATTTAAGACATAGGTTCTAGGTGTTACTGTTTGTTTCTATTTTTTATTTCACGTGAATGGCTTCTCAAACAGGATGATATAATAGGCTTATGTTGAGGTTTAAGACCTTTGCAAATTGTAATTCACAGAAGCTAGAGTTTCATTTTGCTTCTTATCAGAAGACCAAGTCAGGGTAGTCTTATTTATTGGTGATCAGATTGACTTGCAATCAGGTGAGAAATGCCATGCGGGGATCTGAACCGGGGAAAGGGCGCCCCAGGCGTCCAGTGCAGAAAGCTTGTTGGATTTGCCAGTAGTCCCCGCTCCAGAGAGGCTGAGGCAGGGCTGCCGCGGGTTCCAGGCTAGGCCGGACGGCAGCGTGAGGCCTTCTCTTACCTGCGCCGAGCACCGAGCTTACCGAGCGAACTAACCAGGGGCTGCCAGACTGGGGGAAGACGGAAGCCTGGCCGCTCTCCAATTGCCCGGTAGGTCCGCCAATCAGCGTAGCCTCAGGGGGCCGGACATCCGAGGAGTGCAACCCAATGGCAGAGCGGCCTCAGTGGGCGGGAGGCGGTGCATAGGGACCAATCACAATTGTCGGCTCACGCCAGCAAGGCGGCAGCCAATCCGCAGCGCGCTCTCTCCTCGGCTCCGCCCTCTGCTCTGCGCTCGCGTGGGTGGTGGCGCGCTGCTCCTGCGGCGGTGCCGGCCGGGCTCATCACTGCGCTGCTGGCGTGGACGAGCAGATATGGCGAGCTCCAGCTGTGAGGGCCATGCGGGCCAGGAGGGGGAGACGTTCCTGTATTTCGCCTATGGCAGCAACCTGCTGACCGAGAGGATTCACCTGCGAAACCCCTCGGCCGTGTTCTGCTGCGTGGCACGCCTGCAGGTCAGTGCCATTGTGCCCGCTACCGGGAGAGCGGGTCAGGTATGACCCCTGCCGGGAACCTTCGGCTACCATCGGTGTTCTCAGACCTCCGCAGGCTGCCCTTTCCCGCCGACTCTGAGCATCTTGTAGGACGCCTTTAATGGGTGCTTCTTTAGTCGAGGACTAGCTGTTTTCCAGACTGTGCATACCGTCACAGAATTCGTCCCACCGTTCTGTGAAATTCTGTGTATCTGTCTTCTCCGGATCTGAGTGGACCTGGTCTTGAGACCGGGAATCGTGTCTTCCCTAGAGATGGCGATGCGCCCTCAGGAGAGTATTCCTAACCGATAAACTTTAACTAACTCTGGTGAACTGTGGCTCTTGACCACAGTTCACCTGCTTATTTAATACGTATTCTTCCGGGACTCACTGCTGGGGTACAAAGATGACTGAGCAGCCCCGCTACTTGGAGGACGGACCAGTGTATACAATACGATTGTGTGTAGTGCCTTTGACAACTTGAGCCAAACATTCATGGCCCTTGCTAACCTTGTCAGAGTTTTTGGTTTCAGGCAACAGAAACTGGCTGGTTTAAGAAAGAGATCGGATGGGAGGAAGCCTGGAGTACAGACCTGAGTAAATAAGCAGGCCTGGTGTGTGAAGGTGTGTGTGCGTGCGTGTTTGTGTGTGTGTGTGTGTGTGTGTGTGTGTGCGCGCGTGCGTGCGTTCGTGTGTGTGTGTGTGTGTGTGTGTGTGTGTGTGCATGCCACCAGCATTGCAGATGTGTGTGCCACCAGCATTGCAGGAGAGGACCAGCCCAGCCTTAGGAGATGTGCTGCACCTTTCCTGAACTAGTAAATGGGATGCAGTGCTGGCTCCTTTCTGATCCTGTGCCACAGCCCTATAGTTTATGAAACCCAGAGTGGAGCCCTGGATGATCTTGAACACCAGCTCTAATTGTGAACCTCTCTGGGTGCCCATACTGGCTAGGTCTCATCATGTATCCATGTCCTTACTGCAAGACGATCTGATAACCAACTTCTAGCCTGTGAAGTTTTAAAACTGGGAGTTATGTTCTGAAACTCATGAGACTGTAGGAAGGGAGTTCAGATGCTTAGTCAGAGCACAGGAAAGAAGTATCGCATAAATAATAAATTATAGAGTGGTTAGCCTTAAAAGAGGACATGCAAGGTGCAACGGAGTGTATGACCAGAGAACCTGACCAAGCACTCAGGAAAGGCCTCCTGGATGCAGCTTTTAAGCTGAGGCCTGAATGGAGAGGTGAAGAACAAAATAACAACAAAGAGTGAGAGCATATTTACTCAAAGAATATTTATTCAAAGAACCCAAGGAAAGAGGAAGTGGTTGTTCCAGTCAAAGTGGCTGGAGTCTATAAGGGAGATGTGGCCTGAGGACTGGAAAGATAAGAAGTTATGGCATCTTAATGTGACCACAGAGACCTTTGGTCAATCTCTTGCAGGCCCTGAGGATCAAAGCAAATCATGAGATTTACATCTTTGAAAGCTCATTCTGATTACTATGCAAAGTGGAGCAAGTGTGAATAAATATTGAAAGCCTAGTTAAGATTTTTGCCACATTCATATCAAAGAGAATGCCACCATGATCTAATAGGGTGGTGTCTGGGAAGGCAGACGGCTCTGAGCAGTGCCTAGAGATAACAGCATTAAACCTTGATGATTGTGTGTGACGGGAAGAGATGTCAAATATGACTCAAGTTTTTGCACAACCAGGTATGTGATGGCGATAATGTTTACAGAAGAGAATCACGTTTGGGAAGTAAAAATTATTAACGAATTTTGAACATAATTGAGGTTAAGATGCTCCCTGGACCATCACACGAACAAAAAAATATCAGTGAACATTTGTTAGGCACTTACTGTGTGCTGGGACCCTGTTCCAAGTGCTTTCGAGTCTCAGAATAGAGATATGGGCTGATTTTAAAGGTGGCAGAAGTGTCTGATGGTATTAGAAGCTACTGGAGGTGATAAGGCTGTCCTGGGCACATTGCTAAGTTCAAAAAGGACCTAAGCTTGAACTCAAAGAAACCCTGACATTTCAAGATGGGAAATAGAGGGGGGATTGGCAAAGAGCTGAGAAGATCAGGTCAACCTCAGATCAGAAGAAAGGGCTGATCTGGAGAGGTGGCTGCTTGTGTCGCATACTAGCAGTGAGCCATGGAACCAGACAGGGAATGCAGCTGCCTGGTGTGTTTATCAATAGGCTGCCCGTCTCTGGCAGAGATTGTATCTTTGATCAGATCTGCTGATGTTGAATTACCCAGTATGCTGCTTGAAGGTCCTGGTTACTTGGACCATCGTTTTTTGTGAATTGTCAAACAAGGCTTTTGAGGAAACATGGGTGGCAGGGATGATATAAACCAGAAAGGACTACAGCACTGTCATTTAGTCCATCCTGTGTGCTCTGGAGAGATGGAGGGACATCTTAGGCTACTCGCTCCCTGGTTGCCCATCAATGATAATAGAAGCCAAATTAGAAAAATATCTCTGTTGCTTATTGTTATAAGACTTTAGGGAAGTGATTTAATCCTTCTATGCTGTAAAATTTTCTGCTGTAAGATGAATAAAACACTGGTCGATGTAAAATGATAGCTAGTGCATATAACACACAATAAATAATCAGTTGGTATTAGCTGCTCTTAGATGACTGGAAATAAATTGGTACAGTTCATGAAGATCAATGTTTATATACCCTAAGTCAGCTTGCTCAGGGTTAAATACAGTGATTTGTAGGTAAGATATTGTACAGACATAAAGGTATATGTGTAAGTGTGTAAGTGAAAATACACATGTATTTAAGTAGACTAACAAATCATTTGCAAAAATGAAAACTAAAGCTATTGTATTCGTATATTAGGTTTCCTTAAGATTTTTGTTTGTTTTGGTTTTGGGGTTTTTAATTTTTTTTTTAATTTTTAGATGCCTGTTCAAAACAAGCTTTATTTTTAAAGGAAAATAAGAAAGAATCTATAGTCCTTAAGGTTTGGGTCTTGGTCTGTCTGTCTTTATGTTCCAGAACTTTTTACACACAGAAACAAAGGTTTTAGAATGTTTTTCTTTCATGGAGATCAAGGCAAATCATTTGTATTTTGAGGAGGGAAATTCATGCTAAAGTAGGTATTGATCATATATCACTTTGGTTTCCTTTGCAGGACTTTAAGCTCGACTTTGGCAATTTCCAAGGCAAAACAAGTGAGAGGTGGCATGGAGGTATAGCTACCATTTTTCAAAGTCCTGGCGATGAAGTGTGGGGAGTAGTATGGAAAATGAACAAAAGCAATTTAAGTTCTCTGGATGAGTAGGTGGCTTCTAATTATAAGTTAAAATAATACTTAAAGTGGGTTATGTGGATGTGCATTTGTGGATACACTGTAGATACATTCTTTATACTTCAGGGCCTGTTCAACAGTTAGAAACAACAGTTTGGAAATAAATATAGAAGGGTCACACTTACTGATTAGATAGGGGTGATGTTTGTCCTCTTTTATGCCAAAACACGGAAGCCCTTATTTTTTAATTTGATTTGTCTTTTATTAAAAATGATTTTTCTAGTTTCATATTACAGAAAGTCATATGATTTTATGATTGTTACATATTTTTGTTGATTTTGAGAGTTTTTTTTTTAATTATTTGAGTTGCAGTTGAACAAGTAATAATGATTCACAAAGGCACTGAATAACACAGTAAAACTAAAATTTTCAGAGTTGTGAGACAGAGGGCTTGATACAATGCAAACTTCCAGGTAAGAGCTGGCCTTGAAAAGAACATCGTGCCAGCATGCTGTGCTTGGCTCCTGCTACAGTAAGCAGCCCCTGTGCTTTCTCTTCCGGTATTCTCTTGCTGTCAGAATCTGCTTCAGGGGCACACGGGTAAAATAAGCATTTTGAGTCATGTCTTCAGACAACAGAAACAGACAGAGATCTGCAAGAAGCTCACTGGGTGACATTGTTCTGTGTTCACAGGACATTGCTTTTGCCCCTAAGCATACCAGAATCTACACGTTAAGTCCCTTTTGTAAATTGATATGGTGCTTGCATGTGACCTACCCCTCCCCAGAGATGATGGCAGCATCATCTCTGGGTTACTTCACTGCTTAATCCTATATCGATGTGTTTTACTGTAACAGCTTTCCTTTTAAGGTAATATTGACCAGGAAAAAAAAATCTGTATGTATTCAGTTAAGACCCAAGTTTTAAAATATGTTTTCAGTCCAAAGTTCAATCTGTACAATCTGTTACAGAAGCCATCTGTAATATTAAAATGCAAAGCATGCCAGATGTGGTGTCACACAAAAACAAGGCTGGGCCTTCTTTTCATCTCAGCACTCAGGAGACAGAAGCAGGTGTATTTGAACCTGGTCTACACAGGGGGTTCCAGGCCAGACAGGGCTGCATAGTGTTAAAAAAAATGCTAAGTGTACATTTGACATGATGGAACTTAGTGCGCAAACACGCCTACACAGATATGTCGTTAATCTTCAACATCTTACCTTATAAGCCATTCTCCTAGATCCCATGTGGCTAAAATGTGGTTCATTTGGTTTCAGGCAAGAAGGAGTTAAAAGTGGAGTGTATGTTGTAATAGAAATTAAAGTCTCAACTCAGGAAGGGAAAGAAGTAACCTGTCGAAGTTACCTGATGACGAATTATGAGAGCGCGCCCCCATCACCACAGTATAAGAAGGTGAGCAACCCAGACCATGCGGAATCATTTTAATCTCACTGGGCTAAATTAGAGAGCATTTCATTTTTAGAAAGCTCTTAAGAACTTAAAATTCCACATGTACATTTTAATCAAAATGTTTTAAATAAAGTAGATTTTAATGGATTTATAATACCTATTATATATATGTGCAGTCTATATACTTTTATCATTTTTTTTCCCTTCAACAAACATTATCTTGTAGAACAGATTAATTTTTTTTCGCGGAGGGGAATGTATTTTCTGCTGTTAAAGTATTTTCTTCCCTAAATGGGACTAGGCCTTTTAGAGTCAGGGAACCCACCCTCTAAAGCACAAGACCCAAATGGAATCGGCCGATGCCCCTTGGTAAAAACCTGAGGCTAGGTACCTGCCATTTGTGGCCCGTGAGGACCCGGCTGCTATAGAGGGCAGCACAGGTGCTGAGCCTCTGGCGTGGTGCCCAAGAGATCACCCTGGTAAGGGTCTTGGGGTCCTCTGAACAGTCACTCCTTGTCCCCGTGTCTTCTCTAAGCAGAAGTAAACAACGGCACTGACGGCTACTGCCTTAAAAACATGGCCTTTTTTTTTTTTTTTTTTAAAGAATGTAATTTTTCTTAAAATAGCATATAAATTTTATACCATAACAGTGCATTTTATCTTACTATTAAGACATTTTAAGTCGTGCTGTTAAGTAGAACCGACACTCTGACAATGTTTCAAGCTGCTTTGAGGTCCCTTCCGCTGCCACAGAGTGAGGAACAGCTGACTGTGCCTGGGTTGTTTTAAAATGTACCAGTTTTTAGTCATCTAAAGCCAGTGTCGTGGGCCTTGACAGTACAGACAGAGCTATGGTACACTGAAGCGTGCTCCTAAAACGGCTTCCTTGTTTTAACCATTTCTAGGTTATCTGTTTGGGTGCGAAAGAAAACGGTTTGCCATTGGAGTATCAAGAGAAGTTAAAAGCAATAGAACCAAATGACTATAAAGGAAAGATCTCAGATGAAATGGAAGAAATCATCAAAAAGGGAGAATCGAAACTATACAGAACATAACAGGATCTGAGGATTTTTCTGTGTGCAGTATGAAGTGTGTTTAGTGTTTGCGAGCAGGAATCTGGGACCTTTCTGTTTTTAACCTATTGATTTTCAACAGTGCTGTGAAGGGGCTTCTCTCTTAGGTGATTCCATATTTGCACTGGAAGAGGGATAGGAATTAGACAATTAAAAAGGGCCAGGAGGTCCTGGGGTGTGGAAGTGGTGATGGCTGTGGGTTCTCCTGCTGACACATTTGTATCCTGAGTCTCATGGATGCATCTCCGTGTGCTCTGTGGCACAGGATAGGTCTGTAGCCCAGTGGCACATTGCTGCACTTGGCCTGCTTTCTGCTTGTTTTTGATCAGCTTGTGAGAGTAAGCAAACTATAGAGAGTTGGTATAAGATTTTGATGAGTAGAAACTGATACACTGCCCTTCTAGGGCTGAGTGTGTCCATGGCTATAACGGGTGTCCCAGCAAGTATCCCACCTCCCTCTGCTCATCTCAGACTGCACAGAGCAGCTTCAGCCTCACGAAGTCTGCCTTAAGTGGCGTTGTGGATCTGGAGCTACGCTGGCCTTGAACCTGTGTCCCTCTTGCCTCAGCTTCTCCTGTAGTTGGATTTATGGTCCTGTGCCACCAGGCCTAGCTGAGTCAACACTGTCCAGTTGTAAGACTTGAGCTTCTTTGGGTCTCTGTACCGTTTTTGCCTCGCCTGTGCAAATAGGGATGGTGAGAATACCTGCACCCGCAGCTTCTTCTGAAGGACTCGTGTGGAAGAAGGTGGGGCGCGTAGGGCAGAGCCTGGCACCTAGTATTAGCAATCGCACTGAGTTTGGGGGTTCTTCTGTTTTGGGGACATAAGCTTGCTGTCGTCCAGGATGCCCTTGCATTCAGATTGTCTTGCCTTTCAGCCTTCCTAGATCTAGAGTTCCAGGTGTGTGCTGTCATGTGTGGCAGGGGATTCAGTTTTGTTTTGTTTTGTTTCTTTTTTGTTAACCAGTGGTTTGGGTCCTTCAACAATACAACTCTTGAAAAACTTAGGAAAAAAAATTAGTTATGTCCTAGATTGTAGAATCTTCAAAGTGTGCCAGCCCCTCTCCCAGGGGGGAATGGTGAACTGTGAGCTGAAAGAGCAAATACTGGGAAGAAGTGGCCAGGAATCCTGGAGTTAGACAAAGAGCCCGGGAGCATCCTGTACAGAGTAAGATAAGATACCGGAACCCTAGGAAGGACTAACTTGGCTCCAGTTGTTCCCACCAGCGAAAGCAGAGAAAATAGGAACTTAGAGCTGGAGAAATAGGTCAGGTGGGAAAGTGCTTACCACACAAGCATGAGGAACCACATTCAGTTCTTAGACCCCAGTCCAGAAAGAGAAAAGAAAAAGCTGGACATGGTGTTGTAAGCTTGCAATCCTAGTGCTGGAAACGCAGAGACAGGTGGGTCTCTGAGGCTCCCTAACCATCCAGCC
Source organism: Cricetiscus sungorus (assembly GCA_030556225.1). Lineage (NCBI taxonomy): Eukaryota > Metazoa > Chordata > Mammalia > Rodentia > Cricetidae > Cricetiscus > Cricetiscus sungorus. The sequence goes on along the minus strand of JANBXA010000731.1, from coordinate 43,695,368 downwards.
TGGCCTGCTTGGAGAGTCCCCAGGCTGCTGAAAGCCCCAGTCTCAATGAAAATGTGGGTGTCTCCCAAGGAATGACACCTGAGGTTGTCCTCTGGCCTCTGTGCACACCCTCCTCCAAATGAACGCGCATGTACAAATAAAGATTGTATAGTTATTTTTAAAACAGCAACTTAACTAGGCATGGATCTGTGTGCTAGCACTCAGTATAGTCATGGGCAGAGGTGGGAGGACCGCCTGAGTCCAGTCTGGTCAGTATAGAGCAGCCTCATCTCAAAAGTGACAAAACCCACACCAGTTTAAAATAGGGATGTATGCACTGATCCCTGGGAAGATGGAGTAGGTGTGCTTTTCTGTATTTCTCCAGTTAAGTACAACTAAAATCTCTTATGTCTTATTTATGCAACTAACTGGGGCAAGGCTGAAAGGGAAGGTGGCAAAGGCTTCAGACCCAATGCCCCAGAGCACTAAATTCTCTGAGGTTTTTTTTTTTTTTTCTTCATGCAGCTCAGGTTATAACTAAGAAAGGCAGTGCCCCAGAAGTACCAAAGAGGATTGCTTCAACACACACAGCCTGCTCTAGTGATAGTACCAGGAAAGGGACAGCCCGGCAATACAAAACATTTAGAGTTCAAACATGCCAGTCAGGCCATAGAGAAACAGGGTAGACTCCCACATCCACCATGCCAACAGAGGCTCAGAGGAGAGCCTGGATTTTCATACACTCCAGGCATAGTAAGCCATTGGTGGTAGTGAGCTATTTCAGCTGGTTAGTGTGAAGTGCTCACCAGGGTGAGGTCCTGAGTTTGATTCTGCCACAAGCTGGGTTTAGTATAGACCACTGCTTGTGACCGTTTCCAATGACCAACAACAAAATGTACATCACCAACCCAAAGTGCCATGTTCATCAGAATGCCTTCACTTACTGCAGTGACTGAGTAAACAGCCACCATTGAAATGCCACAGCGAGCAACAGGATCCTGCTGGAATCCAGGGAAACATAGAGAGTCTCAGTAAAGCAGAGGATAGAAAGACCCAAATGGGGGGCTGGGAACATGGCTCAGTGGTTAAAAGGGACCCAGTTCAATCCCATCACCCACATAGCAGCTCACAACTTTCTGTAACTCCAGCTCCAGGGGAAGCAAAACCCAAGGCAAAACACTAATGCACATTAAAAAAAAAAAAAAAAAAAAAAACCAAATGGATTAAAAAATAGAGATGATTAATCCCAGCACTCAGGAGGCAGAGACTGATGGATCTCTGTGAGTTTGAGGCCAGCCTGGTCTACAGAGCGAGTTCCAGGACAGACTCCCAAGCATAGAGAAACCCTGTCTCCAAACACAAAAACTAGACCTGAAACTATAAAACTCTAAAATCTACCTTTGTCCTCCAGCAGAATGACAGAGACAAAGTAAAGAAGGAATGCACCGGTGATGGGACACTAGCTGCCAATGTGGGGGAAAAAATAACAGGTTGAAGCCAAGAGATTTTGGAGCCCAGTTGACTCCTCTAAGAGAATATCTAACTTGCAGGAGAAAAGGCAAGGTGACTTTTGCAAAGTGACAGAAGCTGAGCGGGCCTAAAGGAAGCCCAAAGAAATGCACATCAAAACAATCCAGAGTAAAGTTTGGAAAATCAAAAATTCTTGAACGTTGTGAGAAATAACACTTTCAGAGAAAAAGCCATGTTGATGTTGCTCCACCCATTGGAAATGGTGGAGACCAGAAGAAAGCACGCTTCATGAAGACAACAAAACAAAACCAAAACACCCCAGAATCTCTAAGAATGAGAGTAAAGTAAGTCAAAATAAAATCATTAGTCACCCTGCCCAAAATAATGAAAGTAAACAGAGAAATAATAAAAGGAGGAAGCTTTGAGCATTGTAGAAATAAAAGGGTCATGGTGAGAAAAACAGGTAAATGCAATCGGCTTCCACTCTTAACCTCCTAATTACACTTGACAGTGGAGCAAAAGTTGTAATGCAAACTGCCAAGGTCCTAAAAGTCAGCATGGTTAAAAAAGGAAAGCAAAGATGATGAGGGTCCCGAATCTGAATGTGTAAAATACACCAGTAGACAAACAATAGAACAAATTCAGAAAGGACTTAAAACAACTTAAATTTAAAAAAGAAAAAACCTCATATCTGTTAGAAGTCAAGAAGTGTGTGTGTGTGTACCTACAATCCCTGTGTGTGTGTGTGTGTGTGTGTGTGTGTGTGTGTGTGTGTGTGTGTGTGTGCACCTATAATCCCAATACTGGAAAGGCTGAGGCAGGAGGATGATGAATTCAGCCAGCTTCAACTAAAAATCAAAGATGAAATGGCAGAGTTATGTTCCAGCATAGCAATCATCACATTAAGTGGAAGTGGTCTCTATGCCATTGGAGCTGCCCAAGAGTCTCTGTAGTGAAGAGTACTCACTGCTCTTTCAGAAGACCTGGGTTTGGTTCCCAGCACCCACACAACGGCTCACAACCACCTGTAACTCTAGCTCCAGGGGATCCAACACCCTCCTGGCCTCCTCAGCACCCAGCAAACATGGTATAGATACACACACGAAGGCAAACACTTTAACATGTAAAAGTAAATTTAAATATGATAATTAAAAGATAGAAGTTGGAAAAATGTATTTAAAACATAGCCCAGCCTCCTGCTGTCTACAAGAAATTTCCACTGTAATGAGTGAAGCAGTTTGAAAGGGAATAGTGGACAAAAGTGTGGGATGCAGATATGAGCCAAAGCAAACAAGATTCTTGTTAGTCTCAGACAAGGTAAGGGTAGAGCATGGGAAACACAACAGTTGCTCATCTTACCTAATTCATTTTTATGAAGCAGTATTAGCTTGGTACCAAACTGACAGAGATAATACAAAAAAAAAAAAAAAAAATGCTTAGGGAATCGGGAGTTAATAGGATTCCGCCATACCTAAGAGATGTGAGCCATGACAAAGTGTGGTTTATTCCAGAGATGTCTTGATGGTGTGGTATTTGCAAATCTGTCTTCGGTGACAAAACAAAAAGCCACATATCAACTGATGCAGGAATAGCATTTGGCACAAGCCAACACCCGGAGCTCACAATCAAAGCACTCGGAGAAATATGAAAAGGGAGCTAAATCTTACAGAGTTTATAGAAATCATTGTTGCTAAAGTTATACTGAATGCTTTCCCCCTAAAATTGAGAACAAGGATACATGCTTTCCCTACTTATTCAACACCTTTAGAAGTTTAGACTGCAGTAAGGCAGGAGAAGAGTTCACACAGTAAGTTGGGCCAGGCAAAGACTCCCTGCTAAGCCTGATGATCTGAGTTTAACCCCTGGGACCCACATGGTGGAAGGAGGAAACTAACTCCTTCAGGTTTTTCTCTGACTTGCAAACACACACACACACACACACACTCACACACTTACTTTAGATGTAATAATAATAACAATCAGTAAGTTGAACCATCCCTATTTATATATGCTTGACATAATTGTCCATATAGAAAATACCAAGGGAGGTTTTTTTTTTCTCTTTCTTTCTTTCTTTCTTTCTTTCTTTCTTTCTTTCTTTCTTTCTGTCTTTCTTTCTTTCTTTCTCTCTCTCTCTCTCTCTCTCTCTCTCTCTCTCTCTCTCTCTTTCTTTCTTTCTTTCTTTTTTAACTTTTATAATCAATAAAGTAAGTCCAACTGGGCCAGGGGGTACAAGAGTATAGTGAGATATCCATCCTGCCCATTCCAGTTGCATTGACCACACCCATTGGGGTATGGGGACAGGTGTGGGTGTGACCTGGGAGAAACTAGGTCTGGGGTCCCTGAACCCAGCTCACTCTCTTACTTCCTGGTCGAAGACAGCATCTGGAGGCATCCTTGGGACAGGATCCTGCAGAGGTTATCTGTTTCTGGTGTAAGTGATTTCTCCCCAAATAAACATCCATCAGCCTATCATTTCCCAGATTCTTATTTACCACACTTTTGAAATGTTCACTCAATTCCTGTACACTAGAGATGAACACATAGGCACTGAAAGTAAAAATACAGTACTGCCTGGGGCCATAGCTCAGGAGACAGCACACCTACCAGGTGTGTGGCCCTGGATTTGATCCCCAGGATAGCAAAAGTAAAAAAAAAACAAAACAAAAACAAAAACCTGAGGCCAGAGAAGGTTTAAGTGGTTTAAGAGCACTGGCTGCTCTTCCAAAGAACTTGGCTTCTGTTCCCAGTATGCACCTGGTGGCTGGGGATCTAAAGTCCTTTACTGGCCTCCACAGGTACCAGACATGCAAGCAGTATGCATACATACATGCAGGCAAAACAGTCATACACATTAAAAAGCAAATTTTAAAAAATCACAGATTTTAGCTATATTTTTTACAAAGTAGCCATTTTAAACGGACAGTTGGCATTTTATACATTCAGTGTTATAACCAGTTCCAAAACATTTATGTCATCACCAAGTGAAACCCAGTACAAACGTTTGCTGCCTGCTCTTCTCACACCTATGTCAACCTCCAGTCTAGTGTCTGTGTCTGTGGATTTAATTAACATGTACATTTCATATAAATGGGATTATACACATGCCAGTTTGTATAGTTACTCCAGTGCAGTGTCCTCCAGCTTCACTCTCACGGTAGTAGGCATCTGAATCGCATCCTTTTTTATGAATGAATACCACAAGTTGTATGCATACCCCAACCACACTTCATCCCATCTCGGGCACTTGGGTACTGTCCTCATTTCCAACCATTATGAATATTTCTTCCAAGAGCATTTACATACACATATTTTTAAAAACTTTTTGTGCACATATTTTCTGTCACTTCTCAATTATTTTGGATTTATACCTAGGCACAGAATGATGGATCATATGATAATTCTGTATGTTTACCCTTTAAAGCAATTGTCCCACTTGGCAGGAACATTCTAATTCTGACCAACCATGTATACAATCACTTTCCAAAAAATGAAAACACTACCTATAATCACTGCACTTGGGAGACTGAGTAAATATTGTGAGTTCAAAGCCCATAGGGACCATGCAATGAGCTTCTGTTTCAAAATAATAGCAAAAAGAAGCCAAAACCAAGAAAACACTTCAGTGCAAATCTTAGACAACAAGAGCAGGGTGTGTGGTGAAAACTACATCACACTTGTGAAAAGAATCAAAGTGAACATAAGTGAATGGAAAGTAAACGGGAATAGTCATGTGTTGGAAGACTTGAAGAAAACATCCATGTGGGAGACTCATATTAAAATTGTTGGTTCTCCCTGAACCTGGAACAGGATTAACAAAACTGTTACCAAATTGTAACACGACTCATTTTTTCTAAAACTGTCCAAGTAGAATAGGTAAGGCAATTTAAAGAGAGAGAGAATAAAATGAGGCCTTGGTATAATTGCTAGTGAACAGACAGCTGCATGGGCCAATGGAGCAGAACAGGGAAAAACCCACGAGAAAGCACCAGACTAACTTCTGCCAAGGTAGTTTCATGGGAGAACCTTTACAGGAAACGATCCTGAATCAGGGAGGGAACTCTTTATAAGGAGAGGTAGGATTTTAGAGTCTAAGAATAAATGTCTGCTGTGAACTGGCCAGCCATGGTGGCACAGACTATAACCCCAGAACTTGAAGGATGAGGGGAGGACCACAGCGTGAGACTAGTTTGGGCTATATCACAAGACCTTCTTAAGGGGTGGGGGGGGAGGAGAAGGGGGAGCAATAGAATCCCAAACCTGTAAAACTATTAGAAAAAGTTGGAATTGTCTTTTTTAGTATCTGTGAGTTGGCAGAGTTCAGATTTGGCTCCAAAAGCATAGTCAATTCAAAGGGAAAGTGAGTAAGCTGAACCTCACAAAAATGGAAGGGCAAGCAGGGGTCTGAGGCATGTAGCTCGGCTGCTCACAGCCCTTGCCTGGCATGCCCTGGATTCGGTCTATGGTGTCTGACCATGGTGGCATATGTTTGCAATCCCAGCTCTTGGGAGGAAGACTAGATGTCCAAGTTCATTTTTGGCAATCCAGTGAGTTTCAGGACAGCCTGGAGTATGGAAAACCCTGTCAGAGAGAGGGAAGGAAGCAGAGAAGGAAGAGGAAGAAAGAAAAGGCAAAGAATGGGAGACAACGTTTACAAGCCAAACATAGAAACCCTCAACTTACAACACTTAGAAAATGAACAAGAGACACAGAGACATGTTTGCCTCAAGAGAATATACAGACGGCAAGCAGGCACATGCAAGATCAGCATCAGCGAGTTAAAACCACAGTCATGTCCCACCAGGACAACACAACTGGCCAAATGGCTGAGAAGAAACTGGACAGCCCCAGAGGCTGGTAAAGAGCTACAGAGCAGCCCCTTGGCAGGCCAATCGTGGGAATGTTAAATGCTTCAGCTAGTACAGAAGCTAGCCCAGCAGGCTTTGGAGAAATTGACCTGCAGAAACGAAGATTCCGGCTTACACGCAAGCTTGTATGGAAATGAGCAGAGTAGTTTGCTCAGAGCAACGAAGGGCTGGAGATCGCCCAGTTGTCTATGAACAGGTGAGCAGTGTTTTTACAAAAGCTACAGGAACTCGTGTCTTGGAATACTGCCCAACAACAATAATAAAAGGGAAGTAACTATTGATAAAAGCAATGGTCTACATGAATCCTTTCAGGATTTTACTAAATGAAAACAAAACGACAGCCAACTACTATCCAGAGCTGGTGAGATGGCTCAGGAGGTAAAGGTGCCTGCTACCAAGTTTGAGTTCAATCCACTCCCAAATCCACATGGCAAAAAGAGAAGAACAACTCCTGAGAGTTGTCCCGTGACCTCTGCATGGCATGCATGTGCTCACATACTTAAACACACACAAATTTAAAATCCCAAAGTGCAACCTGATGCACGATCCCATGTATTTAAGTCTTGAAAAATGACAGAAGTGGGAACTGGTTTGCAGTTGCCAGATGCCGAACAGAGGGCAGATGATGTAAAGGGAGGCCTGCCCTGTATCTTGACTGTCTATTTTCTGCTCACCATAGCTTTTGGTACCACAACTCCACAGGACTGGTGGAAATTGGGTTAAGGGTGCATGGGTCCATGTATTATTTCTTCCAATTCTTTATTAATATACAATTATCCCAAAAGAAAAAGTCCAAAATAACAAGTAAGGAACAGCTGTCTCAAAAAAGAAAAACAGAAACGATAGACTAAGCAAAGAGCAAAGGACTAAATACAATGCACTGAGAGTACTTTGGCCCTGGTCTGTCTGCAGCCCCTAAAAACATCAACAGCTTAGAAGAAAAGCTGTCCCTACCACTTGGGACACCTCAGCTCACTGCACCCCCCCCCCCCACACACACCTTACACACTGTGGCCCACCAAAAACTGAAGTTTCAGTTTTGATTTTCTCAGAGTTTTGATTTTCAGGCGAGTTTTCTTAGCCATGACTGTGGCCACATATCTGAAAGCACTTTTGATTAAATCGTCAATAACGTTTAAAAATATTTATTCGGAAAATGTATAGCAAGTTAATTCCTTCACGTGGTTGCAGTAAATGAAAAGGCTGTAAAACGTCTACGATCAAGAGAAGAAGACATAACGACAGACTGGAGAAAGCTTTGGTCCCTGAAAGTAGATCAAACTGAAGTTTGCTTAGTGGGCAGCATCTTGCGAATCGCAGACTCCATTTAACAAGCCTTCCCTCCCGGGTCCGGGCATTGGTTGTGGTTACAGGCTTTGGGTGGCACTTTCAGGGGGGCGGGCCTTGGCTCTCAGCGGCCGTGGCAGAGCTGGCACGACGAGTTCCCAGTGTGTCACCCCTGGGCAAACTCCGAGGCCTGCCCACTCCCGCTCCACAGGGCGGCTCGTACGGCAGGGTGGCGGCGGCGGCTCTGGCCCGGCAAGAGTGAGAGGGAGCTGGTCCCCGCCTCGTCCGCCCGCTCCGCCCCATCCTCTCCCGGGAGCCCACCCGAGCCCGGGCTTGGCAAGGCGGAGAAGCGGAGGTTCCCTCCCGTTCCCGTTCCCGTTCCCCGACTGCGAGCCGCAGTGCCCGCCCTGCCCTCCAGCTGCCGCTGTCCCGCCAGATCCGCGACCCCAGTCCCTGGATCCCCGCACCGCGGGCCACCGGTCTCCCGGACCACCGGAGCCGAAGTCCTGTCGGTCAGCTTGGTAAGTCATGGGGGTTGGTGCGGGCAGGCTCTCCAAACCAGTGGAGGAAATGCAAGGCTGCTCTGGAAAGCTCTGGCTGAAACCGGGCAAAGACCCCCGAGTTCCGAGGCGTGCTAGCTAGCGGAATCGAAGATCCCACTGTGATCCAAGGCCGACATTCTCAGCCCGCCAGCTTGCAACTTAGTATCATCAAATGGGGACCTCGTAGATCCAGACGACCACTTCACAGACCAATTCTGTCGGAACTTCTAGCCTATTGATTCAGAGCTGCCGGGGTGACGCCAATGTGCAGAAACCAAAGGGTGGCCGCCAAAAGAAAGTGCCTGCTGACTGGGACTTTCCTGAGAGCACCCTGCAGGCAGGCAGGAGGTTTCCAGGGACCTCCTAAGGATCTGAGGTCGAGGGAGGACTTCCCTTGTTTCACGAGATACAAAAGAAGGAAGCAAGACAATGCTTGCTTGGCGGGGTCGCTTTTATGGGTAAAGCCAAAGGTATGCCCGCAGGACACGTTTGTGTGCTTACTTAAAAAGCAACCTTCCTACTTTGGACGGAGTGTTCAGGGTTAACATCCAGAAAGTCTGTTGGAGAGAGGAGTCCCCCTGTTCACACCTGGGAGTAGATGCCAGTGATTCAGGAGCCACTGGGAAATGGACAGGCACCCTCACACATGCTGGCCAGGGGAGAGGCAGATTTAAAACCCAGGGCCTCGGGGTACAAGAGGGCCCCTTTCAAAGGCTGCAAGAGTAGGTTTTGTTTTTGTAGAATGGAGACCCAGTAAACCTGGCTCCAGTCTTTGATTCTGTCGCTTGAGTGATGTGATCAGCAAGTTAAAAAATGGCCCCTCCGAGCCTCTCTTTTCTTACTGATAAAGCCTGGACACAGTGAAGGTAACAGCTGGGTAAGGGAACATTATCTGGTCCACAGTAGGGTCTCCATTTCTGGAAGATAGAGTAGTGATGATTTATGTGCCACAATTATTTGTTTTCAGTATAGCCACTATGCTGGAGTGTGTTTGTCCAGAACTGTGTTCCTCATTCTCCTACGTGTGTGTGTGTGTGTGTGTGTGTGTGTGTGTTATTTTTTTTAAGCAGTAGATTTTAAGAATGCTGGGCTGTCGACAAGACTTAAAATTGATGCTGCACACATGGCTCTCTTGCTGGCAACAGTACATTCCGTGTTCTTGTTTTGCTCCCGACTGTTGGCTTGCGAGTCTTTCATCAAAGATCGAGGACAATCAGGGACCCGTATAAGAGCATTCCCAAACCTGTCCTTACTGATGCCTGCCTCCCATCTGAAACGGCCACCCAGCTGCCCACTTTGTTGGGAATATCACCGCCAGAGTTAACAGCAAGCAGTAGCACTGTTTGGATAATATATGACCTGTGAAGGCACGAAGGCGTGTGGGACAAGTGTATGTGTGTATGTGTGGTCACTGGTATTTGCTTCAGCAAAAAGTACCAAGGCTGTATCTCCCATTCAGAGGAAAGGCTCGCTGCTGAAAATGGAAGGCTTCGGATTTTTAAATGACAATTTTCTCTATGTTTTTCCTTGTGTGGGTTTTGGGTAAGATTAAGTCAGGAGAGCTTCTTTGTACTTGTATGTCCTGTAGCAGCCTGCAAGTCTACAAGTTCTGAGCAAGTCTGTAGAGGCTTGGGGAGGGCAGGTGTTTCATCTAAACTTGACTCTGTAGTAAGAGGGAGCAGTTGCTGTCTTTTCAATTAGCTGATGAATTTCAGCAAGTGCTGGAACACTGGCCAACACAAGGCTTCCTGGCTTGGATGCTTACTTAGACTTGAATTTCATCAGGAATTGGCAGGCACCAAACTGTGGGCAGAGTCCTATGCCGAGTCAGCCACAGCAGCAGGCTCCACCCTCCCCATTTACTCTCCTGCCAAACCATGGAGAGCAGGCTGTCATCTGATGGAGCCCTGTCCTGGCCTTTGATGGAACAGAGTCCTTAGAAAGAGATGCACTTCTTTATAGCCAGCGAAACAATGAAGTTCCCTGCTTCCTTAAAACCAACAGGGCCATGCAGTAAACTCACTTTAGAATGTGTTTTTGCTGACAAGGAATTTTTCCACAGAAAACTATATTTTAAAGGAGCAATAAATGGTTAGAGAGCAAGGCCCAGGAAATGACCCAGTGAGCACGTGATTAGCACCAGGTGCATCATCATCATCGCTACTGCTGTGCTGGGGACTGAACCTAAGACTGCAAATACTAGGCAAGAGCTCTGCCACTGCACTATAACCCCACCCTCCTCTTACTCTTAAAATCTTAAGTCAGCGTCTCACTAAATTGCCTAGGCTGTCCTTAAACTCTGCCTGTAGCCCAGCTTATGGGTCCTCTACCACTTTAATCTCCCGAGTAGCTGGCATCTCAGGCCTGCATCCTGCTCTGCACTTGTTTTAGACGGGAGCTCTGGCTTACTCTTCTGTTGCATTGCCCCCGCCACATAGGTTAGGGTTGGAAGAAGTGTGGGGTGGGGTAGTAAGGGTTGGAAGAAGTGTGGGGTGGGGTAGTAAGGGTTGGAAGAAGTGTGGGGTGGGGTAGTAAGGGTTGGAAGAAGTGTGGGGTGGGGTAGTAAGGGTTGGAAGAAGTGTGGGGTGGGGTAGTAAGGGATGGAAGAAGTGTGGGGTGGGGTAGTAAGGGATGGAAGAAGTGTGGGGTGGGGTAGTAAGGGTTGGAAGAAGTGTGGGGTGGGGTAGTAAGGGTTGGAAGAAGTGTGGGTGGGGTAGTAAGGGTTGGAAGAAGTGTGGGGTGGGGTAGTAAGGGTTGGAAGAAGTGTGGGTGGGGTAGTAAGGGTTGGAAGAAGTGTGGGGTGGGGTAGTAAGGGTTGGAAGAAGTGTGGGGTGGGGTGGGGTAGTAAGGGTTGGAAGAAGTGTGGGGTGGGGTAGTAAGGGATGGAAGAAGTGTGGGTGGGGTAGTAAGGGTTGGAAGAAGTGTGGGTGGGGTAGTAAGGGTTGGAAGAAGTGTGGGGTGGGATAGTAAGGGTTGGAAGAAGTGTGGGGTGGGGTAGTAAGGGTTGGAAGAAGTGTGGGGTAGGGTAGTAGTTAATGACACCATTAATGCTTTCACAGCCGTGTGCCACCGTGCAAGACAGTCACGCTCAATGAAGACACTTCTTCAGTGGTAGGAGGGCTGAGAGAAAGCAAAGTTTTATTGGGGAGAATATGTGTCTCGGTTCTAATTCCCCCCAAAAATTAAATATACAATGGCCAAGAACTGCTTTATGGAAACAAAAGCTCATTTTTTTAACCTATGACCCACAGAGCAAACTTTCTGGAAGGAAGTATGTGGGAGGCTAGGCTTTCCCTTGAGGGCAGGCAGTCTCTGAATACCACAGGACAACAGAGGGCCTTCCTGGCTCCACTTAACAGTGGACTTACATTTTATTTATTGTTATTATTTTTTAGGCACTAGTAGCCTCCGCAGTCTTGAAGCTCACGATGTAGGCCAGGCTGGCTTCAAACTCATATGGATCCTCTTGCCTCTGCCCCTAGAATGCTAGGATTGAAAGCAGGATCGCCATGCCAGGTACAATGGCGAGTTCAAACAGCACGCCACCACGTTGCTCCCTGAGGCTTCAAGTGCAGGCTCTTCATCTCTGTAAAGCAGACAGCAGATGGATGTGGAAGAAACCTGGGGCTTTGAACTCAGGGCAGGGGTCACACCATCACTCTGTTCCTTAACTAAAGGTGGCATCTTGCTTTGCAACCTAGGACATTCTTTCCAAACTGGGTGTTTTGAGCCAATGATGAGCTAATCTGTGAAGCACCCTCCACCTCACCTAGCTCCCAGTAAGTGGTGATTACTGTGGTGATAGTAATAATGATGGCAACTGTGGTTCCAGGGCTGGTTTTACCGTCTCCTTGTGTGACCTTGGCCTGGGCTCTGGCATCTGTTAAACAGGAGTCAGTGCTCATCTGGAAGAACAGGGTTGATGCTAGGTTTGGTGAAATGAAGTCCCGGTGATATGACAGACTCCAGGTAAGGGTGGGCAGGTCCACAGACTTGCTGTGTGGTACACGGAGCCAAGCATTGCGTGATGTGCTGGGGTTTTGTTTTGTTTATCCCCTCACTTAGTCTTCCCAACAGCCCCCAAGCCCTTAGTGGCATCTCCCATCTTCCAGGTGGGGTAGCTGAAGTCCCATGAGGTTAAAGGACTGACCCCAAGTTATCATTGCTCCACTCACGATTTGAAGCCAGCCCAGCAAGCCTGGGTTCTTAAATTCTGCCTGGATGTTCAGGGGACCCCGCCTTCTCTGCTGGCCATGCCCACTTGTCCAGGCTTCTACCTGTAATTAAGGGCAGGTGTGTGCATGTTTCCTGCCTAGCAGTGTTTCTGCCAGTTTAAGGAGTGGAAGTAGGAACTTCCTCTTGTACCCTCAGATGACTTAAACCCCGAGCATTGCTTGAAATGTAACGGAGAGAAAAAAAACCAAAAGCCTTGTTACCAGTATAGACTTAACTTTATTAGAGTGTATTGTGTTTATTTTGTGATAATGTCTCCCGAATGCAGTAAAGTATGTCTTTATGGCAGGCAGGTGTGTGGGTGGGGATCACAGAAACCCTACCAGGCTAGGGCTCTGGGAAAAGTATACGGTTCAATAACTCTAAGAGCACCACAGCTTTTGTGTTTTTCTTCACCTCCCCTATCCTTTGCCTCCCAAGCGCTTGTTCCTCTTCTATACTGGTGTCTGGCAACTTTCCCAGAGGTTTGTGTGGGGCAGGGTGGGGGACGGAAACGTGAATGTCAAGAGTAAGTGGTAGGTGCTGGAGCATATCTAATAATGAAGTGGACATTTCCAGGGCTAAGAAGCACTCTGCTGGCTCCGTAGCCTGGAGGGAAGACTGGTATAAAACCCTAACTGCAGGGGCTTCCGTGCTCTTCAGAGGTTCAGTTCTTCAACCCTTTAATTTAACACCTATTATCAGATGGCTCACTGGGAACCCAGGGTCTAACACAGTGGCAGAGTGTATGGCCAGACTTCCCAAGGTCCCGGGTTCAAGCCCCAACATTACAAAACCCAAACTGAAAACCTAAAAGGCTCAAACATTGTATTAGCTGGGTCTGGCAGCGCTTTGCTTGTAATCCTAGCACTCTGAAGTGAAGCCCGGAAGATAGCAGCTTTGAGGCCAGTCTGGGCTCTATAGAGTGCATGGCTAATGGAGTATACAAACTCATGGTGGTTACAGATAGATTTCAGATTCTGTGTTTTAAACAGCAGGTATTTATTCCTTTTATTTATTTCTTTTTTCTATGTATTTCCTGGAGGCAAGGAGTATGAGATTGGCAGGGTTAGGGTTAGTTAGTTCTCACCTGTGTCCTTGTGGGACAGATGGAGAAAACAAGATAGCATCCTTCCGTCCCTTCTTATAAGACTACCAGTCTCACCAAAGGGGCTTCATCCCCGGGATATTATTTAAACCTAACCTCTCCAAGGCTGGGGGTTAGCACTTTGATTTATGACTGGAAACATGGACATTCAGTCCTTAGTGGGGCAGAATGTAAGCATGCAAGAAAATACATAATGACAAAATGTCCTGGGCCCTGTATGGGCAGACGACTTCTCCTGAGATAGACCAGAGCATTCCTGGGATTAGAGGCTCTCCTCTCCAGGGAGCCTTTCAGCAAGGAGTGGGGATATACACAGGGGTGAGAGTTGAGAGTCAGGGATTAGCTTGTCTGAAGCTCAGAGGTGGGAAGGAACTGGGAGTGTGAACAGTAAGTGGTGGGGCTTGAGGGAGGAGGGATTGAGAGGAGCGAGAGAGTGAGCCCAGCTCAGGCTGAGCAGAGACTCCTGGGCTGAGTAAGGACAGGATTTGATTCTAACATGCAGGAGAGAGCTGCTGGAAATTAGTTAGGGTTTCTATTTCTGGAAAGAGACACCGTGACCACGAAACTCTTACAAAGGAAAGACATTTGAATGGTGTGGCTTATAGTTCAGAGATTCACTCCATTATCATCATGATACAATGTGACGTCATGCAGGCAGAGATGGTGCTGGAGAAGGAGCTGAGAGTTTTATATCTTCATCTGCAGACAACAGGAAGTGAATTGAGATGGGCATGGCTTGAGCACATATGAGACCTCAAAGCCTGTCCCCATGGTGACATACTTCGTCTAGAAAGACCACACCTACTCCAACAAAGCCACACCTCCCTGCGGTGCCACTCCCTTTGGGGGCTGTCTTCTTTCAGACCACCACACTTATTATCTATCTATAAGCAGAAGATCATGGGAAGATGTGCAGAAATAGAACAGGGGGCTCATATGAGAGGGCAAAACCTTGCTTCTATAGCAGACCCACTCATGATGTCTAATACACTCCCTTGAAAACCCCATTGTGGTAGTTTTTCTACTATTGTGACGAAATGCCAAAGATGATCAACTTGAAAGGAAAAAGGTTTTGTTGTGGCTCGTGGTTTTAGAGGTGTTGTAGTCATGATCGGTTGGCCCTGTTGTCTTTGTACCTATGATGAGGCAGAATATCACGACAAGGTGGAATCAGGGTAGCTGGAGTAAAACCAGTGGCCAAGGTCCTACTACTCCTTTCAATGACTTGACACCATGGTGAGACACCCTTCCACCTACTAAAGGCTCCATCATTTCCCAGTAGCAATAGGTTGGTGACTAAAACTTTAATAAATGGGCTTTTGGGGACACTTAGTGGTGTTCCATCCTGAGGATGGGATCCCCATAACCCAGTCTCCTTCAATGGCCCCACCCCCATACACACTATTACCTTGAGAATCAGTTTCCAGCACAAGCACTTTGGGAGGCAAGTGGTTAAACTATAGCAACGATTACACAATGAATTTAGAAAGCTTGTGCTACTCCATCCTCAGCACTAAAGAAAAACAGGAAGGGGTGGGGGGAGCAAGCCTGTGCTAGAGTGTGAAACAGTTCTGAATGTAGTCAGTGTTTTCAACTTCTGGATAAAGGATCCTAAACTCAGAACGCAGTGGAGGTGGGTTCAGAGTCAGGTGTGCCCAGCCTGCAGTCCCCAGTCCGGAGTTTCCAGAGACAGATGGGTATGAATGGGTGGGGCTCTTCTAGGCACTGAGCATCCTTCATCAGCAGCCCCAGTGGATGGTGTGTGGGAGATTCTGGTCCATCCTAGCTCCAGGAAGCAGGGACAAAAGACTCCCCAATGTAGACCAAGGTCGGGATCAGGTGGGATTAGAGATTGCAGGCACAAAATACTAGCTGCCCCAAGGTTATAAGGCAGAGTGGCATGCATCTATTCTGCCATCTCTTACCAAAAGAGGTGCTTTCCCCACCCCTTTTATCTTTGTACAACCCAAAGTAATCTTTTAGGGAATTTGCATACTGTGGGAGGTACCTCGTTGGTTACGTTTGATCTTTTTGTTTTTAATGCTGGGGGTTGAAGCCAGGATCTCTTAGGTGGTGAGTGAGGCCTCCATTCCTGAACTACATCTACAGAATCCAGGGTAAGAAAGAATGAAAGAATGAAAGAAAGAAAGAAAGAAAGAAAGAAAGAGAGAGAAAGAAAGAAAGAAAGAAAGAAAGGAAGGAAGAAAGGAAGAAAGAGGGAAGGAGGGAGGGAGGGAGAGAGACAGGGAGGGAGGGGGAGAGAGAGAGAGAGAGAGAGACAGAGAGAGAGAGAGAGAGAGAGAGAGAGAGAGAGAGAGAGAGCATTCTTTCCTTGGGCACACAGGTCACAGAAATGCTCGGTGGCCCTGGAGAGCCCCATGTGCACCACCCTGTCCATCCCCATCACATCTATTGTGGTTGGTTAAGAGGATCATGGGTCCCCATGTGATAGCAGCTCCCTCATCAAGGCCTGGCCCAGGCTGTGCAGGCTCTGAGGAGGACAGTTTGGGATGGCGGATCTGTCATCTCTATGTTTCATTGACCGCTCAGAGCCCATGCACTCCTGTCTTCTCCATCTGAACTCCAAGATAGATTTGCATCCCAGATTCTGCTGGCTGTGCACATGTGTTCAGGTGGAGCAGGACAGACTTCATGGAGCCCTTTGGCCGGCAGTCAGCAGTGTGTTTATTTGTTCACAGCCAAGTTTCACCTCAGGCTTCTGTAGTGACTAATACATGCCGCTCTTAAGAAATGTCTTTCGTCTGAGACGCCTCAGACACTTTCTGTAAATCCTAAATGCAATCTGCCCTGTGTATAGCACCCCATCCCAATTAAAATCACACATATTTATGTATTTGAAAGGGGACATTTGTAGAGGCCAGAGGACGATTTGTGGGACTCAATTCTTTCCTATGCAGGCTCAGAGATCAAACTCGGGCCATCAGTTTGTCAGTAAGCCTTTAATCAACAGGCCATCTCGATGGCCTTGAGTTCCAGAACTGAGTTAACCCAAGGACCTGGTTTCCTCTGTTTGTTCTTCTTTACTAGGATTTTTTTAAAAAAATGTTTATTTATTTTATTACAAGTGCTCTGTTTGCCTGTACTTTATGCTAGAAGAAGGCATCAGGCTCCTCTATAGATGGGTTGTGAGCCACTGGGAGTTGAACTCAGAACCTCTGGAGGAGTAGCCAGTGATCTTAACCTCTAAGCCATTTCTCCAGACAGGATGTTTTATTCACTGGCCCCTCAGTCATGAGCTCCAGTCATGATCTTTTTCAAAGCCTACTTCCAAATAGGAACAATATCTGTTAACAGTTGAGTGTCAGTCTTAATAAGGGGTGCAGTAAAAAAGTTGCAAGTGATTCACTTTCTTTTACAAAAAATATTTGTTTATTTACCTATCTATCTTTTTATATGTGTGCTCTATCTGCATGTTCTCTGCATGCCAGAGGAAGTCATTGGATCCTTTATAGATGGTTGTGAGCCACTATGTGGTTGCTGGGAATTGAACTCAGGTCCTCTGGAAGAGTAGCCAGTGCTCTTAACCACTGAGCCATCTCTCCAGCCATTGCACTCATAATGCTTTAGAAACTGAGACCCTGTGTTCTAGCTCTGTTTTTTCCACCCTCCCTTCCTTCTGTCTTACTTTTTCTCATTGTGTAGCTCAGACTGCGTTTACAGGTCTGAGCCACCATACCTGGCTCTCTAGTTACCCTTTTTAAAGAGGTGGTAACTATATGAAGGACTTAGAGCAGACCAGCACTCAACTACCGATAAACTCAGCAGGTGCTGTTTCTGAAGTGAGTCTATGGACTATGCAAATCCATCAATGTTCCTTATTGACAGTGTTAAGAGGACTAGCTCTCTTTCAGAGGACCCAGATTCAATCCCCAGCACCCACGTGACAGTTCACAACTGTCTGCAACTCCAGTCCCAGGGGATCTGACATCCTCATACAGACATAAATGCAGGCAAAACCAGCAATGCACATGAAATAAAAATAAAGAAAATTAGAGGAAGGAAGGAAGGAAGAAAGAAAGAAAGAAAGAAAGAAAGGCAGAAAGAGAGAAAGAAAGAAAGACAGCAGGCTGGCTGACTTACTGATAAGTGTTTTGTTTTTTGATTTTTGGTTTTTTGTTTTTTGTTTTTTTTAAGTGCCACCTTCCATGAAAGTGGCAGGGATAAAATACCATGGGAATTTGCAGTGGGGAGAGACAGACTTAGAGGAGGACAGATGGAGGTAGGGTCTGGACCTTCTATCATTCAGTCCCTACTGAAAGATGGGAAGAGTCATTGTTTAAGAGGGCTACTCTAGCCAGAAGCAAACAGAAAGCGCTTGCCTCACTGCCAGGAGACCTGGATGCTAATTTTACTTGATCTTTACAGGTTTTTTCCCCATTAATGGCCACTTTCCATGTTTCAGAAGGTGTATAGATGGTGTTATGTTACGAGCAGTTCCCCACCAGCACTGGTCCCAGGGCCTCATCAGTCCCAAAATAACACAGAGAGACTGTATTAGTTATAAAGCTGTTGGCCAATGGCTAGAGCTTCTTATTGGCTAGCTCTGTCTTAAATATATTAACTCATTTCTATCAATCTAGGTGTTTCCACATGGTCTTATCTTACTGGAAAAGGGGTCCGGACCTCTTACCTCTGTCACATTCTACATCTTGACTCCTTTCTACTACATCTCCCAGAATCCTCCTTGTCTCCTAGTCCTGCCTGTCTTACTTTCCTATAGACCAACAGTGCTTTATTCATCAACCAATAAGAGAAACATATTTACAGAATAACATCTTCCATCAGTCCTCTCTACTCAGGATGCCCAGGATCCCAGCAGAGTGGCTGGCTCTTGGGCACTTTGTTTTGGACTTTGGAGCCAGAGGAAGGAGACACTTAGCTGTGTAGACGTGGTGGCATCCACTGGGCTTCCCAGAAGCTGAGCAGTTGTGAAAGGATGTCTGTGCGTCATCACTGAATTCCAAGGAATGCTCGTATCAGATGTGTCTGCATTCCTCTCTTTGTGGGCAGGATGGCAGTGCCTGTGTGCCTGGACTTCAAGTTATGTGGAAAGAGAAAGAAAGAGAGATGCTTTGGACTGGGGCTGATTTCTCTCTCTGCTCTGAAATGCTGAAGAATCAAATGCCTTTAGATGCTTAAAGTAAATGATAGCTAATGGAGTTTCAAAACATTCCTAACTATGGTAGTTTCATCCACCTGCCGATGGTGCTCCTGATAAATGTCCTGCCAGCCATTTCCCTGTGTAGCACAAACAGTACCGAACTGGGCTGTCCTTCCAGGTTAGTGCCATTACATGACAACCCACCTGAGTGGCTGAGCATGTGTGCTCTACATTGCCGTGTGAGTGATACGTAGGAGCAGGCTTGACATCGGTATCCATTAGGCAGCTCTTAGGATAAGTTAGCCCACCCAGGCACTGCCTGGACACTGGAGGATGGAGAGCCATGCTGCTCAACTCCTCATCACTTTAATCCTGAAAATACATCCGAGTAGCTCATAGTGCAAATACAGTGCAATAGTCTTCATCACTGGTAACTCTTCAGGGAGGAGGCTGTGGGGTTAAAGACAGAAACCGTTTCATAAAGGAGAGTGTGGATGTGACCCTCAGCATTCATGGATATATGTTAAAAGTTATGTCTGAGGTTTTGGTCATGCTGGAGTCTGGACCTGATATGTGCTGAATGACATTTTTTCCATCCAGACTATTTCAAGTCTGAGAGGGGCAGGCACTTACTTAAATTTGGAAAGAATGATGGTTTTAACTTGCTTCCATTCAATAAACAAATTCCACTCATCTTTCCGGTGCCCAAGACTATATGAACACAGTGTTTTGCAAGCTCATATTGTGCCCATCACATTCTGAGCTTGCTGTGGATGTCATTTGCTGCTTGCATTTTCGCTCACGCACGTGTGTGTATGTGTGTGTGTGTGTGCGTGTGTATGTGCGTGCGTGCGTGCATGTGTGTGTGCGCGTGTGTGTGTGTGTGTGTGTGTGTGTGTGTGTGTGTGTGTGTGTGTTTCACTATGTAGCCCAGGTTGCTCTAACACTCATGATCCTCCTGCCTCAGCCTCTCAAGTACTAGGACTTCAAACATGTGCTACTACACCCCACTGTAAGATGTGCCTCAAACCAGAAATGTTTCATTGGCAATTATTTGGATGGGGACCAGATAATGGGTAATAATGAGAGAGGTGCTTTGGTATCACCCATCTGCTTCAGAGAAATCAAGTTACAGCATTTCTGGGGTAGGGTTTAAGGGTCTCAGTGGTAAAGAGCGGATCTAGCATGCACAAGGCTCCTGGCGGTAGGGGGAGAAAAACAAAACAGAACAACAACATAAAAGGCAGATATGGCACCAGTGACAGACAAAAGTAAAAGCTCCACCATACTCTAACTTGGAGAACCAACAAATTTATTGGGCTTACTTAGAAAGCATGGGTAAGAGTTCACTTATAGAGCAAGGGTGACTCTGAAGCAGCCACATCCTAGCCTGAATGGTGGCTTCCCCATAGCTGAATAGATGGGAGTCCCCTCTGAGCTCAGCTAACCCTCCACACTCTACACTCCAGTGCCTCTGGGCACCATGCAACCACAGAACCGCCTGCCACTGGAAGGGAGGTGAGCGTGGCTGGAATCTCGGGTGAGGGGCTGATGGCTCATCCCCTCTGTTTCTTTTGTGAGGGTATCAATAAGCCCAATCTTGAAGGTCACTTAAAATAGGCCTAAGTGGAAGCTCACTCAGGTCATCACAGCTGCCTTGATGGAGATGGCAATGGATAGTGTTCTACAACATACTGGAAAAGAAGGGGAAGGCTCGGGGTCTGGGGAGATAGTCATTCTGTAAAGTTCTTGCTGCGCAACTACAAAGACAAGAAACCATGTTATTAAAAAGCCAGGCTTGCTGGTGTACACTGGGAATCCCCACACTGTGGGGAAGTGACAAATAGATCCCTTGAGCTCATTGTCAAGCCAGCCTGGCCTGCTCAGGGCTCAGTGGGCACCAGCCTAATGAGAGAGCCTCTCAGAAGGGGACAGGAAAGCAACCTAAGGTACGCAACTGAGGAGCTGGATCACTGTGGGTCATGCTCATCCACACAAATACCCACACACATACACACACTCCCCCAAACACACACTTGAAGGAAACAAAAGTAAGGGTATGGAGACAGGACTGTGATCAACATTTCCTCTGTGGTACTGCTTGAGGTCTGAGAAGAACAAGAAAATATCCAAATCTCTTGAAAGTATCTTGGCTTTTGCAAGAAAGTTATTTCTGTGGGGAGTTTCTTCCTCCTTTTTAGGTTCCGATTAGATCAGTAGGTAGGCCCTGCCCAACTGAAGATAAATCTGTTCCGCCCAGAAACCTATCCTATTTACTGGGGTATTTTTCCCCAAACCAGAAAGTTTTCACATTGCCAGCATGCACAGGTGGCTCTACATGACAATGGAGTCTGAGAGTTTAATGAACACTGTCTCCATAGGTGGACACTGTTTCCCCAGGTGGACACTGTCTCCACAGGTGAACACTGTTTTCATAGGTGGGAACTGTTTCTGTAGGTGGACACTGTCTCCTTAGGTACACACTGTCTCCATAGGTGGACACTCTTTCCCCAGGTGGACACTGTCTCCATAGGTGGACACTGTGTCCTTAGATGGACATGTTGTTTCCTTAGTGGGTTCTTCTAGGAGATGGGATGGCAGAGGTGAAGTCAAAGCTGTAGGCACGAGTGACCAAGTGGTGCACTCTGTAGTTTGGCTTCCCTCCTATCGGAACCATGCTCTTGTGAGGAACGCGGAGGGCAAGGGTGAACTTCCTGAGCAGATAGGTATCTTGGACAACCCCATGCTGGTTCCTATTTGACACTCAGTCTGAACCCAGCTTCCTCGTAGGTCCAGAACTTTTCCAGCCTAGAATTATTATATCTGTCAAATGATTAGAAAAGCTTTGCCACACTAATGGGCAATTAAGAGAATCCCCCAGATCAAACAATTGTAACTCATTTCTGGATTGCATGTCAAGGTCCTTTGCAAGTTGGCAAGATGCTCTACTTGGACCAAAGAGATGGCTGAGCAGTTAAGAGCATTTGCTGCCTTCCAGCATGCACACAGGGTTACCCATAGCCACCAGTTCCAGAGGATCTGATGCACTAATCTGGTCTCCAGCATTGGGAATACACATGGTGCACATACACACATAAATAAAGGTACTCATACATACACATAAAATATAAACTAAAAAAAAAAATCTTTTAAGCTAGACAGCAGTGGTACATGCCTTTAATCCCAGCACTTGGAAGGCCGAGGTAGGCAGATGTGTATGAGTTTGAGGTTAACCTGGTCTACAGAGTGAGTTCTAGGATAGCTGGGGCTACACAGAGAAACTCTGTCTCAAAAAACCAACGTGTGTGTGTGTGTGTGTGTGTGTGTGTGTGTGTGTGTGTGTGTGTGTTGTGTGTGTGTGTGTGTATGCTTCCATGTATACATGTGATGTGTATATATAAATGTATATGTATGTATGTGTGTATGTATACGTGTGTGTATATGCTTCCATGTATACATGTGATGTGTATATATAAATGTATATATATGTTTGCATGTATGTATGTGTGTGTATGTATACGTGTGTGTGTGTGTGTGTGTGTGTGTGTGTGTGTGTGTGTGTGTGTGTGTGTGTGTGTATACATGTTCCACTCACTATAGGGATTTCAGCCAAGACTAGAGGAGCAGTCCTTTATTTACAGGGAGGCTAGCCATCATTCCAGAAGAGAACGATTGAAACAGGGTTAGCTGTGTGCCCATGCTTACCACTCACTGTAAGCCCAGGAACCTTTACCTCTATTCTGAGTTTCTAAGACATGACAAGGAGCTGGGGAGAGTAAGCCAGGCCTCAGGAGAGATAGCCAAGTTGCTGAATGGGCAGCAGACTTCTACCTGTGTCTGTCTTCAAGAAAGGGGAGGGAGAGGCTATATAAACTGCTAAATGGCCAGTACAGTCATGGCTTTACAAACCAGGCCTTTCTTGTCCACAAAAGCATTCTTCTTCTTTGGCTGCCGCAGTCCCTGAGTCACAGGCTATTTATGAACTCATTCCAGGAAAGAAGCTTGAGGAGCGAGAAACAGGACTGGGAAAGAAGTGAATAGGGTGGCCAGATTCTAACTCTGCCCTTGCTTTTGTCTGTATTAGTGTTTATGCCCAGCCTCTATACAGAAATACCCGTGAGACAGCTTGACCACTTAAAAGCAACTTGGAGTATAACTCGAATTAGCATCTGCCATGTGGCTGAAGAATGTTTTTCTGGGAAAGACTCAGATCCACTTGAAATCTTCTCTGCTGGTATTGCAACACCAACTTGGAGAAAATAGGGCTGTTTATTTGGAAATACATGGAGTTTTAAAAGATTGAAACAAGGTTCCCAACATTGGGTGTGTAAGGAAAGGGTTGGATCCTAAGGCTGCTGTGGCTGGTGGGAAATGGTTTCCTTGAGGTTTCTCTTCTTGACTCAACCACCATCACTGGGATGGGGTCTGACCCAGCTGTGCTTCTGAGAGGTCGGTCACATTCCAGGCAGGGCAGCACCTTGCTGGCTGGAACCACCCGATAGCTTTGTACAGAGCAAAGTGCTGCCTTCACTAGTGTTTCCCAGCTGCATGGAGCTGTGTGGATGGCCTCTCGTCATGGACACTTGAGACAGTGGTGACAGGTCTAGGTGTGTGCAGAACATTTGGGGGCTGCTCAGATGCTCCGTGTTCCTCTGGGTATCTCAAGTACAAAGCCCCAAGAGAGGGGCTCTTCCTACACTCATCTCCCTGTATATTTCTGATACAGAGGCTTGCATGGGCCTTGCACTTTGTGGTCATGGTGACAGAACCAAGGATGCCATCAGGAGATTGTCAGGCTTGCCAGACTCCCACCCACCACCCCCCTTTTAAGGTGGCATACAAAGTAATGGGTGACATCACAGTGTTTGTCAACTTGATGTGTCCCCTCCTTGTTCTGTACTTACTGATTTCCTTCTGCTCCCTCAAACAGTTCCCTTGCTTTTTCTGCCACATGTATCCTGCCACACATTCTCTGCATCTCCTCTTCCCCTTTCATGGAAACCATTTCCCACCAGCCACAGCAGCCTTGTTTTATTACTTACATGTGGGTCTTACACACTTATTTGCACACATGTGTACACATACAAGGAGGGAAGGAGAGAGAGAGATTGGAATCTAGGTTCTGCATGTGAGAGAAAATAGAGTATCTATCTCTGAGTCTGGCTTAGAAATGGAGCAGCCTCCATTTCTACGCATTTTCCTGGCAAATGCTATCATTCCACCTTTTCTTTATTCTCCAGGCATCTCCTAATCACCCTCACCATACCTATAATGCCTGAATCTGTCTGAACTGCCAGGTTATAAACACTGAGGGTAGAGAGCTGCTTGGCCTTGTGCTCAGCAGTGGTGCTCACAGTAACTGTCACCTGAAGTTTGCATACAGATGGGGATAATAAGAAAGGTGAGCTAGGTAGGAAATTCCTGGGGATCTGCTCTGTGTCAGCCTGGTGGGGATTACTCCATGCCATCCTTGTGTAGGCCCTTCCAGCACATTAACTTAAAATTTCTTGCAATACCCTAAGAATCTTACTTCAGGAAAATCAAGGGCACAGAGCAACTAACTTGCTAAGAGTGTGAAACCCTTGTAGGGGGCCCCAGGAACAGCCATCAACTCTGTGTGCCTTGTCCTCTGCAGCCTGAAAAACTCTGGCCAGCAGCCCATTCAGATGAGATCCAGGTATTGATCTCCCTATTGCTGGCAACACATGTGAACATGGGTGAGTAGGGGTGAGGCCAGGGTAGGGGTGGGTCTCCAGAAGTCATGCATTTGACCATAGTCTGTCTTGCCTCTCACAGCATTTGTAAAGTAGCTGGTGAAGCTAGGGACCCAGTAAAGAGCTAGCTTTGTTAACTATTATCATTGGTGCCCGCCTGGGTGCCCATATAGCAAATCTGAGAAGGGATGAGTAAGGCAGTAACATCAGCAGACTCTGCTGCCGCCTTCCACCCCTGGCAGCCATTGCTCCTCATGGTGAGGGTGGGACCCTGTCAGTGATGACACTGGCATCTAGACTATTGAAGCTCTTTAGGCCACAGAGTCACCAAGAAAGATGCTCCCCTTGGCATCATCGTTCAGGCTTTTGGGTGTGGGGATTGTTTGGGCACAGAGCTCTGAAGCTGCAGCCCTGACCCTCCAGTTCTCTGCCCTTCATAAGAGGAAAACCATACCAGGCAAAGCACTTGGCTACTGGAAAGCCTGACTGTTTAGAAATCAGTTTCTGTAGCTCAAAAGAGAACTTGGCAGTCACAAAGAACCATGAGAGAATCCCGAGAGCACAAGGAAACAGTGTGGTACCAATCTGGCAAAACACCACTGCGCTCACAAATGTCAAGGGCGGAGGCCGGAAGGCCTCATCCAGCATGCTGTCTCATGATGCAAAGCTTTGTTTTGTTCTCTAAGCTTGTTGTTGCTATTTGTTTCCTTTCACAATTAAAATAACGTTTATTTATCTATTATGTATGCAGTGTTCTGTCTGCATGTATGCCTCCAGGCCAGAAGAGGACACCAGAACTCATTATAGATGGTTGTGAGCCACTATGTGGTTGCTGGGAATTGAACTCAAGACCTCTGGAAAAGCAGCCAGTGCTCTTAACTGCTGAGCCATCTCTCCAGCCCCCTTCCACAATTTTTTTTCAGTGAGAAGGTTTGTATTCTTTGTTTGGCGAACAAGTTATAAAAACAGAAAGGCTGGGCTCATGAATCAGTTAAGTGAGCAAGGGACTTGCTGCCAAGCCTGACTATCTGAGTTCAATCTCTAGGATCCGCATGATGGGAGAACCCGCTTCTGCCAGTTGTTCTCCGGCCGAGACAGGGAAGCGTGTTTCAGTCTTGTTTTCCTCATCTAACACATGAACACGAGACTATGTAGTTTTTATCTTCTACAAATTTGGTATTTTATAATTTCATTAAGACAAAGGTCAAACTGCTTTCTGATTTCTGTTTTGCCTCTGACCTGTGATTTTGGAGGTTCTCCAGATGTCTCTTTATTGTTGATTTCTAACTTAACTCCACTGTGGTCACAAAAAAAATGTAACTTAATGATTCCAGTCCTTGGCCACGTGTAAATTTTAGTTTACAATGAGGTCCGGAGTGTGGCCACCTTTTAAACATTTCGCACCAGCTTAGAACCAGGTCCTGTGCCGTTGCTAGGTGCACTGGCTGATTACACAACAAGATAAACTCATTATTTACATCCCCCAAGATTCTTACTAGTTTCCTGGTCTGTCCCTTCTTTCAGCTATTATGTGAAGTGTCTTATAGTCCCTGACTATGATTATGCATTTGGATATGTTGCCTCTTGTACATTTTTCCTTTAATACATTTTCAAAATATACCACTAGATGCATACAAGTGAAAATTCTTCTACC
The DNA here is from genome assembly GCA_030556225.1 of Cricetiscus sungorus. Lineage (NCBI taxonomy): Eukaryota > Metazoa > Chordata > Mammalia > Rodentia > Cricetidae > Cricetiscus > Cricetiscus sungorus. Next base: position 43,669,412 of record JANBXA010000731.1, on the reverse strand, counting down.
AACCTGAAGTACTATTCATAATACTATTATGAAATTCCTAAATTCTTTTATCATTATTATTTCTTATTTTACATATCAATCCTAGTTCCCTCTCCCTCCCATCCTCCCATGATCCCCCTCCCCTCCCATCCCATTCCCCACCCACTCCACAGGGAGGGTGATGCCTTCCAGGAGGGATCATCAAAATCTGTGGAATCATCTGGAGTAGGGCCTAGGCCCTTTCACCTGTCTCTAGGTTAAGGGAGTATCCCTCCATGGTGAATGTGCTCCCAAAGTCCTTTCGTGCATAAGAGGTCTCATAGACTGCCCAGGACTTCTAACTGAGACCTAGGGGGTCTGGGTTGGTCCAATGCTGGTTTCCCAGCTAGCAGTCTGTCCATGAGCTCCCCCTTGTTCAGGTCTCTATGGGTTTCTGTCTTGGCCCCGTTTCTCAACACTCCTCCCTCTCTGCAGGAGTTCAGCTCAGTGTTTAGCTGTGGGTGTCTGCTTCTGCTTCCATCAGCTACTGGATGAGGGCTCTAGGATGGCATATAAGGTAGTCATCAATCTCATTATCAGGGAAGGGCATTTAAAGTAGCCTCTCTTCTATTGCTTAGATTGTTAGTTGGGTCACCTTGTAGGTCTCTGAACATTTCTCTAGAATCAGTTTTCGCTTCAAACCTATAATGGCTCCCTCTATTATGCTCTTTTCTTGCTCTTGTCTACTCGTCCCCCGACTCAGTCTTCCTGGTCCCTCATGTTCTCCTCTCTCCCCCCACTTCTCCCCTTCTCGTTCTCCTAACTCCCCCTCCATTCACTGCTGCTACCCCTATTCCTGCTCCCAATATGCTCAGGAGATCTTGTCCCTTTACCCTTATGTGGGGGACCTTGTATGGTTCTCTTAGGGTCCTCCTTGTATCCTAGCTTCTCTGGTGGTGTGAATTATAGGCTGGTGATCCTTTGCTCTATGTCTAAAATCCATATATGAGTGAGTACATACCATGTTCCTCTTTTTGTGACTGGGTTACCTCATTCTGGATGGTTTATTCTAGTTCTATCCATTTGCCTGCAAATTTCAAGATCCATTGTTTTTTTTTTCTCCACTGAATAGTATTCCATTGTGTAAATGTACCACATCTTCTTTATCCATTCTTCAGTTGAGGGGCATCTAGGTTGCTTCCAGGTTCTCACTATTACAAATAATGCTGCCGTGAACTTAGTTGAACAGATGTCTTTGTTGCATGGATGTGGATCTTTTGGGTATATGCCAGGTCCTGTGGTAGACTGATTCTCATTTTCTTGAGGAACCACCATACTGATCTCCAAAATGGCTGTACAAGTTTGCACTCCCACCAGCAGTGGAGGAGTGTTCCCCTCTCTCCACATCCTCTCCAGCATAAACTGTCATTGGTGTTTCTGATTTTAGCCATTCTGACAGGAGTAAGATAGTATCTCAGAGTTGCCTCGATTTGCATTTGCCTAATGGCTAAGGATGTTGAGCACTTTCTTAAGTGTCTTTCAGCCATTTTGGATTCCTCTATTGAGAATTCTCTATTCAGTTCTGTACCCCACTTTTTAATTGGATTATTTGGTGTTTTGGTAACTAGCTTCTTGAGTTCTTTGTATATTTTGGAGATCAGTCCTCTGACAGATGTGGGGTTGGTGAAGATCTTTTCCCAGTCTGTGGGCTGCCATTTGGTCTTGTTGACTGTGTCCTTTGCCTTGCAGAAGCTTCTCAGTTTCAGGAGGTCCCATTTATTAATTGTTGATCTCAGTGTCTATGCTACTGATGTTATGTGCACAAAGCAGTCTCCTGTACCAATTAGTTCAAGGGTACCTCCTACTTTCTCTTCTAAGAGGTTAAGTGTGGCTGGATTATGTTGAGGTATTTGTTGGACTTGAGTTTTGTGCATAGCGATAGACATGGGTCTCTCTGCAGTCTTCTGCACACCAGCATCCAGTTCTAGTATAGCTGTGACAGTCACAGTGCACCCTTCCTCCTCGATTGACTAAAGAATAACATTTTATAGAAGATAACCCTCTTTGAGTAGCATGTAGTTATTTTATGTATGTGCCAAATTATGTTTTATAATCAATATTTGAATTAATGTTAGTATTTTGGGATATAGATATATTCATATATGGGTAATTTATTTTGTTTCTTTACCACCTTTTAAACAAAAAAGATTGATAACATTTAGCAAATCGTGAGTGTGTGTGTGTGTGTGTGTGTGTGTGTGTGCATGCACTCCTCAATGTCAGGGATCAGTGTCAGGATGCTCCAGGGAAGACAAAATCTACCAGTGTGCAAATCCCTGATGCAAGACTTGGTGAGTATCTTCATATCACACACATCCTCCTGAACACTTCAAATCATGTCTAGATTACTAGGATGCCTAATGCATTGGAAGGGCTATAAAAGTTGATATACTGTTCGGTTTAAGAAACGATGACAATGAAAACATCCTTGTTCAGCAATATTTTTCTGAATAGTCTTGATCCATGGTTGATTAAATATAAGAATGTGAAAGCTATGGATGAATACACACTATGTAAACACACACACGGGTGCACGCTCTCATACATGTGCACACACACGCATGTGCACACACATGTGCACACATATGATACACACATCACTCACTCAAGATACGCAGGCTTTCTATGTCCTCAGGAGTTTTCTTGGCTCTTGTTTGTAATCAGTGTCTCCACAGCTGCTTTCTGCCGGCTGCCCTAGGCGCTGATTTCAGGAAACACACAGAGCCACACGGTACATTCGGTTCCTTCCAGCCTGACTTTCTCAGCCTTTCATTCCTGATACTCTTGCTGTATTTTATTGCACTCACATGTGTTGCTGCCTGGCCCTGCATTATGCAGCTGTAGAAAATGTGTTGACTCGGTCATTTGCAGTTCCTCTGGGAACTGTTACAGACTTTCTCACAGTCAACAGCAGGAATCTTGTTGGGATGAAACAAAACCAAAACCTGGTCAGAACTTCTCATTCTCCTCAAAGGGCAGATTTCTAGAAAGGGAAGTTGCTACAGAGACTTTCACAGGCTGTTGGTCACTAATGTTGAGACAGTTGAGGCTTACCACCAGGGTGGTGGTGGCCAGGGAAATAAACTTTGGGTCCTTAACCTGTCACTTGTCCATGGTCTCTCAACAGCTTGGCTACGACATCAGATCAGACCACAAGTCCAAAGTGCTTGAAAGCCTCTTTCTGTCTGTTAAAGTGCAACGGGAACCTTGGCAGATTTCATGGTGGGTGAGGGTGACTGAGGCAGAGGGACAAACATGCCAGGCAGAAGAGCTTAAGAGAGAAGTTTTATTAGAAAGGGAAGGGCAGGGGGAAGGAAAGAGAAAAGAGGTAAAGAGACACAGAGACACAGAGAGAGGACAGATGAGAAGAGGGAGACAGGAAAAGTCTTGCCTGCCCCAGGGGAATAGCAGGAAAGAGAGAGTAAAACGAGGAGAGCATAAGTGGGCAGGGGTCTGTTAAAAAGAGTCCTTTGCACCTGTGTGCAGACTACACAATCATGGAACCCTGGGCTCACCTGGGTTGCATTCTGCCCAGTGACATGGGCAGACCAGCATAATGCCTGAATCCTTACACTAACTACATCAGCTAAAAGGGTTGGAATTCAATATGGCCACATAAATGACTTCTAGTAGATCCCAAACCTCTAAAAATGAGCTGTTACTAAGATAAAACCTGGTCCTGTAAGATGGGAACACTTTCTTCACAGTACAGTTTAATGGGAACTCTCTTACACCTCTGGCAGTAATTTAGGAGTGCGATGGAGAAAGCCATCATTATTGACAGGGACACCCAATGGTGGGATCTGATGGCACGGGTGTTGTAGACTTTGGATCAAGCCACATATTATAATTAGGACTTCAGCTCATGAGCAGAGAGAACTGACAGGAATCAAAGATGTATTCAGGCTGCACACACTGACTGCAGTGACACCCCAAGACCAAGTTCTCAGTGCACGGACATTTACTTGCCCCAGAAAGACAGAGGGCAGGGAATAAGAGAAAAAGACAGGAGGAAGAGGAAGAAGGGGAAAGGAACAAGGCAGAGAGGAAGGGGTATTTGTCCTGGGATGGGACAAAGGACTGTCTTTGGATAGAAAGGAGACAGATGTGATCCATAGGGAAATGGCAATTTATAAAAGTAAAAGGGGAATCCCATGTTAGACTGAAGTGTTTAATTTTAATTGGCCATGTTAATTAGGTGAGTCAAAAGGGGGGGTTGATTGCTGGACTTCATTACTTGGATATTTGGACCTTGGTGGTCAGCCTCAGGAAGAGGAAGTGGACAAATCAGGAAATAGACCTTGGGACTAGCTTCAGGAATGTAATCTAACAGGTTTTAGCAAGGCAGAGGAAATGGGGTAGCCAGGCCTGTCAGAGCCATGTCTGCCACACTCCAGTTGGACAGAGTCCCTTCACTGGCAAAGGGCAGTAGGTTTCTATTCCAAGTGTACAAAGTTGCGAAATCACCTCTACCACGTGATCATTGCACCCTTTCAGCGTGGCTGGCCGGAATCTAGATGTCCTCTAAGTGTGAGACACACCAGATATGAAAAATAAGAACACAGATAATCCTTCACAAATGTGTGCCTTGTGACACTATTTCTGGGGAGACACAGGCAAATGTTTACTGACCCCACACAAGGAACCGATGACAGACCAAACTACAGATACCATCAAAGTCCAACTTGACGAACAAATGAGTTTTGGGGGGTTACTTAGTAGAATATGGGCGAGGGATTGCTTGTTGGCACAGAAATGACTCAGAGCTCTGCATCACCAAAGCCCACCCCAACGTGCGTGGCAGCTGCCCAAGCTGAAATCCTGAACCCACTGCACAGGCTGTTGGCAGCTCAGCAGGGTGGAAAGTGCCATTTCCAAGCTGGTGTTTGCTTCTTGCAGAGGGAAGTCGGCCACAGCGTCCTCTGGGCAACTCAGCTAGTCTGATGGTGTCACTTGGCAGTCCTTACAGATCATATATGCATGCGGAGGGAGAGGTCTAGTGTATCTTGTCAGTTTCAGGGACTTCCTGACGCTCTGACTTGTTTACCTCTTGATCTTAAAGAGTTCTCTTGCAAGATGGACTGTCCAGTGGTTCTCAATCTGTGGGTCAAAACCCCCGTGTGTCACATATCAGATATTCACATTACCGAGTCACGGCAGTAGCAAAATTAGAGTTATGAAATAGCAAGAAAAATGTTTGGGCGTTACCACGGGAGGCGCCGTGTTCAAGGGCCACGGCGTTAGGATGGCTGAGGACTGCTGACCTGGAACATCTTGTTTCACCTCCTAACATCATCTGTCTTAAAGAGCTTCTCTCCAAGATGGAGGGTTTCATCTCAGAAGAGATAACTGCACAGCAGTGTTACACTGATGACGCGTTAGAGCAATGCTTTGTGCGTATTTAGTTAACTGAAACGTCTCATTAGGTCACCTGCCTGTTTTTATTTTCATTAATGAGACTACTAGGAAAATCTAAAGTGCCCGTGTTGGTGAGTTGGCTCAAGGAGTGCTGGCATGCACACACACTAAACACATGCATGTAAAGAGTCATTAAAAAATACTGAACTAGAACTACCGTGAGCATTATGTTTTATTTTATATTAATAGCCGTACTCTATCACCTTTTAGAATTATTCTTTTTAAGCATTGAGTGGATCACTTGAGCTCATGGATTCAAGACCAGCCAAGAAACATAGAAAGCCTTAAAAACAAACAAAACAAAAGAAAACAAAACAAACCCTCTATTCCCTAATCCTTTTCTCTCTCAGATACTGCCCTCCCCCAAAATCTACTGCATATTTACTTCAGAAGCCCAAGTTGCAAGATGGAGTGTACAGACCTAATTCCATGAGGACCTGGGAGTCTCCTAGCCTGGAGACAAAATGTGTCCCACGGGAGATTAGAAAGACAGAAAGGGCCATGCTTGGTGATACAGGCCTGTAAGTCCCTGAGGCCACAGGACTGTGAGTTTAGGTCAGCCTGAGCTACATAAGAGTCCCAGGATAACACAGCAAGATCCCCATCTTAAAAAAACGAAAAAAGCTAGAAAAAGAATTGGTGAGATGGGCCAGTCTAGCAGTCCCCAACTCTCTCTCTCCCTCTCCATCCGCGCCCCCCCCCATCGTCTCCCTCAGGGTTTCCTCCCACCAACATACTCCACCTGCCTCTGACTCAAGATATGGTTCTGGGTGATGTCCCCCACTCCCCCATCTGCATGTTCTATCTTCATTTCTCTATCTTGCCTTCAGCAGCCCTGGAAACGTGTTCTCTGGCCACATCTTTGGCCTTGAATTGTGTCTTTGTCTGTTTGCTTGGACTGTCTGGACAGGATCTTCCTTGTATACCCGGCCTTGGGCCTCTACATGTAGAGGTGGGGAAACCTCCCCACACAGAGTGGCCTGGCTCCCAGAAGCCCAGTGCTACCCATTGTCATTTCTGCTTTCCCCTCCCCACCCCTTCATCTTCCCCTCTCCCTCCGTCCTCCAGCCCTCCCTTCCCTTACTCCTCCCTTTTCCCTACCACTTTCTCCCCCCCCCATACCTTCCATTTGCACCACGGGACCCACTCTTTGCCAGGCAGGACAAGAAGGGCCTTCCCCAGTCAGGAGACAGCAGCTCTCTGCTGTTTCTGGTGACACAGCTCATGACAGGCAGCACTCTCTGAGGCGCCTCATGGCAGTTGGGGCTGTCTCTGGCTTCTGTTTACCAGGCAGTGTTGTTTCTTTTTGATGTCCACCCTTCCTTACATTCTTGCCAAAGTGAGCTAACTGCCCTCCAGAAAAACACAGAGGCAGCCTCTCCTCCAGCTAGCTGTCATGTGACCAGTGGCTTTGTTCAGGTGGTCAAAATCGGGAGACAGCTTCCCCCTTTGCTGGTAAATGGTGAGGTGTCTATGGCGGCCACTACAGGAACAGTCTGGGAGGCCGGGGCAATCGCTGTGGGAATCGCAGGCTCAGGAAAGAGAAGTAAAGAGCTAACAGCGATGACAGCTGACAGCGAGGACAGGAGGAGTGAAGGATTTTGCTTAACCTCTTTTCCCAGCCTTCTGTAGCAGGTGACTCACCAAGGGAAGAAGAGCGGCCTAGAGTGGCTTTTCCCTGCTCTCTCATACTTGTGGTTATCTTCAAGAGAAAGTTCCCACTCTGGGCTTCAGCCTCAACATTTCTCACAGGCCTTCGAGAGAAACCAGCCCCGGGGCCTTAAGATGGACACACGGATGCTCTCGTTCTTGCCCTGACCCCCCTTCCCCTCCATTTCCTTTCCTTTAATTTATTTAGCTAGTTAGTTATGTTGACAAATTTGTTTATTGATTGCCATCACAATATACAATTTTAAAGCATTTAAAAATATTTTGGGATTATAATTTAATTACAAACATTTCCATATACTTCTCCCTACTCTCCTTCAAATTCACGGTTTCTCTCGCTATTTTCACTAATTGTTATTGCTTGTATGTATTTGTATATGCATATATATTCCCAAATATAACCTGTTCAGGCGTATAATGCTACTTGTATGTGTGTTTCAGGGCTGATCATTTGGCTCCGAACCACATATTGGGGTGCTCTTCCCTAGGGAGCACACCTCCCCCACTCCCAGCTTCCCTCAGTTTCCCTGTAATTCTTTGTGTGGGGCTGAGGACGCATAGGCTCCTCTCCACCCAGTCTGGCATGTTTGTTGGTGTCCTCCATGCTCAGCTCACATTTGGGCATTCATGCTGGTGAGCTACACCGTACGGGTATAGCTTCTGATATTACGAGGAGACATAGTCTCTTAGAGAAAGTCCTAATCCTCGGGCTCTTACAGAATTTCTGCCCCATCTTCCAAAATGTTTCCTGTGGGACTATTTTGTAGATGTATGCATTGGAGCTGGGCTCCAGAACTTGGCATTTTTATTAGTTTTATTTTCCCCCATCTGCTGCAACAAGTTTCCCTGAATGAAGGATGAAGACTACTTTTATCTTTTGTCTGGGTATTCAGACAAATGTTTATAAATTGTTGGTTGAGATTATGCTGGTTCAATAAATTAGGAGTCGTAAATTTTCTCCCAATAACCATGATTTCAGTAGCACTAAGCAGTTCTCTAGGATTCAAGTACCAAGCATTGTTGTTCCCTGTTGTCTGAGCAGGTCTTATGTCCAACTAGAGAGCTGTCAGCTACCACCAAGGCATGTCTGCCACTACCGCACTGTTAGGGCTCTTGTGCCACACTGGCCATTGATGTGACCCATAGGCATCACGGCTGGTAAGATTACCGGTTGCCTCTTCCCTTTGGAAGCTCTCATGGTGCCTTCTGGGATCATGAAAGAGAATCCTCAGGGAGGGATGTTCAGGTCAGTTCCAGCTTAGGGGGTCTCTGGACCCTGTTTCTGAAGTAGACAGTGTCTTCAGCAATTAGGACTTACCTTCCAGCTCTGGAGGAAGGGGAGTGGTAACCATGGACAACAGCAATGGGTTTTATGCTTTGGGAGTCTCTTAGGTAGGCATCCCCAATAACTCAAAAGAGGGCTTCTGATGTTTGGTGTTGAGATTTTGTTAGGTGGTCTTTGGCTGTTTGAGGGAGCATTGTCAGCCCAGATGAGAAAATTTCATTAAAACTGTATACATATATGTTTACACACAGAATTGCATGTATTAGAAGTTTTCTTTAATAAATAGTTAATAGTAGGATTCCTTGTATTTTCACACATCTTTATCGTCATTTTACCACCTCCCTCTTCTTGCACATATCTCCTTTCCTAAGGAGCCCCCACATTCCCCAAGGCAAAAGGATCAAGTACAGGTGGGACCTTAGCTATGACAAAGAAACACGGTGCCCAAATGATTGATATTTGAGAAACATTGTCCTAGAAGAAGGAAAGTAGAGAGGCCTGTGAGCTTCTGTCACCATTTTCAGTAATTCATGATTCAGCCCAGTGGCATTTAATGTTGACTGATTGATCGTATATATGCATATGTGTCCAACCATTTGTATGATGGCCGGAAGTTGATATTGACTTCTTCAGTTAGTCTACTTTCTTTCTGTTCTTTTCCTTTCATTTTTATTTTGGAGACTGTGTCTCACTAAACCTGTAGCTACTGAATCCAGCAGGCTGGCTGGCTGGCCAGTGTCTCAGGACCCTCCTGTCCGGCTCTCCAGTGCTGGGCTTGCAGGCACATGCTTCCATCTCTGGCCCTCTCCAGTGTGTGCTGAGGGAACCCTTAGGCTTGCACAGGGAGCATGTTAGATCTGAGCTGTCTTCCCAGAACCCTCACACACCATTTGAAAACAAAAACTAGGCTGGGCACACCATTAGTCCTGGCAGTCAGAGCTATATAGTGAGACCGTGTCTCAACAAACAAGACTGAATGAAGGAAATGGACATGAGTTATTAAAGGGTATAAAGCTAGTTGTTCATTTGGAGTAGAAAATAAGTATTTGGTTATGGAAGAGCAGTTCCCAATGTGAAGTTCCATAGCCTTCTTTCCAAATGGCTTTTTTAACTGTATAGAAGCTCATTGAAATGTATAGTCTTAGGATCTGGTTAATTTCAGTGTGTAATTTTTTTAAATGTAAAAAAGAGATCCTCTTTATGTGGAAGGGTCCCTTTGGGCTTTATAGCTGGCAGGGAAACAATCTGCAAAGATACAAGAAGGAAACTCAGTGCAGCACAATTTTGGTACCAGGGCTGGGCCAGGACTTCTAGAGTCTGACACCAGATCATTTACTTTAACCATATGTAAACACAGCACAGTTTAGGGGGAAAGTTTTCTGATAACAATTAACTCAGCCCTGTGAGTACAACAAGCTCACAGTGCAGTGTATTTACATTGAAGCTCTTTACAAAGCAATTGGCTTCATCTATAAGACTGGTTCTTGTTGACTTAGAAACATGTTCTAATAATGGTCGGAGAGAATGGCTGAGGTAAACACAGTGGCTGGACTTAAGACAATATAGAAATCATTTAGTCACTTGTAAAGTAAAATGGCATTTCCCGCAAGGATGAGTTTATCAGGTTGTAAGCTACATCCAATCCCAGCATCCCAGGGGCAACAAGTTAAGCATCTCTTTCCTTTGCAGGATGCCTGCGAGCTTAACTTTCCTGACTTCTCTAGGGCTTGACTGTGTGCACAGGCATTTTTGACATCTATATCTTTGTTAGCTTTTCAGATTCCAGAAAGACAGTGAAGGTCTAAGGGAAGAAGCTATGTTAGGGTATTTTATCTCCCTTCAAAGGATGGTGCCAGAGACTCAGTATGGCCAGCCACTTGATGTTAGTGTCAGATGGATGCCTTTTGGGTGTCATTCACTGAACCCATGGGTCCTGGTGGCCATATTTCTTCCCTCTTTCCCACTCTCTCCTTTCTGGTCTCCATGAAGAGACAGAGCTGCTCTGCCACGCCTTTCCTAGAGTAAAGAACTGAAACCAACAGGCAGACCAAATCATTCCTCCCTGACATTGTTCTCTTGCTGCAGTGAGAGAAAGGCTAATTCATTTAGTGGTGTGGAATCCCAGCAAGAAGAGGGAATATGACTGTTGTTATGACTTTTATCAGTACCCTCCCTGATAAAAGTCTTTGGCATGACATCCTCCTGTTGGGGGTAGAGAAATGCAAGGGACAATGGTTGATGGGAGATGGGAGACTCCTTCACTGACATCTACTTTGTTGACAATGTCCTTTGTCTCTTCAAGGTCAGCAATGGAAGGCAGGCTTCTGGATGGTGGTTCTGAATCCTGATTGCCTGACTTTCAGTGAGACACATGTGGTCAAAGATGAATTTGGGAAAAGTAGCTGCTGGCTACTTGAACTATGGAAAAGCAGGGCCATCATGAGATGGACGGCATCCCTTTGGGTTGTCACTCCCACATCAAACTGCTGAAGACCAACAGGGAACATCTGGTCACCAACATCCGTAACACTCAGTGTCTGGTGGACAACTTGCTGAAGAATGACTACTTCTCAGCTGAGGATGCAGAGATTGTGTGTGCCTGTCCCACCCAGCCTGACAAGGTGCAGTGAGGGGCATTGGTGCTGACAGTTGCTGACCTGGGTTTCTCTTCCCCACTCCTGACGCATGCAAAGGTCTTGGGAGTATTTGGAATATTAGGCTGCCTTTCATACGGGGTCCTTGTTTTTGCTGTTGCTATAATTCCCACCTCAGCTTCCGTAGCACAGGGAGTATTGATTGTAGGTGTGCATTCACACTTCAGGTTATTTTCCTTTTTGTTTCTCAGCTTATGCATAACAGAAAAGATGTGGACTCACACTGGGGCCCTGGTAAAATGTAAATGCCCAACGCGTGAGCTTCCTGCCCTGCCGGTTCATGTCTGTTTGAGGCTGGAACAAACCCTTCCCTTTTGGCTCTCCCTGCTTTAAGTGAGAAAGAGCATGGTGCTCAATGCCTCGGCACCGCAAGGGCACAGAGGCAAAGACTCGGGGTAGCCACCCACAAAGCCAGATTTAGAAGTGACTGCCTCCCAAGGTGGGACCCCATTGAAGACTTTCCCACGCTATGAATGAGGAAGTAAGACAACCATCAGTTCCCTAAGCTTAGGGTATCATCTGAAAGATAAGACAGGGTTCCACAAGTCCCTGGGTAGAAAAATGAGGCGCCTACTTGAGATGAGGCAGGGAGGGGCTAGAGACACCCACAGCCCGCTGGTATGGTTTCCTGTGTTGACCCTCTCCCTTTCTTGGCTTTTTGAGACATTATCCCCTCTGACCCTCCTGCCTCAATCCGCTGAGTGCTAGGACTTAGTGTGTCCACAATGTACAGCTCCAGATTGCTCTGCCTGAATTTTTAATGAAAAGGCCACTTTGGACATGTGATTTGACGGGAGTCTGTTACCCTCCTGCAGGGTAGCCCAGATACGCTACTTCCTCTTACCTCTCCTATCTCCTAGCACGCTTGTCCCTGGATGACAGTGACATGAGATTAGGAGGGAAGGGCAGAGCAAAGTCCACAGCTGGAGGGCTTTTCCCATGTCTGATCTGTTTTTAGGCTCACAGACAACTTTTCCTGGTTTCTTGTTGCTATGGGGATGAATTGTTGCTGAAGAAGCCCATTTTGCAGATTCTGTGCTGACTCTTAAACTGGGTGTGCAGGTGGCTGGGTTATTACTTCTGTACTAGCCACCTGCATTCTGCATTCCTGAACTGAGTGTACCCCGGGATCCTCACGCCAGCTAATGCTCTAAATGTTTGTGCCATCCGTAGGTCCGGAAAATTCTTGACCTGGTGCAGAGCAAAGGTGAGGAGGTGTCTGAGTTCTTCCTCTTCGTGCTACAACAACTGGAGGATGCTTATGTGGACCTCAGGCTGTGGCTCTCGGAGATTGGCTTCTCCCCTTCCCAGCTCATTCGGAGCAAAACTATCATCAATACTGACCCAGGTAGGAGTCAGCTCCCGCAGGACTATAGGCATGGGTCTGAAGGAGGGCACCCTGGCCTGGAACTGCTGTAATACCATGGCCCAGGTGGCTATAAAAGCATAGCCAGCAAGGCCAACTTGGCTGCCTTGGGCTCTGCCTCACAGAACAAGCCTCAGTGCTCCTTCTGTTTCGTAGAGAAGAGAAGGTCTCTGGCGCCTGAGTGCAGCCTAGGTGATTGCAACTGAACCAAGCACATGCAGCTTGTTGGTTTCTTTTTGCTTGCTTTGGTTCTGCGGATGGAGCCCTGCCTGGGCCTTTTGCATGCTAGGGCAGTGCCTTACCACTGTTATATATACCCCCAGCCCTCTCAGCTGGTTTATTTAGGGGCCCCGGGAATTGTGGAAGGCCTTTGTACTGAATGCTTACCCACTACTTACTCTGACATGGCGAGAGCAGTTATGACACTGCATTTTCTTCTTCTTAAAATGTGTTCTAGGAGAGCTAAGGTGCCACTCAGTGGTGATGTATTTGCCTAGGACACATCAGCTCTGGGCTCAACTTCCAATTACACAAACAGTAAATAATTTTAAAAAGTATTGAGAGCGTGCCAGCAACAAGGCCCCCACACTCCAATTTTAGACTCCACTTTGACCTGGTGTTTCAGTAACTTTACATCTCTGTGACAAAATGTCTCAGCAGAGCAACTTTTAAAAAGCAAAGTTTTGTTTTAGTGTCTCGGCACATGGTTGGTTGGCTCGTTTGCTATGTGCCTGAGCGGGGCTGGAACATGGTGGAAAGGCAAGGCAGAGAACAGCTACTCCCCACCTGCAGTGAGAGACAGCAAGGAGCTAGGAATAAGATACAGTGTTAACAGGGATGCCACTCTGACCTACCTGCCTCTTCCACCTCCCAGTTTCTGCTGTTTCCCAACAATTCTGTTAGACTCTGAAACTATCAAGTGAATTAAGCATGGTGAGATCAGAGCCTTCAAGATCCCACCACTTCCCCTACGTCTGCTGACGGGCCCTGTCATTGGCCTTCAGGGTCATACCAGATGCAAGACATGACAGTTTGGAAACTGAAAGAAAGGACCTTCCGGGAAGAGTGATTGTTTAGAGAGAAAAGGCCAACCGGAAGTGCCAAGGCTGCTCCTATAGCCCCAGAGGTCCTTAGCCAGCAGCCTCTTGCTGACACTGTTCCTTCCTGCCTGTTCACAGTCCGTGTGTGTGTGTGGGGGGGTATTTATTCCCAGGGTTCTTTCAAAGGACTTCTCAGTTGATCCTTTCAGCCATGACTAGCTTTTAAGAGTAATTCTCTCTATAAGATGTCGTACGTATGTGGCAGATTCATGTCACAGGATTTCACATCTGTGCAATGTCCATAAAAAAAGCACACTTGTCAAGAAAGGAAGCCCACCAGCAGTTGTCAGTGTCTGGAGTTGGAACACAACAGAGGCTGGCTACAAATCAGCTCCAAAAACAACTTTGGGAAGGTGATGGAGATTAGAATGAAGGAGAATAGTACTTATTGGATTTTATAAATTTACTAAAATCAATTGACTAGTATATAATGCAATTACTAAAACTTTGTAATATAAATTATCAGGAGTTATAACCAAAATAAACTATAAAGTATAGTAAGTGCTACATTTTCTTTTTAGTGGGGATTTGTGTTCTGGGGCAGGATCTATGTAACCCCAGGTTGGTCTTGAACTCTATGGGGTTTCTCTGTGTAGCCCTGGCTGTCCTGGATCTCACTCTGTAGACCAGGCTGACCTCAAATTCACAGAGATGTGCCTGCGTCTGAGTGCTGGGATTAAACAAGGGTGTGCCACTATAGCCATTCCTCTTTACAAATTTTGAACAATCAATTGGACTAGGTTTATGGGAAAAGCTATAAACCAATCTAGGAAGATGCATATGAGAATCTGACTTTTGTTAATTGAATAGTTTAAATTCAAAACTATTTTAAAGAAGCATGTAGAACACTATTTTGTTTGTTTGGCATTAAATCCTTTTTTTTTCTTTTCTTTCTTTTCTTTTCTTCTCTCTTTTTTTTTCTTTCTTTTTTTTTTAGCTCGGTATATTTAGTTGTGACGTTTGAGGCCAGGCACAGATCCTCTGTAAATCAGATTAATGTCCGGCCTTGTATTTTATAACCAAAAGTTTTGGCATACAGTTTTGTCAGACCCTTATTCAAGAACCAAAGAAAGCGTAGGTTAATGTCCCCTATACAAGACTTTCATGGAGGACTGACTCTATTATTCAGACAGGAATGTGAACTGTGGTGGGGTCAAGCAGAGCTGGCTGGCCTGGCCCTCAAGTGCGAGTGGATTCTGTCTCTAGAGTTAATGACAACATTGTGTAGAGGAACAAGGGAAGCCTGTCTCAGACACTTGACCTGGAGGGGCCTGCAGCCCTCCAGCTGGCTAAACCTGAAGCCAAGCAGAGGGAGGGAAGGCCTGGCCCTCAAGTTCTGGGGCACCGGCTCTTTTAGGCCCTGGCCCGGGGCGGGGTGGGGTGGGGGGCTCCTGTTAAAGGAGTAAATGACTTGGCTCAGAGTCCCGGGGCTGCGGGTTGGTTTGCTTGTGCGCTGGCCTCTCTGTCCTGAGATGTCCTGTTTGATGCATATACTCCTTGTCCCCTCACCTGGTTGCTGGGAAACACTTCTCCCTGCTCCAGTGAGCAGGTACACTCAGCAGCTGCGACACCAACTGGGCCGCGACTCCAAGTTCATGATGTGCTACGCCCAAAGGGAGGACCTGTTGCTGGAGGAGACCTACATGGACACACTCATGGAGCTGGTAGGCTTCAACAACGAAAACCTGGGAAGCCTGGGAGGCCTAGACTGCCTGCTGGACCACAGCACTGGCATCCTTAACGAGCACGGCGAGACTGTCTTCGTGTTTGGGGACGCGGGAGTGGGCAAGTCCATGCTGCTGCAGCGGCTGCAGAGCCTCTGGGCATCCGGCAGGCTGGCCTCGGCAGCCAAGTTCTTCTTCCACTTCCGCTGCCGCATGTTCAGCTGCTTCAAGGAGAGCGACACGCTGTGTCTGCAGGACCTGCTCTTCAAGCACTTCTGCTACCCGGAGCAGGACCCCGAGGAGGTGTTCTCCTTCCTACTGCGCTTTCCCCACACTGCGCTCTTTACTTTCGATGGCCTGGATGAGCTGCACTCGGATTTCGACCTGAGCAAAGTGCCGGACAGCTGTTGCCCCTGGGAGCCGGCGCACCCGCTGGTCCTGCTGGCCAACCTCCTAAGCGGGAGGCTGCTCAAGGGCGCCGGCAAGCTGCTCACTGCCCGCACGGGCGTGGAGGTCCCCCGCCAGCTTCTGCGCAAAAAGGTGCTGCTCCGGGGCTTCTCCCCCGGCCACCTGCGCGCCTATGCCCGCAGGATGTTCCCTGAGCGCACGGCTCATGAGCATCTGCTGCAGCAGCTGGATGCCAATCCCAATCTCTGCAGCCTGTGCGCGGTGCCGCTCTTCTGCTGGATCATCTTTCGCTGCTTTCAGCATTTCCACACGGCCTTCGAGGGCTCCTCGCAGCTGCCAGACTGCGCTGTGACCCTGACCGATGTGTTCCTGCTGGTCACTGAGGTGCATCTGAACAGGACGCAGCCCAGCAACCTGATGCAGCGCAACACGCGCAGCCCAGCGGAGACGCTGCGTGCAGGCTGGCGCACGCTGCACGCGCTGGGCCAGGTGGCGCACCGCGGCACCGACAGGAGCCTCTTTGTGTTCGGCCAGGAGGAGGTGCAGGCATCGAAGCTGCAGGAGGGGGATCTGCAGCTGGGCTTTCTGAGAACTCTGCCCGACGTGGGCCCAGAGGAGGGCCAGCAGTCCTATGAGTTTTTCCATCTCACACTCCAGTCTTTCTTTACTGCCTTCTTCCTGGTGGCAGATGACAAAGTGGGCACCCGGGAGTTGTTGCGGTTCTTTCGAGAGTGGACATTTCCCGGGGAGACACCTAGCACATCCTGCTATCCTTCCTTCTTCCCCTTCCAGTGCCTGGGGGGCGGTAGCCGGTTGGGCCCTGATCCTTTCAGGAACAAAGACCACTTCCAGTTCACCAACCTCTTTCTGTGCGGGCTGCTAGCCAAGGCCAGACAGAAACTCCTTCGGCAGCTGGTGCCCAAGGCTACCCTGAGGAGGAAGCGCAAAGCCCTGTGGGCTCACTTGTTCGCCAGCCTGCGCTCCTACCTGAAGAGTCTGCCCCGGGTCCAGAGCGGAGGCTTTAGTCAGGTGCATGCCATGCCCACATTCCTGTGGATGCTGCGCTGCATCTACGAGACACAGAGCCAGAAGGTGGGGCGCCTGGCCGCCAAGGGCATCAGTGCCAACTACCTCAAGCTGGCCTTCTGCAATGCTTGCTCTGCCGACTGCAGCGCCCTGTCCTTTGTCCTGCATCACTTCCACAGGCAGCTGGCCCTGGATCTGGACAACAACAACCTCAATGACTACGGAGTGCAGGAGCTGCAGCCTTGCTTCAGCCGCCTCACGGTTATCAGGTGAGGCTGCCAGGCACTTGAAGTGGGTGAGGAGAACAAGACAGCCCATGACACCGGGACTCAACCCTTCTGTCTGGGGATAGGGTGTGGAAGGCGTGGAGGAAAGCGAGTCAGGTGACCAGTTGCGCTTCAGATGGGTGTTCTGTAACTTGTAATCTTGGGGATCCCCAGGAGAGAGAGAGCTGCTGCTGTCGTAGTGTGGTCAAGCCAACAGCCAGTGTATACTGAAAGTGGGTGAAGTGCATTAGGGTTGTAACCCAGCTTAATGTCCGTTCCCCTGTAAGACAGGGGCCACTATTGCCCAAGAATATTATTACCCATTTAGGCAACGGTAGCAGAGGCACAGAGAAATCAATGAATTACTCCAGGCTCCACAGCTGAGATGTGGTGTGGCCAGAAGGGGAAGACCATCCCTTGAAAATTAGTCTCAAGCTCAAAAATAGCAATCTCTCACCTTTGGCTCCTGGTGTCTGGTGTTGCTCCGGGGAAAGCAGGCTGTGAACTACTATTCCCCTTGCTTCTCCTGGAAAATGTAGCAGCATGCCATCTGTCTTGAGGCGGTTTTCCTGCTTGTTGGTAGAAAAGAGAGGCCTAGGTGCTTCTCCTGTTAGCATTTCCTGAGTGAAACAAATCTTGTCAAAAACAAACTTCATTCTGCCAAGGTTTGGCTCATTCAGTTCTGCAAAGCAGTGGGGATTTGGAGCCCATTCATTCTCAGGCATGGGAACCAGAGAGAAAATCTCGTGTGGACTTGGGGTGTACGAAGCTGAAGGTGGCAGCCTAGAACCAAAGTCAGTGTCAGTCCTCTGGGCTGTGAGTGGCCCACTCTGTAAGGGGGAACTCAGCAGCAGAGCGGATCCTGCCCTGTCTGTCTGTTCCCCATACCAGCAAAGGAAAAGGCAGCTTATAGGAAAGCAGGGCTTATGGTCAACCAGATGGGAATACTTTGAGTTCCCTGAAGGGTATCAGGTAGGATTAAGTGCAGTAAAGAATTGGAGAAAACATCACATCTTGGAAGTTTATATACATGTTATCTCTCTCTGGAGCAAAGTCTAGGAGTAGACACAGAATATGTTGTCAGACCAGAACCCAGGTTCTCTTTTGTTTTAACTGACGTCTACATCCTGAGCCAATATGGCTGCCCAAGATAGCTTCAGCCAACTACTTAGTACTGTACCCAGAAGACATCACAAGAAACACATGTCCTATCTTTAATGTTTTGTCTTCAATATGGGAGTGTGAACTGGAGGCATCATACATGTCACAGGAGTGCTCTACTATCGAACACCCAGACAGTTTTAAGAAAGCTATTGCCAAGGATTTCCTTAGGCAGGACTTGATTGTATATGCCAAGCTGGAAAAGAGGAGGGGGGGTGCAGGGGACTATATTGTTAAGATACTGGAAGCACCTTCCATGTCAGGATTGAACGAAAAAACAAAATAAAAGGGAGGACACGACTGCTCCCGGGTATGGTGGAGAGGAGGTTTATTGTAGATATAAGAAAATGCTTAGCCTGAGGCAGAGACATCTGGGAAAGTTCAGAGTGGACATGACCAGAAGATCATGCCAGGCCGTGTGAGGAGGGGGATAGGGATAGCCAAAAGACCAGGAGACCATAAGGATAAAAAGGACCAGTGTAGCCAAAGTGGCCACATTATATAGGGAAGACCAGCTGGGGGAAGGGCAGCCTAGGTCCTGGGTGGAATGTTCAGGGTAGGGTAGAGCACGCCAGCCAGGACGACCCTAAAACAGGTAGGGACTGAGGGATGCTGGGAGAACCTGGCAGCTGGGGTCCACTTTGATACATGAATAGGCACCTCAGCCGTTTTGTTCTGGGTTTGAGACCTAACAGGAATAGGTATGCAGTGTGTACCTTGTATTTGCATACAGTCTGATACTGTAGGGGACAGGTCCTGTGAGACTGCCCTCATCTTTTTGACGTGGCTTAGGAATGAAGCTTTTTCTGTTCTCTTTTTAGTTGTCATGGATGTCAGCTTTGGGGACAAACTTAGCCAGTGGCTTGTGCCTGTAAAAAGAGTCTTATCGTAGCACAGTCCTGCCTGTCATTTACTTCTCAGTTGTTTGATGCTGTAGGGTTGAGCAGTTATGCTTGGCCCAGCACAGTCGTCACCATTTTTCAGCTGGTCTTAGTGTAGATAAATACGTACACATATGCACATTTTGCTCTCGAGAAGGTATTTTGCTTGTTCCAAAAATTTTCTCGAGAATCCGCAGTCTGTGGCTGGCCCTTGACCTACAGGGACACAGTCGCAGAGGCCCCATTTTCCTGCTGTGTGCCTGTTCCCAGCCCGGCCTGCACAGGCAGCATTTGCATTGTGAAGCTGGAGAGGCTTGCTGCCAAGACCCACCCTTCCCCGGGAAGCTGCTAGTTTTCTCTTGAGATTTGCAACCCAGAGTTGCTTCAAGAGAGCAATTTCCCTGGGCAGCAGGATGCAGGTCTCCTCCTGCTTTCGAGGCACATCCGTTCTAGTGGGAACTGTCCAGTCCTGTGCAGGTCATCTATCTCATGCCCTGACTCCACTCCTAAAATGCAAGGGTACCCCCCAGTAGCAGTGATCCCTAATGGCAGTCCCTCATATTTCAGATCCCATGCCCCCCCACTGTGCCCCAAGGATGGAGAAGCAGGATGGAGGAGACAGCTGGCAGAAGCTGGCTGCTGGCGCCTTTCTTAGTCTTTGTGACCCGTCTGCTTCTGGGCTGGGCCTTGTTGTTGGCCCTGGCCTATAGGCAGCTGAATTCTTAGTCTGAGTACTTTCCTGGACGTTCCTCTGCCCTGACAGTTGTCTTTGCTGGTGTGTTTTAGACTCAGCGTCAATCAGATCACTGACACAGGGGTGAAGGTGTTGTGTGAGGAACTGACCAAGTACAAAATCGTGACATTCCTGGGGTAAGTCTTACTTGAGATATTGGGCCTGCTACCTTGTCATAGTTCCAAGCAGCACAAAATTGACAGCTATGTGGTTCGCTGGTGACAGGAACCATGGCCAGTGCTGACACCCTCCAGCCTCAGCTTCCCATGCGTTGGGGTTTCAGGCGTGCATCACCACACATGACTCCGGGTCCTGTTCCACGCTGGTATCTAGGTAAAATTGGAGCTAGATCACAAATGCTTGTGGAGCCCCAGCTCCCTTACTTATAAAATTGGGACCCAATCCAGGCAAACTATTTTGGAGGATATGAAGAGAAAGTATGCAGAGACAGGTTTTATAGATGCTAAAATACCTGTTTATACATCAGACTTGACTACTTTGGATCTGCTCCTAGGTCTAGGGCAGGAGCACATGCATTGAGTAGTAGTGGCACAGCCAGAGGGGTGGTAAGAAGAACCCTCCTCAGATACAATAGTGCTGCAGAAAAATAAGTGAATACTCAAACCAGGTAGGGTTAAGTGAAAACTACTCACAGACCTAAGTCAGTTGCTAAATCAGTGACAAAGAGCTTTGAGGTTTGGAGTTTAAGGTGAGGGCATGTGGCCCGGGGGCTGCTGCTGCTGATCTTGACACTGGAGTGGTTGCTGGACCACTGGAACATGAGGACACATAAGCAACAAGTCCCATGATCCTCTCTGTTTTGTGTGATGAGAAGTAGTAGAAGGAAGCCTTGCTGCTTTTCTGCTCTTATTTTTCAATCAGAATGAAAGAGAGAGAGAGAGAGAGAGAGAGAGAGAGAGAGAGAGAGAGAGAGAGAGAGAGAGAGAGAGAGAGAAAACACAGGGCTTTACACTTCAGAAAACCTAAATCTCCACCCCCTGCATTTACTGAGCATTGTGTGTTAGAGCTGTGTGTGATGGCACATACTCCCTGTGACCATGGGGTAGACAGGTGTGTGGATTCAGCACAGAAGGGAAATAAGGGAGCTAGCTGGCTTTGGAGCCTAATCTCTGGTCTCTGAGTTCCCCGTTTCAACTTAGACAATGGAAATCAGTAGGTAGCATGTATTCTATATAGGAGGAGATTTTCACGTGACAACAGGACTTATAAAGGCCCCTGGCTGTGCTTTCTCTCCAAGTTTATACAACAACCAGATCACTGATATCGGAGCCAGGTATGTGGCCCAAATCCTGGATGAATGCAGAGGCCTCACACACCTTAAGTAAGTAAGTGGGGAAGGGGCAGGGGCCCTTAGAAGTTTCTTTTCTTTACAAATACCTGGATCACCTTTTCCATTACCCTAAAGCCTCTGCAAGCCCCATGGCTATACTGGTCCAACTGTCCAGGTGTGCTCATCTTGTGATAGAAATATGACCCAGTGTGAGGCTTGGCTTGTGGAAAAGTATCCTGTTGGTGGTGCTGGGGAATTAGCACTTAAATCTCCCTAACTACTGGCTGGAAGGAAAGGATGTATCTATTATCCTTTTTGGGAAACCAGAAAAAGATCCTCTTTTCCCAGGGAGCTTGATCCTTGGAGCTGATGGTTATCCCTCCTGGTAATGGAAACACTCACCTTGACCACTGTCAATAAATATGGGCATTCTCGAGCCTGCTACAGTGAGTGATGGTCCTGGGGTCACCTAGAGAACCCTAGGAAATGCTCCAGTGATTGACCACCAGCAGAGATCATGGGCTACCTCCTAGGGTGGACCCTGGTGGCTGGTCCCGGTTGTGGATCCCTCCCTGAGAGGAGGCCCCAGGCATGGATACATGTGTGCCAGGAACAAGATCACACTGGCAAAAAGGCATAGGTGGGATCGGTGTCAGGAAGAAGGATGCCTACTGTGGAGTCCCTATACAGAGGCTAACCATGCATCTTTCTCTCTGCAGATTGGGAAAAAACAGAATAACAAGTGAGGGTGGGAAGTGTGTGGCTCTGGCTGTGAAGAATAGCACTTCCATCATTGATGTTGGGTGAGTAGAAGGGACCACACACGAGCGCATGTGCACGCCCACACACACACACACACACACACACACACACACACACACACACACACACTCACACATGCATGCACAGGCTCACACACACGCACGCATACTCTCACACACACTCACGCACTTACACTCCCACACTCATGCGCACACACACACACACACACTCACATGCACACACATTCACGCACGCACACATGCATACACGCACGCACGCACACACGCACGCGCACACACACATTCCTAGGAATCCAAATTCAAAGTGAGTACATCACAGAGGTTGCTTAGTGGTAGCTTATTTCACTTAGCATGACACCCTCAAGGGTCATTCCGGTTGTCACATAGGAGAGTCCCCTCCCTTTCCGGACTGTCCTCTGGATAGCTGCACTTCATTTTGCTCATTGGTTTCTCTGTCCCTGGACACCTGGGTTGTGGACACCTGTGTACCTTGATGGCCTTGGGTACACAGACATCCCTGTTAGATCCTACTTGTACTTTCTGTGGCTAAACATCCCACTGGGTTGCAATAGAATGTCGGTTCAATTTCTGATTTCTTTGTTCATTATTATGTTGTTTTTAATTTCGAATTTTATGGACGTGTGTCTTTTGCCTGCATGTGTGTTTGTGTACTGCTCATGTGCCTAGTGTCACTGAGGCCAAAGAGGGCATTTGATACCCAGGAACTAACGTTATAGATAAGTGTGAGCTGCCATCTGGGTGCTGGGAGTCTTACCCTCAGAGCCAGCTCTCTAGTCCTGGCGTCTGATTTCTTGGAGGCCCCACGAAGTGTCCCCTGGAGCAGCGCATCATCTCACACCCCACCAGCAGTGCACGCGGGCTCTTGGTTAGCCTTGTTTTCCTAATGGTAGACGCGGGGTCTCATGTGGTTAGAAAGCTCCTTGTAGCATTGTAATTTTTCCTGGATTATAAAAAAAGAACATGGGTGGTTTTTCTTGAGAAACTAGGGGAATATGAACAATAGTAAAAACTGTCTTCCCAGAATTGCCTTTAAGCTGAATTTAGTAGCACATGTCCATAATCTCAGAACTTGGAGGGCTCGCAAATTCAAGATCAGCCTCAGCTGTGTATCTAGTTCAAGGCCAGCCTGAGCTATTTAAAATAAGAGAATTGTCACTGACATTTGAGATCATATAAACTCCTTACAGTTCTTTCTCTTCTCTCTGCCTATTCCTCCTTTTACATAGCAGAAACCAACCCACGTGGGCAGAATTTTATCTTCTCTTTTCACTTAGTCTCTGTCATGGTATGATACTTTATTACAAAATTGATGCCACTCAGTTGTATTGTGCACACATTTTCTCAGCAAAGTACTGAAAACTGGGGTCTCATAGACCACACCTGAAAGCAGCCTGCTGGTTCTTGCTGTGGAGCTCAGGTCTTGTGAGTGGGCAGGCACGTTGTTCTGCTCTCTGGAGATAGATGCCCTCTTCCTGCTGGCAACAGCATACCCTTCTGGGACAGGTGCTATTCTAAGTGCTCACATCTACAAAATCACAACATTTTCCTCACTACTCTGCAAAGAATGCCCGTTTGACAGAGAAGGAAACTGAGGCCCAAGACATTTTAATGTTTACAGAAGGTTGCACAGACAGTAGTTGGCTGTCTTAGTTTGCTTTCTATTGCTGTGATAAAGACCATAGCCAAAATCAGCTTGGGGAGGGAGGGTTTGTTTGGCTTACATTTTCCCATCACAGTCTATCATCTAGAGAAGTCGGGGTCCGAACTCAAGCAGGAACCCCGAGACAGGAGCTGAACCGCAGACAAAGGCTGCTTACTGACTCCCTCAGCTCCCCAAAGCTCACTCAGGCTGCCTTCTTAGACGGCCCAACACCACCTGCTCAAGGGTGACACGGCCCGCAATGGGCGGGGCTCTCCCATATCAATCATCTATCAAGGAAGTTCCCTACAGAGTTTCCTATAGGTCCTTCTGATGGAGGCATTGGGGTTCCTCTTCCCAATGGCAGAGCTTGATGCCAGACTTCCATCTTGCAGAGTGTGTTGGCTGGTCCCCTGAGAGGGAAGTCAGCATCACTATTCTAACGCATCACTGAGACTGAAGTGGCATTCAGGGCCTGGCTGGCAATATCCTTGCCACATACAAGGAGGGTCACTAGCATGGTTTCAGCCACAGTTCCAGGTCTTGGCTTGCAATCATCTACAGTGGTGGTCCCTTTGCTTGCCCTCTGTTGATCCAGGGTGGGAGTCTAACTCCTGTGCACAGCTCTGCTTTCAGGGGATTTTCTTTCAAGGGCAGTTGTGGGCTAAGGGTCTCAGACTGGAGCCTTTGCAAAGTTCAGAGAGTCTGGTCCCAGTCTGTACAACCCGCTGGTCTCCCTGTCTGTGCAGTAACTGAGAGCCCAGGGCAGGCTGTGCAGCTGCAGGCGGGGGCCAAGTTCAGCCCTCTGGGAGCTGCCTGTTGAGAATGATCAAGAGGGGCATCAGGCAGAAGTGTGGCTGTGTACCCATCCATTTCTTGCCTCTGCTTTCAGGATGTGGGGCAATCAGATTGGGGATGAAGGGGCAAAGGCCTTCGCCGAGGCATTGAGGGACCACCCCAGCCTGGCCAACCTCAGGTAACATGCCTTCTGAGATGTGCAGTCCAGGGGCCCAGGGAGGGGCTGTTGGGAGAGGGGTGGCTGGCTTTCTTACTGGGGCAAGATTGATTGGCACAGGGCTTCTCAGTGGGTTTGAGGCATGCAGTGAGGTGCCTAGCTTACTGAACAACAGAGAGACACCTGCAGCCCCTCCACCCTCTTGATGTGTACCTTCAGAGGAAGGGACTGGGAGCAATTGCCAAGTCCCGATAAAACCAAGGGGACACTGTCCCCTTTGCTGGCCCTTCCACTTTCACAGATAATGAACAGCCCTCCGTTTGCACCCTGGCGTGATTCCAGCACCTTCGTGTCTTGGGGTCTCGTAGGTTCTACCATGAAAAGAGGGTCCAGGACTGTAACCAGAGAGGCCTTCCCAGGTCTTGTCATGGGCTTCTGAAACTCAGATGATCTGAGCTGCTCCGTGCATGCCCTCACACATACAAGCCCGGCACATTCCATTTTGGGAGCCAGAATTCCTTGGCCTTCAGCTCATCTGCAAAGCCCTGAGTTCTACCTGGCCTTTTCAGAAACAGCCATAAGCCTGCCCTCACACTCCCATGCAACAAAGCCTAGGCACCTGCTGATGGGCCAAGCACACTGCTTCCTGCCTGGGACTGTGTCCAGACAGAAACTTCCCAGATGGCTGGGTGTTGAAGGGAGGCCACCTGTGTCTGTGATAATCCATCACATGTGCTTTTCTTCCTAGTCTTGCATTCAACGGCATCTCCCCAGAGGGAGGGAAGAGCCTTGCACAGGCCCTGAAGCAGAACACCACTCTGTCAATATTCTGGTAACATTTTGAGTCATTTCCAAGGGTTGGGCTGGTCGTTAGTCCCAAGGTTATGGAATCTAAATGGAAAAGTGCTTCTCCATTATAAAGGAGAATTAAATCTCCCCCAGGCACTTCCACACACCCAGGTGTAACACACGAATAAAGTGAGCTTTGTCATCCTCAGCTTCCCCGAAGGTGCCAGAAGTCCCCTCAAAACACTCTCACCCAGGCCCAGCTTTCATGCACCTCATCCAAAATATCCACACCCCCTCTCGCATGTCCCTCTTGCATGTCCTCTCGCATGTCCCCTCTCGCATGTCCTCTCGCATGTCCTCTTGCATGTCCTCTTGCATGTCCTCTTGCATGTCCTCTCGCATGTCCTCTCGCATGTCCTCTTGCATGTCCTCTTGCACTGTCCCTCTTGCATGTCCTCTCGCATGTCCTCTTGCATGTCCTCTCGCATGTCCTCTCGCATGTCCTCTTGCATGTCCTCTTGCATGTCCTCTTGCATGTCCTCTCGCATGTCCTCTTGCATGTCCTCTTGCATGTCATCTCGCATGTCCTCTTGCACACCCTCTCTTGCATGTCCTCTTGCACTGTCCCTCTCACATGTCCTCTCGCATGTCCTCTTGCATGTCCTCTTGCACACCCTCTCTTGCATGTCCTCTTGCACTGTCCCTCTCGCATGTCCTCTCGCATGTCCTCTTGCATGTCCTCTTGCACACCCTCTCTTGCATGTCCTCTTGCACTGTCCCTCTCGCATGTCCTCTCGCATGTCCTCTTGCATGTCCTCTTGCACGTCTCCCTCTTGCTCTGCCATTCACCCATGCAGCTGCCTCTTACCATATGAATACATTATGATTTGGTGTCCATGCCCCAGATGGCCTATCACTAGAAACCTTACATTTATTAAGTGGATGTTATCTCCCATGGTGCTTTTGGTCACCCCCACCTTTCTGGTAGGCCATCTAATCCTTTTTTTTTCTCCTTATCCTTACTTGTGAGCAAGCTGAATTACCCCAGTAATCCTCTTGCCTCCCAGTGCTCTTTACATCTTGCCAACATAGTATTAGTTACTTCTCTTGTTGCTATAACAATATACCTGGCTAAAGTAACTCCAGGAGAGAAGGATTTACTCTGGCTCATGGTTTGAAGCTACCATCCATCCCGATGGGGAAGGCAGGGCAGGAGGAATGTGAAACAGCTGCTCACGCTGTCGGGAAGCAGAGAGATGAATACTGATACTCAGCTTACTTTCTCCTTTTGATTGACTGTGCTGCTTGGGCCTGTGGGATGATGCCATCCACATCTACCTCAGATAATCCACTCTAGAAACTCCCCACAACATGCAGGGGTTTATCTCCTCTGTGATTGTAGATCCTGGCAAGTTGACCGTCAGTATAAACCATTACACAGTTATTGAAAATCCCACATTATGTCCAGTGTAGTGGAGAACACCTACTACTGCAAGTTTAACACCAGCTGCTGCGAGAGCCTGACACAGACAAAACAACACACCTCATCTGTTTGAGCGCTCTGATACTAGATCTGCTGCCCAGTCACTCATTTGTAATTATTTCTATTCCAAAAAGTTACTATTTTAAAATAACGTAGGCTTTTTAGAAAATGATGTACAGGTGAACATCTGAAAAGGAGGAGAAAATGCTTCTCATGGTTTTCAAATATTATTGTTTTGTCCCCGTCTTTTTGTATATTCAAATGGGTATAAAACAGAATAGCACAGCTTTTCACTGTGCATTGCACATTTGAATTGTCCATTCTGGTCAGGACCCCTCACATCCACACAGCTGATGTTCTGGCTGTGTCTTGGGGCTCACCAGTGCATTGGATGGTATATAGAAGCATCCCTGGTCTCTACCTGTTAGATGCTAGGAGTACCTCAAATTGTGATGGTCAAAAATGTCAGTCTCCCTCTAGGCACTGTTAAGTGTTCATGGACAGCAAAATCACCCTG
This sequence comes from Cricetiscus sungorus, assembly GCA_030556225.1. Lineage (NCBI taxonomy): Eukaryota > Metazoa > Chordata > Mammalia > Rodentia > Cricetidae > Cricetiscus > Cricetiscus sungorus. The sequence goes on along the minus strand of JANBXA010000731.1, from coordinate 43,642,287 downwards.
GTTGAGAGCCACTGCTCTACATGGACAAGAATGCAAAATTCTTAGTGCAAGCCATGCGTCCTTCTGCACCTTTCACATATGTGGACTCGTCCCACAGCCTGGTGATGTCTAGAGCACTCTAACCCTGCTCCTGCTCTATTCTCTCTTATTGTCTGTAAGGCACACTACACCTTTGAATGTATGCTTACTATTTATCAGTTTCTTCTGTTGACAGGTACTTAAAATAGTTTACATTTTGCACCATGAACACAATCCCCCAGTGTGTGTTGCAAAGCCTAAAGCTGTATTATACATCTTTTTCCTTTTCCGCACTGAGGTTCAAGCTCAGGGCTTTAGGCATTTTGGACAAGAACTCTGAAACTGTACTATATTTGCAGCCCTTAAATTCTTTTTTAAAATTTGAAATAGAGCCTCATTAAACTACCTGGGCTGGCCTCGAACTCACGATCCCCCTGTTTCTGCCTATGCAGAGCTGGAATTATAGATGCCTCTTTTCTTAGCTTTGGTGACCATCTTGCAATGTCAGGATGAATTTCTAATCTGATGACTTTTATCCTAAAGTGAAATACATTTAAGATTGGGAGACCAAACTGCATTGCAAAGAATGATCTTTTAAACAGCGCTAATTCTATGGCAGTCGTCTTATTCTTTGAAACATTGGAACAAGAGGGTCCCCTGCTGTTGACATCTGGGAGTTTTGGTGCTTTGTCCCATCGGCTGCTGGGTTAGAGCAATCAAGAAGCTCCCTGAGTTTGTCGTGGAGTCCTTGTCCTTCACAGAAGCCTTAGAGCACAGCTGAGAATGGTTCACCATACAGGCTTTTCCAGCTCTCCATCCTGACCTGGGCATTCAGAGGTCTGGGGCTGGACGCTGACCTGGGAGATGCTGACCTGCAGGCACTGGTTCCTTGTGCTGTAGGGTTATCACTTCTATAAAATCCAAGGGCGGTGGTGGTGCATGCCTTTAGTCCCAGAACTTGGGAGGCAGAGGCAGCTGGATCTCAGTGAGTTCAAGGTCAGCCTGGTCTACCAAGTGAGTTCTAGGACAACCAGGACTGTTACATAGAGATACCATATCTCCAAGAACAAACAAACAAACAAAAACTCCCAAGGGCTCTATCTGGGTGGGCAGCAGCACTGAAGGAATAAGGGCAGGAGACAGCTCAGGGAAGGATTGACTGGAAGCTAGTGCCTTCGTATAAGTTTATCTGCCGTGAGATACGCAGGGTTTCAGTGTAGACTAGGAGTCCTGGCCCTGAACAGCCTCTGTGAACTCACAACATCTGTCCATCAGCACTCCTGACTCAACATTTCCTTTCTTCTAGGCTGACTAAAAATGAACTTAATGATGAGGCAGCAGAGTGTTTCGCTGAGATGCTGAAAGTCAACCAGACACTGAAGCATCTATGGTAACTCGTGGGGCCGGGGCCTGGACTCTGCTTCCACGAGTAGCTCTTACAATAAAATCTACATAGCACAGCATTCAACCTTTCAAAGTTTGAAGTTTGCTTATTTTTTGCTGGGTAGTATTGGTGTACACCTTTAATCCCAGCACCCAGGAAGGGCAGAGGCAGCCAGATCTCTCTGAGTACGTTCTAAGACAGCCAGGGCTACACAGAGAAACCTTATCTCAAAAAAAACAAAAAAGAAAGTTTAGAGGTTTTTTTATATCACAAAGTTGTACTGTTATACCTGTGTGGGTCTTGACTATATTTGCTGCTCCTCTCCCAAGCCCTGTTCTGCCATCTCTGTGGCCTGGTGACACAATTCTGACTTTTGTCTTCATGGTGGGCATTCAGATAAATGGAGACATTCAGCCTGACCATTTATCTGCGTTCATTAGCACAGCTCCCAAGGTTAACCCATGCATGGCAAGCATGCATTGGCAATACCCAGCCTTTTAAGGCCACGTGGATTCCAGGGGATGGAGAGATGACATTTGTTCATCACCAGTTGATAGATATTGGGCCATTTCTTCTTCCTAACTATTCTGACTAATTCTGCCCCTGAGCGTTCATATACATGTTTTTGCAAGGGTGCATTTTCATCTTGTTTGGGGATGTACTTAAGCACAGACTTGCTGATAGCATAGGAAGGGAGCATATTTAACTTTCTGGGGAAATGTCACACAACTTTCCAAAACTCAAGCCAGAATTGTGAGGACCACTTTCTCCCATCCCCACCAAAAGCTGCTTATCCTTTTTTGAAGCAAATCATTTATTGGTTTGTTTGTTTGCTTTCTTTTTTTAAAAGATATAACTTGTGTGTATATATATATACATATATATATATATATATATATATATATATATATAATGTTCTTTGATCAAAATGCCAATCATCCTCTCTTGTTCCTTCTCATTCCCAGAGAACCTCTTCTTCCTAAATCTTCTTCCTTTTGTGTCATGCTATGCGTGTGTGTCTGTGTGTGTGTGTGTGTGTGTGTGTGTGTGTGTGTGTGTGTGTTCCTCTGTGTTTAATTATAGTTGCTGCCAAGAGCATGAGTGGAGGGTTACTTACTTGAGTTGGGTATACTGATGCATCAATGAGGGATGTGACTCTCTATTCCCCTGCAACCCTTAGCTGCCTGTCTATAAGCTTATTTGGGAGAGGTAGGGTCTTATCGGCCTCTCCCATCCATAATGGAATGTTGATGGCCCAGCCTTGTGTGGGTCTTGTGAAGATTGCCACAGTTTCTAAGTTCATGGGTGCAACAGCCATGTCATGTCGAGAAGACAACACCCCTCTCCATCTTACATAGCTCTGACCATGATGTTCCCTAAGCCTCCCAGGGACAGTATGCATGTCCCATTTAGGGCTGAGCACTTGGCTGTCATTTGTCCTCAGCACCAACCAGTTATAAAACTCTACATGAAGGGTCCCCCAGCACAAACAGTCTGTATCTCACCAAGGCCGAGGGCTTCATTGTCCTATGGGTATGAACCTAAGTATTTAGAGGGCAGTTTGACATCATATCCATTTAGCAAGACAATGTTTTGATTTTGATTTTCCTCATGGTTTTGATTTTTCCTCATGGGCCAACAATGTTGAACATCTTTTTTTCACACACCTCTCTGTAGCACAAATTCTAATTGTTCTTCATAATAAAAACTCAGAGGTAGATATTGGGGTTAATGCTGAAGATCAGAGAAGCAAAGCCGCCAGCCACTAGAGAGTTCTCGTCTCTATCAGTGCTCAGACAGAAGGGGGATTCTGTCCCAGACTGCACTGCTCCTCAGACTGCCTTAATTGCTTAGACTGCTTCGGTCTTTACGAAATCTGACTGCCCTCTCTTGTCTCCTCCTGCCTCATATCCCTCTCTCTGCCCAGCCATATCACTCCTGTCTCCACCTCCCCAGTGATGGGATTAAAGGTGTGATCCCAAGTGCTTGGTGTGAGCTGTTTCTCTTTTAGACTGGATCAATTTCATGTAGCCCAGGGTGGCCTTGAACCCCCAGAGATCTGTCTGCCTCTGTCTCCCAAGTGCTGGGGTTAAAGGTGTGTGCCACCACTGCCTGGCCTCTATGGCTAACTAGTGTGGCTAGCTTTGCACTCTGAACTCCGGGCAAGTTTTATTTGTTAGAGTATAAACAAAATATCACCATGCTTCTCTTCCTGGTCAACTATCTTTGAAGCATTATCTCCACACCCTTGGGTCATTTGTCTACTTATTGTTGATCTGTAAGAACACCTTATTCTGTATATGAGACACTTTGTACAGGTTTACAGGCATCTTCTCCTTCCTCTGGACTTCTCACTCCCTGACAGAGATGTCTGAGGCATAGACACTTTTGGTTCTGATGAAGCCCAATTTGCTTACCTTTTCTGTAGCAAGTAAGGGGAGCCTGGCCCCTACTGTCTCTAAGCCCTTATCCATCCTGCTAGCACAGCTCTTGTCTACCTGCAGGGGCTTCCTTCATGGATTTTACTTGACGGAATATTGCCTAACCCAAGGTCTCAAAGATTTATATGTAAGTTTTTGTTATTCCCTTTAGTTTTCCTCCCAAATTAGGTGGACAGTTGTGGACATATTGAGGTGTGTGTGTGTGTGTGCGCGTGTGTGTGTGTGTGTAAGTCAAAGGTCAACGTCCAATGTCTTTCTTGATTATTCACCTTATTTTTTAAGACAACATATTCTAGAGCTCATCTATTTGGGTAGACTAGGACCCTCAAGCCTCAGAGAACCTCTCTTTATAGGGGTGACAGGAATGTAAACGTGGTCCTCGTACTTGAGCATAGAGCATCTTACCTGCCATCTTCCTAGGCCCCCATTTTGAGTTCACTTTAGAATATGGTGTGAGGCAGACGTCTGTTTTCATCATTTCATGTGGACATCCAGTGTGTGGGAGCATCTGCTGCACAGACTTCGTCAAATGCCATGACATACTTGTCCAACAGTTCAGACAGATTACATGTTCAGACACATTCTAGCCTGTCATTCTACGTGTCTATTCTTACACCAGAATCTCCTTATGTGGACCAGTCTGGTCTCAAGTTCAGGACCCTCTTGCATCAATCTCCTAAGTGTTGACATTACAGGCTGCACTGTCCTTTTGTAATCGAGTTCATTCTTTCTCGAGACAATTTTGGCTATTCTGAGTCCCTTGCATTTGAATTTAGAACCACTTAGTCAGTCAATTTTTAGAAAAAGCCAGGATATTTTTCCCCTCTCTTTCTTTTCTCTTAAATTTTCAGATTTTCCCTGTTCCCATCTCTGGGTGCTAGATCCTTCAGGTTGCAGAACCCAAGAGGGCCTGGAGAGCAGATGCTCAGCCATGCTGCTCTGACTGAAGGTGGGGCTGTGGCAGCCAGATGTGCCCAGCTCTTCCAGCTGTCTCTCGTACACTCTTCTTCTTCTCCTCCTCCTCCACCTCCTCCTCCTCCTCTTCCTCCTCTTCTCCTCCTCTTCTCCTCCTCCTCCTCCTCCTCTCCTCCTCCTCTCCTCCTCCTCCTCCTTCTCTTCTTCTTTTTCTCCTTCTTCATCTCTTCTCACATATTTTGTTATTTTTCTGTTTGCTTGTTTGAGGCAGGCTCTTACTCCATAGTTCAGGCTGGTCTAGAGTTTATTATGCGTCTCAGGGGATGATGATGATGATGAGAGCTTTGTCCCTCTGGTCACTATGCTCATTCTTTTCCTGAAATGACACACACCAAGCATGCAGGGCAATCTTGTACAAGTTATTCCACCTTACAGGTGAGCCATAGGGACACAGGAGGCCCAGCAGTGCTCTGCAGCTAAACAGCAGGGTGATGTGAGAAGCCTCTGACCACCTTGTTAAGCTGCCTTTGTAAGGGGAGCCTGGCTCCTACTGTCTCTAAGCCCTTATCCATCCTGCTAGCACAGCCCTTGTCTGCCTGCAGGGGCTTCCTTCACGGATTTGTATCCAGAATGTCTAAGGCTTGGGGTTAGCTTCGTGTGCCCACATCCTGGTGAGAAAGAGTCCCTGGTAGAATGCAGACACAGTCTAGCCTCCTTCTGAATTTACGTTCTGGTTGGGTGAAAGCACGGCTACAGACCAGGTTCCAGGCTGCAGCACTGAGTCCAGGATGTCAGCCAGGGCTCCAGGCAGTGATTACCTCCCCAGCCTTGCGTGTACTTTGCTTGACTTGATTCATGTCTTGTCTGCAGTACATATCCTCTGTTTATCAGCGCTGTGTCACTGTACCCTGAGTGACAGCCACAGTAGAACCCTTTCCCTGCCCATCCTTCTTGGCTTTGGGGAGGAACGGCCACCATCTCATAAGGCTTTGGGTTCCCAAAGAATCGATGACAACTTGGTAGCTACTTTAAATTCTGAACTTAAATACCCAAACACATTCTGCCCTGCCTTTGTCTAACCATCTGGAAGGAGGTGATGTCAGACAACATTTTCTTGGTGTTCAGATTGGTAGTTTCCAATCCTTTGGGGCTGGGGATCCCTGCAGTGAAGGACACACAGAGAAGACGAGAGAGAGAGAGAAAGAGAGAGAGAGAGAGAGAGAGAGAGAGAGAGAGAGAGAGAGGAGAGACAGAGAGAGTTGTTTACAATTATGCTATGCATGAGTCTGAATATATCACAATCACCATGTAAAAGACAAACACTGAAGATTTTCAGGGCTGTTCACTGTTCTCCTGTGTCTGAGGCATCGTTAGCCCCATGAGGACTTACGGGAATGCTGTCACCACATAACCCTGACCCCACAGGATCCAGATTGGACCCAGCCTTCTGTGCTGACATGGGTGTTCTCTCCTTACAGGCTTATTCAGAATCATATCACAGCCAAGGGGACAGCCCGGCTGGCTGAGGCACTACAGGGGAACTCCACCATAACAGAGATTTGGTAAGGCCATGCATGCCCATGTCACAGCACCCGGTCCCACGGTCCCTGAGTAAGCACTGCTGACTGCTTTATGGGGTCATGGAGTACCATTCCACTTTCCTCTTGCCTGTGAGGACAATATGGGGAGGAGGGATCCTAGTTCTTTAAAGCTCATCTTTGCCTGGTCTGAAGACAGTGGTCCTGAGTGCTCACAGGTACTCTAGAAATGTGTCCTGGAACCTGGGCCTGGGGGATTTCCTCCCAAAGTGATCCATGGGAGCTGACAGTGGGCAGACGCAGAGCCAGCTGTGGATTCTCTGAGGCTAATGGAGCAGCCTCACCAGGAACTGAAGTCCCAAGTTCAGGGGTGGATACCATTGCCCGTTTTCTACCGTGTGAGTGGGGAGAAGAATTTCAAGCCCCAAGAACTACTGAGCTGTAGACCTCCCCAGTCCTGGCTCCTGAAGGGTGTGACTGGCTTTGCCTGGGAAATGCCACTGAGTTACAATCTAGTTCAGGGGCTGCAGCCAGCATTATTTTGAAGTGAATCCAAGGACAGGGTACCAGTAGAGTATGAATTATCTTACTCACCTTTCCTGAGGGGTGCACATACATGAGTTTGTTTAAATGCTGGCTCAAGAATATTGCCTCTTAGGTAATTCTGGAGCCTTTCAAGTTGACCATCCTGTAGAATGTGGCTCTTACTTACAGTCACAGCAAAATACTTATGAAGAAGGCTGTCACAGAGATTGGCGCCCAGCAGAGAGTACTGTGGCGGTTGTGCTGAGGCCAAGCTTTCTGTGGGGAGGTCCTGGCTAGTGCCTTAGGAGCAGGCCTGAGATTCCCAGGCATTGGCCCTATGTCACCAACAGTCAGTGAGTAGCTGACTGCAATGCCAGCCTGGGGCTGCTGCTGAGAATCCAATGGTGAACACATGTGAACTGCCCTCAGGGGCTCACTCTGAGGTCAGGGAGGAGCACAGAAGGGGACAAAGTCAAGTGTAACCATGGAGGCTGCAGGATCAGGCAAGGACAGGCAGCCAGGGAGTTGGACACAGGACAGGCCTCCTAAGGAAGAGACTTTGGACTAAGCCACCAAGGAAGGATGGGAATCGGAAGGCAGGAGTATGTCTAAAAGTGTTACATGTTGGAGAAGGGCACACACATAGGCTCAGAGTGAGAGAGTGCCCACCGACAACTACAAATAGCCAGAAATCATGGCATATGCATTTAGCCCCAGCAGTCAGCTCTATGGGAGTTGGAGGCTAGCTTGATCTATGGGGAGACAGAGGCAGAAACAGCATGGCCAGCCTGGGCTACATAATGGGGCCCTGTGTGGTGATTGTCAGTTTGGAAGGATCTAGAATCAGCTATGAGGGAAATCTCTGGGCATGTCTGTGAGAAAGTTTCAGTTGAGTTAACCGGTGTGGAAAGACCCACACTAAGTGTGGGTGACACCATTACACTGGGTGGGGCCCCAGGCTGAAGAGAGATAGATAGAAACATAGATGATAGACAGACAGACAGACACAGAGAGCATGCAGAGTGCCAGTGCTCATCTGTCACTGCTTCCTGACTGCAGATGCAATGTGACCAGTTGCCCCACGCCCCTGTCACCATGTCTTTTCTGCCACCACACCCTCAAACTGCACATTAAAATAAACCCTTCCTCCCTAAGCTGTTTTTGTCATGGCAATAAGAAAAGTGGTTAACACAGCCTGTCTCAAAGAAATCCACAGTAAATTGGTGTGCCAGAGACCTGGGTGGTGTGGGAGGGGGCAGGAGGGGGCGGGGAGATAGGCAGAGCCTAGGCAGGGAAGGTCTCGGGGTCAGATCATGTACGTTAACCTTTGCCCTAAAAGCAGGGGAAATCTAGGGAAGGGTGTGTAGAGAAAGGGGATGTGGTCAGGCCAGAGCACAGCTACCGGAACACAGTAAGACCCTGCTGTGTCCAACAAGACCTGGGCCCTCAGAGAACTCGGGGGACTAGGTCCACCGAGCGTCAGAGTGCCGTGCCAAGACTGCTTAGCAAACCAATAGAACTTCACGTGAGAACGAGCAGGATGGAGGCAGGCCTTGGCACCTGACACAGCCAGATGAAGGGGGTGGGGGGAGGCCATGTACTGAGCTGGGGACTCTGGGCTGCTGTGGCAACTTTGAAGTGAATGAAGACACCCAGAGAAAGAGATCAATAGGAAGCTTGCCCAACTGACCTGGCTGTGGCAAGAAAAGAGGCCAGGAGCTAAGGGCCCAGTTGGTCCCCAGCCTTGGAGGAGGCCAGTACTGAAGACGAGGGCACAAGAGAGCAGGACAATAGCAAGTACGCAGAGATGGGAGAAAAACCAGAGTCCATGATGTCTGAGACACGAGAGCACACCATGCTTCAGGGAGGAGGAAGTCAGGACAGAAGGAAGGTGAAACCTGGAAATGCCACTACTAGGGTTATAGAGGCTGCTAGTGGACCCGGTGAGGTGCAGGAAATAGAGCAGGGGTAGCTGGAAAAGGCTGGTGTTAACACAAAGTATACTATGGATGGGGTATGCTCCTTCCCTTCTGGGCCGTATGAGGCACACACTTACTGAGAAGTGGATAATATTCTATTACACCTTGTGTAAAATGTGTCTTTTCTCCTTTTCACTAAGTCTCAACGGAAACTTGATTAAGCCCGAGGAGGCCAAAGTCTTTGAATATGAGAAGCGGATCATCTGCTTCTGATGGCCATTCCTGTACTGGCTCTTTGCTCCGCAGTCACAGACAGCATTGTGCAGTCAGCAGGGACAGGGGACGCTGATCAGGGCCTGCAGCAAGGGGACTGTCAGGAGCCCTCCCCTGCAGACGCTCGCACTGCATCTTCTTTATGGAGAGCTGTCCCTGCATCTACACAATAATGTCTGAAGACGAAGGAATGAGAAGCAGAGGGGACCCACGTCAGCTCCCACAGATGCCTGCCTGAAGGACTCATGGGACCGATGTCACCTTCAGTAAAGGGCTGGGAGCTTGGGCAGAGCTGACAGCAACTTTTCGGGAAGAAGGCACCTGGACCACACACGTATCTTGAAACCTCCTTCCTCTCCTCAGTACCCCACACTGTACATCTGTTTCTCCCTCACAGCCGTGGTTACTGAAGCAGGCCCACTGTGGAGTGGGCGCATCAAAGGGCCCACAGGGAGCTGCTGGTCAAGGGCTCATCACAGACTTTGGTTTCAATTCTGGATTCTCCCTGACTGCAAATGAGACTCAGAGGACGCCCTGCCCTGTACATCAGTCTCTGGGGAACTCAATGCTTCAAGAGTACTGGGGTCCCACCCCGAGATTTTACCTATCTCTACCTACCCCAGGAGGACCAGTTCCCATCCGCCACAGCAGCATGGCTTGCCGCCATGGCCCTGAGATCCCAAGCAGAACTCCCCCTTGCCTGTGAGCAGGAAAGAATCTTCATGCCCTCGGCAGTTGGAGGGGGACTGAGCACAGCCCAGACTCAGGGAGCCGGCTGATAGCTCGACCAGCAAAGCATGGCAGATACCCACCACTGTGGTGGGTGAGTGGGGATGCCCAGCAGGGCAGGATGGTTGGGGATATTGCCAGATAACATGTTCTTTTGCCACCTCATTTGTTAGTAAAATATTGAAGATGCTCACTGTCTCTAATGGCTAGGCTTGGGGGTTTCTGAAGGGGCTCTGCCTGGAAGAAATGGTTGTAAGCCTTGAGCCTCAGCCTGGATCATTGCAGTGGGGCTTCTGGGGTGTCATGCTATACAGAAGGCAGATAAACAGAAGCCAGCGGTGTCACCAATTTGATTCTTCTCAGGTTTTACCATCCACCAAGGAAGAAGAAAGGTGGAGGCCGCATCCAAGGTTCCTCTGCCCGGTCTCTGAATCCAAACAGGAGCTGCTTTCCTGAGTCAGGGCACATGGGCATGTCAGGGTGGAGCAGACCCCATTCCACACACAGTAGGTTCTTGTGGTATATTGTTTATGATTTATTAAAGTTTAACTGAAGAGTCAGGAAAGCAAAGTCAGCCTCAAGCTACAGAGATCAGGCAGTGGTGACACACACCTTTAATCCTAGGACTCAGGATTAAGAGATAGATGGATTTCTGAGTGCAAGGTCACCCAGATCTACACAAGAGCAAATCAGTCTAAAAGAGAATCATAGCTCATACCTTTAGTCCCAACATTAGGGAAGTATATAAAACAGAAGCAAGGTCTCAGAGAAGCATTTTGTTCTCCAGCCACATTGAGAGGCAGCTGTTTGAGAATTGGTGAAGATCTCATGCATGGACCAGGCCTTTCAGCCTGAGCTAGAGGTGACAGCTAGTGGCCAGCTGCTTTGCTTTTCTGATACTCAGCTTGAAGCTTGACCCCCAATATCAGTCACTGGGTCCTTCCATTTTTCGTGTTACAGGTTCTGCAAGCCAGATTTACTACTGTCTTCAGGTGCTTACTGCTGGGTTGAAGGCCAGATGAGCTTGTGGCAAGAGGCAATGAGCCAGTAAGGGTAGCAAGAGACAGTTCGGGGGACCCTCCGAGTTCATCTTTCGGTCCCAGAGTCTGTGGTTTTGTGTGGCAGATTGAAAGGGACGGTGCAGTTAGGGGGAGTAATGTAGGGGCTGACAACCCATAAGGGCAGATCCCTTAGAAGCACTACTGTGGGGATTCCCACCCCCTCCCCACTACGGGCCACAGCATTCTCTTAATACTCACCCTCAGGGTGGCAACCCTCCCCTAGCCAGAAGTCCAGGAAGCAGTGGCAAGCTGCAGCTCAGTGATGCTTGCAACAGGATGCACACTCGCCTCATCTTACAAGAACTTATCGGGGACAAAGCACGGACTTATTGACAGCCAAAGGGAAACCCTTGAGAGGCTAACGCGTACTCATTGCCCTATCAGAATTGTGACCTGGAGCGGCTGGGCATGAGTGTGGGTTTGGGTTTCCAGCCTATCCTACTTCAGTCCTCCTGGTGGCGAGAGGCAGGCTCTGCTTTCTCAGAACTGGAACACAGCACCCTGCTTATAGCAGAGGCTTTGAGTCTGCAGGTAGATAGAGGCTCCACACAATCTGAGGAAAAGTAAACACGTCTTCCAGGGGCCCATCCCTGTAATCCTAGCACTCAAGAGGCTGAGGAAAGTCCATGAGTTCAGGGCCAGTCTGGGCCTCATGGAAGGACTTTCCCAGGAAGCACAAAGCCCTGGGTCTCATCCCCCACATTTATTTCCCAAACATAAATGACAATGGAAAATTTCTATACGAATTTGAATATAATTTATTCCCACAGGATGCTCTGGCTGATTTAGGAGGGAAAACAACAACAAAAAACAAACAAAACAAAACAAAACAAAACTCCAGTCCCTGTCTTGTCTTTTGTAGCTATGTTCATGATGTATTCAAGCTGATCTGGAACTTTTCTCGCCTTAACAGAAAATTATTTATGTATGTATTTTGTGTGTGTAGTATGTGTATATGTGGTGTGCATATGTGTGCGCATGTACACGTGTGTGCATGTGTGAATATAGGAGTCTAAGGACTTATTCTTGAAGTGCTATCCACCTTGATTTTGAGACCGGGTCTCTCATTGGCCTGGAACCCACTGAATAGGCTATGCCGGGGACCAATGACCTCTAGGGACCTTCCAGGGGTCAAACTCAGGTCCTCATGCTTGAAGGTGTGTACTTTGATGACTGAATTGTCTCCCCACTCTAAAACGTAACTTAAAAGCCATGTAAAATCACTATGTACCTGAGTAGACTTACCTTCATGGCACTCCCCACTCTGCCACAGTCTGCCTAGCGACTGTGTGCTGGAATCTTGATTCCCTCCTGGAAAGTGAGAATCCAAGAGTTGTGAGGAGGAAGGGGGGTGTCACAGAGGGTACTTAGTGCTGGCACAGGGTCCCCACTCTACGGGCACCAGTTCCCACAAGCCTGACTTCCGCGTTCCCATTCCAGAGGGCTCCCCACTTATTTCCTCTCCCTCAGGCTGACAGGGCCTCCCAGCCAAGTCAGACAGGATGGTCACGCTCCCATCCCCTCCCTGACAATGCTGGACATCACGCTTCCTATAATACCCTCACTTTGCCCACAAAGACGGCAGCTAGTCCTCAGCAGAGTCTCAGAAGGGCACTGCTGCCAAGTGTGGACTTGCTGAGCATAGCTGGTGGCCATGTCTCCACTGCAGAGAAACAGCAGGGTAGGGGCTGCCACTACAGTGCAGACCTAGACCCATGTCCTGTTCCGTTGTTGTTTTTTTTACTCTTTTCTCTTTTGGGGGGCTGCCACCAAGCTCCCAAATGAATAGTACAGAGATTTATTACTTATGAATGCCAGGCCTTAGCTTGGCTTATTTCTTGCAAGCTTTTACCTTTCTCTATTTCTGTATTTCTCCCCTTCTCATTCTGTGTCTGGCTAAATGGCTGGCCCCTTCCTTTCTCACTCCTTCCTTATTCTCTCATTCCTCCCTCTCTTTCCTCCCAGATTTCTACTTCGATTTATTCTCTCTGCCTATCAGCCCTGCCCATCCTTTCTCTTGCTGCATTATTAGCTGGGGCTCTGCTCTTCATTAGACCAATCAAGTGTGTTAGACAGGCAAAGAATCACTGCTTCACAGAGCTAAATAAATGTAGCATAAAGAAAAGTAACACACCTTAAAATAATTTCCCACAACACTGTTCCAACTTCCTTTCAGGTTCTGCTATGGCTTCCTTTTGAAATACCCTCCCCGCTCCCCCCTTCTCCCCAGCCCACCCCAGGGTTCATGAGTTCAAGATTTGGCCCTCAATACAGCAAAGCAAAGAGGGCGGGGATGAGAGACAGACAGGAGATAAAAAAGGAAAGGGGGGAAGGGAACAAGGGCAGGGGTATTTGTACTAAGAACTTCCACTTCAAACTTGACAAAAGCTTAAAAAGGGATTTTATGGTATAGAAATGAATACTTTGTATTAAAATAGAATTTTCATTTATTGATACAAATTTAAAGTCAGTTTTGTGATAAGTATATTTCTCCTCTTAAGTATTGTGTTTTTATAGCTCATTTTAAAATGTAATGTATAATTTAGAACGTATTATAGATGGTTACCTATAATAGTCAAAACTTATAGTTAGGTTAGTTAGGTTTTCCAGATATACAGAGATGTATTTGAGGTGGATAGATATTCTTTATACCTTTCAAAGACCTACAGAATATGACATTTTAAATGGTTTAGGGTTTTTCTTAACAGTGAGGCACAACTGCTCCTTCCTTCATCAGAAAGGAAGATGGACATCAAAGAAACTCGTTACGGAGTTTGCCTCCAATATGGCAAGACTAGCCGTTTTGGCAAGATACTACTCTTGTCTAGACTGTTTAACTATATGCTTTATAAAGTAGACGTGCAGGACCCACAGGAAAGTGACTGCTGAAACAAGATGGACATTGCTACAGAGTTCCTGCTTCATGGAAGAGTCTGTCAGACAGTCTGCAGGACACAGAGAAAAGTGACCGACAAACTGCCAACACAGGTGGGCCAGTTTGAAATTTCCTACTTTGTTGAGATGTCTGCCAGATACACTGTTGTCTATGGGCCTTATAATGTTGAACATTTTAAAATACCGCATACACTCGTGCTCTTTTTCTGTTGCTTTGACCAAATACCTGAGAAATACAGCTTAAAAAAAAAGATTTGGGCTCATGGTTTTGGAAGTTTCAGACCAAGGTTGGCTGGATAGGTGCCTTTAGGCTCCCAGTGGCAGGCACATGTGACAGAGGAGGTTGTTTATCTCACAGCCATGGATCAGAACCACCCAGAGGTTAGGGATGAGGCACTACACATCCTTTGAAGGCATGTGTCCCACAGTGTCCACCATTTCCCAACTACAGGTAAGCTACAAGTTCACTACAACTCACCAGCCAATCACCTCTCAGTTAAGAGATCTGCCAACCAGAGTTAAATCTTCAACACTTGAGCCTTTGGGGGTTTACTTCATATAGACCAAGATAGTAACACAGCTACTTTAGATTTTACAATGATCTTCTATTCTTGGATGAATACCTTAAATTTTTAAGAGAGAGAGAGTGTGTGTGGGGGGGGGTGTACATGCATGCCATGGCATATGTATGGAGGTCAGAAAATAACTTCAGGCATTGGTGTGTTGGCTATCCCCTTTCACCATGTAGGCACTAAGAACCGAATTGAAGTCACCAGGCTTGTCGGGTGGTGTCTTTACCCATTGAGTCATCTCATTGACCTCTGAACCCCCTCTTCTCTGTTCCAATCATGGTGCATGTCTGAAATTCTTTTTGTGTAACTCTGGCTAGCCTGAAACTCACTCTGTAGACCAGGTTAGCCTTGAGCTCACAGAGATCTGCCTGCTTCTGCCTCCCACATTCTGGGATTAATGGTGCTTGGAGCCATACCCTATATCTGCAGTTCTTTTAATAAAACATTTTCTCCACATTGTTATGCCCTTAACAACTGTCATTTGTGTTCTGCAAATTGGAGAACTCCCTTAATCTCATTCCAATGATTCATGTTTCCAGACTGGCTATGGAGCTGTGATGACAGCAGGCAATGTTTTGGTAGAACTGAAAATCCTTAGCAGTTATTTCTCTGGAGTGGGATTATAACAAGGCTCTTGTTATAAACGTTAGTTCTTTGTCAACCAAATTAGAGGTGTGAGGGATGGTTTAGAAGTACAGAAAACCAGAGGACAGTATAAAGTAATGCCAATGATGTTTCCATGGAAGAACAAAGCTCTGTGCCCTTGCCCCTCAGCCTAGACACTGTCCAGACTCTGCCCATGCCCTGAATGCGAGTGTCTGAAGACCACTGGTGGTAGGGGCCCCAGGAGGGGCTCCTGTTTTAAGGAGGACTATGTGAAACAGTGGGGGGTGGGCAGGAAGTAGTCTCTCCCTTGATGTAAACATGCCATGTCTCTGAGTGTGCTCACACTTGACAAATCCAGCCTAAGCCTAGCCTTGAGGCCTGTGAGAACTGCTCCCCCACAGCCTTGTGAAGTGAAAGTGTCTCCACAAACAGTGACAGTGAGAATGCTGATACAATTGGGCAAGTTGTGACATGGCTACAATGAAGCAAACATAACTGGAAGGATGGGATCCCGGCGTATGGAAGACCACTCTTGTCCCGTTTGGGACTTAAGGCTCACATGATTCAACCCCTCACTCCACAAGTGAGTAAACTGGTATCAGAGGGTCGGTAAAGGTGACAAGCCAAAAGCACACGATTTATGATTGGCAGAGCTGGCGTGGGAAACAGGCCTCTCCCTGGCTGCTTTAATATTCCCTCTGTTCTGGTGGAGTTCATGGTCTTCCATTTACTTTGCAACTAACGGGTCCGCCATGCCTATAACCACAGGCAGGCCAAGCAGAAAAGGACTTCTCCAAGGGCACAGGGTGTCTGCCCGGCACCCACCATTTCTTCCGAAAGCCTCATCTTTACTCCTTCAGTTAAGGTGCTTGCATCCCAGGACTCTGGTGTCAGGCTGGTGGGCCTCACCTGTCCAGAGTGGGGTGCATCGTAGAGGCTGGTGGGGGAGACTGGGGAGAGACTTGGGGGACTGGGGGAGACTGGGGGGAGACTGGAGGGAGACTGGGGGAGACTGGAGGGAGACTGGGGGAGACTGGGAGGAGACTGGAGGAGACTGGGGGGAGGCTGGGGGGAAGACTGGGAGGAGACTGGGGGGAGACTGGGGGGAGGCTGGGGGGAGGCTGGGGGGAGACTGGTGGGGCAAACAACTGCATCCCCATCCTCCAGCCAGGAGACTGAAGGAAGCCAGCAGGTGCGCTCCAAAGATGCGGTTCACATGGGGGGGGTGACTTCATCACAAGGGGACCCAAAAGAGCCATCTGTACAGGACCCTGGTGACTGTCAAATTGTGTGTGTGTGTGTGTGTGTGTGTGTGTGTGTGTGTGGTGTGGTGTGTGTGTGTGTGTGTGAGTGTGTGTGTGGTGTGTGTGTGTGCGTGTGTGTGTGTGAGTGTGTGTGTGTGTGTGTGTGTGAGTGTGTGTGTCTGTGTGTGTGGTGTGGTGTGTGTGTGTGTGTGTGTATGTGGTGTGTGTGGTGTGGTGTGGTGTGGTGTGTGTGTGTGTGTGTGTGTGTGTGTGTGTGTGTGTGTGCATCCTCACACTTACACTTTCCTGTGTGGCTGTGCACAAGCCACTGCTCACTTAGGGAGATCAGACTCAGCTGTCTCCATCCTTGTTCTCTTTCCACTGCTGTGCTGCCCTCTTCAGGCCCGCTGGCTGACAAGCTTCTAGACCTCCTTTCTATGCTTCATGTCTCACTTTACGGTGCCAGACTACGAGCACAACTGCTTCTGGCTTTTTATGTGGGTCCCAGGCATCAAACTCAGATCCTCAGCCTTGCTGGCAAGCACTTTTACCCACAGAGCCATGAAATCCAAACCAAAACATCTGCTAAATAAAAGAGACTTTATTTTAATCCCAATTCTTCATCAGGTCAAAGACAGCGTCACATGAAGAGAGCTGGTAAAGACCCATGGAAAGAGTATTTAGTGAATCACTGTAGTGCTGAGTGTCTGGGTTCAAATCTCCGTGCTTCTTGCAGCTGTGTGTGACATTGGACAAATGACTTAGCTCTTCTGTTGTCAAGTTTCCCATCAAAAAGTCCTCCTTTTGCAGGGTTATCTGAGCAAGTGGGTTAAACTAATAAAAGGCTCTTACCCAACATCTGCTCACAGTGGCAGAGGGGGTGGGGAAGAAACAGTGATTCCCATTACCTCATCAGTCTGTTTTCCCCTGGCCCTGCCTCAATGGAATCAGGGATTTTTTTAGAGTAGGCAGAAGCAGAGATGCTACCCTCTCCAATCTTCAGTATCTAGCCAAAAAGACACCATCAGCCTTTCAAACGGCCAGCCAAGTTGAGGCTCTTAGACCAGGCACATGGGGCCATGTGCATTGCTTAATGCTGAGAGATAAGAAAACGGGAATCCGTATCTGCAACAGTCTTCTTTATTCTGTAAAGCAGCCTTGTATCCAAGAGAACAGGGCATGGAGCCTTGTATCCAGGTGAGCAGGGTATGGTTCAGACAGACAAGCGGCTGTCCACACTAGTCTCTATGGCTGCAGGTTGCTTCTATCATTGCATAGTTCTGTTCCTATCACCCCTTTCTTCCACTCACTAGCACGGCTGCTCAGTCTCCTGCTTATAACACAATGAAATGAGAGCCCAAAGGAGGAAGAGGAGACAGGAACAAACAGGAGGGAGTGGGTAGGCTCATTTCTGGAACCTTGACTTCCATCCCCGCCACAGGTGCCCTGCTGGCCTCACATTCGAGGTTACTACCCAAACGGCCTGGGTACAGCAAAGATTTATGTAGTTGGTAAGGGTCACAGGCTACTGAGCCCCCACCCAGGGCCATAGGATGGGCCAGCTGCCTACTAGGACCTTTAGATGTCCAATCAGGTGGCGTGTAGGGCTCTGATTCCTGCTACTGAGAATGCTTGGTTCTTTATTTGGAAGGGGCTGAAGGTCTCACCAGGCTGGCTTCAACTTTGCTCCTGCCTCAGCCTCCTGGGTGCTAGGATACATGCACCTGCCAACACAACCACCAGCCAAGAGAATGCCTTGTCTGCAATTAATTTCACAGCAGGACTCATTAGAGGCCAACAAGTTCTCCTACCTGTACCAAGCAGTCCAGTGTTTCCCCACACTGTCACCATAACCTCCTAAACTGACTTCCTAAACATTTCCCCCCCCCACCCTCAACGCATTTAGACACTTGATGCAATGAATTTCCGTTTAAGTCCCAAAGGCTCGCCCTCAACATCTAAGCTTCCCTCTACCCCCTCACCTCTTTGGTCTCACCTGTTCTTGTCTCCTGGTGCTGCCGCTGTCCTAGTGAGAGAGCTCCACTCCCCCACATCTGGCAGCTGTCTCTCCCTGTCGCCTGGAGCCCCTCTGCACCGCCCCGGGTCTTTCTGTACACGGTGCACTTTTCCATCCAGCAAACCATGGTCACGGGTCTAACAGTCTGCCTAACGGTATGCTTTGCTTTCATTCACCTGTCCTGAAGATCATCTCCACCTACGTGACAGCTCTGCCTTTGCTATATTTTGACATCGTTATAGAGGGGGAGAGGCTGCCATAGGAGCAGCTGTCTTCTAAAGCCCATGGGGCAGCGAGCCCACAGCATTTTCTCTGTGGTCCCTGACTCCTGAAATGAGTCCATGGGCAGAGAGAGAGGCCAGGTTTGCCTGTGCGAGCCACTGTCGTACTTGCCCTTATTTCTTGGGTTCCTCCCATCCTGACCTCTCAGGGACCAGGGCCTCCTCTGTGGGTACCCACGTTGGTCTCCTTACCACCCACATCATGTCATCTCACCCCTAAGCTGGCTAAGAGTCAAGGTTTCACATGGAGGTTAAGAACAAAATGCAAGTTCCGTGCTCTCTGCCCCCATCACCAACAGATCGTGCAGATCTTCTCCTGAAGCTTCCCCCACCACTCACACATTCCCTGGGGACACGTCTGTCAGGGAGGCAGAGAGGCAACCTTCACACCCTCACTGTCCCTCCTCTCCTCCAAACCCAACACCCCAGGTTCATCCTCCGCTCCTTAGCCCTCTCGGCCCCCACCCAGGGGACTAAGCAGATCCTGGTGGCTGATCCTGCTTTCCTCCCTCCTGTGGACCCTCTCAACACCCTCTTCTAGTCAATCCCATTGTTCCAATACCAAGAAACACCTTCTGCCCAGAGTACCTCATGGCCATGGCCACATCCGACAGGATCTCAGCGCATTTCCTACCAGGTGACCCATAGTTACCACACTCTGCTAAGAACAAGAGAGGGCAACAGACACCAAGGAATAGAACACCCACCCGACAAAGACAAGACCAAACACCAGAAATTAGAGTTACAAGCACCCCAACCAGAACAATCTGTCTCCACTGCAGCCCAGTAATCCTACCACAGCAGGCCCTGAGAAATGCAATATAGCTAACACACAAGACAAGGACTTCAAAATAGGCTTTATGATCAGAGGTCCTTAAACAGGAAATAGATATCTCCATTGAAGAAATCTATGAAAACACAAACAGTAGAATGAAATGAAGAAAACAGTTCAAGAGTTTCTAGTGGAAACAGAAGCAATAAAGAAAACCAAAACTGGAAAACTGGAAATGAAAAATTCAGGAACCTCAGAGGCAACCGTCACCAACAGAATACAAGAGGAGAGACTCTCAGTTGTGACAAGATAGAAGAAATAGATACATGGCTCAAATAAAATGTTAAATAATTTTGTGGTCTGTGGTGCCACCAAAGGTCACATGGATGCCTAGAGTCTGTGGCCATATTGGCATCAGGGGGCTGTGCTGTCAGGGCCATGCCAATCTGAATGTCCTGTATTGTCACCTGGGGCCATGGTGTTGTCCAGGCCTGGCTTGCTGCCTAGGGCCATGCCTGGATCTGTAGCCCAGCAACAGCCAGGATCTGGGTTGATGTCCATGGCTTCTGTTGCCATGCTTCAGGGGGTGGGGAGGTAGGGGGGGATACCCTGACTCTGGACAGCCATCTGAGACCATATTGGTGTCTGAGGGCCTTGCCACTCCCAGGGTCATACTGGTCTGAGTGACCTGTACTGTCATGGTGACATCTGGGTCTGAGTTGCTGCTGAGGGCCATGTCTGGGTCCATGGTCATGCTGCAGCTGGGGTCTGTGGTGATGTCCATGGCCCATGTTTCCATAGGGGGATTAAAGAAACCTTGCATGTTGAAATCAAAGGGCCATGCTGAGCTGCCCACACTCCTCACTGTCCCTGGGGTAGCTGCCCCTCCCCTCCCCCATGGGAGAGCTGGCCCCCACACTTGGGAGAGATAGCCCTACCCCACACCATGGGTGTAGGAAAGCTGGACCCAATGGCATGAGCCTAGTAGAGCTAGTTCCAGACCTCACCTGAGGGGGATGGTCTCGGTGGCCAGTGGTAATAGCTTAGCTACTACCCAGACCCACACTATCTATCATCTACCACATCTATGACCTGCTGGAGTGTGTGAAGGGACTGGTCCTGTGAAATGATGGCCACAGGACCATTCCCTGTGACTCAGGGAAATAGCAGGATGTCTGAGAGGAGTTTCAGTGAGGGACCAGTGATGATGGTGTGTCAGAGACCTTGAATCAGGCCAGTGACTCATTGCAATGAACATTTTGTGGGTGGGGCTGATAGGTATACTGCATGACACATTGCAGTATCCAATGCCACCAGGATGAATAAAGAGCTATTGAAAAGACAGAGAAGTAATGTGTTTTTGAGTGTGTTTTGTTTTTAATTGATTTCAGAGGAGAATGCTATAGGGGTGAGCATAAGATGTGGAGGGAGTGGGAGGTGAGCGGATTAAAGTGCATGATGTGAAATTCCCAAAGAATAGAAAATTATGTTTAAAGAAAATGTTAAATCTTATATATATGTATATATGTACATATATATATATATATATATATATATATATATATATATATATATATTCCAAGCACAAAATATCCAAGAAATCTGGGACACTATGAAAGAACCATATCTATAAATAATAGGAATAGAGGAAAGAGAAAAAACCCAGGTCAAAGGCACAGGAAATATTTTCAACATAATCATAGAAGAAACTTTCTACAATATAAAGAAGGAAGGTACAAGAGAACACCAAATATACTAAACCAGAAAAGAAATTCCCTATGGCACATAATAATCAAAGCACTAAACATACAAAACAAAGAAGAATATTAAGAGCTGCAAGGTAAAAAAGCCAAATAACATATAAGGACAGACCCATAACATCTGACTTTCACAATGGAGATCCTAAAAGCCAGAAGAACTTGGACATATGTTCTACAAATTCTAACAGACCACAGGCACCAGCCCAGATTATTATATCCAGCAAAATTTTCAACTATAATAGACAAAAATAACCAAAAAAACAAATCCCTTGATTAAAAAAAAAAAATTTAAGCAGTAAACACAGCCCTATTGAAGGCAACTACAAGGCACACTTCAACCTGAAAAGGATAAGCACACCCAAGAAAACACAAGGTATTAATATCAGATCAACAAGTCAAAAGAAGTGGGGGAGATAGATATGTGGGGAGACCTACACCATCACAATAAACTAATAGCGTCAGTAGAATCTCTCCTTGATAACTCTCTACCTCAGTGGTCTCAATTCCCCAGTTAAAAAACACACACACACACACACACACACACACACACAAACACAATGGATTTGGAAACAGGATCCATCCTTCTGTTGCATCCAAGAAACAGACCGTAACATTAAGGATAGACATTACCTCAGGGTAAAACAATAGAAGAAGATATTCCAAGCATACAGACCTAAGATGTAACTGTGTAGCCATGTAAATATCTAGTAGACTTCAATCTAAACTAATTAGAGGAACAGGGAAGAACACTACATACTCATCTGTAGAGAGCGCGTAGTGCCACGCCTTAAAGTGGCACTGGCTTCTACCTTACACCTTCCCGCTAGTAAAGACTCTCTGGGTAAACAAGCCCTTGGTTGGTTGAGTCTGTTCAGCCTGTCTGCTTCCGCATTAGAGTAGCCTATCTGCAGGGTCCACGTGGCTCACTGGAGTTGGTTAGCTCAAGGGTATTTAAGCCTGTGCAGGGGTCCCTTCTCTCTCGCTCTCTCTCCCTGCGGGCCATAAGCAACATGTTTAAAGGGTCCTGATTAAAACTGCATGAAGAAGATCTACCCGGTGTCGCGTCTTCCTTGCTGGCGAGGGCAGGCGCGTACACTCATCCAAGGAAAAAAATTTTCTGTCAAGGGGATATTTCAATTCTTAACATCTGTGCACCAAACATAAGGACACCCAAACATTACTATATCTCAAATTACATATGACTCTCACACACTGACAGTGGGTGGCTTCACTTCCTGATTGATATTTGCCAATAGACAGGCCATCCAGACAAAAACTAAACAGAGAAAATGCTGGAGCTAAATGACATTATACCTAATGAACCTAACATGTTTACAGAATAATTTCACCCACACACAAAAGAATGTACCTTCTTATCAGCAGCTATTGGGACTTTCTCCAAATTTGGACACAAAGTAAGTCTCAACAGATACAATAAAACTGAACTAACACCCTGTATCATATCTGAGCCCTACACATTAAAGCTGGACATAAACAACGGAAAACAACAAAAGCTTACAAACTCATGGAGGCTGACCAACTCACTACTGAACAAAAACAATGGGTTAAGACAGAAATTAGGAAAGAAAAACATTCTAGAACTGAATAAAAATGAAGACAAATCATACACAAAACTTGTGAGACACAATGAAGGCGGTTCTAAGAGGCAAGTTCATAGAACTAAGTGTTTATATAGAGGAACTGGAGATATCTCATGTTAGTTATTAACAGCACATCTGAAAGTCCTATAACAAGGAAATAACACCCACAATGAGTAGAAATAATCAGACTCAGGGCTGAAATCAATAAAACAGAAGCAATACAAAGAATAAATGAAACAAAGAATTGATTCTTTGACAAAGCCTTTAGCCAAATTAACTAAAAGGTAGAGAGTGAATGCCCAAATTAACAAAACTAGGTATGAAGAGGGGAAATGACAACAGACACTGAGGAAATCCAGAGAAGTATAAGAACATACTTCAAAAGCCTGTAGTGTACCAAACTGGAAAATCTAAAAGAAATGGATATTTTTCTCTCTATATACCACTTACCAAAGTTAAATAAAGATCAGATAAGTATTAAAAAGACCTATATTTCTTATAGAAGTAGTCATTAAAAGTTTCTCTCCAACCCCAAAAAGGCCCAAGGATGGATGGTTTTAGCACATAATTCTACCAGACTTTCAAAGAAGAATTAATGCCAATATTCCTCAAAGTATTCCACAAAATAGAAACAGAAGGAACATTGCTCATTTCTTTTTGGGAGGCTAAAGTTAGCCAGATACCTAGACCACATAAAGACTCAATAAACAAAGAGAATTGTAGATCAGCTTCTCTTATGAACATAGATGCAAGGATTCTCAATAAAATAGTTGCAAACAAGAAAAAACAAAAATGATCATCATGGTTAAGTAGGCTTCATTAAAGAGATACAGCATGGTTCAACATACTGAAATCAATAAATGTAATCCACTATATAAGCAGACTGAAAGACGAAAAAAACAGGATCATCTCATCAGATGTAGAAAAGGCCTTTAACAAAATCCAACAGTACGTCATGATAAAAGTCCTGGAGTCACTAGGGATACAAGGGACACACCTCAACACAATAAAGGCAATTTATAGCAAGTTCATAGTCAACATTAGCTTAAATGGAGATAAACTCAACGCATTTCCACTAAAATCAGGAACAAGGCAAAGATATCTACTCTCTCCACACCTATTCAATAGTACTTTAAGTCTTAGCTAGAACAATAAGACAACTGAAGGAGATCAAGGGGATACTAATTGGAAGGGAAGAAGTCAGAGTATCATTATTTGCAGATGATAAGACAATATACATAAGTGATCCTAAAAAGTCTACTATGGAATTTCTACAGCTGATAAACACTTTTTAGCAAAGTAGCCGAATACAAAATGAACTCACAAAGATCAATGTCTTCCTATATACAAAAGTACTGAAAAGCAAATCAGGGAAACAACACCTTTCACAATAGCCTCAAAAAATATCTTGGGGTAATGCTAACCAAGCATGCGAAAGACTTATATGATAAAGCTTTCAAGTCTTTGAAGAAAGAAATTGAAGAAGTATCAGAAGATGAAAAGATCTCCCATGTTCATGGATCAGTAGGATTAATAGGGTAAACATGACTGTACTCCTCAAATTAATCTACAGATTCAATGCAATCCCCATCAAAATTCCAATACAATTCTTCCCAGAACTTGAAAGGACAATATCCAGCTTCAAATGAAAATACAAAAGACCCAGGGTAGCTAAAAGTCCAGAGTAATAAAAGAACTGCTAAAAGTGGCACCATCTTTGATCCCAAATTTTACCACAGAGCTATAGTAACAACAACAAAAATAGCATGGTATTGGACACACTGATCAGTGGAATAGAACTGAAGGTCAAGAAATAAGTCTACACACCCATAGACACCTGATTAAAAATAAAGCAAGACAAAAAAAAATCCCAAACAGAAATATGAACTGGAAAAAAAAACAGCATCTTCAACAAATGATGCTGGTCAAACTGGATGTCTGCATGTAGAAGAATGCAAATAGATTATCACTCTGCATGAAAATCAACTCCAAATGGATCTACAACCTCAATGTAAGGCCAGATACACTGAATCTGACATAAGAGAACGTGACTGATGCCTTTTGATGATGATCAGCATTATGTAAGTATAAGTCAAATAATCCCTTTCCTCCACAACTTGCGTTTTGGTTATGGTGTTTTATTGCAGCAAGAGAAACCCTAACTAAGACAGAACCCATGTCAGATAATTCATATATCAGAACAAGAGCTGGCTGACCAAGCCGGGCGGTGGTGGTACACACCTTTAATCCCAGCACTCAGGAGGCAGGTGGATCTCTGTGAGTTGGAGGCCAGCCTGGTCTACAGAGCAAGTTCCAGGATAGGCTCCAAAGCAATACAGAGAAACCCTGTCTGGAAGAAAAAGAAAGAAAGAAAGAAAGAAATTAAGAAAGAAAAGAAAAGATCAAGAAAGCTCATTTGGTATGCCAGGGCAGGTCAAATCAATATTCATGTCCTTTTGTGTTAGCTTTCCACAGCTGTGACAAAGGACCAACATCTGGGCATCTTAAGCAAAAGGAAGATGTAACACATGAGTCTTCTGGAGGCTAGAGATGGCTAGAATTAAAAATGGCAGGAACTAAGACAGTTCTGCTCTGCTAAGCAAGAAGATACAGCAGCAGTGAGGCCAGGACCATTGACTCAGTCATGAATGGTGATGTCTAGTGCCTCAATTCCCAGGACAAACACAGATGGCATGTCCCATTCTCTTCCACCCAGAAGACTCTAGAGATCTTCCTGAAAGCAAAGGGTACCAGGTTCTGAGCCACCAGAGTGTAGCATATGTCCACTACATTTTCTGACATAAAATTCAACATAACTTAAGCACAGCATTTTAGAGATGGTAAGGGTGTTTTTTAAGACTAGCATTTTGGAGATGATAAGGGTATTCGTTAAGACCAGCCCCTTATCTGGTTCTTACACCACTTTAGCAGCCTCTAGCCTGAAGGACAAGAGGCTTCTAAAACATGACTGAGCTGGTATTTGCCAACATTCAGTTGGCAGGATGGCACAGTATATTACAGAAATAAACTTGATATTCCTCATCTTCACATATGATGGACCTGAGTCAACATTGTCTTATCCCAGCTTTCATTATTTGACTGGTTTTTGTTTTTTTCCAGACAGGGTTTCTCTGTGCAGTCCTGGAACTTGCTCTGTAGACCAGGCTGGCCTTGAACTCACAGAGACTCACCTGCCTCTGCCCCACAAAGTGCAAGGATTAAAGGCTTGTATCCCTGTGACTAGTGATGCTTTTACAGTATCAGTTTCCATGACATTAACCCTACCAATTGAGAATAAGACTACCACCACAGTTTAATGTCAAATTTGAATCGAGCTTTAATTAAGTACTGGCCAGGTGGATGGGCTCTGGCCAGGCTCATACCCAAGTTCCTGGGAAATTACCTAGAATCTAGGACAGCAAGGGCCTAAGAAGGAAAACCTATGATCTGTTACATTTCCCATCAGGTCCAATCAGGGGTAAGTATACATCTTGAAGTACCTCCAACCTGTGAACCTTCCCTGCCCACATGTGATCAACCACATCTGGGACAGATGGATTAAAAAAAAAAAACAAAACAAAACAAAGAAAAGAAAAAGAAAAAAAAAAGTTAAGGGGAATGAAAAACGTGTGGCTTGTTATCTCCTGTAAACAATTGCCTCTAGAACTATCTGTCCTTGGTCAAGGGGATTGTAGACCAGAGGCAATTTTGTTTCATGAATCTCTCGGGCATAGTAATTAATACTTACAATGTAACTATGGCTTTTACAGTTATACAGTGAAAAATGAATATGCAGTTTTCATTGTTATATAAACGAAACAAAACACCTGAATGTGGGTAACTTTATAAAGAGGTGTGTGGCTCACCCTTCTGGGGCCCAGTGATGGCAGCAATGCCAGCATGGCTCCGTGGGGGATCTCCTAAAAGGTAGTGTCCTAGTGGTAGGAATAGGAATGGTAGGAAGAAATGGGGTTTCTCTGTGCAGTCCTGGAACTTGCTCTGTAGACCAGGCTGGCCTTGAACTCACAGAGACTCACCTGCCTCTGCCCCACAAAGTGCAAGGATTAAAGGCTTGTATCCCTGTGACTAGTGATGCCTTTACAGTATCAGTTTCCATGACATTAACCCTACCAATTGAGAATAAAAGGAGAAGGGCAGAGAGGCTGCGAGGGGCCATGTTTTTTTCATAGCAACATTCTGCCTGTTTGTTAATAGGCTCTCGGTATCTGGGGCTGGCCTCAAGCTTGTTGTATAGTTGAGAATGACCTCGAACTCTGGATATTCCTGCCTCTACTTTTGAATCTCAAGCATGCACCTTCACACCCAATTTTATGACGGTCTTTTGAAAACTACCTCAGGGATCCAATGAGAGCTACCCTAATTCCTTCCAAGGGTGTTTCCCAATGACCTATAGACCTCCTTGTGACCTCACCTCTTAAAGGCCCCACACTGCCTGCCCTGGGAGAAAAGCCACATTCCAACCATGATGATTGGCAAGTATCTTAGTCTCACATCCAGACCTGAACAGTAATTTAAAAATAATAAAGATTTTATTATGCCCAACACTTATTTGGTTGATTCAGAAGTGGAACACTGAGGCATATATCCACACCCTGGCTACTCAGGAGGCTGAAGCAGGATCAAACATTCAAGGCTAGGCTGGGGCTATACAAAGAGCCACCTTATTTACCCTCTCCCCCCATCACCAAAAACATTTTCAATTGCTTCAGGAGGTTATGAAAACAGCTTCACAGCTGGACTTTATAATCAAATATGCAATATGCAATTAAGCTGTTACACAACAGTGAACCAAGTGTCTGCTTACAACAGACTGTAGCAGGAAATGGTCCCCATAAATCCTGTGTCCTTCTAGCCTGTGTAATGAGTCAGGGCTATGGAACAGCGGTGTGCACTAAGCCAGTGCAGCTTAGAAAGTATTTGCAGACTGGGGCTTGTCCTCTCTTGCTCCTGGGAACACGTCCACTATCACAAGAACGAGCTCAGGCAAGCATGCTGGAAGCACGTGGTCCGGCCAGCAGCCAGCTGCCAGCAGCCAGCACCTACCAAGGAGCTCCAGCCCAGCTAGACTCCATGAGATCCACCTGCTAATTGTAGCTGCACAAACAAGCATATTAGAGAGCCCAAATTTCTGACCTATGTAATCAGGGTTAATTAAGACTGGCTGTGGTTTGAAGCCACTAAAATTTCAGAGTACTCTGCCACCCCAGTAAAGGGTAACTAAAGTAGTCCAGGCAAATTAAGAATGAATAGATGCAGAAAGAAACAGACTCCCAAGGATAAAACAACTTACATACAGCAGAAGTTTCTCTTTTGTTATATATGCAGCTCAAGGAGACCTCATGCTAGTGGCATAATCCAAAGAAATCAGGACCTTGACAGGGCTAAAGAGTCCACCTCATCTTTTCCCGGTGTACTGATTGCTAGGACACATGTCTCTCCTTGTGGCCTTCATCCAAAGAGGGCAGAGCTATGTGGCAGTGTTTTCTTTAAGCACCACAGACCCAGAAGAACCCAGGAGAACTGATCACAGAAAGAGTTGCAAAATCTATGAACCCACCTGCTTGGGCTGGAGACAAGCCTTCGGGGTGGTCAATACAGATTTAAAGTACTTAACTAGATGGCTAGCACTCAAGCTTCTGTCCATCACACAGAATGAGGGCACAGGGACAGAGAACCAGTTATTATTTCTTTCTCATAAGAAATGTTTTCTACAGAGGCTAACCATCATTTCTCTTGGTGGCACCTCCAGATGTACAAGGTGTGTAATCTGCTGTCTGAATCAGCAGCATTAAAGGAAGTAAAGGCTAGGGGAAAGACAGAGATAAGTTTATAAAGAAGACCAGAGACATGGGAAGTTAGGAATTTTTTGGCTATGATTTTAATACTTAAATCATGCTGGTGTACCTAATTCATGTTCAATCTTGAGGTATGCTAAACTGTCTTTTCCAAGGAAGGACAACTGGTCTACCCACCTCACATGCCTTGTAATACCCCTTCCTGTGTGCTGGGCCTGTCTTCTTCCTCTGAACCTAGGAAGACCTTTGTGTCCTGACTATGAACATGATGGAGTAGAAGTGAATGTGTGTGACTTGTGAGCTGATATTGTAAAAATCCAAGCACTTTTGCCTTATTCTCTCAGAAACTCACACTGAGAACCCATTCCCTGCTGTTAGGAAGTCAAGCTGCCACTTAGACATGGTACTGGTAAGTGTCTTGGTTTCTTTTCCTTCTGTGCTGATAAAATGCTCCAACAAAGGGGCGTAAGGGAGAAAGGATTTATTTTGATGGACAGGTCTGGGTTACAGTCCATCATGACCGAGAAGTCAAGGCAGCAGGACTTGAAACAGAGTGGTACAGTC
Source organism: Cricetiscus sungorus (assembly GCA_030556225.1). NCBI lineage: Eukaryota > Metazoa > Chordata > Mammalia > Rodentia > Cricetidae > Cricetiscus > Cricetiscus sungorus. Next base: position 43,613,356 of record JANBXA010000731.1, on the reverse strand, counting down.
AGAAGCAAAGAGCACTGAGTGCTTGCTGAAGCTGAGTAGTCTTTCTCCACCTATGTAGTGTGTATGTGGTGTGGGATCCCAGGCAGGGAATGGTGCTGCTCACAGTGGGTGGGTCTCCAAACACCAATTAACACAATTAAGTCAATTCCCTGGAGGCATGCCCAGAAGTGAGTCTACAGTCTATCAAGTAGACAGTTAACACTAATCTTCACAGTGGGTGTTCTGGCAAAGATCTCCAGATGAGTGAGAGCCACACTGACCACCAACGTCAACCAGCAGACCAGAGTGAAGTTTCGGGCAACTCCAACCTGGACCTGTGTCATCACCAGATCAAATGAAAGTGCTTGGAGCAAAGAAGAGCAATTGGTTCTGAACAGTCCAGCCCATAGTACAATATGGTGATGAAACAATGAGCACCGTCATTGAAGTCACTAGGTTTGAGGTGCTTTGTTACACAGCAGAAATAACCAGAAGACCATAGATAATGTTTCATTAGTGAAGATAGCGATTCTACACAGAGGGCCAGGCAGCAAAATATATTTTGGTTCTTTTTTATGGGGAGGGGGCAGGGTCTCACTACATTGTAGTTAAATTTTTCTGTCCCTCCTGCCAGCTCCCAAATCACCACATAGAGACTTACTACTAATTATGAAAGCTTGGTCGATAGCTTAGGTGTGTCCCACTAACTCTTTTTAACATAAATTAACTAATTTCTATTCATCTATGTGTTGCCACATAACTTAGGACATTTACCTGTCTTCCTGCATGTCTTGCTCCTTCTCTGTCCTTCTGGTGACTCCACCCTTTGGCTTCCCAGCACCTTGGGTACCTGACAAACCTGCCTGGCTATTGGCTGTTTAGCTTTTTAGTAAACCAATCAGAATGACACATATTCACAGTATAAAAAAAAAAAAATTATTGCCGGGCAGTGGTAGCACATGTCTTTAATCCCAATATTCAGCAGGCAGATTTCTATGAGTTCAAGACCAGCGTGGTCTATAAGAACTAGTTCTAGGACAGCCCCAAAAGCCACAGAGAAACCCTGTCTTGAAAAAACAAAACATAATAATAACAACAATAATAATAATAAATTAAAAAGAATAAAAAAGATCATTCCATAACACCATATAGTCCAGACAGGCATCAAACTCTCAATCCTCCTGCTTAGTTTCCAAAGCTGGAATTAAAGGCATATGCCACCATGGAAGTTTTAAAAAGTAAAAAAAGGGATGAATGGTATTTATATGAAACAAGATGGTAGCTATAGTAAGACAATATATATAGTAAGTAAAGAATGACATACATACAATGAGCATTAAAATTCTACATATTTTCAAAGTAAAATCTAATCAACTATATGAATTAGTCAGAAAGGTGTATACATAAAAGACTAGGAATGAGAGTAAAAGCAGAATAATTAAGAAGAAATAAGAGTGGTCATGTTATTGAATTACTATGTTTTATTCACATTTATTTCTGGGAATATAGCCAAATTCTGTTTCCACCTCCCACAGCAAAATGTGGCTATCTAACTTAGCACAGTGTCACACAAGCAGAAGATACCTCTGATCTACATCCAGGCCAGGCTCCTCAGCAAGGGAAAAATGGCCTTGACAAGTAAAAGATGCCAAGATAGGCCAGATCCCATCTGGAGCCAGAAGACAAACCTTCATAGTACAAAAAACCTGAAATCACAAATATAAACACTTACCTGTTTGTTATGAATCTAACTGGAAAGAAACACAAAGATACCAGGGGCCTGGTGAGGCAGTTCAGTGAATAGCATGGCTGCTATGATAGCAAGACACCCTGGGGTTGGATCCCTGGTGTCCATACGAAAACTGAGGCCACAGAGAACATTCCTGTAGCCCCTGCACTGGTGGGTGGCTCTTGACCACGGATGTGATGTAACTGACTGCTGAAGTTGCTGCCTTGACCTCCCCACAGTGCTTGGCTGTAACCTGAAATTGTAAGCTGAAATCAAGCCCTTCTTTCCTAAGACATTGTGGTGGGTATCTTATCACAGCAACAGAAAGATAACTTTCTTTCGTAACCTCGGAGTCACAGAATCCTGCCTTTGAAATCACTGTAACACAATGTGCTACACTTGGGAGCATCTGCTAGCGCTGTTCTTGCTGTGAGGAGTAGCTTCCTTCTGAGACCACCACCACGGTTTGCAGACATGGGTTACTTCCCCCCAGGCAGTCTCCCTCCCAGGAGAGGAAATTGGCCCATACCTGTTGGGATAAATCTTACCTACACTCCCAGTCCAGTCTGCTTCAGATTTCAGCATGGCCCCTTTTCACCCAACACAATTTGTGGGGTGCAGGCTAAGTGGTACACAGAGGACGTTTTTAGTATTCTATACAAGTAAACCAGGGAACAGTTCCCAAGGTTCCTAATGAGCCCTCCATTTTCCAAAGTGAAAAGCAAAACACTGCAACAATAGAAAACCATAGATCAGATCACATCCCGTTCAGGTGGTGTAAAAAAAAAAAATCCTGAACCAAGTATTAGTTGAGTAAAAGTGTATGAAAGGTTGCCTCAGCATACAAAGCACAATAGTCACTCTTACACAATAGTGTCTCTTACACAATAGTCACTCTTTCACAATGTCAATGATGCTGTCACTACTGCTTAGCTTACTGGGTGACAACCACATGTCAGGCAGTGCTTGGTGTTTATAGTGTGTGGTTAAAGAAGGATCTCTATTAGGTGGCAACCATGCCAAAGCAAAAGAAAGCAAACAAGATTCTGGGGAGGAAGTGCCACAGGAAGAAGAACCCAGAACAAGTGGGGGCAGGCAAGTGAGAGATGGAGGAAGGACTAGAGAAGGAAGTGGAAGAGGCACGTCTATGCCCGTGTGATATGGGTCCTTAGGTTATGGCAAGGGCTTTTGGTGCTGAGTAAGATAGAGCCACAGGACTGAACTCAGTGAAGGAATAACTAGATCTGACATTGCATTTGTAGCCTGATCCATCAACTTTAGATAAGAATGTTCATTTCAGTCTTACATAAGACATTTACAAAACATGGAGGAGATACACAACCACGACACTGTTAAACATTTATTATTAAATATAATTATAAAAATATTAATATAGCTGATATTATAGCACAATTATGAAATGGAATACTATGCAAAAATGATAAATGAGATGAAAGTGATTCTGAAAATTATATGTAATTCTAAGAACATATGTGCACAGAAAAAGAGTCAGGAAAAATATTTACCAAGGAATTAACTGAAAGCAAATCTCTGGCCAGATGAGAAGAGGGAAAATGTAATGAATATTTTTTTGTGTGTCTCCCTTGCATTTTCAAAGGTCCTTTTAACAAATATCCATTTTATCTCGCAGGAAGAAAATTTTTATTTGGAAACAAAGAATGAATTATTAAAGCTATTGTCCTGGTTGTTTTTTCATCAGCTTGATGTTGAAAGACCCCCACCATGCATTTCTCCTGCTTGAGCTGCTTTTGCAAAGGGTCAAGGTGGGGACAAGTACAAGAGGGAACAGAGGGTCCTTGAAGTGTCTTATCGTAACCACCAGAGTGCTGAAATAGTCATAACTGAATTCCTTGTACCCGATCTGAACAAACAACTCTGCCCCAGACTGACCCCAACAGCTTTATTTGAGTGAACCAATGAAATCCCTGTAATCATGCATCTGCTTCTGTAAGCCCGCTTTTTGCTGCCCAAACCCTATATAATCCTCTGAAGTTTTGACCTGGGCGCGCTCAGTCTCCCGAAAGATTGAAGCGTCCACAGGCACCTGTGTGAGCAATAAATATCCCCTTGCACTTGCATCCAGTGGTCACTGCTTCGTCTCTCGGAGAAAGGGGTCCAAGGATATGGTGGGTCTTTCAATGTAAGCTGGAGTCGTCTGGGTAGAGGGAGCCTCAGTTGAGAAAGTACCCCCACTAGATTGTTCTGTGGGCATGCCTGTGGGGCATTTTCTTGACTGATGTGGGAGGGGCCAGCTCACTGTTGGTGGTGCCCATCCCTAAGCAGACTGCCCTGACTTGTGTAAGCAAGTAATGAAGAGCAATCCAGTAAGCAACATTCCTCCACAGCCTCTGCCTCAGCTCTTTTCTCCAATGTCCTCTGTGGTGGTTTGAATAGGAATGGTCCCCACAAACTCATGTGCTTGAATGTTTGGCCCATGGGAGCGGCACTATTAGCAGGAGTGGCGTTGTTGGAGTGTGTGTGGCTTTGTTGGAGGAAGTATGTCACTGTAGGGGCCAGTTTTGAGGTATCAGATGGATCAAAATGTAAACTCTTAGCTCTTTCTTCAGCACCGTGTCTGCCTGCATGCTGCCACGTTTCCTGCCATGACAATAAAGGACTAGACCTCTGAACTATAAGCCAGCCCGTTAAATGTTTTCCTTATAAGAGTTACCATGGTCATGGTGTCTCTTCATAGCAGTAGAAGCTCTAAGACACCCTCAAAGATGGGCTGTGATATGGAAGTGTAAAATGAAGTAATCCCTTTATTCCACAGCTTGGTTTTGCTTTTATTGCTATAAAGAGCCACCGTGACCATGGCAACTCTTGTAAGGAAAACATTCAACAGGGATGGCTTCCTTAGTTTCAGAGGTTTAGTCCACTATTGTCATGAAGGGAGCATGGCAGTATGCAGGCAGACATGGTGCTGGAGTAGGACTTGAGAGCCTTACATCTTGCAGGCAACAGAAAGTTGACTGAAACACTGGGCAGTATCCTGAGCATAGGAAACTTCAAAGCCCACCCCCACAGTGACACACGTCCTCCAACAAGGCTATACCCACTCCAACAAAGCCACACCTCCTAATAGTGCTACTCCCTATGAGAGTACGGGGACCAATTACATTCAAACTGTCACAGTCCTGGTGTTATTTTTGTTTGTTTTGTATTTTGTTTTTCAAGTCAGGGTTTGTCTTCATAGCTGTAGCTGTCCTGGAACTTGCTGTGAAGAATAGGATGACCTGGAACTCAGAGATGAGCCCGCCTCTGCCTCCCTAGTGCTGGAGTTAAGGGTGTGCACCACCACCACCAGGGTGTTATGGTGCTTTATGATAGCAATAGAAAACCTAATTAGGACGGCCATACACCAAAATAACCTTTCCTTTGCTTTACCTCAAAAAGATTTACCTTGTGTACTCCATTTCCTTTCTGTGATAATTAGCAAGCCGGTACTGACATATAATCAATCCCCTTCCTAGGAGAGACTGATACCCAGTGCTGCCTCACAGTGTTAAAGAGAACAGATATAACTCTTCTGAACTGTTTCAACCAGCATTAGTTCCCCGCCCTCCACTGTGTGTGTGGCATGCATGTGGTGGATGTCTGCATGGGTACACATGAGTGTGTAGAAGCCAGAGGTTAGTTAACCTCGGGAAACATTCCTCAAGAGCAATCCACCTTGTCGCCTTCAGTCGGGGTCTTTCACTGGCCTGACTTTCCTACTAGGCTAGGCTGACTGACCAGCAAGCTCCAGGGATCGCTGGTCTCTGCCTTCCTAGCACTAGGAAGCACAGCCAGCTTTTTCCTGTGGGTTTGGGGTACAGAGTGCTTGTGTGGCAACTGCTCAGCCCCCTTTCTTTCTTGAGCACCACAACACTGGTGTAACCTGGCTCACTCTAAGTGTACATATTTCTCTTCATTTTAGGATTCTCAGACATCCAAAGATCAGGATACACTTCATGTGGATCAGAATAGGGGATAGAAGCCAGGCAGTGTCGGTGCATGACTTTAATCCCAACACTTGGGAGGCGAAGGCAGAGGCAGTTGGATCTCCATGAGTTCGAGGCCACCTGGCCTACAGAGTGAGTGCCAGGGCAGGCTCCGAAGCCATACAGAGAAACCCTGTCTTGAAATAACAAAACAAATGAGTACATAACAGAGAACAGGGGATAGGAGAAAACTTATTCAGTGGCCACAAGTAAAGAAGCAAGTGGCAAACCTGTGGGTGGTGTAGGGCCATCTGACAGACGCTCTCATTTCTGCAGCAGGCCTGCTCTAGTTTTCTTTCAGTGTGTCCAACCACCTCATCCCTAGAGGCATACAAGGACAACAGCCACCCCTTCTCAAGTCCCTCAGTTCTGAGGTATGCTGGACCCAGTGGAACTCTGTCAGGCATTCTCATCTGGTTGGATGGCAGCTGGGGTGCTGGGAACAGAACTCGGGTCCTCTGCAAGAGCAGCAGGGGATCTGAACCACTAAGCATCTTCCCCTACCCTGTGCCACTGTCTGAAACAGAAAGGGGAGGCATGTAGCAGTCACCACTCTGGAACCCACCTGGGTGACTTAAAAGTAACTCATATAACTGCCACCAAGACCAAAGACATCCTGTGCTAGGCATTCCCTAGACTCAGATCTTACCAGGCTTCGCTTTCCACCTTGTGTCCCCCTCTGTGAACTCATTTCTGGAGCCAGAAGTCCTAATCATCATAGGCCTGCCTTCTGTTGTGGCTTCTAGAGACCTGCACTCTGCAAACCGCTGAACCTCTCCTTATCTTCACTCCAGTCTTTGGACTGGGCTAATGTGACGATTAAATAACTCTGCTTAGCATGATGGTCTACACAATAGGAGCATCATTTCATTATGACCAAATCCTGATATAAGCACATCGAAGCTGGATTACATAGCTTCAATAATAGCCATATTGTGTCTCTCTGTGGTCAACCTATGTATCACATATCTGATGACTCCTCAAAGTTCAATACTGATTCGCTTTCATCTATTGAAGTGGGTCTGAGTGGTGCGACCTGTACTGGTTCTTCTGTATGGTCAGAACTTACGCACAGGTGAATGGAAGCCTGAAGTCAATTCAACCTCTCTCCACCTTATGTTTAGAGACGGAGTGACTCACTGACTGGAGTTACCAATTCCTCCAGGGTTGTCTGGATTTGCCGGTCTCCACCTCCACAATACTGGAGACAGGGACACAGGTTGCCATGGCTGCCTTTATATGTGTATGCTGGGGATCTGAACTCAGGCCTTCATCTTGTGTGGCAAGTATTTTACCAACTAGATTGTTAAGTTTCCTGACTCAGTGGGAATCAAAAAGCTTAAGTAGTTCATTTCCCCCAAAGCAAAAATCCAAAGCAAAAATAAAATATTTTATTTCTGAGTATTGTGTACAATAAAAAAGTATTTAGTTTTAAACGTTATAGATGGATTAAATATTTAGAAGTTTTAAAAATGAACCAATCATAGAAGGGTTCACACGGGGGAGGGGGGAGAAATTATTTGGAACAAGCTACAGAGTCATATGGAGAAACACAAACCATAACCCCTATTGATTTCAGCTGTATCATAGACCTAAATATAAGAGCTATAGAGAAAAACTCGTGACTATGTATTAGGCAAGAATTTCTTAGGACAAAAGACAGGAAGACAGGAAAAGTACACACTAATAAACTGACATTAAAAGAGGACATTTTATTTCATTGAGGCTATCCATAGACTATAGGCTATCCATAGCATTTACAGATCACCTAATAAGATATGTGCACCACCCCCTAACCATGAAGTCTGTAAGGAATTTGACTCAAGTAAAAGCTGAACAGCCTAATGACCACAGGCTTACACATACACAAGCACCACACCCCACCCCAGCACTGACAAGCCTTGGAAACTGATGAAAAGCACACAAAAGATTCGGGAGCAGAGTAGTCTACCAGGGTGGAGCGTGCTGGGAGAACCAAACGGACTGGGAGTAAAGTGGGGGAAACTCTGCTGTAGGTCAGTGTTGGAAACAGTGTTGACGTAGAGGGTACACAATCAGGGAAAACCAATGTGGTCATCAGCCCAGGGACAAGAGACTCACTTGGGACAGAGGGCAGTACAGCCAGTACAGTCGGGGGATGAGACCAACAGAGAGAGGAAGGGAGCTGCACCGCACACCACCCAGCAATTCCACTCTTCAGTACCTACTGGAGACAAATGCCCACACAGACACGAGAGTAGATGTTCAAAGCAGTATTTGTCACAGCAGCCATCCACAAAAGAAGGATCAAAAACTTCTACCAGCGAGTAGACAGATAAAATGTGGCAAAGACACACATTGTATTCACTAAAATAAGGACTGTTTCCACTAAGCATGGCTTAAGATTAAGGTAAAAGATGTCAAATGCAAGAGCGTATCGGAGTCCGCTGTCATGGGCTAGATAACCAGAAATGCGGACCTACAGAGAGTATGACGGCCAGAGGGTCCTCTGGCTGGGAAAGAGTGGATGGTGAATGACTGATAATCAAAGCACTTTTTCTTTTTTTGGTTTTCCGAGACAGAGTTTTTTGTATTGCTTTGGAGGCTGTCCTAGAACTAGCTCTTGTAGAACAGGCTGCTCTCGATCTCAGAGATCTGCCTGCCGCTGCCTCCCCAGTGCTGGGCTTAAAAGTGTGCGCCACCACCACCTTTTTTTTTTTTTTCTTTCTTTTCTTTTCTTTCTTTCTTTTTTTTTTTTTTTTTGAGAAAGGACCTCAAGTAGCACAGGCCTTATACTTAGTATGAAACTGAGGCCGGCCCTGAACTCCTAACCTTGGTGGGTAGTGAAACACAATAGTCACTTTGTGATAACTTGACAACATCTTAGGATGTAAATACCACATGACTCAGCAATTTTACCACCAAAATTTATTGAAGAAAATTGAAGTTATATGTTCACACACATTGTATATAAATGTTCACAACCATTTTATTCATAATAACTAAATAACTAGAAACAGCTGAGGTCCACACCAATAGATTAACAGCATATTCAAGTAACAGAATGCTACTCTCTGAAGGAAACTGACTCAAGTAACAGCAAGGATGCTTTTCACAGAGTCACGCTGAGGGAAATCACACACAAATGCCATACTGACTTCATCTAATACACAGCAACACGAAGGGGACAATGGTGGCTTGGGTTGATGGATGGAGACCTAACTCAAGGGATAGGAGGTAACTTTGAGGGTGATGAAAACGCTCTGCCACCCAGGAGCATTTCTAATTCCTTAGGCGCTGTTTCCACAGGTGCTAATGTTTTTCGTAAACTACTCAGCAAAACTGCTCTGAAAAGTAAATAGCTTGATTAGGACATGCCATCGGGCCACCAAGTCCGCCTGGCATCTGCAGTGCTAACACTGGTTCTTAGTGGCATACGGGTCTGGCACAACGTATGAGACCACTGTCTTCTGCACCAATCCTTCCTCCCTTGTTTCTCCCAAGATCCTAGGACCAACCCACGCCTACTCAAGAACCATGTTTCAAAGCTGCTGCTTTCTGAACTGAAGTAGTCTAGTAATGTAGCTTTAGCTGGTCTGGTATTTACTATGGAGCCCAGGCTAGCCTCGAATTCACAGCGACCCTCCTGTCTTAGTTTCTTGAGTGCTGAAATTGTAGGCATGTGCCACCACACCCAGTTCATTCTTACGGTTCTATAAACTATGTCATTCCCAACCTTTTTGTTATGAACAGCAAATATCAACTCCCTATCTGTCCCTATCAGCACAGCTTCACACACTCCTCTGCAGAGAGAGCGGAAGGAAGTTTATCTGAGTGGAACAGAATGGGGGCAGCTTTTCTCTCACTGGAATGCAACTTTTTTTTTTTTTTTTTAAAGGGGACAGGGTCTTGTGTAGCCCAAGCTGTCTCTGCCTACGTAGAAAGAGTGACCTCAAACTAGTGACCCTCCTACCTCCACTCCTAAGTGCTGGGATTATAGGTGTGTGCTGCTAGGCCAGCAGGGCAAGGGAGAGGCAAAGGGAGGGGGGGCAGTGCTCAGTGTTGAGAGTCAAAGTTGAGTTTATTAAATATATACAAGACAAAAGCTTGAAGCAAAAGAGTGCCAAGCTCTGGAGCAAAAAAAAAAAAAAAAAAAAAAAGGTTCCAAGGAACCCACTAAACTAGGCTGTGCAAAATCAATGTCAGAGCCTTGGTGAGTCCTTAACCAAAGACAGGAAGGATTTTAACACCACTAAGAGCAGGTTTTCTCAACATTCAAGAAGAAAAGTTTGACCTAACAAGAAGAGCAGTAGAAAAGATGTCAAGACACTGGCTGCATGGCTTCTTGGACCCATTCCTGGGCCCGGATACCCAAAGAGCCACATGGCAAAGATTAGCCTGGAGTCCATGGAGTGAGGTCAAATCTTAACACATGTAAAGATCCTGCATTCTCTGCTGACCCAGTTTTGAGAAATCATCAACTCACAGGAATCAAAAGGCACAGGTGTTTAACACGCCTTTTCCCAGGGCACAGTTCAACTTGACACCACTCCTTTCAGCATGACACCAGGGCACAAGACCCCTCAGAAAGGTGGCAGTGGCTTCAATAACAGTTAGACTTCACTACTTCTAGACTGCTCCCTACACTGGATTGTCAAAGTCTATTTTGCAAACGAGTATTTTGGGGATAGGTTTAACAGCACCAAGTATGAACACGATAGAGTTAGTGACAATTAGGTGGCAGGAATATGCCCAGGTAGAATGTGAGAGGGGATGCAGCTAGAAGACGCTCATGAACAACTCCAGTTAGTTGATCAAACCTCACAATCCTTCTTCAGCTCCTGTACAGACCAGCTAGTCAAAGCCTGCATATAACCACCAAAAACCAGTCACAATTAAGGCCAGAGTTCTGTGTGAGTGCACACAGACCCCAATTTTGCAAAGGTTTTTCCAGTTCCTCTGCAGAAAAAATTGACACTATTTCAATCTAGTCCCAATATAGAGCAAGAGCTACTCATGTGCAGTTGTTAAACCAAACCAACTCCAAATGAGGTCAGGTCTTAGCAAGCCCTGAGAACTATCCAGGCACAAAAAAGTCAGATAGAAACATTCCCAAGGTAGACTTGCCTGAACCTGTGCTTTCCAGGACAACAGCCACTGGTCACTGAACTGCTGAGTACTGAAAGTGGGGCTGGTTCCAAATAGAACCCAAAGATACAAAAACAAAACAAACAAACCCCCCAAAAAACAACAAAAACCAAACAAACACACACACTTATAGATCAGTTGGGGACTTTTTGTCAAATTGATTACATGATTAGATAGATCTGCATATCTGAACAGTCTATGGTTTGTTTTCTAACAACAAATGAACTATATGACATTTGCTGTTCTTGATGTACAGGACCTGAATATCTGGGTAGTGAATTGCTTTAGACTTTTTTGTGTGTGGAGACAGTTTCACTATGCATCCTTAGCCGGCCTGAAATTGGATACATAGACCAGACTGGTCTCAAACTCAAAAGATCTTTTTGCCTCTGCCTGTGTGAGCCACCACACCCAACCTAACAATAAACACCTGAGGCGTTAATGAGCTACCAAAAGCTTGGATATTTTCCTGAAGTTGTTTCATGATATAGCCAACACTATGCAGCTACAGTTAAGGTCAAATAAATCAGAAATATTAAAAACTATAAATTTATCTTACTGGGAAGTTATTTTTTGGCTATATTCCATCTGACTCCCATAAAATAGCAAATTCAAGAGCTCACAGAAAATATTACTAGAGAAATAAAGCACTATTTGCCAAATTTTAAGTTTTATATTTGCATTAAGTAATGCAGACTTTTTTTTTTTAAAGCATTTATGTAAAATATATAAACAAGGGCTTTTGTCATCCTGGGATATGCTAAGTTTCTATTTTCACAGATCTGTGAATTCCTGTCCTCTGAAGAAAACCTAAGTCATTCTGGAGCAATCTGTGATGGTGTTGCCTTGGATGTGCCATTAGACTAATCATCAGTAGGCTGCATCCTTGACCCATACAGCTACCCTGACGTTGTTTCTCCTCCAAGAAAGCCTTTACCAGTCCCTTTTGTCCTTTGTTCAACAGCAAAGATCATGAAGCAGCAACCTGTAGCCTTCTGAGCCTTCTACAGAGCAGAACCTAACCTAGCTTCACCATGACCACAGGCTCACACGGATGAGTATATACAAGAACTCAAAGCAACTAGTATCTGTACTTTTTGTTGTCAAGATGCGAAGTTAGGCACAATGGGAAGAGCATGGAAAACAAACCCAACACAAAACTCTCAAGTGTTTCAGGGTGCAGCTTGGCACTCATTAAGCAAAGGCCAAAACAGAAGCTAAGGCAATGGGGCTTCCGGAAGTTCAACTTGACCAAGCTAGAGTTAAGTAACTCTGGGCCCCTCACTCTCTAAACAGCAGTTAGTGCTGGCAACATTTGCAGCCCTAAGGCACTGTGACCCTGAAGAAACTGCCATGTATTGGTGTTTGGCTTTGTTCTCCACCCTTTACTCTGTCCCCCATTTCATTTTCAAACACAAATCCCTTATTTCTGCTTCTTTAGGACATTTCTGGCATAATCAGATTTTCCAGGTAGGGTCAACCTTTCAAGACACACACACACACACACACTATAGATTTCCTAACAGGCCTTTCTGCCTCCAGTCTCACCTTCCCCAATCTGAAACGTTACTTGCTTGTCGTCTTCCTTAGTCCTGTAACCTCGGTTAAGGCATACACACCATCTGTGCTTGCTGGCCTCCCTAGACATTCATCAAGGTCGAGTTTCTCACTTTCTGTCTACTGTACATATCCCTTTACCCACACTCTCCGGAGCTCTGAACCATCTATCTATTCTTCAAGACTTAATCATGCTCCCATCTCTTCTGAGTCATATTATTACATAGTAATATGTCTGCTACAGGTTATTACTCCCTAGTGTGCAATGGTAACTTAAACTGGGCTCCTAGATACTAGCTGTCTTTCATTATTATGTTCCTAGTTCCAAAATAGCATGGAATCAAAAGCTGTTTAATGTAAAGCTGCTCAAATACTACTTTTTCACTAAATGGTGAGAATGGAAATTAGAACCCATAATGTTCCGTTATGCCATGGCTTCTTTCAATACAGGTTAAGATCTCAGATGTTATCACATTTCATGGTAAGCATATTAGCAAAAATCATATAAATGGCTATAAATGATTGTTTAATATATCAACATTTATGTATACCATATGTCTGACTCTGAATACATATACCTTCTACTTAATACAAGAGCCCTGACACCAGATGATCAAGGCAAGGCACAGAGAATAGAACACATGGCCAGAGATGCCTAAGACCAGGAGAACCAGCCCCAAAGCCTAGTTTCTTAATCACTTCACTACAGAATCCAATGGTTTTTATGTATTAAAAACTGCTTCCAAAAATAAAGGCAAGCTATGAAACAAATGAAGTCTGCAAAGTGTGACTGCATACCCAGAGTCCTTCTCAACAGCGCTCCATGTGCATTTCACTGTTTCACTGGTAACATCTCAAGGTGTACATCAGGTACTTCAAAGTTCATCTTTATACTTACAGTCTCGAATATACAGAAACGAAATCTTTGTCCATTACCACAAGCTAATGAGAAATTTTCACAATTTCGGATTTAGCTTTGTTATTATGGGTAAAATAAACAAATAAAACAAAGAGGCCATAACATCAATTAAAGCATGGCAACTTTTCAGCATTCAAATATTTGTTTTATTGTAATGCACTGTCAACTTAAAGACATAAGGTAGGACATGACAACTTCCCTTGAGAGCATTCTTGTCTTCTACTTCTAAATAACAGGACAGTTTAACAAGATCATTTGGAAAACTTACTTATTAAAATATCAATGATGAATCGTTCCCTTTCTGTTTAGATCACACTAATACAAGCTGTTCCTAATACATTCTTTCTATTTCTTGTGATCAATGCTTCCAGGACCTTATTTAACAAGAACAATTTTCTAATAGAGGAAATTGAGAGTTATTATAGAAGAGTTGCGGAAACCAGGAACAAATCAATAGAGGTAAATACCGTGATTTTCAATCAAGTCATCTGCAAAGAAATGCAACACAGTTAATCAGCGCCACCAAGTCCACGTTCCTGTTGTTTCTTCCTAGACCAGTTTCTGTAGGACAGACATCCAAACACTCTAACAAGCCTACAATCAAACTTCAAGACAAGCTCTCATTCTGTAGTTCAGGCTGGTCTCAAACTCACTGTGTAGCCCAAGATCCTTGCCTCTGCCTCTTGGGTGCACTTGCATGGCTAAGGAAGAAAACATTTCTGATGCCACAGTTACTGCTAGTAAAAGGCAGGCAGTTGTGAAATTTCCCAACTAAATGATAGGTCCATGTCAACTCCAACTTACTAATCAGAAATATCTCCTTAGTGACAGGAGAATGCTACTTCTTATGTCCAATCTTGAGATCCTCATGGCCCAGGGCCAGAGCTAAGAAACACACAATGTTAATATATGCTACAGTATCACATCCTTCATTTTTTTGTGGGGATGTCAGTTCATACAAACTGCTCTTCGCTTCTCCAGAAACAAAGAGGCCAAAATAAAACTACTACTACTACCTTATTTATCAGCTACTGATAAAAAACTTACAAATAGTTTGAACATCTGATAACAAACCCGTGAGGACAAGGACAGTGCATATTAAACTGAAACTAAATGTTAACATTTCAAAGCCTTTTATTTCTCACAGAAAGTCAACAGACTTAGGAGATCAGGTATTTTCCATTTAAGACAGAACTCTTTGATTTAAAAAAAAAAAAAGAAAGAAAGAAAGAAAGAAAGAAAGAAAGAAAGAAAGAAAATCTATTTCCTAGCTTAAGCACAACATTTACAGAGTATGGTATAAAGTATTAGTTGGGTACATTATCACCAAAAATGTTTCATCAGTGACTTCAGAATGTGAGTTAGTACCAGGAGTACAGCAAGCAGCAGCCACTCAGACTCAGCAGATGTGGGAAGAAGGTAGACAGCAAAACAGGTATCTACAGTTCTATCACACAGCTAAGAAAACATTAGAAGTTACATATTTAATAGAATCGGCTCCAAAGTACTGACATGCTAGAATTTTTACAAGTTAAAATGTCTGTGCAGTGAGTGACGAGGGACAGTTCATGTCTCATCTCCGTCAGGGAGTTTACACCAGGGCAAACCAAACCCACAGAAAAATGGCCAAATGCACCAGAGCACCTACAACCAGCAAACAGCATGGCTGACAAGAGCTCGGTTTGCCTCTAAATCACTCTGTATGTTCCTGACGAGCTGATCTGGTTTCGGTGGAAATCTCCCGTGTGAAGCATAGGCTACCCTGATCCTCTGGTCAATACACATTGCTGCTAGCAGTCAGACTACAAACACAACTGTCCTTGACTCTGGAGAGCTTCATGCTCTGCTCACTGTTAGCTTCCTGTTGGGGAAAGCCCTTACTTCACTCAAGTCAGCACAGAAAAGCAGGACTATTTACATTCAATTCATGATCCTTTTCCTGAAAGGAATACGCCTATATCTTGCTATAACATATTAAAATGATTGCTTTTATTTTTTTTAAAGACAGGCTAGCCTAGAACTCACTTTGCAGCCCAAGCTGGCCTGCACCTTGTGGCAACCCTCCAGTGTGGCATGAGCCACCATGTCCAGTGGGATTGAGTGCTCCGAAAGCTCACCACAGCCAGACTCAGAGCCACAGTGTGAGATAAGGTCTGGAAAGCTCTGTCGTTTCTGACAATGCACTCGGGTGGAAACACCCTTGTTCTGCATACTGCAGCTATGCTCAGGCTCGTCCTTGGTTATTCTGGGCTGCATCCTTGTATCTAAACCAGTGAAAACCAGAGTAGGTAGGTAACATTTAAGAATGCAGAAGACTTGCCCTAGAGAGCCCAAAGAGCTATATACTCTCACAGTCAACATGACTCTCTCTCTCTCTCTCTCTCTCTGTCACACACACACACACACACACACACACACACACACACACACACACACCAGAGACCACTGCTCACTTTAATTTATTAAAACAACCTTACAGTCTGTTTTATAACTAAGTTTGGAAATCATTGTCTATTTCTCTAGAGAGGAGCCAAAGAAAGAGAATGGTTTTCTAAAGGGGATAGTGCTTCTCTTACATTTCCTGGCCAAAAGGAAATAAACAGCCAGATTAAAGTAAAAATTTACAAGTTGGACAGAGTGGCACTAGAGAAAACCTTCTCCACACGTGTGACCTTATTTGAAGAGCATTCACAAAGATTCTAGAAGGTGATGACTGGCTGGATAAGTGAGGATCCCAATTTTTATCCTATCTTCATAGTATTTACTATCAGTAGTTTCCGCTAAATATTCAAACAGCTAGTATAATTTTATGGCTGATGCTACTCAGTGTCCACATACAGACTGATAAATATTATAAGCAATGTTATATAAAGTATCACTTACAGAACATTCCCAGAATAGTAACCTTGAACAGAAACTGGAACGTCTGAGCTCCTCTCCATTCTTTTATTTCTAAATTGTTCTTTATAGGAAATCATTGCAGACAGAATATAAAGTAAAAATGCCAACTTTATAAAATTTGAGGGGAAGATAAGGGTCATTTTGCTGGATGTCAGTAAATACTGTCCAGACAAGTGCGCAGTCCATTGGTGTCCTTGACACAGCAGCGCTGACTGAGCTCTTAACACCCCAGGAGCTGGAGGCAGCAGGCACAGACAGAAGCAACGAGGATCGCTGGAGGACAGTGTGAACGAAGAGCGGCAAACCCAGGCCCAGACGTCCAAGAGGTTGATCTTGGCACAAAGCAGGTCACCTTCCAGGGGCTCCTGATCATTAATTACCATGGCTGCTCTCCAAGAGGAGCAGACAGCAGAAGCAATTCTCACCACAACAATACAGCAGTAGTAGAGACCAATGCTTTTCACATCCTAAGAGCTCTTCCCTGGGGGAAATGAGAGGGGAGGGGAAAACAGACAAACTAGAGGATGAAGAAAAATGGGTTCAGATTCGGGTTTCATATTAACAGGGAAACTGTCAGGAAATTCCCCTTGAGGGAAGAGTAACTTCCTACAACTGGACGAGGAGAGCAGCTTCAGAGCTATGCCAGCAGCCCTCACACTGAGCTTCTGCTGGCTAACTGCCGACATAACTGGTAGCCTACAGCGAGTAACTGCAGGAAGGTACTATCTGGCCTACAACCACAGGAAAGCAATGCAAGTTCTTTCCATTATGTCCTGCCCCCACCCTCCTGCCCTTGCCCTTTGGAAAAGTGGAAGCAGAAGCAACAGGGCTGGGAACAAATGTGAGGGCAAGAGCAGCAGCATTGGAGAAACACACACGTCAACACCCCAGGACAGCTCAGCAGAGAAGCAGGGCTGCGCAGTGTGGACTAGACCAGGGCAGCAGCATTCGCCCAGGGAAACCAAACGAGGAACCTACTTATTGATATTTTGATAATGATTTACAAAGACATTCACTGCTGCAGCCCTGAGAGCTCTCTTCCAGTATTCTTAACCATCAGATGTATTTGGGGGAATATTTATTCACATAATTTTGCTTAATACAGTTCTTTCTACAAAGACTGAATTTAAAAGTATCCACAACATTTTCAATTACAGTAACAACACATCAATAAATTATAAATTAACAAAATCTTTATATTTGCTTAAAAATCATTTATCAAATGCTAACTTCCAGACTATCTGGAAAACTAAAGATGCAAGTTGCTAGAAATCTGGCATCCCAATTAAATCTGATTTTCAAAAGTATATAAAATGTCCCTCAAATTACTACAAGTCCCACTGCAGACGAGTTTATTTCACCCTTTTCATAAGGTATTAAGTTTACAGCTTGCTAAACATTTCACTAAACATGGGAAAACTGCCTGGAAATGCAAAGTACAATGAAGTAGTTACATGAAAGGAAGGAAAGATCCCTGTCAGGACAGTCACTGCGGCCCCGGGCGAAGACCTGCAAATCTGGACTTCTCAAAGTTGCATAGCTGCAGGATGGTCACTGCTAACAAGCTATTGCGAAGTTTTATTTCAGAAGAAACAATGTATTTCAGAAACTGCAATTCAGTAGACAATTCTACATTTAATTAACTAAAATGTAATTATGTAACTTGATTTACTCTTTGGATGGCATTTTTTAAAAAATATATATAATATTAAACCTTTAATTCAAACTACTAACATATTTTAGCTCTCTTACCCAGAAATCTATTTTTCACACATGGGGGAAAAAAATGGAAGAACTTGAGATTATACTCTCTCCATTTGCAGAGTACTATAACTGTTTTGATTACATTTCTTGGTTTCACATTGAAGAGTTTGTAAGAACTAAATTGGGTGGTTTTCAAGTTAAGAATAGGTGAATGCAGAAATATAATGTTGGGGAAAATAAAAAGTCCCCAAACTAAAAACAAACAAACAAAACAAATACAATAAAACAGCAGCTCTACAGACTTAACAAAAAGTAAATCAACTTTGAAATTAGTTAACTTTGGCGTCTGAATACAAAATGTTTATCAGTATTATCTACGCAGTGACTAGTACAGGATGTGCAGCATTTTCAAAATCCCTGTGTGTCCCTTATATGCAAGTTTGGTACACTGAGTTCTGTGGTTCCTGACCATCTCTGGACTACTGAGTGTCACAGAACTCAGATCCTGGCTGAGCAAGCCTGCAGTATTCATTTTTGCTTCCCAGAGACAGATCTTCAAATCTTCTAGACTTCTCAAGCATCTTGAAAAGACAAGAAACCTGCATAAGAACAAATATATTCTGTCATTGTCAATAATAGTAATACAAATAGAAATACAACACTGAATAAAGGTGTGCTTCATTACTGCAGCCTTTCATGCCACCCCTTTTGCTACGCCAAACATTTATAAAAATTATTCTGCAGAACAAATCAAGAAACAGAATGGTCAATTAAAGCTTAACATAGTATTAAGAAATCAGCAAAACTTAAGTCATTTCTTTTCCACACTAAGTGCGTAAGTCCACACATGAGCAGATATATACACACCCTCTCAAACTTAAAATCATTTCCTCCCAAAAAGCAGGAAGCAACTTCATAATTAATCAAGACTGCATATTCATGTCTCTATTTTGGGTTAGCTTTTGGAAATAGGCTCCGTTGGTTTGGATTTCTGCAGGTAGTGTAGGTAGCTGTGTAGAAAGATCAACCTATCCCACTTAAGTTCATCTCAAAGCTCAGGTGACATGTGCAGAAACACCCCTAAAAATAATGGACTAAGATGTTAAGAAAACAGATGTTGTCTGAGGTTAACAGAGATATGCTGGTAACTATGAGATGTGTTCCAAAATCCCATGAGCTCACGGTGACATCAAAGAATTAAGTTTAGCGATGAGATCATGAAAGAAAAAACTAGGTCTGCTGTTGTCTTAGTGTTCCTGATCTCCATTACAGGAGAGTCTCTGAGGGCCAACGGCCATTCTTCTGCCATTCAAGGACACCTGAAGAAAGATCATCAAAGACACTCTGTCTTCTGGCACCAGTATGTAAAACTCTGAGCAAAGATTTTGTCCCTCACCAACCATCTCAGGCACTTCCTTAGGTTACCCTGATGCACTAGTGCAGACTAAAAGGAGCATGTTCATCTGCAGATGAAAGATTCAGGGATACTCTTTGGAATGACCCAGAACTTCGGCCACCTGCTCAGCAAAACTTTATTAGCACTGGTTTTCAGTATTACTTTTATAATGCTTCAGTAATTTCCTAACTATGTTGACCCAGAAACAGGGCAACACTTGACAGTATTTCAAAGAATCCTTGCCATCCAGAAAATGTTTTCAGGTCAGGGATACAGCTCAGTAACAGAGCACTTAACCAGAACACAACTTAAGTCCAAGTTCTGAAACAACAACGACAAAAGGAAACTTCACTGGGTCTGTGAATGTACCTCAGTGTAAATTGCTAGCATGTACAAGACCATGGGCTTGATTTCCAACACCATAAAACAACAACAAAATATCTACCTTTCTAACACTGAAGTAAAAACACAGATGCACACATGCCTGGATACAACCTCACTGCATTTCACTGCTCTGCCCCAGAAATCTCACTATCCCAATTGTACTTCAGGTCCTAAGTTCCCAGGTGATGGTCTTAGTGCCTTTGCTCTAACATGTACCCAGCTGCAGCCTCACTTTGGAATCTATTAGCATTATCCTCACCAATGAGGCAACCAAGTTTCTTGAGTACACCACCTCAACGCCTAGGCTTCCAAGCTAAAGCGCAAGAGATATTAATTACATTATTCACATGTGGAAATTGGTTCTGTCCTTCTGCTATGTGGGTCCCAGGGATGGAATCCAGGTTATCAGGCTTGGTGAGTGGCACCTTTACCCAGTGTTCTGGTTATGGTTATCATTGCTGTGGTGAAACACAGTGATCAAAAACAGGTTTGGGAAGCAGGGTGCTGGTGGCGCATGCCTTTAATCCCAGCCCTTGGGAGGCAGAGGCAGGTGGATCTCTGTGAGTTGGAGGCCAGCCTGGTCTACAGAGTGAGTTCCGGGACAGGCTCTAAAGCAACACAGAGAAACCCATCTTGAAAAACAAAACAAAACAAAACAAAACAAAAAAAAAGGCAAGTTGGATGGAATTGGAGAAGAAATAGTTTATTTGGCTCATACCTTCACATCACTGTTCATCATCAAAGGAAGCCAGGTAATGAACTCAAGCAGGGCAGAAACCTGGAAGCAAGAGCTGATGCAGAAGCCATGTAGAGGTGCTGCTTACTAGCTTGCTCAGTCTGCTTTCTTATAAAACCCAGGACTACCAGGACAGGGATGGCATACCACCCACAATGGAATGGGACCTCTCACATGAATCACCAATGAGACTGTCCTACAGGCCTGCCTACAACTAATCTTCTAGAGGCATTTTCTCAACTGAGGTTCCCTCCTCTCTGTTGACCTTAGGTTGTGTCAAGTTGACACACACATGAGCACCTTGCTAGCCTAAAAGCACAAGAAATTATGCAAGGACAGCAGAGAACAAGACCCCAGCACACACTTCCAACTTCTACTAACAGCTATTGAGCAAGTCTTTTGCTGGCTATAGTGTTCTCACCTTGATCATGGAGTCTCTCAGTTCTCTGAAGCATTCCAAGATTCAATAAATTCTTCAATTGCTGTCCACCTTATTTTTTGATACAGGACCCCACACTAAATCTGGATGTTGCCAACTAAGACTACTTGGCCAGGAAGCTCCAGGGACCCTCCCACCTCTGCTCCCAGCCCTGGGATTTCAGTGTGGACCACCTGCCCAGCTTTTCACATGGGTTCTGGAGATCTGAACTCAGGCCTTCATGCTTTCCAGGTATGTCCTCAGTCTTCTTTCTTTAAACCACTTGACTCAGATGTAAATGACATAAAAAGTTGTGCATATACAGCAGACATTTTGATGGTACAACTTGCTTTTTAAAGTCATGAGACTTAACCTCTCTGACCCGGAAAGAATTCTTCTTGGAAAATGTCATGACATGTACCTTACTGTTTGTTTCCTCCTAGTATTAAACTGTAATTAAATAGACATATGTACCAAGAGTATTGTAGTTTCTTAATACCTAACTCTATTCAAGAATCAAGAACAGCTGCTTTTACTTTTTTAATTTTAATTTTATTTTATTGCAGTTGTTATGGGAGTGGTTTTTGGTGCTGGATTAAGCCCCGGGCTTGTGACAGTAATGTGCATTTTAACACTGAGCAAGCCTCTTATCCTCCTTAGTATATATCTTTAAATGTGAGTTTTTATATAGTAGTCTTACAAAAATACCTACAAAACACAGACAGACCTGAAACAGAGCAATGTACCCCAGTGAGAAAATGGATGAGTAACAATTAGAGCTGAGGGCTTGAGAGACAGCTCAGCAGCAAAGGGAATAGGTTCAGAACCTGAGTTCAATAATGGACCCACATGTGTAGAAGGCAGAACCGTCCTCTGATCTCCACACACATACCAAGGCTTGTGTATGAACACACACAGCAGGCACTCTCATGTATGCATTCACACATGCGCACATACACACTAAAAAAGTTGAAAAATTTGAAGATGAAATAGTAATTCAAAATAATATTTTATAAATCAATTAAAAAAGAGACAATTACCCATAATACAGGAATCCGATGCTTAATCTGAAGGGTGCTCTGGACAAGATCTATTTACTTCAAACCATTCATCTATGCAGCTAGAAAAGAACAAAACCAGAAAAGTGTAAATCCTATGTATAATGATATCCTAACAGTCATAATAAAAATATCTACTACTTTAGTGCCTTTTGAGGGGAAAAAAGATCCGTATTTTTAATGATCACACCTGACAAATACAGTAAAAGATGTTAATTATACTTCAGTTATTTTACATTATTAAGGGAGAAATCGTCTCACAACTATGCTATGACATATTTTCACATTTAAAAAGAGTAACTATTCCCTTAAAAACTACCATTTCATTAATATTCAAAATAGTTACAAAAACATTTCCTTTCCAAACGTTACATACAGGGCTGTTCAGTTCACCTATTAACGTAATAAAAAAAAAGCTTCAAAATTTTAATTCTCGACAATATTGCATAACATTAAAAAATTCCATGTTTATGTTATTATTGAACCTTTCATTCCACCCTGCTCTGCAGTCCATATATATACAGATCTAATCTATTTGCATTTATAGATCATTCATGGTCTTACTAGAAATTATGTACAGGGTACATGTAATTATCCTCTTTCTTTGGGTTTGTGTATGTATACATATGTGCATGCCTGTATATGTACGTGTGCATACATGTGGAAGCCAGACATAACCTTGGAGGTCATTCCCCAAGTGCTGCCCACCTTTTAAATACCACCCCCCCAAAACCCCAAACAAAACAGGGCCTGCACTAGCCTGGATTCACTCATCAAGTTAGTGAGGATCGCTGTCCAGCGAGTCCCTGGACCCAGCCATCTCCACCTCCATAGCACTTAGATTATAAGTACTTGTCACCACACCTACTGTTGTGTGTGTGTTCCGAGGATTGAACCCAGGTCCTCATTCTTGCAAGGTAAGCACTTCACTGAGCTACCTTCGCTGCCTATAATCATTCCTAATACAATCTGCACTGTCCAATGCAGTAGTTATTTAAATTCATTAGCTTAATAAACAACAGAATCCAGTTTCTCAGTCCCCTTTGGTGTGCTCTCAGTAGTGACATGTAACGGCTGTTCCACGTCAGCACAGTATAACACATTTCCTCATTGTACAAAAAAATGTACACATTGTTCCCCCACTGTCTCAATTTCACAGAGCTGTAACAAATGATAACATCAATGTCTTCAAAGGACCAGTAACTCAGCCAGCAGCGTATGAGTCGCTAAGGCAGGATTCAAATTGCTCAGAGTTCTTATTGGTGGCACACATTAAAATGTCCATAAATCTAGATTAGTTAGTATTGCTGAAGGGATAAGTGAAGAGGTGCCATTTCCATACCCCAACATGGTGGCTCTATGGGTGAAAGTAACAGAAAAAAGGTAAATGACCTCAACAGTCATGTCTTCCAAGCAACTAAAGCAACCCTGATACCACTATAACATTTATTCTAAATATCACACCCCACTCCGGTTACCACAGT
This sequence comes from Cricetiscus sungorus, assembly GCA_030556225.1. Taxonomy (NCBI): domain Eukaryota; kingdom Metazoa; phylum Chordata; class Mammalia; order Rodentia; family Cricetidae; genus Cricetiscus; species Cricetiscus sungorus. The sequence continues at coordinate 43,589,960 of JANBXA010000731.1, read as the reverse complement.
TTCAGTCTGGTCTACACTACTGCACCCTAAAAAAATTCCCATCTACAAAAATACATCTTAAAACAAAATGCACAGGGCAGTGGTGGAGCAAGTGTGCCTTTAAACCCAGCACTTGCCGGGCACAGGCAGGCAGATCCATTTTGAGTTCGGGGCCAGCCTGGTCTACAAAGTGAGTCCCAGGACAGCCAGAGCTGTTACACAGAGAAATCCCATCTCAAACAAACAAACAACAAACAAACAAACCAACCAACCAAATACCAAAACCTCCAGCGTGGTTACACTCCTAGTGCATCTAAATAGTACTTGAGCAGTTTCTTACTTTATGGTCATGTAATCTGAGCTCATCAAAGGCAGTAAATAACTCTCCCCATCCCATTCCATGGAAACTAATATCAACTCACAAAGTTTCTATTGTAAACTACCTCATTGGTTTTTTAGACTCTGATACCCCTGTCCAACAGTTCCAACGGGAAATCAGTATTCTGAATTTAGTACTTTTTATTGTCAGGCATTTTCTTACCACCTAACTCTAAAAACATAATATTGCCCCATGTTTCAAAACCTAAATTAGTGCTACCATAAATATTATGCCTTATTTGCCTTCTTCATAAGTGCTTTTAAATTTGTATTCCATTATATAAGTAGAACACATGGATTTGATGGCACAAGCCTATATAATCCAAGCTGCTTGGGTGCTGAGGCAGGAAGATTTTAGGTTTAAGGCCAGCCTAGAAGACTTGATGAGATCTTATTTCAAAATAAATAATGACAATGAATATGCCACAATCTACTTATTTATTCTTTGATTATAGACATTCACAATTATCTATGAAGTCTCTGAAAGGTCATGAAAATTATAAATTCATCTTCTCACTAATTAGTTTGAACTGGCTTTTTAGAAAGCCACAGCAAGGCTTTCTCAGTACTGGGTCACATCCTGGTTTAGATGCCTCCTTTGCTCTTGGTCTTAATTTTGGGCAGTAGCTGCTCTCTCTAGACTTTTTCTGCAGCACAGACTTGAGAGTAGAATGACTGACTGCTGGCAATATACACTGTAACTATAATATATGCCTCTTTACTGAATTCATTACTGACATTGTCCAAAACCTTTTATCAAAATTTATTCATTCATGGGCATGCGTGTATGTGTGTTTGGTGACCATGTGGTGGCCAAAGTCCTGGGGAGCAACTTCTTTCCTTCCACGAGGATCCTGGGCAAACTCAGGTTGTCAGGCTTGGGGGTGAGCACTTTTACCCACTGAACTGGATCACTAGCCACAATTTGTTTCTTCTTTTTATTTTTTAATGTTCTATAGGTTTTTTTTTTTTTCTTACAGATTTTCTAGAAGCTACTAGTAGGTATCTCAATTACAATATATATTTAGGGCGGGGTCAAGGATCTGAAACATGGTCTTACTATGCTGATCACAAATTTGAGATCTTTCTGCTTCAGCCTCCTAAGTACTGGGATTACTGGTAGATACTACCATTCCTGGCATTGTATAGTGCTTTTTAATACACCTTTCTACAAAAATTATAAACTCAAAGTAACAAGGTTTGATGGTAAAAATCGGATTAAAGGCAGACCACACAATATAATTTGTTACCAAAAGACATGTTCATTTCTAATAAATATTGTACTTTTGAAATGTAGTGAGTTCATTGTCATATATAATTAAAGAAGAACCCAGACGGAGAGGCCATGTAAACAAAAGCCAATGCACATAAAACTGAGAACTGTGACCTGGGCTCTTTTGAAACACATAGCCTGATGGGATCAAGCAGGGCCATGGGGGATGAGTGCCCTTCAACACTGCATTACTGCATGGCTTGTATTCAAGTGTGCTCTCATCTGCAACTCTACAAAGTAGTGCTTACGGTGCTATAAGAGGTATCACATGAACTATTACCATGCCATTACACCATCATGCTTCTATCTGCCAACTGCAAGCATTATCTGCTACAGCAACTAACCAAAGAATGGTGTGTTATTTCAAACAAAACTTTTGTCATGTTAAAAGCCATTTCCACTACAAAGTCCAGTTTTTAATCTCAAATGCAAATATTTAATCGCAAATGCTATAATTTTTAACAGTCAGTGTTATCAATCTTCTAAGTTTGTCTTTTAAATTTGTTTATGTGTATATATGTACACATAAATGTATGTAGGGTACCATGTGTATGCATGAGCCCATGGATGTCAGAAGAGGAAGTCAAATCCTCTGGAAGTGGAGTTACAGGATGCTTGCACCACCACGTGAACACTGGGAGCTGAGCTCAGGTCCTCTTGACAAGAACAGAAGAACTTTTAGCTTCTGAGCCATCTTTGAGCAGCCTTAAGCTTATTTGGGGGAGGTAGAGGGATAAAGGGAATATCTTAAGCAAAAGGAAATTTCTTACCAAATCAAAACAATATTCCTATTTTTACCTACTTCCTTAGACTTTTGAATTTCATAGGTATTGCGGAGACAACCTACAATTTTTATTTCAAACTATAAAAATGATTCAACTGATCCCAGCACCATTCATCAACAGCTTGCTCAGCCTATGACACTGTAATACTAGAATCAAAGCATTTTTTTTTTACTTAATTTAGTGCCAGCAATTCCCAAAATTTAACATTTAAGTTCTCACAACTATATGAAGTTTGTACTATTAAAACCCATCTAAAATCACATAGTAAATTAATTAGTGGAAGGGCTGACAGACTACAGCCTCCATCGATGTCCTTATGTCCTGTTCCTGCTGTGGTCTATCTGTACTGTTTAATTTCTGTATCTCTTAGGGCATATATCCTAACAGGATTATTCTTCAAAAGTAAAACACTGTATACAGTTACAAGAAACTAGATTTGATAGGGATCACATTAACTATATATGCCAATTAGGATATATATACACATGTATAAATAAAATTTCTGTAACACTGAGTTTTCTATACACAATATACTTTACATGTATATTAACCTTAGATACCCTCCCTATGTTTCTCATTAGTTTTAAATTATTTTAAAAAGTCTCATACATTTTCTAGAAATTATCCCTAATACATTATTGCTTTTGTAGCCTTTGCTGCTATTTAAAGAAAAATTCTACTTCATCATTTTTCTTTATGGGACATGAAGACATCAATTTCCACATGTATATTACATATCTGGCAACCCAATAAACTCTTGTATATTTTAATGATTTTTAATCCCTATCTGTCTGTCTGTCCATCCTTCCATGTATGTGCATGTGTATATGTATGCAGCTGCCCTGGTGTGCATGTAGAGAAAAGAAGACAACATCTGGGAGCTGGTTCTCTCTTCCTGCCATGTGGGTCTGGAGGAACAGCTTGAGTTGTCAGGCTTGGCGGCAACTGCCTTTACCTGTTGATTCATCTCACTGGCTCAGTTCTAATAAGTCACCTATTGTGTGTGTGTGTGTGTGTGTGTGTGTGTGTGTGTGTGTGTGTGTGTGTGTGTGCGCGCGCGCTACTGGTAGTTGGCTTCAGGACCTAAAGCAAGTGGTTTTCCACTGAGCTTATCCCTAGCATGAGACACTATTTTAGATAGGCATTGTTAAATCTGGATTTTTGCACTTTAAGTTTCCTTTGCTCAGGGTCCTTGTCTGCTGTTTTTCCATCTTATTCTTTGCTTGGCAGAACCCACTGTAAAACCTGCTCGTAATAGCACAGGGCTGGGGATGCAGCTTAGTGGTAAAGAACGGCTTAGTCCTTGCAAGGCCCCGAATTCTCTCTCCAGTACCATGAAATGAAAGGAGACTGGGAAGCTGGGAGCCAGGCACAGGAGTACACTCAAAATACCTGCTCTCAGGAGGCTGAGGGAGGAGCACGTTGAGGGCAGCCTAAGCTACATGGGGAGTTTGAAGCTATCCTGGGCCATGCAGTTTATCTGCAAAAACAAACGCAATCAAAACTTGGCAAGTTGAAATGGCTCAATTTTTCTATATTGTGACTCATTTACTTTGCTTATTTAGTTAGGGAAAGTTAAATTTTTCCATTATGATAACACAGCAATCAGTTTCTTCTAACAATTTTTATGTTAACACAGACTATCAAGAAGAGTTTTCAGGAATTCTATTCTACGTAATGCTTCCTTTGATGTTGCTTTGTGTAATGTTGGTCCATACTGTCAGTTTAGTTATTATTGCCTAGATATAGTTCTCTACCCTTTTAAGTCTGTATTTGTCCGTACCTTTAAAGCATGTTGCTTATCAATATCATATTCTAGTATTTCACCCACTTTCAGTTTATCCTTACACATATAATTACTGGTATGTTTGGATTTATTTTTTTTTATCTTCTTATTTAGAATTATTTACTCTGATTTCTCTGTTTTTGCTACCCCTCCATTCTTAAGTAAAATTACACATTTTCCCCTTGATTTGAACGCTACAATTTCCTATTCTTTTTTTTTAAATTTAAATGTATTTTATTATCTCTTAATTGTGTGTATATGTGTAGACATGTGAATTTGAGTACTGGTGCTCTCCAAGACCAAAGGTGTTGCCTCTACCTCCCTCTAAGCTGCAGAGGTGGCTGTGAATGGCTTGACATAGGTGCTGGAAACTGAGCTGACCAGTGTGCGCTCCTAACCCCTGAGCCAACTCTCCAGTCCCCAATTTTCTAGTCTTTATGTGGCTGCTACCTTAAATAGTGGTTGTTTTTGCAACAGGGTCTCTCTACAAGCCCTGGAACTCACTGTATAGACCACGCTGGCCAGTAATTCAGAGATCCACCTGCTTCTGCCTCGAGTGCTGTGATTAAAGAAGTACCCTACCATGCCTACCTTTGCTTTTTAAATGAAAAACTGTTCTGTATTATTCTGAAAGCAAAAAGAATGTATAAAAGACCAGATGGGCATTGGAGTCAATCTCCTGGAATTCCCAATCTGTTGAAATCTCAGCTTGCAGTTAAATAGTCATGGAGAAAGAAACTTGCTACTGTCTCATTTCCCAGCTGCAAAGTGAAGTGGCTGCTAGACTTACACACACCACTGGCTGACCTAGCTGAAAACACCTGCACCACACTAAGTGCTTTAAAAATGGCAGTGTTTTAGATACAACAGATGTCTGTTCTGAGCAAGGGGGAGAAGGGGAGGTCGGTGGGGTGTTATTGAGATTCTAAATTGAGAAGAGTTTGAATGAAGAAACTTTTTAGCTTTAACTAAAGTTAAATGAAGAGAATAATCACTTTGTTGTGATATTAAACTTACCCTTTATGATATATACACAGGCAAGGCAGTCGTGCTATGGTGTCTCCCTGCTGCAATTCTTCAAGGCATATTGCACATTCCCCAGCATCTTTACTCAGCACATCCTCTGTGAAGAAAAAACTGAGTTCAGTGCAAGACTAGCCATCACGCTGAAAACCAAAGCCACCAGAGAATGGCTTACCACACCTGTACTCAAAGTACTGTTCACACTGAGTGAAGCCCATCACATCAATCTGCTTCTGGGCAGTGTCTTCATTCTCATTTCACAGAGGCATAAGAGGAACAAGGACAGACTACAAAAGTTCTCAACTTACACAAGATTCTGATCCAAAAAAAGGCAACAACTCAGTCATGTGTAATTTGAAATCAATATTCTTTCTGTTGTGTATCAATATTAATAGTGTCCAAGACAGGTCAAAAAAGTTTAGTGTAGTATGGCTGAAAAGACACAAATAAACACCATGAGTTTTTTAATTAAAGGAAATAAAAATCACCCCAAACCGGAAGCTGCTAAAAAGTTGCTTATCTCAAAAATAAAATAAAATGCAGAAGAATAAGTGCTCTTGTATAAATTCTGAAAGTGACTTCAGAAACTTGAGTGTTTCAGAGACTGGCACAGGAGGAAACTCTTCACAGCCCTTCCTACTGACACCCAGCCCCAGAAGGTGATCCAAGCGGCTGCCACACGGTGCTGAAGGTATCTTGGAAACTCTATGGTGTTTAAAATACCCCAAGGGAAAACTCCTTACTACAAAGCAGATATCCCTTTAATGGGTTCTGAAGTTGACCATTTAAATTATCTCTCTCTCCATTTATTTTTGAGATAGGGTCTTACTTGTGATAGGGTCATCCATGCAGCCCTGGATGACCCAGATTCATTATGTACATGAAGCTGGCCTCAAATGCTTTTGCTCCTGAGTGCTGAGAATAAAGGTATATAACACTGTAAAAAAAAAAAAAAAAACAACTGCAGGGAATGGTGTGGCTCCTTCTCAATGATTCATTCTGAGACAGCAAATGGAGGGGAAAATAGTCTATTTTGGTTCACAGAAAAGCCTGGTAATGAACAACTTCTGTGAATAAAATGGTATCAGCACTCATAAGCTACTGCATCATGAAGAGCAACTAATGCAGGGAGGGAGGGAGGGAGGAAAGGCAGGGTACATCACCTCCCTCAAGCTGTACTCCGCTGTGTTTCTGCTGACCCCGAGGAGCACTATGGGCAACCCCTGCTGGCCCCAAGCCTTTCCTTTTCCTGTTTGCTTCCTACAGTAGAGCACTCTCTTCTGTCTCCTCCTTGTCCCTTCTTTATCTCCAATGAAGTCTTAGTGTCCAGCCTATCATTTAAGGACCCAACACACAGTAAAGCACTGAACAAAAAACTAGCAGGGAAAGAAAAATGATGAGCTCCATCCCCAGCATTGCCAAACAGAAAAAACACTTTGTAAAAGTTTGTAATTCTAAGAAAACAAGTATATTCCTACCATATAGATTTTACTCACAAAGACACAAACCTGCAAATGAATTTTCTAATAAACTTTAAAAATGAAGTAGTACTTTTTATGCAATCCATAAATAATTATAACATTGGTTTTATATAACCCAAGTAAACATACCGCTCCGTAAGTGATAATACAAAATTCTAGCACACAGAAAGCTTAGGCAGGAAGACTGCCAAGTTCAAGGTTAGGCTGTGTCATACAGAGACCTTGTCTCAAAAGAAAGAATTAAAAGCAAACAAAACTGCAGCACACGTTGATCTTAAAACATATCAGTCTCTCCTAGATCACTGACACTTCACCCAGACTTCCATAGGAAATAACTCTCAAGTCTCATCACAAAATAGTATGAATGAGATGAACATTTGAAAATCATTTTCCTGTAACTCCACATAATAGCTTCAACATGAAATAGAAATATGTAGAACTTTAACATGCTCTGAATATATGGTTCAAAGAAAAATAACTGACTTCTAACATTTCTATGTCAACCTATAACCAAGTCTCATTTCTTTATTACAATAAGTATTTTAAAAAGACTTTGTTATGATAATTTTAGTATTTATTAAAGCTTAAACATCTAATTAAAACTTCAATTTAAAAATAGCATTTTATTCTATCTACAAAACACAATAATGGCAAATCTAATCTATAAAATTGTATTTTAAGACTATAAGGATTAAGAATACAAATTATTATTATTATTTTTATTTTTCGAGACAGGGTTTCTCTGTATTGTTTTGGAGCCTGTCCTGGAACTTGCTGTGTAGACCAGGCTGGCCTCCAACTCACAGAGATCCACCTGCCTCTGCCTCCCAAGTGCTGGGACTAAAGGCGTGTGCCACCAATACCCGGCAAGAATTACATTTTAAGAATTCTATATAATGCTATTTTAACTTGATAGGTGCAAGTATGAATGCTCAGATACTGTCTATCTTAATTCCGAAGGCTGTATTAAAGCCAGTTATTTTGATCTTTAATTCTTTAATGGCAACTGTATTTGCAATATCAAGACAAACATACCCACACACAAACACTCCAAACAGCAACCTACAGTCAAAGGCCAACCTGGTCTGCAAATAGCTTCCTGTAAAACTATCAGACAATTAAAAGCCAATGTTCACACGCCAGATATTCAATGCTCAAATGTAACCTGGTAAGCAACTAAGTTAAGATATGTTCATCCTTAAAATAAAACCCCATAATCACTGTCTCGAGGAAAAAATGCTCAGATTTTCAAAATTTAAAGCCCCACCCCACCCCACCCCAGTCGACCCAAAACATTGTTACAGTTTAAAAAAAAAAAAATCACCATGCAATGTGAAAACTGAACTGCATTTTTCAAAGTGTCAATCACTAACCTAACACATTTGGAGCAGTTAAGAGAGGAACTGGTACATTGTATACCATTCTACATTCTCTGGCCCCTTATAATCTATGTATTAATTTCACATACAGATAAGGGAAAGAGACAGTTAAAACAATGACTTTTAACAAGAGGTGGAAGCCAGAATCCCTTGGGGGCTGCATTCTATCTCAACACAGAAACAGATACCTGAACTTCTCTGCGTTTTACAATACACACCCGCTTCAGAAAGGTAATTGATCATTAAAGAAGGGGTGGAGCAGAAACAGCAGGTCTGAGTAGGAATTACACAAGATCTGAAGTCCAGTTGGACATGGTGGACAGTCTTAAACCACACTCAAGAGGCTAAGATGGAAGTTATTCAAGGACAACTAGGGTACACAGTGAGAAATGGGGGAGGGGAGAATGAGACCACCCAAAAATATTAATGGGTTGGGTATGGTGGCACATGCCTCTACTCCCAGCACTTGGGAGACAGAGGCAAGAGTATCTCTCCATGAGTTCAAGGCCAATTTGGGATATAATAGTGAGTTGGAGGATAGTCTGGATTACATATAGTGAGGTCCTGCCTCAAAAACAAAATTAAAAATTTGAAAACTGACAGCTTAATACAGATTTTCATTTTGCTAGTAATTTGACTAAGTAAACCTCTTGAAACATCCTATTACTTGTCCTTAGTGTTAACATAGAAAATGTACTCAAAACATTATAGTTAAGATCTTGAAAATTATGTAAAATACTTTGTAAGTTACAAAACACTATATGATATCTGTTTTATTAGCAGGAAGTACTTTATGGACGTCTTCAAAAAACAAAGCCAATTAACATCCTATTCTTTTTCACCTTCATCCTGATCTGCCAGTTGTCAAAGGAATCCTTGTTGAGGGGTTGATCTGAGGTACTCCTGACCTAGCCATCTTTATTTATACACCCATTCCTACGGCCAGACTAGAACAACAGCATGTAGATGACTGTGCCCAACGCTGCATATACTGTGGCTTCATTTACATAAGGCAATGCAAACTGGCACTTTATTACATGCTTCTGTACTTACTTGTATTTTATGTTAGTCTTATACAATATAGACTTATCTGCATTTACATGAGCAAAAAAGCTCGAGGAAGTTAAGTAACTTAACAGAAGCACTAAATTAGTTACGTTCTAGGATCAAACTTGGATTTAGGCTAGCTAATTTAGTAGGTTTTTGCCTGCTACATGAATTTTGCCCTAAGGAATAGTTTCTCTTCATTTTTAAAAACTTTCAAATTAAAGATGCATAAATAGTGACACAAATGAACAATTTATAACAACTACTAAGTATATGACATTCTCAAGCTAGAGGGGACCACATATTTAGAAAGTACCCTGTTTTCAGTTTCCTTCTGTTGGAACCCTGTGTATGCTAGTGCCCTCAGGTCCGAGGTGTTGGACCCCCCAGAGCGGGAGTCACGGGCAGTTGTGATGCCTGATATACAGGACTTCTGTAAGAGTAGGACTCCTTTAACCATCTCTCTGCAGCTGCTGGTCCCACTTCACCGTTAGGAGTTAATCATACATTATGAAGGTGGCAGTACAAAGTCACTCATACTGCCCTATTTCAACAGCTTAGAGCAATCCAGGCCAACAACAGGGTTTATTATAAAAGAAACAGTATTATCTGTGCTGGCTACAGTGGCCACATACAGAATGGAATCAGCTCTTGAATTTTCAGCTTTGCTTGTGGTAAAATAGCAAACCTCAAAATAGATTAATAACTGATGAACATACATTTCAAAGCTAATTATAAACTTCTGTAAATTGTTATTTTACTTACAGCTTCTCAAGCTCTTTCAATTTGCATTGTCCAAAGAGATTACTTACAATTCAAGCAGCCAACTATGCAAAATTAAAATATTTAGCAGGTTCAAGCACGTATCCATATAGTTATTGTGGATCAAGACAACATGAAGAAAAGCAGACAGCCAAAGGTCTCCAAAAGCCAAAACAAAACCAAGGCCGAGTGTCAGGCAGCAAGGACTCCATGCACAAGTCTAAATCAGCACAGTCCCTTCCCGACAAGCATCCAAACAAGGAGTTCATCTTTCCAGCCAGCACGATGCCAAGCGCTATCACCGGTCAGGCGTTTTACCTGAAGGTTTACGCTTCCTTGAACCCTCAATGATAGCAGAAGAAAACAAAACAGCTGAAATGTGAAATAGTCCCTAGAAAAATCAAGAATTAAAAAAAAAAGTCACAATATTAGTAAAAAGCAATTACTCAAATAATGAAGTGGGGGCTCTTTTAATATTTTTCCGATATTAACTCTTAATTAGTTTTAAAAGAATTAATGGTAATGTTTGAAATTTCAGATCCAGAAGCTGTTGTTTTATTCAAATACAGTAACACAGCTTACAAATGATATTTAACAAAGCAATGCTTATTTTTAAATTAAATAAATAAATAAAAATGTTATCAACCTTTATTAGTGTGCCTCACACTGGAAATCCCTGGTGTGTGTGTTGGTTCTTATCCCTTCAGAACCCTCCTTTGGATCACCTTGGCATTACTGGCTTCTCTGCCTTGGTGCCACCAAAGTCAGCATGTGCATGTTTTCTTTTGTGTAAATATAGCTAAGAATTGACTATATTAATCAAGTGTACTCTTAAAACACACATTCTGAAAATATGATCAACTCCTTAGCTTCCAGTGATGGCTCCGGTCTAAACTCCCACACATGCAGGGTTACAGAGGCCAGCCTGGGCTACACATGCAGGGTTATAGAGGCCAGCCTGGGCTACATAGTAATGTAGTCCATAAGACTCAAAAGCATACTAACTACTATTTATAAGCCAAATTTTTAATAATTTAAAAATTATATGCCTGGAAATATTGAAATTCAAACTTCACATCTCCTCCAAGAAAATGTGACCAAAATAAAATGTGGATCTGGAGTGGGAAAATGGGGCAGAAGGGATGAACTGAGGGTTTCCAAATCACATTCCCACTCCAAGGAGACCTAAAAGCAAACTCAAAGCAAAGTCAAGTTCCACAAGCCACTTAAGGAATTAGCAAACTGTGGAATTACTTCCGAATCTCCCAAACTTTCAATCTATACCTCTTTACCCCTTTTCTTTCACACAAACAGACAGACAGACATACATCACAATTATTTGCTATTGTCCTAAATAGCACTCTACTTGTACAAACAACAACAACAACAACAACAACAAAAACCATAACCGGTTGAATATGTAAAATAAAACTAGAACAAACTGCTTTTAACTAAGATTCGGGATCATTTGTTTTGAATCACTAAAGGGGGTGGGACAGTTACTAAAAAAAAAACAAAATCTATAATCTACATGATTTAAGCTTAATATATTACCATGTACTTTTAAAATTAGAATAATTCATAAAGTTATAATGTAGGAAGGCTCAAAATAGCAATAAGTTTGAATACAGAAACAAACCAAAAAACAAATCCCAAACCCATAAGGAAAAGTGCGTCCCGTGTGGCTTAGACAGCTCCAGGTTAGAGTCAACTTCCAGTTTATTAGTAACATTCGGGGATGCAGCTACCCTCATGAAGCAGTGGCGGGACAAGACTGATATTTGACTATCTAGTACTGTACATGGCATGGGGCAGGTTATGCCAAGATGATCAATGGTCTATACCGTTACTAACAACACACACACACACACACACACACACACACACACACACACACACACACACACACAGCAAAAAAACATTTTACACAAACTTACGTGTGTGAGATTCTCAAGCTGAAGAGGACCATATTGTTTAATATAATTTAAAAAAAAAAAAAAAAACTGAGTGTATGTGTGTACTTATACATGTAGAAATATAGCAATGGAAGAGAAAACAAATCCAGAAAAGATCTCTAACCCCTCCAGGACTATAATGTATGATCATTATCAGGAATACAAAATACATACAACTTTGACTGAGCATGACTACAAGACATATAAGGTATAAAAGTTCAGAATTTTATACAGAACGGTCATATGAAGTATATAGAAAGAACATCTGAATATGTTTGCATAAACATGAATGGGGACATAGATTAGCAGTAGAGAGCATTCCCTGAGTTTTGTGCTCGACGCTGTAAAACAAAAACAAAATGGACACACAAACAATCTCTCTCTGCTGGAAGGAGTGTAAGAAATCCAAGCACCTCTGGAGAGGACTGGAGCTTGCTAAGGCAGAGAAGACTTTTCACTGTCTCTACATTGTAATCATGCAAAATACCCACTCAAAAAGAAAAGTTAATTTTAAAAAGGAGTAAGAACAAAGATGCCAGGCAGAAACAATTGAAGACACCGCATTTGGAAGGCCACTCTCCCTGAGTTCTGAACTGGCATTTCTGTGCCCTTGGGCTCTCTTCAAGGGCATCAGAACAGCAGAGACAAAGTGTCAGTCCCAGAGCCAAGGGAAGCTGTGCCTCAAGCAAGAGGCACAGCTTTCAAGCTCCCCCTCATCACAGCAGCTCGCTGACACTCTCTGGCTCAGTGATGTGGGAGTCAAGGCTTCAGAACAGACCCAAGGCTTTCTTTTCTGGCTGCTGTTATTTCATGAGTAACAGGATCCTTTGATTCTGAGCCCAAATCAGAGGTTCACATGCTCCACCAGAGTTCATACAATTGCTGGCAGGTTAACTAGTTATGGCAAGGTAAAGAAGGTAAAGCATTTACAGGTTGAAAAGTATAAACCAAAATAATATCAGATGACTGGGGTGGAGCACTTGCTTGGTATGCACAAACTGGGTTGTGGCCCACAGTACTGCAAAATCATCATCACCATCAAATAATATCATTAACACAGAACATGGCTAAAACCTTACACGAGACACAGTGAAAATACAGCAGGGAGACGTAGAGATGGCTCAGCAGTTGAGAGCACTTGCTCTTGAAGATGGCCTGGATGCAGTTCCCAGCACATACATGGTGGCTCACACCACTGACGATGCCATCGCCTGACCTCCATGGGCACCAGGCATGCATGTGGTACCCACCAATATGCAGGCAAACACTCACACACAATAAAATAAAAATATAACATAAAAGATTCAAACATAACTGTGTGTGACTGGCAATCTCAAGAGTTCAGGAGGTGGAATGGGAAGCGGGTGGAGGGTGTTCAAGTCCAGGCCTAGCTACACAGTGAATTTAAGTCCAGTTTCAGCTACATGAGACCTGTCTTTAAAACATTCTAATACAAAAAGGAATGCTCAAATAAACTGCATTTTTTGTGTAAATAACATAGTTATGAAACATACAGAGCTAAAGGCTAGGAGATGGCTCAGCGAGCAAAGCTCTCAGTGTACAAGCATAATGACTTGAGTGTGGGTTTTAACACCCACATAAAAGCAGGGCCTGGTGGCATGTATCGTAACCCCAGAGTTGGCGAGGTGGAGACAGCCGATCCCTGAAACTCTATGGCCAGCTAGTCTAGATGAACTGATGGGTACATTAAGTCCCTGTCTCAAAAGGTAAGACAGAGATCAAATAATACAAGAAAACATAACTTTTAGCCTTCATATACATGCATACATGTGTAGAGACACCTGTACATATATGAACATGTACACATATACAAAATATATAAAACCAGAGAAATTTCCTCTACGCTATATTATTACCAACACAACTGAAGAGACTTTAAATCCAAGAAAAATTGGTAAAACCAGTTACAGTAGGCTGTTTATTAAAATAAATCTGTCAGATGTATGCAGATTAATCAATGCCCTCTTAGGAAAGCCATTGAATATTTCCATAATACGACCAGCTAGAGTTATGCATTAATAAGCTGAAGTAGCCAGGTGTGATGGCACACGTCTTTAATCCCTACCGGGACAGACAGAGGCAGGCAGATTTGAGTCGGAGCACCACACGGTACACAGCAAGTAACAAGCCAGTCAGGGCTATGCAGTGAGAGCCTATCTCAAACACACAACAACAAAACTGCAGATCTTTTTCACTCCACAGGAAGACACACTTCACCTATGTTCTAGTTGCTTGTGGCTGTGATAACTTCTAGAGAAACTCAGGGTAAAAGTGTTTATTTGGATTACACTTTCAGGTAACAACCTGTCACCGAGACAAGTCAAGGAAGGAACTCAAATCAAGCAGACCAAGGAGACATGAGGTTCGGTGTCCTGTTCGCAGGCTCACGCTTAGCTACTCTTTGAAAAATCTATGTTTATGCACATGAATGTTTTGCCTGCATTTATGTCTGTGGACCATGTGTGTGCCTGGTGACAACGGAGGTCAGGAGAAGGCCTTGGATCCCCCTGGAACTGGAGATACAGAGGGTTATGAGCTGCCATGGGTGCTGAGAAACAAAGCAGCTAAGGGCTCTGAATAGCTAGTTCCTCAGCTACTTTCAATTGCGCACAGGTTGATGGTCCCACCCACAACGGCTCGGCCCACTGTATCAGTTAGCAATTAAGAACACGCCCCAGAGACAGGCCCTAGATCAACCTCAACAACGCCATTCTTCAATGGGTTCTCTCTTCCTGGGTGACTCTAAAACACAGCTTATAATCATTATTTACAGAAAGCAATGATCTACTTAACCACAAATAATCAATGAATTTAAAAGCCAGAGTGTATGGACAGCACTCTGTAACATCAAAATCAAAATCACTTCCCACTATCTCTCTCTACCAAAATTACCTTTAAAAGTAGCAAAAGGAATAAAGCATATTAAATTGATAAAGATAAAAAATTATTTTTAAAGGTTTATTATTAAAATAGAGTAAAAAATATTTAGTACTTAGCATTAATAATTTTTAGCTTTATTTAAAACTGTTATCTTCTTTGAAAATATTAATTAAATATTTTAACTTGCTTAAAGTATAAGAAACACATAATGCAAATAAAAATATAACCAAAGATATTTTAAAGAGTAAAAAATGTGAGAAAATAGCACAGGAAATGTGATACTGATGAAATATAAAATTTAGAGGAAAATATTATTCATTTTAATTTGGGGTAGTTGAAGAAGGGTCTCATATAGCCCGGGCTGGCCTGTACCCCACCCCTGTAGGGTACTGTCATTACCCAACTGCTTCACCACACTAAGGTATAAGAAAGGATTATTTTCAAACAAAACTCCTGGAATGCATTGAGGAGTGGTAACTATGACTGGGACTGATGAAGCTGTCAGCAGTCTTTTAAGAATGGGTAGCTTCTACCGTGGTGTTGTAGCTGATGAGACAGCAGAAATTCCTGAATTATAGACTTCAGAGCAAAGGGAAAATCTCTAGTTCTTAATCTTTGGCTGTGTGTAATCTCAATAGCAGTGTTTTTTTTTTTTTTTTAAATATTCTGTGAACAAAGATGTAAAAATTTATCAATATTAGAATTTAACACAACTGAATTAGACCATTAGAAAAATCTACCAACACAATCTTAACAACAAGCAAAAAAGAAGCCCAGAATCTCATCACTTGCAGAGGCCAAGGCAAGAAGTTTGTAAATTTGAAGCCAGCCTAGGCTACAGATTGTTTAAAAAATAAACTTAATAAATTAAGTTGCTTTTTGTTTTAAAAAGATGAAAATGACACACATATTACTCAAGTTCAAAACAAGCATCCATTCAGCTGGTTATCGCTAAGTTAGAAAAAGCCTCACGCCCCACAGTGTCACTGCTGTCCTACAATAAACTTAGGAGTGATTCAGAAAGACAACTATAGGCACACAGTGTGTGGTCCCCTAGCTGTGGTGCTATGGCTATGAACAGGCGTCATCATTGCTTCATTCCTTGGTATGGCTACCAAGACATAGGAGTACGCGTCCTCTGTTACACACTGCTATCTCCCCAGAGCCAAAGAAGAGACTAAAGAATCACGACCTAGAGCAGGGGTCAAATCAACCTTCTATTAAGCTGGCTGCTTGGATATTTTTGTTACAGTCACCGAAAAGCTGACCAACAAAACCAGCAACAGTTAGCATGGAGAACTACCATTCTCAACCCCAACACAGGAATAGACCGACACACTAAGGATACTAAGGTTCTCCGTAACCCAAACAAATGCAGACAGACAGGTTCCTTAATAGAAGCATATACAGTGTCTCTGTGGGATGATGAATCTCACACTGAGTCATCAGTTCACAATCAAATGTCTGGAACTCACCCTCTCTAAGAGTTCCTCTATAAATACAGCTGTCTGAAAATAAGCCGACTATTCAAATTGTGAATTTTTATAGATAGCTAATATATACTTCACAATTTTTTTCAGGTCCAGCTACCTCTGGAAGTCTGCACAACTTACTAAGTATATCATATAGAATGAGAATTATTGTTTATGCATTAGCAGGATTTAGAGGCCCAATCTAGTAGAATTGGGGTCAACACTTAGGAATTCAAACATAAAACTAGAGTCACAGGACGGAAAAAGATTCAGCCTCAGAGTCTCTGATTCACCTGCTCTAAACTTCATGATAATATAATAGATGCTTTGCTCAGGCATTAAAAAAGCCATGGCCAATCAGACTCACCACCAGTGTGATAAGTTGTATTCTGGGGCTTGTCTTAACATAATTAGAATTTCCCACAACCAAGACAGAGAGGAACTTTGCCAATGAGCCACCTGATGTACAGCCAAAGGTCCCTTCTTCTTTCACTTGTGTGTCAACACAGTCCATAGGCTAGTTTTAAAATTAAACAATATATAGAATTCACACAATTTTTGCTTCTTGCTGTAAATGTTTAATGTTTAATAGACAGACCTGGGCTTAGTTATTTTTCAGAATGGCTTTAACTTTCCTAGGAGAGGAGAGCAGAGCAGAGCAGAGCAGAGCAGAGCAGAGCAGAGCAGAGCAGAGCAGAGCAGAGCGAGAGCGAGAGAGAGCGAGAGAGAGCGAGAGAGAGCGAGAGAGAGCGAGAGAGAGCGAGAGAGAGCGAGAGAGAGAGAGAGAGAGAGAGAGAGAGAGAGAGAGAGAGAGAGAGAGAGAGAGTGTGTTTGTGTGTGTGAGGGGGAGGGGGTGTTACAGGAGTGTGGTGATATTTTTTGATCTAACTGAGGATCAGAGTGCAGAGCTAGCCACACTTGTGAGACACAGCATTCAGTTGACAGAGGCAAGACAGTGATCTCTGTTAGTTCAAGGCCACCCTGGGCTACATGAAATTGATCCAGTCTAAAATCAGAGCTCAAGGAAGATGATTCCATCACTTGGAGGGACACTCCTTTATTCCCAGCACTAGGGAGGTACAGTCTGAGGACAGGATTGCCCCTGTGGTCTGACACTGGCAGTGCAGAACTCTCTAGTGGCCAGCTGCTCTGCTTCTCTGATCCTTAGCTTTCACCACCTGATAGCTAGCGCCAAGTTCTTATTATTAACCAATTAAAATTCATGCTACATAGGAGGCATTGGGGCAAACTCTTAACACCTGAGGAGAAGGCTGCTGTTTTTTTAAAAAGACTGCTAATATGCCTTTCAAGTGGCTTTGTTTGGGGTTTTGTTTTATTTTTCAGTTAAAACTACAGAAAAGTTTAGAGGACTTGCTAAGGCCACGGTCACGCTGACTCATCCAGGGCACCTAGTGTCAACCTGCTCCTTACAGCACTAAACAGTCTGCCCTGACGACCTCACACCACAAGAGGACACTGCTCTGGTGAAAATCCAGTGCGCTCCTTACTGCTCACTATAAGCCTCTCTTAGAGTTTGTCTTCGTCTTCAAGTTAACTCACTGGCTTATTAGCACTCACCAAGACAAGAGCCCACTGTATTTAGTTACATTTTGGGACAACCAAGTAGACAAGTTTAATAACTTTAAACAGTTAAATCAGGAAAAAAAAAAAACTGTCAAATATCAGAACATTACATAGTGTTCTAGATATTAAAAAAATTAAATTACAGAATATTATGATTATATGCAAATGTATTATGCTTTTTAATTCAATGAAATGTAGCTGCAATTTTTTAAAAGCCAGGGTTAACATACAAACTAATGGCAGAACAATGGAGCAAGTACAGAAACAAAACTATCCACTTTTAGCCTCAAATTCTGAACCTGAATGAGAATTTTAAGTAACTGAATTTCAACTAGATTATGTAAAGAAGACAGTTTCATAAGGTAAAAAGGTTAGGACATAAACAATACACTTGCTATTCATTGTATGCTGGTAAATGAATGGAAAGAAATGCTTTTTCACCACTGTGAGGCTGAGGCTAGATAACACTACCATCCTACACCACGTGGAAAGTCATCCCAAGCATATATTCATCTCATCGACTACTGAAAGGCCGTAAGCTCTACTGTCTTATTTATTGGACCATAGTACTTAATACAGTATCTTAACTGTATAGTTGCTAAACTTAGTCTTTCAACAGAGTTTGACAATTACTAGGATTCTTGTTACTCACTTTATATCTAAGCCTCAGATGTCTTTTTTTCCTTTTTTGTTTTTTTTCCTTAATGGCATTTAGGTATGGGCTAAGTTCCTCTATTTAATTTCTTTTCATCCACATACAGGGTCTTACTGTAAATAGCCCAGGGTGGCTGCAGTCTTGGCTATGCTAAAGTTATTTATAGGCAGACACCACAAAAATCAGGGGAAGTTTCTATCAGCCAGGAGGAATTATTTGATTTTTAATTCTCGAAATTATTCTATTTGTGTTTTTGTGACACCAAAGACTGTATTACTAAGGTCAGGAGAGAATACCAGACCTAAAGTAATGGCCAATTAGCACAAGAATGAAATTTATCTGTGGGTTCAGAGACAGATAATGGTGACAGCAAAGCCTCAGTCTCCATTTCCTACACTTGTTTTCTCCCATTAGCTGTCTATCTACTGTATTTGTGAATAAACTTTATCCCCACTGTTAACAATGTATCATTTATTACAGATATGTTTAAGAGCTATTTATTTTTATGTGTGTGGGTGCTTTGCCTGCATGTGTCTGTGTACCATATGTGTGCAGTGCCCACAGAGGCCAGAAGAGGGTGTCAGGGCCCCTGGAACTGGAGTTACACACTTGTAAACTACCATGTGGTGCTGGGAATTGCACCCAGGTCCTCTGCAAAAACAACAAGTGTTCTTAACCATTGGAAAAATCTCTCTGGTTCTTCACTTTTATATATTCTTAAGCACAATGTTTTTCTGAACAAAGTCAGAAACAAATTATTACTTTTTCTTTAGATTTTATTCAGGCACAGGAGTTCTCAAGTGTAAATCCAAAAATCTTCTGGAGAAGGGAAATAAGGGAGTCTTGGCCATCCTTTTTACCAAACAAAGCCAAGATTATTTGTATGCTAACATTATTTGTCTTTTTCATTCCCACTCTCTCCTGTGTTCCAATGGAGTTTTCCAGGGTATCTGATGTGTCCTATTACCAAAACAACAACACAAACTATCTATAGAAAAGACATGGTAATTATTTGTCATTAAGTTAGATATTAGGAGCTAAACAAAAAAATAAGACAATGTCACTCTTGCCATTAAATGTCTTGGAAAATGAATTTATTTTCTTATTAAGGGATATAACCTAACTAACAGATTTTTAACACATATAAAGGTATCTTAAGATGAGAATTTGAGTCCTTCCCTGCCACTTAAATTTTGCTTCAGTCATGAAATTGACATTATTTATGATAATAGTAAATTACAATGTGATTTTAAGGCACCAAACTTACCATTATAGGTTATTCTTGGCTTTGTTAAACACATCACAAGATGCAAATCCATTTCATCTGAGGGTACAAATTTTGAGCATACCGGGCACTTAAATCCTAAAACATAAAGGAAATCCAGGTTATTTAACTATTCTGAATATCAAACTATAGTTTTTGAAAATCATGAAAGACCAAACAGAAGCACTTTAAACTTCAATATTAGACTTTAAAAAGTTTGTGACTAAAAGTCAATATAACTTAAATCAGTGTATAAATATTGTCTCATTATCTTAATAATCAAGTTAAATCAGAAGAGTGAGCTCCATCATAAATTCCCTTATCTATTCAATTACTTGGGTTATCCTCATTTCTGATTTTTTAAAATATACAACACTCTCTCTAGAGAGTTGATTTCATGTTAAAATGGCTTTCTATTACTGATCATCTTTGTAAAAAGTATCTTTCCCAATCCGATACACAAGCAGTCATATTCTTTATAGCTACACAGTACCAGTGGTGGTTTGAATAAAAATGTTTCCCACAGGCTCATGTTTGAATGCTTGGTTCCAGTTAGTTGAACTGTTTGGGAAGGATTAGTGATGTGGTCTTATTGGAGAAGGTGAGTCACTGGGGGGTGGGCTTTAAGGTTTCAAAAGCCCATGACATGTAAGGTTTTGGCTACTGTTCCAGCACCTTGCCTGCCTATCTCTGTCCTACTTCCCACCATGGTCAATGGACTCACCCTCTGAAACTGTAAGCCCCAACAAACTCTATCTTCTATATGTTGCCTTAATCATGGTCTCTCCTCCTATCAATAGAAAAGTAACTATGACAATCCCTTACCACTATTCCACCCAAACCAATACTTTAAACACACACTCATAAAGAACACAAAAGCTTTGAGAACAGCAAAGCAGGTCTATCATCTAAGACTCCCGAGGTTTATATTATTGGTTGCTATACTTGGAGATGGTTTTCCCTTACACCTCAAAGCTCCTATGCTCAAAGCTTCATCACCAATTTGTTTGAAATGTAATCCTGTAGACTGGGTTCCAGTATGTGGTTTTTAGGTCATTGAGGACATGTGCTCCAAAAAAAAGTGGTTCTTATCAAGTCTAAAGAAATGTTTCCAAAACTAAGTTGTTATGCAAGTCACAGCCTGAGCCTTTAATGGCTCCCTGGCTTCTTGTCTGGCAAAGCAATCTCTCACCTCCATATCCTGCCACTGTGGTACCAATCACCAATGAGGCCTTTATCAGTGCCAAATTAATGTCAGTGCCAAGTCCGTAAGTGTCCAGAAATGTGAGCTAAAGCAGCCTTATGAAATCAGCTATGCTTGGGTACTTCATTACAGAATGATGAACTGACTAGTAAATGACCTTTCTGCCACACCATACTAAGACCTAATGCAAATTACAAAGAAAAACAAACCAACATGCACTCACAGTCAATGCTAATACTTAAATGCTAGATTCTTTCATGAAATATTCAATGTGGACTAATATTTGCCTGAAGTGCTTTCCCAAAATCAAACTAGCATACTAAATGGGAGAACATTATCTACCTCACTTACAAGGGTACAGTTGGGAATGTTCATGGGGGCTCAGATGTAAGCTGAATTGAGAAGACAGAAACCAAGGCAAATACAGGAAAGGAAGCCTCCAGGAGGTCCTAGAGCAGATGTGTAGACAGAAGTACACGCACCCTGAGAGACAAGTACCCCGTGATTAAAGAGTCATTCCACACCTACTTCTAGGATGTGCATGTTCTTACAGGAATTACCTTCTCAACTATGAGATCAAAGTCACAGGCAGCCCGATGAGTTAGACTAGCACCACAGCTCACACATAGCTAATATAAAGTCAGGAGGAAAGAGTCCCCATGCTATTCATTCAGCGACTCTGACTCCCTAAGAGAAACAGCCTGGGCTGAGGAGATGGCTCAGCAGTTAAGAGCACTTGGTACTTGTTTCTCTCCACTTCTCAAAACTCACTAAACTGAGAAAAATAAACTTCAAAAGGGAGAAATGAAGAACCTGATTTGAGTCCGCAGCAACAGAATAAGAAAATACACCAAGGGGTTGGCAGGACTGCTAAAGCAATGTTCTAAGTGCTGTTAATGTAGCAAAGCCTCAGTTCATAATTCTCAAAGGCCAAGATGGATGACAAGGACCTTCCATGAGTTTCCTAGTAATAGTAATACATGAGGCTAAAATTTATTGCTGTAAGAACTAAATACAAATCTTCAGTTTCCAATTTATGGCATTCAGCACCGAATAACATTCGAAAACTGAGGTTTCCGTGAGTCACTCGGGTGGCTTGCACACCAGACAGAGCTCCTTGCAGAAACAGTGCTTCACATCACATCTCGGCAGGAGGGGTGGCCAGCAAGCCCAGGATATTGTCTGTTCTACATTTTTAATACGTGCTTAGCAACTGATACCAGAACTGGGGGTGGGGGTGGATATGATTCAGAATTTCTACCAGGCATTGGAGTCATAGTTAGCTTCACCTGTCAACCTAGAGTCGCCTGTTAAGAGGGAACCTCAACTGAAAATTGCCCGTATCAGTCTGGCCTGTCCCATGTCTGCGACACATTTTCTTAGCTGCCTACTGACGCAGAAAGGGCAAGCCTTACTGTGGGCTGGTGTCATCACTGGGCTTTCCTCTGAGGTTCCTACTTGAAGCTCCTGCTTCTGACTTTCTGCCTTGGCTTCCTTCAATGATGGACTGTAACTTGTGAGGTGAAATAAACCCTTTCTTCCCCAAGCTGCTTTCGGTCATGGTGTTGTCACAGCAACACAAGACCAAACTAGGACAGTGAAAAAAGAAGAGACTAGGAATAAAGAAAAATCTCACAATGAAAAAGAACCCACTTCACCTATATATACCTACTAAGAAAAACCAAACATCAGGGGTTCTTATCTACTGTTAGCCCTACCTTACACATGAAACAGTCAATCAGGGTTCTTAAGAGACTTTCTATTAAGGCACAATGCAATATAAGTAAAAATAAGTTATCAAAGATAGATACACCAGAAGCAAATCCAAAAGATGGCAAACAAAATTTGTATTATATACCAAAAAACCAAAATCAATATAAATAAAGTCAAATACTGTAGTTTTTAAAATGAGCAAAATTTCTAAACAGCACCAAGCACTCCTTGGTGTGACATAAAGAGGACACGACAGACTTATGCATTCTCCTGTCAATTCCATTTGAATATAATCATGAGGAATTTAGAAAGAGTCTTTAACATGCGAGACTTCAAAATAATACAAATGTCAATCCAGAAAACAGAAGGAAACTTGAATAGTTCAAATCCTGACCCCTGCCCTAAATATTTTAAGATTTTGATTCATGTGGGTTGTTACTAGTTACCTGCTTTGATTTCTACCTTACATGTTAAAGACTTTCCCCCCAACCGTTCTCAATTATCCAGTTATAATTCAAGATGACACTTCATCCATGAAACAAGAATGAAAGGCTAGAAACTGTGACAGGGAAATGAAGAAAGGCATTAGGATTGGCCAGATGACACAGGAGGTAAAGGCCAACCAGTCTAAGGAAAGAACAGACCCCATGGAGTTGTCCTTGAACCTCTACACACACCATGGCATAATGTGATTCAAATACATATCACACACACACACACACACACACACACACACACACACACACACACACCATGGAGCTATCCTTGGACCTCTACACACACCATGGCATAATGTGACTAAAATACGTAACACACACACACATTTTTAAAAAGAATTACAGAAACCAAGAATTCACATAGAAAGTTGGGATCTTATTTAAGGTAATACTATTACCAATTAATAATAATAATAATAATTATTATTATTATTATAAACATTTACTATGTAGGAGAAAATTAGCTACTTTGAATATATCTTAAAGATAAAAGCAGATGGGCTAAGAACATGGCTATAGCAAGGAATTGGCCACAAGAGGATTCCAACAGCCCTTTTAGCTCCAGAGTCCTTCACCACAACTCTACACAGCCTTTCCAGGCTACCAGGAAGTAGGACCAAATCTCAAGGAAGGTAGATAAAGTCAGCTCAGGTGCTTTATTATCTAACTGAAGATCTGCAGGACTGAGAAAAGAGAAAATGCAACATATGTTCCCAAACTGTAGTTAGTATTCAGAATGAAAAAATGCAGAAATAAATGAAAACAGGTAGCTATGTCAAAGAATATTACCATGAAATTACAAAAGCAAAAGACTTTAAAAAATTAAAATGTTCAAAAAGAAAAAGACAGTCAAAGTAAAATATCTAAAATCGAGACCTTTTCCCTTTTTGGAGAGAACCTGAACGGCATTAGCCTTCTCAACAAAGCTGGACTCTAGGAGACAAGTCAAACAGTAACTGCAAAGTTCTAAAGCGGGGGCTTCACTGAAGACACATCTACAGTCCTCCATGCTTCCATGGGGTAGGACAGAAAGCTTTTGTTTCAGATAAGCATGGCATCAAAACCTTCACCTCCTGTGACTATTTTCAACAAGTTTCCAGAACATTACTCTATGACACCAGGGGAGTGAAGAACACCCATGAAACGTGAAGGGAAGTCTTTGATGAAAACCATGTTGCCTGGAAGAAACTGTGAGGCTGGAAATGTTAAGTGGAAACAGGGAGGTCCAGAAATTATTCACAGACTAATATATTATTGAGATAGTATGGGAGTAATTTCAGAACTCTTAGAAAGAAAAAAATGAGATTCAGCAAACATGTATCTTCAAATATTCAAAGACTCTGGACCCAAGAGATGAAGGTACAAAAATCTAAGAATGATCAAGCTAGTGATGGTTAAATACATATACATAACTCCACTTCCAAATGTCATCCCCATTTTCTACCACAACCACTGAATTAATAGTGTCACCAAACGTTCGATAAGGTGTTGTCTTCCTACAGTAATCTTTTTTAAAATATTCCTTCTCACAGTAAATTTAACCATGCCTCTCTTTGTACTTTTCCTGGACTTCAATAATTTCACTATCACAGCAGAGCAAGGAGAGTATTTATTACATATTTAACTTATTAGCTCAGTATTCTAATAAAACAATTTTGAAGCCCCAAAATATTTGTACCTGGGTACAAATACTGGCTGTACTTACAAGCTATGATGATGGAAATGTTGACAATGCTAGGTACACATTGGATTCAAGAGACTATATACCTGAAGCACAGTACAGTATTCAGCAAGCAGTGGCTGTTCTTCTGTTCAATATTCAAAGCATTCCCTAAATATAAAATTCATACTCCTATGAAGATAAATGTGACATGTCTGCTGTGTCAATTAAACTGTGTATACAATAAAAACATGAACATCATACAGCTACCAACCTAGTGCTTGTCCATGGGTTATGATTAAGATAAAAAGATTTTTTTTTCTTTCTTTCTCAAAGCCTAACCACACTTTTAATCATAATGTATACACTATTTTCTTCTAGAAATCAACCAATCATAAGTAAAACAGAACAGATGATCAACCTTAGCCTGAATGTGCTACCAGCGGGACAAATAACCGTGAGATTCCCCCTTCCCAAAACAAAAATAATCAAGTCAGAACTTATTGCAAAATGACAGAGTGCTGTCAGAAGTCAACTCCAGGGCCTCCAGCAAAAGAAGGTAAATCCTTTTATCAGTGATGGAAAGTCCTAGTCTCTAGTAAACCTGTAAGATTTATTCATCAAGTCATTATTTTACAACTGCAGTAAATTACCCACATTCAACTTGATTAACTGTAGGAAGTCCTGCTCACCAAGACAATGGAGGAGAAACTTTCCTCCCCACACCAGAGTCCAGATGGCAGAGAAAGAAAGGCATCCAGGTCCAATGTTAGGCTGGCTGTGTGGATGGCACTGACGCAGTCTTGCAGGTCCTTGTATTTTAACCTTTTAATGCTTTAACTGGCTAGTAGTTTCTAAAAGGAACTGGTAGATAGGCTTAAACTTATCCAAGTGTATGTGAACTTAATATAAAAAACAGTGGAACAAACTAATGATAGACAAATGTGTTTACAAGACTTTTAACAAAGTAATCTCTGTTTACTAAACCAGATCACCAAATATGGCAGTTGTCTGCTCCCATCTTCAATAATGGAGGTATAAATAATAAAAGGAGCCTAGAAATTTGCCTACTTCAACTGCTCACTTAAAGAGAACATAGGTCCAACTGGAAAGAAACCCAAAGTGGCAGAACTAGGCTCTGCTTCTGGCTTGCTGCATCCTGGCTCCTCGTGGGCACCATCATTATGGGGCACACACCATCTGTCTCTATACATGGCTTTTCATACTATTTCCCATTATTATTATCCTAATACAAGCTTAGTGAAACAATTTTATATCTTTTCATCCAAGAAAACACCATGACACCTCTGTGATTTTGCTCAAGTAAATACGTTTTTTGTTTTCTTGTATTTGTTAAAAACCTGTTTCCTTTACTTAAGTTCAGATCAAATTTTACCATGTAATCTTAAAGAGCTGAAAGCCCAAATGTCCTCCATTGGCCTCTATTTACTCACTCTATCATCACTATTTCTACATGGCTCTCATCTCTCAAATCTGACACCATCCATGAGGTACACACACTCTATCCCTACCTCCTCTTCACCTAGATCCTAGCTCAAGGTGGCTTGCGTTCTACAAAGGTAAGAGCAGCACAACTGGAGGCCAAACAACTCTAATCACTGCTAATCATAACTGCAAGCACTCAAGCCCTAAACCTCGCAGTTTCCAATTTAAAAGGAAACATCGTTTCAAACATACCAATAAGAAAAATGAATCAATTCCTGTAAGCAAACAAGTTTTATGAGGAGTGATACATGATGTTCAGCCAAAGTTTTGAAGTCTAACTTGAGAAGACAGCTGTTCCAGCTGCTAGCAAGATCGATTCAGTGGTAGTCATGTGTAGGATTATCTGCTAAGAAAAAATTCTCTCAAAAATCTAAGCTAATAAATAACTTACAATGCCAGGACACAATGCAGATTACCTATCTTCTTTCCAAATAAACCACCAGTTTTCTAACAGGTATAGCTACCAGGGAAAGAAAGCTCAAGAGGCCAGAGGAGAAAACAGCAAGTGAAATCCCCAGCTCTGAAAACTGCCCTACTTCTGTAAGGGAAGTAAGGGAAAATCTGTCTAACAAAATGAAAATGGCAGTCCAGTGAAAGCCAACTCCACCATGTAGCAAAATACATTGCAAAACCAGGTCACTTGTTACATTTTAACCTTGTTCAGCCAGTGCTTTACCTGTCTAAAGATCAGATTCTCTAATGAATCATCCAAAGCAGCCCTGGAGGAGCATACACAATGCATGTCAGTGAATAAGACTGCATCACAGGGATTCTTAGAAAACTTACTTCATGTAGGTCCAAGTTTTAAGCCCATTACAGAATGGTCAATGTTTTCTATTGTCTGTCTATCTGTAGCAATTCTTTGTTCATCCTTTTTCAGGCAGTCTTTATAAACCATTACTGTTGAGGGTAATGGAAACAGGAAATGAATAAAGCGAAGTTTAGGTGACCTATTTTGCATAGTCCAAACATCATTAATACTACTTTTTGACACACAGTAAGCATCTGAGTGAAAGGTCATCCCAAAAACTGCTGGTTGTTTAAGGATTCACTAATGTCTTACATTCACTTCTTAAAAACAAGTCTTCCACAGTTTTCTGTTCAGCTTAACAAATATCGAAACCCAGACAGTCCTCCTTCCTGAGAACGAAGCAATGACAGAATATTCTGACTTTCTACTGTGCACCTCATGCTGTCAGTGCTGCCCCTAGTCACCCCCACTGCATGGCTCAAGGTTCTGAGAATGCAAATGGGTCCTACAGAAGACAGTAAGCTGAGAATTCTAACCAAGTCTGAAAACTGCTCACCACTAGGGCTAGAAACAGTGTGCTGCATAGTTTTCTGTCAACTTGACACAGCTAAATCATCTGAAGGGGGAACCTATTAAGAAAATGCCTCCACAGAATCTGACTGTAGAAAAGCCTGTAGGGAATTGTCTTCATTAGTAATTGATGGGGAGTGATTAGCCCATTGAGCACGGTGCTAATTACCCTGTCTGTGGTTCTTGGTTCTCCAAGAAAGCAAGCTGAGCAAGCTCGTCTGCATCAGCTCCTGCCCTTGCTGAGTTCCTGCTCTCACTGATTTTGATGCCAGGGAGCTGTGAGTGAAATAAACCCTTTTGACCATGGCGTTTCATCACAGCATTAGCAACCCTAACTAAGACAAATAGGAAGCTATTACACTTTTCAGCCCACTTATCTCTTCTAGACAAAACTCAACCAGTACTTTACAAAACTTTATATAGAAGCATGCTACCATCACAGGTCTATTTTACAACTGTTTTCAAGAAGAGGTGATATTCCTTGTAGAGTGGTAAAACTTAAAAAACAAAACAAACAAAATGAATGGCTGAGGTTGAGAGTAAGTACCACAAATTAAAGATAAAAGCCATAGTGGGATCAAATTCTAGACATTTTCACAAATGTATTTAATGTATTTAAGAAACTACTGAGGAATGAGGAAGATTAAATATTTGAACATCAGTAATTCCTTCTGTAAAATGTTAACATTTTACAGCCATTGTTTAAGTCATAAAGTAAAGCACAGCACATGCTTCAATCCTTCCATGTGACACACTTAGAGTCTTAGATAAGACTGTGAAGACACCGCCCTTTGCTTATTTACAATTCACACTATTTTAGCACACAATTCTTTCACTTTCCTCCAGCTCACTTCTAATAGTCACCGAGCTGTTTCTCAGCCTGTATCGTGCCTTGCCGTGGGTGTCTTCTATACAGGACAGGCTCCTCCCACTGTGCCACATCTACCATGACACCTTCAAGAGGGCCAGACAGATGGGGCTGCATAGTCTTGGATTTCCATTTCTCCAAACTTCAGGCCAAACAAAACTTTCCTTTTCTTTATAATGCCCTCAGCCACATGCTTTTCTGTTAGAGAACTAAGACAACAGGAACATGTGCAAGAGGGCACATGACAAAGACAGACATCAGAGCATGTATGGGATTAATGTAATTACTAGACAGAATACTAACCACTGCCATCACTTTGGCTTAAAACACTAAATCTGTTCTAGCTGTGGCTAAAACACTCCATTTTTTAAGCTCAATGTCTCAGAATAATTTGCTTCTAAACATAAAAATTGTCAATTCCTTTCGGTTTCAGAAAGTATGTAAGCATAGACATAGAAAGTCCAGACTCATATCAACCTGAGTACAGAAAAACTGGCCTATAAGTGTTCTTGCCTGTTTTAGTTTCTGTGTGAAAAACTCCCATAACTATCATATCCCTATCAAATATTTGTTATCTTCCCATCTTTTGGCTATTCCAAAAGATCTGCTAACATTCTGCTGAAAGTATCCCAAATCTTGTCTTTTAAAATATAAACAATAAACTCTACTGCTTTTAACATAGTGTGACCAGCTAATAAATTCAATAGACCTAAAATTTATCAAGAATCACAGGTGCAATTAGTCTTATCTAAACCAACCAAGCAAATGTCCTTAAGACTTCAAATATAAAGCTGGGTGGTGGTGGCTCATACCGTTAATCCCAACACTCAAGAGACAAAGGCAGGTAGATCTCTGTGAGTTCAAGACCAATCTGGTCTACAAAGCTACACAGAGAAACCCTGTCTAGAAATCCAAAAAGACTTCAAATATAAAATATTAAATAATTCTAATTATGACAATGATTTAAAACCATATTTTGTGTTTCACACCAAAATACCCACTTCCTTCATAAAGCTACACCAAAGCAAGGGGTTCAGTATTACTGAATTAACAAATGAGCACTCTCTCCAGAATACCCTTCCATCTTGCCCAGACTGAGAGACAATGTAGTACTCACATTAACAAAAGCAGCTCTGGACAGCTACTGACGTTTTAAATGCCATGCACTGTTCATCATACATTTCCTCCACCAAGATGGAGATTTTAACATGCTGTCCAGAATCAAGACACAACCTGAATCAAAAGCAACAAAATACTTACAACATACATTTCTAGCAAGGAGGAGGAAGGCAAGAGGGTAGACACTGCAGGGGCACACAGAGAAATTCCAAGTCTTATACTTTCTTAATGTAAATGTTAACTAGTTATTTGGTGGCTGATGGCTTTTACTGACGTTACGGTAAGCCATGTACTAAATGATTTCATATCCCACTCACCTACAGGAACATGAGGTCTTCAGAAAGCAACATAATGAGACAAACATTCTTCTGATAAATGTTTGCAGTATGAATCTTGTCTTTCTTTATCAAAATGGGAACATAGGACACATTTACGTATATTCTCAGAGGGTTTGTTTATCACCACTATCAGAAACCCCAACCCCACTTCCTAACACATATGTACTTAAGTCTGACAAAACCTGTTAGCATCTCTCCCATGAGGCCTGACCTCTGGAAGCCACTACTAGTTAGTAATATGTTAATTACCTTCCTAGAGACACTGCTCTTCTGGGACTTCCCCTTCTGTGCTGGCTGGTGGCTCCTTGTTTGTATATGGTTTGGCCTCTTGGGTCACCAAACTCAAATAGAGGGATAAAATAGAGCATTATAAAAACCATAAGGACA
Organism: Cricetiscus sungorus; assembly: GCA_030556225.1. Taxonomy (NCBI): domain Eukaryota; kingdom Metazoa; phylum Chordata; class Mammalia; order Rodentia; family Cricetidae; genus Cricetiscus; species Cricetiscus sungorus. The sequence goes on along the minus strand of JANBXA010000731.1, from coordinate 43,559,623 downwards.
TATGACCCTTAGGGATGAATGGAATCAGCATCTCAATCTCCTTACCCTTTCTACCTCAAAGTTTCTTGTAAGGGGCATGCACTTGGAATAACAACTTGGTTTTGTACAACAATTATGTCAAGGGCAACCTTACATTTGTAAATGGTTTCATACAATGTAAAAAAAACCCATCAGAATAATGTAACACATTAAAATTATAGGAAACACCCACTTCGGTACACACTGGTAGTTTTCCTCTTTCACGTGTTTATTTCTGTGCCTCACTTACCACAGAGAGAGGAGATAGCCTAAAACACTTGCTCTGTAGCTCTCTCTTGCAAGTTTGTATCCTCCTCATAGAAATTATGAGCTGCTCAGAGTATCTGTTTCCAAAGGGGAAACCAGGAAAATCCCTTCAAAAAAGGCTTGCTTATGACATGACTGTAAGTTACCAGTTGAGTGAATGTGACCAAAAGGTTCCCCAGTCTCAGGAAGAGTAGAGGGCAAGGGAGTGTAACAGGCTTGTGACACATGTGCTTTCCATGGCCTCTGTCCCTGCTCAAGCAAGCACCTCTTCGCTATGATGGATTTCATCTCCTAAGTACATCAAACCTAACCATTTCTCTTGACAGCCACCACCACCCTAGATTTAGCCATAATTAGCCGCTGGACCACCACTACAGGAGTCTGCTACCCACCGAGCTCCCACTACAACTGGTATCTGCTACCTGTGCCTGCTCTCCTCACCCACAAATTGTTCATACAACTTTGTTCTACTCTCTCCCCTGTATCTCTCTCTCTCTTTCTCTCTTTCTCTCTTTCTCTCTCTCTCTCTCTCTCTCTCTCTCTCTCTCTCTCTCTCTCTCTCTCACACACACACACACACACACAGAGTCTTACTTTAATCCATTGTACAAAGACTTCCTTTGTCCATTTACTCCTTTCCCACTCTGTTCATTTCTCCTTCAACCATATCCACATTTATGATTTTCAAATGATTTTATTTTTATTTTATCTGTATTAAGTGTTTTGCCTGCCTGTATATCTGTGTGAGGGTGGCAGATCCCCTGGAACTGAAGGACAGATTGTTGTGAGCTGTGTGTGGTTACTGCGAATTGAACTTGGGTTCTCTGGAAGAGCCATCTCCCCAGCCCAACACATTTACATGTTAAACATATATACACTATGATAGCCATTCTGTAGCCAATATGACTTAGTATTTAATTCAACTACTGTAATTTCAAGAAAATTACTAAGTAACAATCTGAACTGCTTAATAACATAGCATATTACTTAATTTTTGACACCCTTTTATAAGAGTCTCTCCCTCCTCTCCGCCCCCCCCCCAATGACCGCATCGTGAACGAAAACAAACCCCTAACTACCCACTCCCTGGGTTCTCTAAGCACTGACTCTATGAACAATTGAAAAGCAAGCCAGCAGTAGGTTTGAAGGGCATCTGTCTGGGCTTTCCAGGAGCTGATTCTCAGAAAAGGGTACCATTTCGTTCTCTAAACTACAGAAGCTCTGAAACACTTTATTGTTCTTAAAAGAATTGTGGGGGTGGCCCAAAATAAGACTATACTTCCTTTATAACAAGGTTGCAAAGCTAATTACCTTATTTAATTATTTCAAGAAGCCTAGAATTCTCACTATTGATGAAACAGACAGCATTCAGTTTGATCATATGACTAACTGAATTTATTAGGGGCAAAAAGGTTTGAAAGAATAATTTTAATTCAAAACATCCACCTCTAAGTATTCAAACAGTAGAAACTGTATCAGTTTCGGAATTTTCATACATGTTAGGATGTTCTTATGCTAACGCAAGGTAAAAATTCCCCCTTAGTATGTAAGACATCATCTTTACATATTAAAAATGGCTCATTGTTTTAGATATTCATATTTGAGCATGCAGGGGTGAAATGACATCATATCAGAAAACTGGCTTGAAACAACTCAAAGGTAAGCAATGAAGCAAATGTAAGACAATACAATGACCCCCAGAGTGTGCATGACATGAGTATACTCCTTATACTTCAGCATGTTTGAGATTTTTCTAATAATACTTCTGGAATATCCTCACTAAATTTAAGTTGTTTCAGGAAGTCTGAAAATTCAAAATTCAACTGTAGTTAAAAATGAACTCAGAAACCATTCAAATTTTATTTACAAAATTCCAAGTTTAAAATTAATTCCCATTACAGGCTGCAGAGGTACAGGGGCCCAAATACCCCCAAACCTAAGTGAAATTTCATACAACCTCCATGGAAATTTAAATCTCCAATCTGTAAGCTTCAAGTGCACACAGCTGTGGCTCAGAGAGCCAATTCTAGATAGGCATCCCAGGGTGGCCGTATCCCAAGTTTCACTGTGTGGAGATGCATCCTGAGAGCCTACCTTAATTTCCCGGACCTATCCCCAGAGACTTGGACTGAAGGTGGGGGAGGGGCATGAATCTGCATTTCTAAACTGTTGAAGATACTCTAAGTAATACTGTCTGTCCTAAAGAAGTATGTACATGCATGCACCACAATACATGCTAACAAAATAGAAACCCATGAATAGCTTTCTTAATAGCAAATGAGACAAATGGCCAATTATTAAATGATCTGGTAAAATCTGGTATTTTCATAATCCTACAACACTGTCAGATTAATTCCAATGACCAGAAGTGGTTGTTTAAAAACAAACAATGAAAAACAACCATGGAAAGAAACTGTAAATGTAAAAAGCATCTCATGACAGGCATTCTTGTTTCATAGTTTACTGGGCCATGTTTGTTTTCTTAGTACTCATTAAAGTTTTTCTTTTTTTCTTAGAAAATAAATTCTGGTATATTCATACAAGGGAGTAGTATAGACTCTATAAAAGCTATATTCAATATAATAAGTCTTATAAATGTAATATTGGGGGGGGGAAACAAAATCCAAACCAGAAGTATAACTGCATTTGCACCCAGTTGGCCAATGTTACTCAGAAATGAAAGATGAAGGCAAAGAAATGATGATCATGAAGCAAGGCTTACAACAATGCTAAGAAAAATGGAGCCTGTTATCAGATGGCAGGGTGAGCATGTCCAGGTACGGGTATTCTCCATCTGTACACAACTGGGTATTTGGTGTGTAACTGTATTCTTTTACTAATTTTGCTTAAGTATATTTCACCAAAATTGGTTTGATGACAGAATTCTATCCAAGTTCTTTCCTAAAGTTCACTACTTAAAGTCTAGTACTCTAGTCAAACCTGGTGCTCTTAATTTCTTTCCAATTATATATCATAATAATAAATTTAAAGAACAAAGGCTCTGACCTGGTTGTAAACATAAATTTTTATTATATCAAGTTCTGAGGTAACTGTGTAACAAGCTGCATACTGTGGTCTAAGTCCTAAACACATATATGTACCTTTAAAAAAATATTGAACAGCATCTGACTGATATCTTGACATCTGAGGGAGTTATAACACGACATAGAATTTGATAGAGAATATACTAGAGTCAATGACTTTTAAAAAGTATTATTAGTCACTATGAGAGATGACACATGCCTTTAATCCCAGCACTCAGTGGTAGGTATATTTCTGAGTTTGAGGACAGCCTGGTCTACAGAGCCAGTTCCAAAACAGCCAGGACTACACAAGGAAACCCTGTCTCAAAAACAAAGCAAAACAAAACAAACAAAAACCCCAACAGAACAAAAGTATGGTTAGCAGACTTAGACTGAATCTTAAGCTCAAAAAAACATTGGCTATTCTGCTTTATGTCACCCACTCAACAGACACCTAGACTGCAGCAAAAAATAGTGAGGGTGCCAGTACAGCCTTTCCCGGCCCTCACTGACTGACCCCCCAACAAAACACAAACAATGCAAGCTCCAAGGAAAACATACTATGGCACACAAACACTGGATGCCATTTGACAAAGCATGCAAGGACAGGGTACCTTAAAACAAGTTTGATCGGCCTACACACAAACAAGGCAACAATGAAACCTGCAAAACCACAGAGACCAGCTGGAGTCTACAAAGTTTTCACCAAGATGTGTGAGGGTAAAAAAAATCCTCACTAGGTCAAAAACTTTGTAAGTTTGATTTAAATACTCACCATTACACTACTGGTTCCAGAAAGACTAGGGGTAGCAGAGTAGAAAAAAAAAAAAAAAAGAGGGAAAACCCAATCAATACTAATGATAAAAAAGTGACAGCTCAATAGCATCAAATTTAGGCACCCAAAATAACATAGAAAATAAAGACTATGCGGCAGGCAGCCTGACTTCTGTAAGACAGGGTAGCAGCAGTGCTCTCCTTACTTCTGAGTCCTAACTTTACTTGTTTGGAAATACAGTGTAGTTATCCCAGGTAACAGCTTTGGGACGGCACGAAAGGAAAGCCTGTCGGTTGTCCTAACAAAGTATGTGCAACCACGATGCTCAAAGAACCCAGCAGCGTCTTGTTACCTCACTTTTATGTCCTGTACTTCAGGACAGTCAACATTATCCACAATGGATTCACACAGCTGAAAGGCCTGTTCAGCATTTCACTGAGCAAAACAAACAGCTTTATTATTTACTGGCGTGGTTGATAACCAACCATTATCCTGAAAAATAAAGTGAAAGGTCACAATTCTCAACCCACTCATTTGTCTGTATCTCATGCTGCAGAAGACTGCTCCAGGAACTTTTGTTACATCGAGCCTCTGACTCCTTGCCACCTTTCACACATGGTACTTAAAGCAAACTGTTGACAGAGAACAACACATTTGATAATAAGGATGTTAGCTCTCATTTGAAAAAGATTTCACTTCGAGCCAGACATTTTGCTAAATGCTACTCTACTTCGTCTAACTTTACTATTATTGAGATGACCGAGGCTTACAAAGCTCAAATTATTTAAAGCACATGTACAATATGTCCGTATTTTTAAAAAAGTATATTCCTTCTTGTTACAATGAATTCCTTTGATTTATAAGAAAGGTAAATTGTGAGTGGTTATTTGCTGTAAAGAAAGATTTTTTAAAAGATCCCTTTAAATAACAAATGTTTTAAAGATGAAGGAACTGTGGATAGAGTAGAAGACTTAACGAGCATGTTATGTTATTAACAGGCAATGAGTTCAATCCCCATCATGAACAACAACAAAAAAAAGGTATAAAAATTAGATATTGTAGTAGTGCACACTGGTAATCCCAGCATTTGGAACACAGAGGCAGGAACATTTCAATTTCAAAGTGAGCCTATGCACAGAAAGAGACACTGTCTCAAAAGACCAAGGCCTAGAGATACACAAAGCTCAGTGGCTAAGCACTTGCCATCATGCTAAAAGCCCTAGGTTCCATTCACAGTACAAAAGACTAGAAGAAATTAGCAAAAATGAAACAAGGTCTATCCCCTCTAATTTTAAGTATCTTTTGAAATATTTGAGGAAAATTAAAATAGTTTCATATTATCATGGAATTGACTAAGCACATTGCTGGGATGGTAGATAAATGCTATCTAAAAACCAAGGTGCTATACTAATCATGTTCTGGTAGATACTGACCAGCCGCTCTAATGCATTTGAGTAAGTGCTGCCTGCCGAACAGTTGCCGTACAGCCTCAAGAAGACAGGTAGTACAGTAGTACATTTTCATCAGTATCCCCACCACACACACAGCGACAAATACTCCAAGAACAGATACAGACTGAGCACCCCTACTTCAAAATTCAAAATGTGTCAGGTGCTGTGTGGTACATGCCAGCAATCTGGCACTTAGCAAGCAGAAACAGGGGGGATTAATTGCAACTGGATTGTAATACCCTGCTTCTTAAAACCAAAGTAATCCAAAAGCCTCATTATCAGGTCATAGTCAAAATGTAATAAGCTAAAATGGCTGTACAAAATTACATTCAGGTTAGATGTTTTATATACTTGCTTGTTTGAACACAAATGAGAGTTGGGGAGGCGTGCACACCAGTAATCCCAGCACCTGAGTAGGTGGAAGCTGAAGGACCAAAGACTTAAGGCTAGGCTGGCTGTTCAGTGGATAAGGCATAGCCAGGAGTCTGGATCCCCAACACCCACATAAAAGGCTGTACAAGTGTGCTGGTTCACCTCTGTGTGATGCAGAGCTCTGGGGACATTAACAATGGATGCCTTTTGTTATTTCCCTCACCTTCCTATACTTTCGAGTTGGCAAGAAACAAAGTTGTAATTGTCCTCAATCTCTTAAAAAGATTTCAGCTAAGTTTAATATGAATGTTCCCAATATCACAGCACAAAATTTGACAATGTTGCCATAATAGCACCTCAGTTTGCACTTTCCTAAACAGAAAGCTAGTAAATCTACTCAATTTAACAGAGAAAGCTATCCCAGAAATATAGTGGAATAAGGACTTGCACCTATCCTTCTGACAGAAACTAATTCAATAACAAAAATTTTAGAACAACAACAAATCAAGAACCTCAAATGAGCTGGCAAGTGCGTTACACATTCACTGGCTAGAAAACAAGATGGAAACACAGAGTCAGAGAAAGCAGCAGTCTTTCTGCTTTGCACTCAAAGAGTTTTGCCTTCGTTGTTACCACAACCCCAGATGATGCTGACACTGTCCTGCCCTACTATGTTTGCAGTGTGTGGGGACAATAATCTGCATTAACAGCCAGGTGATGCTGACACTGCTAGTCTATAGGTTACACACTGCCAGAAGCACTGAAGTCAAGCGCTCCAATTGCCAAGAGCTTCAGAAAAAGAAGACATTTATTTCATGAAAAGGCAGCACTACAGATGATTGACAAATGGCGCTAGGACAAATGGGTAAACAAATGCAGACAAAGGCCAGGCGGTGGTGGCGCTTAACTTTAATCCCAGCACTTGGGAGGCAGAGGCAGGCAGATCTCAGTTGAGTCTGAGGCTAGCCTGGCCTATAAAGTGAGTTCCAGGACAGACAAAACTGTTACACAGAGAGAACCCTGTCTCAAACAACAACAACAACAACAAAAGACCAAATGCAGACAAAATTTTAAAAAGATTGAACTCTACCTTGCATCTTATACAAAATGCAATCCCAGGAGCAGTGAAGTCTGAACATGAAAGGCAAAGCTGCCATGCTTTCATTCGTCACAAAGAGCCCCTTTCAGACATCTAAAGAGCAGGGAAAGACAACCAACATTAAATAAATGACTATGTCCACATTGGAAATGACATGTCTGGGACTTGCTTGGGGGTGAGATGGGGGTTGGAACAGGTAACTATTCATGAATGTTGAATGTGATAGGGTTCTTGTGATACTGTTTTTCTGAACATTTGTGTGTATTTTTCCTTTGAAAAACAAATTAAACTCAGAGATATTTGGAACTTACATAACAAAAAAGAACACAGACTACATTCAGAAACCTGTGAATCACTCAGTAAAATACTAACAATCTAGCAGAAAAGTAAGCATGACATGGGCCTTTGAAAAGAAGAATATGGAATCATGGAAAAGAAACTATAATCAACCAGCCATGATGTTAAGCATTTAAAACAGGACTCAAGAAGCTCAGACAGAAGAATCATAGGTTCAAAGCCATAGGGCCACATTATGATATAATGTTCAGAGAGAAAAAAGAAGAAGAATAAATAAACAAATATGAACATGAAATGGCATATCTTTCCACTGCTTAGTTAGCTTCAGCATTATATAAGGGAATTTCACTGGGGGACTGCCTCCACCAGACTGGGCTGTGACCATGTGTCTGTGGGGCACTGTCTTGACTGTGAATTGATGTGGGCAGGCCAAACCCACTGTGGACGGTGCCACCCCTGGGCAAGTGGTTCTGGGTCGTCTATTGAGGCTGCACCCCTCTGTGGTTCGTCTTCAAGCCCCTGCCTTGAGTTCTTGCCCTGACTTCAGGATGGACTTTCACCTGGAAGTAAAATCCAAATAAACCCTTTTCTGCCCAAGTTGCTTTCGGTTAGTATTGTATCACAGTAACAGAAAGCAAATTAGAATAACACTAAAAGATTAGAAAATTTGACAAAAGCAAAAATACAATCCAAGTATGGAATGAATGGCTGAGTAGCTTATTCACTGCTAACAGCATTGTAAATTGATAAATTAATCCCATAACATAAAGGGGCATATTACAGCTGGGAGGATCTAAAAACTTCACGCTATCAATTAAAAAACATAAATCTCATATAGGCTTAAGAGAAGGAAGTGATCCAGGCCCCATCCAGTTCTCATTTCATTTGCTCTTTTCCCATTTTGTAAAGAAAGCCATTTCCAAAAAAATCCTATTTATGCTAAGTATATATTAAATTTTGAACAATTTTAATTTTTTTAATTAACTGTGTACTATTATTAAAGTAGTAATTAATGTTTACTATGTGGAACCCGATGACAATGAAAAACTTAATGAAATTTAAAATACATGAAATCATATAGATAAGCGACATTTATATTTATAGTTGGATACATTTAAAAGGATACTTCTTAAAGATCAGTATTTGTAACTGACCTAAAATTTTATCCACTGAAATGTTCAATTATGACAAAAAATGGAATGTGAACAGTGCAAAGCAGTCAGGTTTTGTTGTCTTGACTCAGGGCTGTGGACTGGATGCAGGCATCTATCACTGACCTACAACCAGCCCAAAAAGGGTAGGAATAAAACTTACTTTGAGAATTTTAAAAAGTGTGAAGATCACTACCAGAGAGCACACCCCCCCCAACCATGTCTCTAAATGTTCCCACAGCACTGTTTATAATGCAAAACTTGGTCAACCAGCAACTGCGGCACATTCACTCAATGCAACACGTCAATATGAAAATGATCGAACTACTTAGAGGTAACAGGGACATGGCATTTAAAACCAAAGTCTCCTGGCTGATGTCTGTGCTGGGATGCACCAGTGAGCAATAAAACTATAAACTTCAGGAAAACTATGCTTACCACAGGAGCACAGAAAAACACACTGAAGGAATGTGGCTGCTATATGAGGATTCATTTCATTATTTATCTATCAATGGACAGATTGATATATCTTTCCTATATGCAAAATCCATTTTGTAATACGAGTAACTCCAAAAACTGTCTTTTCTAGAAGTCCTATAGAGGATAGCCACCAGTATGTGAACAACTGACCACCAATAGCAAAGGCTGACCACCAATAAAAAATTGTGAAATGTGTCCATTCCCACAGAATATCATGCAGTTATTAAAAATGAACTTAATGGGCTGAAGATACCACTCAGCAGTTAGGAACACTTGTGCCCTAGTAGAGGACACTGGGTGGTTCATAATTGTCAGTAACTCCAAATCTAACCTCTGAGAGACTACTGAATGCATGTGTTACACATACAAACAAAGCAGCACAAACATATACACATAAAGTAAGCAAAAGGCTTTAAGTGGACTTGGAATAGATAAAGTAAAACAAGATGCTGATGAGAGTCTACAACATAATACCATTTCTGAAAAACAAGGACCACAAAATCGCTCTATGTTATTTGTAATTATTAAAGCCATCTGCACACTGCACAATCACCAAGCAAGCATCTGGCAGGTGAGGAGGAGGAGGGAGAGAAGAGAGGAGGTGAGAGGGGGAGCGGGAGAGAAAGGGGGGAGGGGGAGGGGGAGGAGAAAGAGGGAGAGGGAGAGGGAGAGGGAGAGGGAGAGAGGGAGAGGGAGAGGGAAAGGGAGAGAAAGGGGGAGGGGGAGGGGAGAGGGAGAGGGAGAGGGAGGGGGAGGGAGGAGGGGAGGGGGAGAGGGAGAGGGAGAGGGAGAGGGAGAGGGAGAGAGGGAGAGGGAGAGAGGGAGAGGGAGAGGGAGAGGGAAAGGGAGAGAAAGGGGGAGGGGGAGAGGGAGAGGGAGAGGGAGAGAAAGGGGGAGGGGGAGGGGGAGAGGGAGAGGGAGGGGAAGAGGAGAGGGAGAGGGAGAGGGAGAGAGGGAGAGGGAGAGGGAGAGGGAGAGAGGGAGAGGGAGAGGGAGAGGGAAAGGGAGAGAAAGGGGGAGGGGGAGGGGGAGAGGGAGAGGGAGAGGGAGGGGGAGGGGGAGGGGGAGGGAGAGGGAGAGGGAGAGGGAGAGGGAGAGGGAGAGGGGGAGAGGGAGAGAGGGAGAGGGAGAGGGAGAGGGAGAGGGAGAGAGGGAGAGGGAGAGGGAGAGGGAAAGGGAGAGAAAGGGGGAGGGGGAGAGGGAGAGGGAGAGGGAGAGAAAGGGGGAGGGGGAGAGGGAGAGGGAGGGGAAGAGGGAGAGGGAGAGGGAGAGGGACAGGGAGAGGGAGAGGGAGAGGGAGAGGGAGAGGGAGAGGGAGAGGGAGAGGGAGAGGGAGAGGGAGAGGGAGAGGGAGAGGAAGAGATTGTTAGACCCTGAATTAACAAGCTCTACCTGTCCCAAGGACCAGGTAACTTCCTGAGGTTCTGGGAGTTATAGCTCTTGGAAAATAACAGCAAAGCCTCATGGGAAAGTACAGAGGCTATGGGTTTTGTCCATATAAACCCTGCCAACACATGAAAATTTCCAGATAGTGTTCCAGATAGTGGTCCTGACCAAATTCATCTTGATTAGGATTTAAAATTTAAGTAAAAGCTTGCTTAAATTTGGCCAAAATGATAGAACTTGTTTTTCTGACGTATTTCATGATTACAATATACTAAAGAGTTGTCAGTTTTAGTGGTAATTTATCTTAGATCTTTCAGGCACTTTTCATCTTTATGCATTATTCCAAGGCTTAACTAGCATGTACTGTTTTATAGTTAATAACATCAAGAAAGACATTGTCAATGTATTTCGGGTTCTAGAATAGTACCTATTCTAATGGGCAACATTCAATATAGACATGGGAAACCAGCCAGTTTATAAAAGTGATCAAAGTGGGTTACAGACTGCCTAACCATGAGTTGCTTTTTCCCAATATGTAAACTACACTGGTGCTCTTCTCAAGGCAATGTACACACAAATCTCTCCAGTGCAGACTTGGAGCAGTGAGTCTGGAGCATGGCCTGAGAGTCCACATTTCTGCTGAGTCTCTAACTAAAGAATGCCATCTGACCCCGACTTGCCATTTGATCATTAAAGGTGGAACTGTCATGTGATGCATCCTATACTGTAGGGAATCATCATTCAATCCTTAACTACAAGTTTTTCCAAACAGGTTTTATCACTTCTACAGACAGAAGAACTAAAGGTTACAGGGCTAGCAAAGACTAGTCAAATTAATGCTACCTAGGGTAATTATGTTAATTAAACCCACTTGCCCTAGGCCCTGTACATTAAAAAAAGAAAGAAAAATTATTTCCCATTTTTGTGTTTATGAGTCAGGGTCTTGAAATGCATCAACCCAGGTTGGCTTTGAATTTAATCCTCCTGCCCAAGCCTGTCCAGTTCTCTGATTACAAGCCTATGTGGCTACACCTAGCTTTCCAAATTTCAAGGTACTATCTCAGTTACTTTTCTATTGCTGTAACAAAACACCATGACCAAAGCCAGTTACAAAAGATAGCGTTTAACAGGGGGGCTCACAGTTCCAGGGGGTTGGAGTCCAGGATCATGATGGGGAGCCTGGCAACAGGCAGGTATGGTACTGGAGCAGTCGCTGACAGATTAACATGTTGAACCAACAACCAGGAAGCAGAGAGAGCACCCTGGGAATAGTCTTTTGAAACCTACAAGTCCACCCCCAATGACACACAAGACCCCACCCCCTCCAACAAGACCACACCTCCCAATCCTTCCCAAACAGTTCCACCAAATGGGACCAGTGTTCAAATATAAGAGCTAACAGGGAGCCCTTCTTTTTCATCATCACAGGTCCCTTCTTTAAGCAGGAAAATAGTAAGATAGGAACTTACATTTCAAGGGAACATGAGGTAAAAGCAAACTTGTCAGAAATGCAAATTCACAGTACACCCCAAATCTACTCAAACAGCAACTGGGAATGGAGCCCAGCCCTGATTCTCCACCATCATGAAAGTTTAAGAGTCACAGAAATAAATAAATAAATAAATAAATATAGAATTAATTTGGGAAATAGTTGCTTAAGATACTACATTTCTTTACTGAAGAACTTTAGTAAGCTACAGGTGTGTGTGGCTACAGAATTCATCTTTCCAGAAAACTTTAAGAGGCCAGTCTTCTACAGACTATGTTTCGAGTGGTGCCTCCCACTGTGTTCAGGGCACACAGATGGAATCAGATACAGCAGACCTGAGTATGAACACTTCTAGAAGCACTAGCAATAAATGAGTGTTATTTTATCTTTTTCTTGTCACAACATGATAATAAAGCCGTTGAAATAAGTAAAACACTTTTTTAAAATATTGGAACAATTTCTTTTCAAGACTTTTAATCTAGTAAGCATATATTTCCTAAGGACAACGATCTTTCTTCATCTTTATATTCCAATGCTAAAAGCCTACCTAACTTAATACAGTAGGCACTGCACTGTTTTTTATTGATTTACACATAGCAATAAAAATGTGATACAGATTAAGCATGATAATTAGAATACTTAAACGTTTCTTCCATGTTCAATTTTAAGTGAGCTAAAACACAAAGATTAGCTAAGTCTTGTGCTGTTTTGCTTGCAAAAGCCTACTGTATCACATTTTTCTCCTCTTACACGGATATTCAGGATACCAGATGATGTGACCCCTGTGAAAGAGTCCTTTGACTCCCAAGGGAGTCACAACCTACAGGTTGAGAACCGCTGTTGTAGGGCTTCCAACTCTTAAGCAAGGAAAACTGCTTTCCTCCCTCCGAGGAACAAAGGGGACAGAACTAGCTTTGCTCTCAAGAAAATGGAGGTGAACTCCCCCTCCCCTTCCTGACAAGTAGCAAGACCGGGCTGCACAAGTGTCCTTCTGGCATGCTGCCCACGGGGCACTTTCCCAGCAGGCACACTGTGCACCCCACCACCGTCTGGAACTGCTCCACGAGAATTCTGATGGCACTGGGTCATTACAACAACCAAAACATGGACATGGAATTTTTAAAAAAACAGGCCAGATAGGTAGGGTACAGAAACTCACAAAATTGAGAAATGACATTCTGACTGACTTCAAAGTAAAATGACGCCTCCTTATGTTTAAAAAGTACTTATGTCAAAAATGAATACAAGTAGCACGTGGTGGCCCATTTAGGAGGCTGACAGAAGCAGGACTGCTCCAACTTTGAAGCTGGCCTGGTGAGTTCTAGGCCAGGCAGAGCTATACAGCAAGACCCTGTCACAAAACAAAGATTCCCCGAAGCCAAAACCCTTGCTAGCCTTTGCAGAGCACCCTTCCCACCACCCCAGCAGCTTGCTCCCATCCAGGCACTAGCCCCACCCTCACAGGCTCTAAGAGCTGCCTTTTCTGCTTCTTCTCATATAAGGCTGAAGCCTGTTTCAAGTCAGCTGAATTGAACACAAAACAGTATACTTGATTCATTTACACTTTATCAGCTCCTATACAAATACAAACAAGGCTACAAAAAACAAACCACCTATACCTGATTTTTAAGAAGAGATCAAACTAAAACTATAAATGCCTAGCATGCAAATCTTTGTTCTCTATGTTGCCTCTATATTCCTTCAACAAGTGGATTTTCTCACACTTTGAAACAATGATCCTAAAGATAAAGTTCCCTGAACCTTGCATTTGTGGCGATCTACAATCTGGAAGTGAAACAACCACTATATCCCTCTGTTGCAGTGAATTATCTAAAAATTTGATGAAAACCTAAGATTTAACCATTAACTGGAAACTAAAGAATGGCTGAAATGGGAACAATGAATGGGATTTGATTGTTCTCTTAAAACAGACATCCACAGACCAGACCGTCTAAGAGTCTATCATCAGTTAAACACCCTGACGTTTCTCACTTGGGTCCACAGATCACAGTGCAATGCCACAGTGCAGGGAGAAGGAAAGGAGTGCATGGCCCCTCCCAACACCTCCTTCTAACCGCTCTACTTCCCACTTAGCCAGCATCAGTGAGCACATGCCCTACCACTTCATCTACATTAAGTTCATCAACAAAACTAGTTTATGATAACAGAAACAGGAAGCATTAAGAGGCCTCTCAGAAGGGCAGAAAAAAGACTCCCCATGTGAATGATGCATTCATGACATAGTGTATGTATCAGTCAAACTCTTCAAATCCTACACGTAGAATCTTTGTACAAGCATGAACCCTCCCTTGAAAAACAAAAGCTCCAGCGGCGAATGTCCTACAGAGCTCAGCAGACCCGATAAAAGTAGAAAATGTTCAGGAAGAAAGCATTAAGAAAGTTTTAAAATAAAGTTTACAAGAAAAAGTTGACAATCACGAAGCTCTATAAATACAGATTTTGTGCTACTACCATCTAGCACTTAGAAACTTAATAAATCATCAAATATAAAATCACATAAAAACATCAAACTATGACAAGACTAAAGAGATGGCTCACAGGTAGAGACTTGCTGCACAGGTGAGGAGCTGAATCCAGAGCCCCGGAGCCCGTGTCTCAATACTCCTACAGAACACTGACAGGAGGACATGAAAATTTTCTGAATCTCTTGTGCCAGCCAGCCTGCTATCTGCAGCTGCAAATGAGACCATGAGGCAAACAAAGTGGAGGCCAGGACCAACACCCAAGGCTGTCGTCTGCCTTCTGCCCTCCACTGCACAATAATTAGCAACAAAAGGAATCTCAGATCAATGTTATGAATCAAGTTAGGGCCACAGATTCCCTTTTAAAATCTGATGAAAACTACCTATTCTATTAAAAGTCAATGTAAATCACAAAAGATTTTATATCGCATTTCATGGGCCATTAAGTTCTACATGGTCACTATACTCTAAAAACCCTTTTTAATAATCACATACAAATTGAGCATTTTACTTAATATGAATAAAACTAAGATGACAAGTCTGCTTTGGATTGTTCAGGTTGAAATCAAAATATACATTTTTTGCTCCAATGTGTACTGGGGGACATTCAATCACACTGTGAACTCCAAGCTTGCATTTGCATTAAATAAAACTGAGGTTGGTTCAGGAGGTCATGACAGCGACTAGTTGACAGACAGTACTCACAGAGCACCAAAGGGCATTAGGGAGAGGTGGGGACACCCCAAGTAGTAGGGAGAGACAAGGCAGCTTATTTGTTTCAGGGAGTACAACACTTCCTCTTTGGGTGACACCAGCAAGGAGAGAAGGGCAGCTAGTTGTGGCCCAGCCTGTCCGAGCTAGCAGGTTTTCACCCCAGCCTTTGAATCTTGAGTCTTATGTATCAATAAAACAACAGAAATGTAGTTAAAGCTACCTTTAGCAGCAGCAACAGAGACAGTGCCAGTGGGAGCAAAACACCCACCGTGCTGCGGCCTGGGCGGCAGAAGACCAGTAACTGTGGAATCACAATTGTTGGCTGAAATGGTAAATTAAGGCATCAGCTACTGTGCCGATTTAAAATAACAATGCTGTTTCAGATAAAATCTAAAAGCAAAAACACAAACAAAAAAAACTTATTTAGCTATTTTAGATTTTACATCAAGGGCCTTTAGGTATAATAGTGGTATAATATACCTTTATGTATAATAAAATTTACTCAAATTACTCTAAAAAAAAACTTTAATCTCATATCATTTTTTTTCTCTCTGGTAGGTCAAAAGCATACTTTCACAGTAAGGACATTCAAGAGCTCTACCAGTGAGCAGAACGCCTCCTGACAATGTGTATACATCCTAAGTCTTGGAAATATGTTAGAAATAAGACTGCAAAGTAGAATTGGCCTGTTTAATTAGCTGATCTGAAAAAGATTCCCCTAGATCATCTGGGCATATCCAGTGTAATTACAAAGGTCCTTAAAATGTAGAGGAGTCTGGTGGAAGAATCTTAAATGGAGAAATGGCAGTGTGAATTGGCCTAATCATCTTGGCTGTAATGAATGGGAGGCAGGCCATAAGCAAAGAAATTCAAGCAGCCCATACAAGCTAGAGAAAGCAAGAAAAGATTCCCCTGCAGGTCTCCAGCAGCAGTCTGTCAATACCTGATTTGAGCCCACTGAGAGAAAGTTACTGCAGACCTCTGCCCACTGGAACTGTAAGATCACAAACTCGTGTGGTTTTAAAGCTACTACATTTGTGGTAATTTGTTACAGCATCAATAGGAAACTAACACTCAGTGAAATGGAAAAACAACATTGGATTGGTTCAGTCATTAATATTGCAGAGCCTTAGTTTCTGATTTATAAAATGGGAGATCACATCATTTTCTTTTTGCACAGTGTTACTTGGAGAAATAAGTATGAGTATCCTCATATGCTTTGATAACTGAACTATCTACAGATGTAAACTATACCCATAAGAACATATTAAGATGTTATGAAACTGAGAGTCATGAAAACAAAATCCTGCTAGTGTTACTGAAGGTCTTTCTACTACATATTTCTCAGCTTTATGCCAAAATATTTGTCTTTTAATGTGTAGGAAATTCCTTAGGAATTGACAAGTTTTCTATTTTTATTAACTCTGTGTGTGGGTATGTGCAGGTGAGCACAAGTGCTGTGGAGGGCTGAGGTCTCCGTCCTGGGACTGGAATTATGTGCAGCTGTGAGCCACCCGATGTAGTGCTGGGATCTGTACACAGGTCATCTGCAAGAAGAGAACCCACGCTTAACCGCTGGGTTCTCTCCAGCCCTCAAGTATCAATTTTATTGGTAAGAATTCAGTCTTTAACATATATTTCTATGCAAAATACACTATACCACATAGCTGTTTATAGAAATACTAGCCACAGATCATGGTGGTTTATTAGCTTTGACTTCTCACAATACCACCAAGTCTCTTCTTGCTTTTCAACTCTTCCTTACTCTTCAACACAAATGTCCAAAAAATGAGACACACTAGCTCCATATAATTTAAGTTTCTATGAAATTCAACATTATACATTCGAAGTTGTAGTAAAACAAAACAAAACAAAAAATAAAAACCTTCCCCAGAACAGCCAAACAAACAAGCCTTCCTGACATCAAGCCAAGCTGGTCTACACATCAAGTTCCAGGCCAGCTAAGGCTACTTGCTATTCAGTGAGCCCCTGTCTAAGAAAAAGAAAAAGGGGAAGAGGGGAAAAAAGTCCCTTCCAATTATAAGAACAGATTTATAAATGTCAATTTAAATTCATAATCCTGTACCATTAAAGACCAACGCAGTGAGTCTCATTCATAAAACCTTATTTTATAAGAAATAGTTAAACATATGTATACACAAAAACCACTATATATTTGCATTATATAATGAATCACAAAGCAATATAAACATATCAGCTAAAAAATGGGCAAAGCTAGTGAACAAGCAAATCAAAAACGAATACACGTGGCTAACAATAAGCACATGGAAATTGTTCATTTTTTACTTGTAGTGAAAAAAAAAAAAACCAAGTGAAAAAGTTATCAGCAAAACAGAGGAAATGTAGACGTTGCCTTAAAAAAAAAAAAAAAAAAAAAAAAAAAACAAAAAAAAAAACCAACTAACTGCAAAGTTAGCAGAATTGTACTAGTGGCACAGCATGAATTAGTGTGCCTTTAGGGAGGTCGATGTCTACTGAAAATTAAAATATGCACGATGATGTTCAACTAGAAAAGCTTATTTCTTGGTAACTGTTGTATAACAAAGAACTTGTCTACCCCCCCCCTCGTTTCCCAAGTGATTGGATCACACGTGGCTTTATGCTGAAGAGACATTCAGAATGGGAGCTAGAAAGAATCCCTTAGATTGAGGATGGAGTGCTCAGTCAACCCCAAGCTCCATTGAGGCTGGGTGCAGCTTAGAGTCAGCTGGCAAAGTTCCACTTAACCATGTTGACATAATGAAATCCAAATAAGTAGCATGGCTACAACACTTCGAAGAACTCTCTGGTCCATGAACACAGAGCATGAGCAACGCTGGAGCCACAGCCTGATCCATCCCACAGCAGCAGGATCCCACAGGGAAGGGAGGCCAACTCCCTTTCTAGATCTCAGGGATCTTGTCCCATAGAGGGCTCCATTTGGCTCTGACCTTTATAACACAGCTGCAATGATAACTGGAGTGTTCTCTCCTGAGCTTCTAGCTAAGTCACAGTGGTAACTTACCAAACCCCAGAAGTTTGGTGTGGTAGCATGGGCTGCTCTGGGAGCTGGAACTGGAGGATCACAAGTCTGAGGCCTACCTAGGCAACTTCGTAATCTCTTCTTATCACAAACAGGAAGGAGAGCTGGGGCTCCAGCCGTGGTGGAGCACTTGCCTAGCATGCAGGAAACCTTGGACTCAACACCAGTACTGGAAAATAATCAAAAACAAAACAAACAAACAACCAAACAAACAAACAAACAAACAAAAAACCCTGAGAGGTCATGGCCTTTTCCCCAAAGTCTGTAGTCAGATGGGAGGCCTTGTAGATGTTCTGGGAAGCCCTAAAGCATAGCCTGCGTATGTATGCAACTTTCTTGAGATGTTGCCCTTATATCTGAGTCTAACGACAATCTTAAGTGATTAGTACCACACTAATTAGACCTACTGCTGTCAAAATAGTGTCCATAGTAGGGAAGTTTGTGTAAGTGTAAAGACATTCAGTGGTACTTACTATAATACTGGAAAGAGCCAGGAGCTCAGAGTAGAGCTCTGGACTAGCACCACAAAAACTACAACTAATGCCCAGTAATAGGAAAGGCTTAAAAACTACAGTGCATTAGTATCATGGAAATGTAAACACACACTAGCTAAAAACAAGAGTTGGGTTTATATGTTCTCTCACAGAAAAATCCCCTAAACACTTTAACAGAAAAGCAGGTTTTACAACAGTATGATGACATTCTTGCCAATTAAACACTGTATTGCTTGAAGAGACACCATGAGCAGGACAACTCATAAAGGAACGCATTTAATTGTGGCCTTGCTTACAGTCGGGAGGGGAGAGAGCAAGAGTGAGCTCTCTGACAGTTCTCTCCCTCTACTTTGTGGGCTCTGGGACCCAAACTCTGGTATCAGGGTTGACAGTAAGTGCTCTTATCCATCCCAACAGCCCAAGGAATAAAATACATAAAATTAATTATAAAATGAATGTAATGACACACTGAAAAAAAAAAGTGCCCAGTCTTTGAAAAGCATATAACTGAGGAGAAATTCTCGTATAAAATTAGGAAACAGAAGCACACCCTGAGTTACAGCACACTTGGCTTTGCTGGAGTGAAGGCAGGCCCAAACGGCAACAGTGCCTGCCAAGCTAGGCTAAAAGCTCTTGGCTGCCCCAGGTGTCTTCCCTGTCTTTGAACGGCTAGGACACCCCGATCCTATTGGAGGGTTTGCTTTCAGAGGTGCCTTTCTGGACTAGACAACAGAACAGCCAAAAACAGATAAAAAACTCTGAGACTGAATCTGAACAAAACTAACAGTCTTTTTTAAAGACTCCAAATCTTTCTCACTCAACTCCTGTAACACTGGGATAAAAAAGCTGTCTTGGGGCTGGAGACATGGCACTGTTGTTGCAGAGGACCCTGGGTTTGGCACAGGCAATCCACAGCCTCCCCCAACTCCAGTTCCAAGGGATCCAACATTCTCCTCTGGCTTCAGCTGGCACCAGGCATGCATGCAGTGCACTTTCATACATGCAGGCAAACCATTCAGACACATAAAATTAAAGGTGACTCTTTAAAAAATATATAAAATGTGCCTTCCTCAGCTAGAGAGAGCTCTGTGGTTAAGAGCACCTACTCAGACCATGAGGGGCACAGCCTGGATCCCAGCACCCATCTAACAAGCAGGTGGCACAGCTCTGAGGGATTGCACCACCTACACACCCACCACACACTGGCATATAGTCACCCAGACACAAACATACACACACATAAAATAAACCTATCTTTTAAAAAATAAAGTCTTCAAAGCCAGGTATGGCAGCGCACACTTGTAATTCCAGCACCAAGAGGCTCAGGCAAGAGTATTAATTACAAGTTTGAGCCAGTTTGGGTGCTGTCTTTATGGGGGTGGGGGTGGGGGGTAACCTTCTTATATGTAAGAAAACCCATTTCTGGAAAATATGACCAAGCCCAAGAAAAAACAATCTAACTTTCCTTAGGGCTCAGAAAGATGACTGCAAGTGCAGAAAGCTTCCAATTAGCTTACAAGTATACCAATTTAGTTGACATGACCACCAAACATTTGGGGAAAACACCCCAAAAGACTAAAAGAGCTAAACAGAAAAAAACTAGAAACTAAATAATCATGAAGGGAGAAGGCATATACACCTGTATCTGTATCATACATACTTATATAAAATATATACATATATAAACACAATGTAAGTACATCATTGGTAGTCTCAAAGAAAAAAATGAATACCATACCTCACAACAAAAAATTAAATTAAAAATTAAAGAAATAAAAGTCAAAACACAAGTTATATTTTTTTTCAGAGCTCCTTCCCCCAAAAAGAACAAATAGCAGGGGTATGGGTAGAGAGATGGCTCAGCATGTAAGCCTTGTCACCAAACTTGACAACCTAAGTTTAATCCCTGGGTCCCATACTGATGAAAGGAGAGGTCCACCACAAAGTTATCCTCTAACCTCCATACTCTAGCCACGGTGCACACTAGCATGTACAAACACATTCACACACATACATGAACACACAATATATATGATTTTAAGAATCAGCGTGCCTTTAATCCCAACACTTGGAGGCACAGGCAATCAGATTTCTGTGAGTTCCAGGTCAGCCTAGTCTATAGAGCTAGTTCCAGGACAAGTTCCAAAGATACACAAAGAAATCCTGACTTGAAAAACAAAAACAATCAATGAGCTGAGAGAGCCTACCACGTATGCTATACAGTGAATAAAACTAAACCCATCACGTGTTAGCGACAATGACCCTGTGACCCTGGGGAGAAGGGCCCTAAGCAGTAAGCAGCAAGGGCTCACCTCTGTGCACTCACGAGCAGCACAGAGACCAGAGGTAAGGAGACTCCGAAAGTCTGGGAGCAAGTAAGTCCAGCCTGAATTCTGTATCGGGTCAAAGCACCATTCAAGAGTGGGGGTGGAAAGAAAATATGCTCATACACGAAATCCTCAAAGTTTTACTCTACACATCAATTCTTTCCCAGCAGGACACAGGAAATTGTGTCCCACTCCAAACAATGGAGAATATCAAGAAAGATGATGATGATAACTCAGGGAAACTGGAGATGAACCACGAAAAGAGACAGCCTTCTAGGTGGTGATGAACAAAGGTCTCACATGGTATGACTGACTTGGACTGGGCAGAGCCAGAGGCCCCAGACAGACTTAACAAGAAGCAATGTCTAGGCTAGGAAGCCAATCTTGTAACGCTGCACAGAAGTGGAGACAGGAGGATCAGAAGTCCAGTCATCATGGACTACACAGTTCAAGGCTACCATGGACTACACATTCATCTGAAAAGACAAACAAAAATAAAAAGAAAGCTAGACAAAAATGCATACAGAAAACTATTTTCAAAGATGAAATTCAGTGGCTAACATGTATAAACTTAGGAAAGACTTACAGAACTGAACAAGCTTTTAGAAAAACTAAAAACACAAGGGAGAAATAGGAAGCTATGAGGAAAAGGAAAAGCAGCCACCCTAAGCAGGCTTGATTTCTGAGACAAAGTGACTAAGTTTTATGAGCTGAACAGCTGAGATACATAATCAATACAATCTAAAATGCTACGACTGCAGACAGCCTCTCCAAGTCTTGCTCCCAAATAAGTGAAGAAAAGAATCTGCCATGCCCACTTCCAACCAAGTCAAGATCGTTCTTATGAACACTTTCCTAATACGCCAGTTATTATAATACACCCATGGCATTACCTCATTATTTTAAAACAAAGTGGCCCACCACATCCTGATCTTGATTTTAGATTTTCTAAGTTCAGGGTGTTTTAAGAAACTAGATGGAAGCCTCTAGAAACTGCTGTGCACTGAGACGGAAATGCATGCTCAGACAGCAGTTAAAAAACTGGTCTTAAGGATGGGGTGGGGGGTTGGAGGGATCCTAATCCTTTTTGAGGCAGTTTCATTCACTTTGTAACCATAGCTGACCTGGACTCACTCTGTAGACCAGGCTGGTCTCAAACTCAGAGAGCCACCTGCCTCTGCCTCCTGAGTGCTGGTATCAAAGGTGTGCACCCATCATATCCTGACATGGTTTTTTTCCTATGATGGATACTCAGAGGAACGTAAATCATGACCTCCCAGACCTAGGCTGACAACTGCAGAACACAGCACACAACTGAGCTGCACTACTGAGTGTCAGGCTGTTCCAGCCGCCTGAGGTGCGCGACCTCATGACTACGCTTGGGCCAGAATGTACTTGGCGGGGGAGCATTTGCCCATGTGTGCAGCCAGAGGTCCAAACTCCAGCACAGTCAGAGTAAATCAGTTCTGTGCTACAGAATCACAAACTTGAAGGACTGGTATGAAGCATCTCCTTACCAGTCTCAAACACTCACATGTCCAGATGGCCTAAGAATATTCGGTGACAAATCCAAACGGTTAGAAAACAAAAAACAAGTGGTAAGCATAATGTATTTTACTTTCCTTCTAAGACAACTCTACGACCATGTCATTTGTAGAGCTCAAATATTATCTACTTTCATTGTTCAAAAAGTCAAGGTAACTTGTATATATTTACACAAACAACACACTGCCTTTTTTGTAGAGCAATACGATTTTGTAGCTTTAAATATGACCATAGTTTTGGTGACCAATAATCTTGTTTAAAAATATAATAATGTAGCTTTCAAGTACATTTTAGGAATCAATCAATGTTTAGCAAGTTTTTACCACAAGCCTGGCACAGTAAGTATGCTATGAAGCATAATTCAATAATTTGAAGAGAGTTTTGAAGAAATTAAAAACACATAAAAAGTAGGGACTAGAGAGATAGGTCTATAGGTTTGTGCAATAGTGGCTGTTGCACAAACATAAAACCTTGAGTCTAGATCCCCAGCATCCCTGGAGCAAGCTGGCAGCCAGGGTAGCCAACTCGTGAGCTGCAGGTCTAGTGAGAAACTGCCCTAAAAATAAGCTGGGAGGATGGTGTGAGTTCAGCTCTCTAGCACACAGAACAGTCAGATATACTTCTGTTAGCCCAGTGCTTACAGGCAGATTCTGGAGTTAGTACAACAGAAACAGAAAGCTCCACATTCAATTAACAGTGGACAGTGACAGAGAAAGACACCCAATGTCAACCTCTAGCTTCCACATGTACACATACTCACATACACACATGGCACCCATCCACCCTGCTATGCAGGCATACCTCCGCACACAATATGGTGGAAAAGCAACTGAGAGAGCCATCCAACACCCAACTCTAGCCATCACACACTGTATGCACATGACCCCACACACATACACACAAATAGTAATAGGGAAAAAAAGATTAGATAGGAAGGTAGATTGGAACCCACCCTAAACAGATTTTTTTTTTCTGGTTATTGCTATTTTGAACTATGTTTCTACCATTTACAGGCTCTTAAGATTTTCTGACCACAATGCAACCCAATTCTAGGTAACACTTTATAGTGTTACTTCTGTTAACAAAACAGGTAGCAAAACAACGACAAATCTGCCATCTGTAAATGTTAAAGCAACACTTTAAAATAGCTCCCAGATGCAAACTGCCAAACTATGTCGCTAACAAAATTATTCCTCAAGAGTTGTTTTTAAAACAATGAGTGTGTGACAAAGAAACTATGAAGCATCCATAGATGTACTAAGAATAATTAAAGACTAATTATGTTTTTAGCATTAGAAAATAAGTGAAAATAAAGTAGCCACATAAACAAATTTAACTCTAAAATGAGGAAGAAAGCAATAAAGACAAAAATAAAGCTAGTGAAACAAAAATCAGTAAAAACAGAATTTATTGTTCAAATCAGGAACAGACATTAAGGAACAAATCACATGTAGCAACCCAATGTGTGTGTGTTCTGTGTGTGTGTGTGTGTGTGCATATATATATATGCACACACACACACATCTACATTGTATTTATGCCCCACTGTTTATATATACACAAATAAGATAAATTAATAAACTGTCAAGGCTAATCATAATTATTCAAGTTACAATAAGGATTGATTACAGTCAGAACTTGAATTATTACACAGCTTTACATATATTTCATAGCTTTATTATTTTGAAAAACATATTCAAGATGTGTTTAATATTCTGCATTTATATACACCTTGACCAAATGCAGATCTTGAGTTGTAGTAATCCCATGTCTACAAAGAATTTCCAAGAACAGGAGAAATGTAAAATTTGGTTTGGCAGGATGTTATTATTATATATTATTATATATTTATTATTATATATTATATATTATATTATATAATTATATATTATATATTAATATAATATATTATATTATATTATATATATATATTATTATATGTGCTGTATAACAGCACCAGCTACAAACTTAAGCACTCAACTATTAAAAAAAAAAAACAAAAACCTTGATTCTCACCTCCACATCACCTTAGCTATACTTAAAAAAAAAAATCAGAATCATGCCACCTCTTACTACCTGTGATGATACTCCTAGTCTATAGTAATCTTTAACTTGGATTTTTATCTACTTCCACAGGGGCCATAGTCATCTTTTCCAGTTTCCATAAGTTCTCTGTTCAAAAACAATTCCAGACCTCTGTACCACTCTTTAGAGCAAAGCCAACAAGAATCTAGAACATCATCACAAGGTATTCCCACTCTCATGTTCACCCAACCCACATCTTTGCTCTCATCTTCTACAGCCTTGTGGACTCCAACTACCTGGGTTACCAGGACACAGAACAGCCACACGTCAGGGCCTTTCTAGCTTCTGTTCCTGGACTTGAGTGTGCTCTGTCCCAGTCTCAGGGCTTGCTCATCTCAATGTCTGCAGAAGTCACCAGGGTATTCCTAAAGCCCTATCTGAAAGAGAAACCATAGACAGGTCTCTACCCCACCGCCTCACCATACTTTAACAACCAGTCCAATGTCCTACTCTTAGCTTACTATGTTCCTCATTCATTCCTCCAACTCCACAATCCAGACATATCCTACCAAACTTCAAACTTCAAGCTTCTAACCCAAAATTCTCTATCCTTCAAAAACAGTTCATATATTACTTCCTTTCTGAAGCATTCTCCCCAATATACTTACTCAGCATTTTGCTTAAAGTCCTATTATGAAACTTGTTACATGACACACAAAAGCCACCAGTTATTCTTCTCTGAATCTAGGAAGAACTATGCAAGAGCAGCCTCATTATTTGTACCCTTGACACTACATGCACTGCCTCTTAAAGGAACTAACAGCCAAGGCCACTAATATTACACCTGCCACATACATAACCACAACTTTTAGAAAGTAAATAAAGTGTTTTATTTAAATTAAGTTATATGTTAACCTGATCAACCTAATCCTATACTCAATGTGATAAATAAATTTAAGGGCAACCACTTTTGACTCCCACTTTCTAGGGTTTAAACCTTCCCCTCTTGAGTGTGGACCAGGCCTATATGCATCTAACCAAGGAAAAGTGGTAAAGGCTATGAGCTGAGCCTAAGATGGAACAGATGTGGCCTCCATATACTTACACACAAGATGGCACCAAAGCTAACAAGCCACTATGAAAATCAGTAGGACAGCTCTTCAGAAAACTAAAAATAGAACTACCAATGAGCCAGCAATACTACTCTTGGGAATATATCCGAACAAATCTAAGTCAGTATGTTACAGAGATACCTGAACATCCATGTTCACAGTCAGTGACACTATTCAAAATTACTAACTTATAAAATTGGTCTAGGTCTCCTTTAATAAATGAATAAAATGTGGTATATGCACTAACAGTGGAGTTCTATTCAGTCATAAGGATGAAATTAAGGCGCTGGCGAGATTGGTCAGTGGTTAAGAGTACTTGTTCCTCTTGCAGAGGGAGGGTTCAGTTCCCAACACCCACATGGTTTGGCAGCTTACAACATCTGGCTCACAACTTTGAGTTTCAGGGGACAGCTTCTTTTCAATTCCTTATGTAGCAAGCACAAGCATGGTACATATACATACGTGCAGTAAAAACACATACAGAAATAAAATCTTTTAAAATGACATGTCATTTGTAGAAAGATAGACAGAAATGGAAAGTATTGTTAAGTGAAAAATCAGACTCAAACACAAATACTTTGATTTTGAAATCTAGGTTTAAAAAGAGAATGAAACTAAAAGTGAAATTACTTGGGAAGAGAGAGGAGATGAGAACAAGAGGGGTTAATGGTGGAGTGAATATGACCAAAGCACACAATATAAATGTAGGAAAACCTTACAAGCTGGGTGGTGGTGGTGCACACCTTTAATCCCAGCACTTGAGAGACAGAGGCAGAGGCAGGAAGATCTCTCTGAGTTCAAGGCCAGCCTGGTCTACAGAGCTAGTTCAAGGACAGCCAGGGCCACACAGAGAAACACAGTTGCAAAAAAAAAAAAAAAAAAAACAAAAAAAAACAAAACAAGGAAAAGAAAATGCAACAAAACCCATTTATTCAGTACATTGACTCCACACTAAGAATTAGGAGGGAGTAGTGAAATAAGGTACTGTGTGTGAGCATAACCACCACAAGGAAATGAATTACAACAACCCATCTGAGGGAGTTTGTATGCAGGCCCTCCTCAGGTGACAAGCATCAGTGGCAGTGTCCCTACCAACACCCCAGCCCCCTGAGCTGTGCCCAGACTCTTGACCCACAACACTGACAAATAAATGTATACTGCATCACACAGCTATTTGTAACATGCTATTAAAGAGAGCACAGAAAACAAATACTACAACACACAAGTTTTTTCTGAACTGTTTGCTTACACAAAGTACCACGGTTTCCCAATTTCTAAACACATCAATGTCAAACAGTTCAGAACCTACAAAAGTTTAAGCTGGCATTTAAAAATGCTTAGGACTATTTTCAGAGGAAAGTAAATCTTAGAAAGTACTGTTACTAAAACGCTCCTGCACTTTTCTCTTAGCCCATTTACCAATATCCTGAATGACATGTATAGAGTGAATCTGTTAAGTAGAACATTAAGGCAATTCTCCATAGAATTACACACAAGATGAGTAGGAGACAGGTGAACAGCCAGGATTAAAAACTACTTACTGCTCAACAGGCAAAGCAACCAAGCAGAAGGGAGTAGGGCAGGCTTACTGGTGCTAGCACACACAGAGAGCTCACCAGCCCAGCTATGCAGTTCTCAAAGAGCCGACCTGTGCAACTCATCCCACTCCTCCTCCAACCTCAAGATTAACAGTTCCCAAAGCAGGATGGTCCAGAACAGAGGCCACACTTAGCAGGCAACACAAGGCACCACCTGTGGTCTTTAAAGATAGATGAGTGCACAAGTGAGAAACATTAACCATCTGAGTTCCTTGGAAGTGATGGCAGTAGCTACAAGTATGGCTTCCCCTACACAGCAGCAAGCATCTCCAAGAAAATCAACTGTAGAAAAGAAAGTGCAAGAATGTAGAGCAGATTAACTACAATTTCCCAAATTCAAGCATTCTTGGCACCTATTGTGATAACTGAAAACAACTCCATAAAACCTCACATTTGGGCTGAAATTTTAAATAAACCTTCCTAGGAATACAAACCTTATTTAACATACTCCATTTTAAATGATGGCCCACGCTTTTTCAATGTAACAGGAGACACCTGAATTACAGGCTACTGAAGTACTTACTCACAGGCAAGCCACACCCAAACAAGCTCAAGACAATTAAGCAGCAGAGAATTGTTGGTTCAATGTCTTAAGGTAATTCACCTCACAATCTCACTACCAGACACACAGATACATTACTGAAGTCCATAAGATTTATCCAGAAATAATCCTCATTCATTGGGGGTTATTTTAAGAGTCTAATTCACCTCTTTTGACAGCTGCATCAGGGAAGGCTATTTTACCACTTCTATTGACAGCTTTTATGACCATCAGTGACTTAGTGGGAAAATGCAGGCATAAAGGAAAGTCAAACAAATCCTCTTTAAGATACCAGGGCTTTCAAATGTTAGATGATGCCCTTGGAGACCAGTTTTAAAACAAAGGGGACCAGAACATTATCACTAATCAAGAGAGAACTTGTTCACCATATATACAAACAAACAAGCCCTACTTCCTCTAAGAAACTCCATCGAGATTCTAACCATATCACGATCTCCTTGACAACTCAATGCCTACAAGCTGAAATATCTGGGTTATTCATTTCCCTTCTAGTTATTTAATTCTGTAGAGAGAAATGAGAATGTACACAGGCCAGCCTGGTATACAGAGAAGCACTGTCTTGAAAAACTAAAAAGAAAATTAAAAAAAAAAAAAGTGTGCAGCCAAAATATATATCCCAAAGAAAGCAAAAGTCAAAAGTCACCACAGAAAACCCCATTCAATTTGGCAACTCATTGCGATAGAGCAACTTACAAATCTCCTTGCCACACTCCTAAGAGTAAAGCAATGTAAAGAACAATAGTTCAGGTTTTCTCTTTCAATACATAACATTGAAAGTCTACAAAGGAATGTTATGTGAGTATTTTTACATCCCTATTTTCTGGTTAGGAAACATACAAACATCAATGCTTTATATAGCTACAATAAGTACTTTCCATTAATTTAGAAATGCATTTTCTTAATTTTCAGATGGAGTCCATTATGTACCCCTAACGATTCAAAATTGAATCACTACATATGCCCAACCTTTAACAATTGTAACTGAATAAACACACTGGTAGGAAACATAAAAAAAAAAAAAAAGTCAATATAAAGAACCACGTCTAAGTACTTATGACTCCATATCTAGCTCCCTCCAGCTCAGAATGACTTCTCATGCCCCTCTCACTGACATAGAGGTACAAGTCTCATTAGGCAAAGCCACTAAGGACAAACTCCACTGTTTCTCTCAACAAGAATTTTAAAGTCACTGCACTTTTCATTCCTTTCAAATAAGAACAGGTCATTTCTGGTCCCCTTAGACCTTTGTCAACCAAGTTTCTCACATGCATCAGGAAACACAGAAAAATGAGTGACAATTTTTCTCAAATGTCTCAAGAATGATACATATCTGTAATGGCTCATAATGAACTGGAGGAAAAAGTTAAAATCATTCCACACAATTGGTGACTTATGACTTCCTAGCACTCAACCTCACCAGAGATCAGGATGTGAAAACCTACCCCAGGCTCCTCAGTATCACTGTCTTGCTACCAAACCACTGTCTTCCTAACTAAACAGAAGTACTAAAGAACTAAAAACTAGCTGCACAAACCTAAGAATTAAGTTAAAAAAAAAAAGCTTGGATTCCAACTCTTGGCAAATAGGTCTTTCCACTTTATTAGGAATTAATAGCAGGAAGGCCAGCTATCTTCCCAGCTCGGAACAGTTAGTTACTTTAACAAAATAGAGATGTACACTGACTCTTGTCAACGACAATCATCAGTCCTGGGAGAAACTGAATCAAAGTGATAATCAGGACATTAAATATTAACTTAAGGAGACTTTCTATTCCCTTTTCATGTCCCTACTCTTGATGATTGTAACTGCTTAAATGAAAACTTAATTTTAAAAAGATGTATATTCTTAAAATGTAGTGTTACTCTCCCAATTCTCAGCAAAGTACAGTGCCTCAAATCACAGTAAGGACATGATTAGTTCTTTTCTCCAAAAACAAGATGTTTTAATTAAGATGCCTCAATTTTAGGAAACACTGCTATAATTAATTATTGGCATTGCAAGACTTACCATAAGCAAGTTATTTAAATAACAGGCTAGGTGTTCAGTTGAACGGTAAAGAGCTTGCCTAACAAGCTCAATAACTTAAGAGTCCCAGAACCTCACAAACACACACTTTAAAATAATAAAGTGCTTTAAATCCCAACACTTGGGAGGCAGAGGCAGGTGGAGCTCTGTGAGTTCAAGGCCATCCTGGTCTACAGAGTGAGTTCCAGGGCAGCCAGGGCTACTACACAGAGAAACCCTGTCTCGAAAAAAGAAAAAAAAATAATAATAATACTAACAATAATAATAATAATGGTAGTAGTAGAAGCTAAAAGCTAAGTGCTTTCATACCAAAAGAGCAAAGTATCATTAAGATGGTGGAAACTAAACATAACATTCTTACAAGCTAACACTAGAGTCTGTTTTAGAATACAGATCAGTGAACACTCCACTTAACCGAATGTCTTACATTTACAAACAGATGAATAAGAAGGTATTTAAACAAAGGGATGGAGTCTGCATCATTCTGTGCTCAAGTATGAATGTATAATGCCGGACACATAACGCAAGGAGACGGGAATGTGCGCTCTGAGTTCACATTTTCACAAACAAGTGCAACCTTTCTCCTGTTTCAAACAGCATAAAAGCACAACTGTGACCTCTAAATTTTTTCTTAACTCTAGTCCACTCTTCGAAAGACCCTGACCAATTTTACTGCTTCCGTAGGCAGAGTTGTAATAACTGTAAAGGTTATCACCTTAAATAACTGTTTTTGAACATTCCCACACTCAGCTTCAAACTAAGCAGTATTGCCATTAGCCACACGTAAAGTAGCAGTTTCCTGGGGGGGGGTAATGCCACACCTTGCGTTAACACCTACTCCCAAATAACATGTACCCAGTAAGCACGCAGAGCTATTTACAGACGCTCATGGATTGCACCTTTGTTAGGAGTCGATCCAAAGGAGAGATTAACTTCCTTTTTTTCAAACAAACACCCACGTGAGTCCCTTCTGGCTTTGGGCCTTTAAAATTGCTCGCCCTTCAGCTCCCGAGCAGAAAACTACACTCCACCACCGTTCACCCCTTAACTTCCTGGTGCTAAAAACTACAAACCACGAGGCTGTTTCGTCAGTTTGTTTTAGAACAATTCTCGTTCCATTCACCTCGTGGCGGGGGCGAGGGGAGGGCTGGGGAGGGGCTCCCCGAGCCGGGGAGCTGCTGCCGGGGCAGGGGACCGTACCTCCAAACAAGTGCGGGGAAAGGTGGGCCGGCAGCGAGCCGATCACCAGGCGCGGCCCTCCAGGGCCCCCGCCCGATGGCCGGTCCCGGTCCCTAGCGCCGCCGCCGCCGTCCTCCGGGCTACTGTGCACCGAGTCCTGCGAGCCGTACGGGCCACTGCCACTGCCGCCGCCGCCGCCGCCGCCGCCGGGGATGCTGAAGGCCGACTGCGCCGCGCGGCCGCCCGCCGCGCTACCCACCGCCCCTCCGAGCGAGCGGCTGCGGGGCGCTGTCGGGGCCGAGGCTGCTGCCGCCGCCGCCGCCGCCGCGCCGGCCGAAGCGCTGGGCTGCTGCGCGCCGGGCACCGGGGCCGCGAACCGGGCCGCCCGAGCGCCGTCCGCCCCGCCGCCGCCGCCGCTGCCGGAGGGCAGGTCCGAGCCCGAGTAGGCGCGGGTGCGGCCGTTGGCGGCGGGGCCGCTCTGCTTGGCGCCCATGTCCGCGCCGCCCCGGGCCGCGAGCGAGCGGGCGAGGCGGGCGGGACGCAGCTCGCGGCTGGGGCTCAGGTGGCCGTGCGGACGCGGTCGCTGCCGGGCCGCCGCGACGGGCCGCTACCGCTCGCTGCCGCGCTCCGCGGCCTCCGCACCGCCTCCTCCCGGGCGGCCGCCGCCACCGCCGCCATCCTCCGGCTCCCCGGCGGCTCGGAGAGTGGGAGGCGCCCGGCTGGACTGGGGGCCGCCTCCCTGCGCGCCTGCCGCTCGCAACGGGAAAGAGGAACGGGCGGCGCGCGCCCCACAGCAACCGTCGCCTTGCGGCCCGCACTGGAGAAGCCGCGGCCCAGCGGAGGCGCAGCCTAGAGATTGGGTCCCGCTCGCCGGTCTCTGCCCAGCAGCCCGCCTTGCCCCGCCCTTGCCCCGCCCAGCTCGTGGTGATGGACAGACAGGTGGCCCCGCCCTCCAGGCCAAGCCGCGGGCACCAATCAGAAGGCGGCCCCTCCTCCCGCACGTGGCCTGTGGACGCTGGATAAGAACAAGTGCACCTTTTCCTGGCTGGGGCATTCGTGGCGGTGCCCTGTGTCTGGAGCCATTGGGTGCGTGGTGTTGTAGACACTGATTAAACAAACAGTTCAGTCTCAGCAGTAAGGATGATTTAAAACAAACAATCAAAACGGCACAGGGGCGAAGGACAGGACAAAACAACAGGAATGCTGAAGCCAACTTGATCTAAATTATCCTGGGGTGGGGAGCACAAAATTGGAAGAAGCGATGATAATCCAACTTGACCTTCAAGAGTAGAGCAAAAGCTGAGGTGCAGAGACTATCTGCTCCCTGAAACCCGGCCTTCAGTCCCAACACTGAGCCAGTTTATGCAAACTGTAAATCATTTTACCCTTTTGGATTTTAGCTTCCTTGCCCATAATGTTTGAATTAAATCTCCAGGGCAATGGCAGCTTTAAAATCTTGAGGTTTCTCTAAATGGAATTTAACAATCCTCAGTGCCTTCCTGTGCGGGCTGCTTGGGCCGGCGGGTTCTGACCCTCCCATTTGGAGGATGCCCGAAGCATTGTCTGCGTGGAAAAACAGCAAGTGGGTTTGTACAAACTGCAGAAATGAATGCGTTGTCATGTCTCTTCCCCTTTTGTATTTGCGGTGGGTTACTCATGTAGTGATTTTCGTCATTATTTTAAAAGGTATGGAGAGAGAGAGAGAGAGAGAGAGAGAGAGAGAGAGAGAGAGAGAGAGAGAGAGAGAGAGAGAGAGAGAGAGAGAGAGAGAGAGAGAGAGAGAGAGAATGTGTGTGTGTGTTTTGTTTATTTGTATGTTTGCCACAGGTGTGCCAGGTGCCTACTCTGGAGATGGGAAGAGAGCATTAAGTCCCTTGGAACTGGAATTGTGGTTAGTTAGCTGCCATGTAGGGTGCCATCAAACCCAGTTCCTCTGCAAAAGCAGCCAGGTTCTTAACTCCTGAGCCATCACTTCAGCCTCAAATTGGGTTTTTAAAAAGAGAAACGAAACCCTGTGAGCAGACTTGCTTGTAGTTCCTAGCTTCTGGACAGATTGGCACTGTGGAGCCTTAGAATTCAAGGTCAGCCTGAGAAACAGCAAAAAAACCATTCTCAGTAAGAAGAGGAAAAGAGGGAGGAGGAAGGGGAGGACAAGAAGAAGAAATGTAGTGTGTGTGTGTGTGTGTGTGTGTGTGTGTGTGTGTGTGTGTGTGTGTGTACATTGCATATAATAGCTATTCTGAGTTTTTATATAAAATATCCTGTCATCATTTAGTTAAATGTCTTTTCCCTGCACATGTTACCAGCCACCCCATTCCCAGGCCTGAAGACAATGCGGTGTAATAGCCCCTTCATACTCTGATCATGGTATTAAACTTTTTATTAGACACTTGTCGGTATAGTGCTTTTCAGTGAATGAGTTTATTCATATTTTCCAACCATGCTAAAATGATTGTTTTTTTAAAAAAATGTTTTTACATTTATTTGTGTATACAAATGTATGTAGGTGCACTCGTGCTATGGCATTTGTATGACATACTTGTGTGACAGAGGCACACTTGCGGAAGTTAGTTCTTTCTTTCCACCATGTGGGTGGGTTCTGGTATAGTGCCTTTACTTGCTTCAGCCGCCTCACTGGTCCTAAAACGATTCTCGAAAGTCACTCCTGAGCTTACATTATTACTCTTTGGCGGCACCAGTGTGGAGGGGCTCTTCTCTGTTCTTTCCGTGGTCCTCTTCTTTCTCTGGCCTTCTCGTCTCTCTCCAAATAGAAACCCTCATGACTGTGTTTTATTGCCAAGCAATAAAAGATCTGCAGCTTCACATTTCTTTAGTAACCGAGTTCTTCCTTCTGCGGGCCTCCATTGGTTCTTCAGTGAGAAGCAAGGGCCAGGAGCCAATCAGGGCAGGGTTATGAGCGCACACCACAGAGTGAGTAAATTCAAACCAGGGTTAGGCCTTGCTTCTATTTAATGCTGGCTTTGGGATTGAGGGCAAGCCAAGCCACCTGCTCTAGCTAAACCTGTTTCCTGTAAAATGTGTAAAGAGTCCATGATCATAGTACCAGTCTCAGAGTAACTGGGACTCTCAAAAGAGCCAATGTCTGTTTGAAAGTACTTTGAAATTCGTTGTTCTACCTATCATGGAATAATATTATGCATATTGTCCGTAGCAGATTGTGACACTGTACAGTTTAGAATATGCTAAAACTTGGTGGACTTGATTTCACTATTGTGTATAACTGAACTACATTGTTAACACTTAAAGTATCATTAATAATTGATTAGTAGTCATTACTGTATACACATCACCATGATGGCTTGACTGGATAACCATATACAGAAAGACCAGAGATTTTTTTGAAATCTTTGATATTTAAATGTGTTTTTTATGAACTTTTCTTTATTTCTTAGGGCAGCTAACACTTTGAACAGTCTTGGGTGTCCTAAATAGGCTTCAAGAAATGCTTCATATTAATGAGCTGGTAAACAGAACCCTGTGCTATATTTAACATAGACTTTAGAATCACTTTCTTTTCTGAAAACAGTTGAGACACAATATCAGCACCTGCTCATAAAAATAACTTGATTTTTACTTATCAAACTAGTACAAAGTTATTAAAAAGAGATTAAATGTATGTATTATATTCTACTTTCAATTCACTTTGGCTTGCAAACAATCTTTTAATTAAAAAAGAAAACAGACATCTTGGGACTGAGGAGATAGCTTAGTCTATAAACTGTTCGCCACACAACACAAACATGTGGACCAGAGTCCAGTCTGTACAGACTCCAGTGCTGTGTAAAAAGATATGCATGGTAGTGTGACTTGTGATCCCAGCTCCAAGGAGATGGACATAGGAGGATTCCTGAGGCTCACAGCTATCCTATCCTAATCAGGGAGCTCCAGGACTCAGTGAAGAGACCCCTAGCCCTAAATAAATAAATAATGTGGAGGGCTCCTGAGGAATGACAGCCAAGATTGATCTCTGGTTTCCACATGTATGCACAGACATATGCACACATAAATGAAAAAATATACATATCCACACCCTGTATTTCAAACTCTGTAGCACAAAACAAGCATAGCCTATGATGTTTTTCCTGCATTCTAAGGAAACCTCTTAGATTCCATGGTGTTGTAAAAGGCTTTACTTGGGCCATACTATTTCAAAGATATAAAACTTAAGTGGAAAGAATGTCATGGGCTCAGTACCAAGGGGATTTCCCAGACTATAGAAGTGGAAAGGAGATTGGAGGAAAAAGAAATAGCTCTCTGCTACATAATACATGTGTTCTTTCCTCCAATGCATATGCACCATCTAGTCTACTGCCACTTTCACAAATCCCTGTGGTAATGCATGAATGATTAAACAGTAGCATAAGACACTGCCCTGAACCACCTTCTCCCTCAAGGGTAGCCAAAAGCCCCAGTAGAGGCAAGCCCTGTGTTTTATATGAATTATCTCCTAAGTACAGGGGCTCTAGCTTACTGCATCTTTAACTCCCTACAGCGAATGCTTCTCCAGAGCTCTGAGACAGTCTGCAGCTAGGAGGCTTTCAGAGCCTGTTGTAGATCATAACGGTGGGCAGCAGTAATGAATGGACACCCTAGAGTACCCCTGACTTAGCTAGCTGTTAATACCATGCCAAGTTTGCTGCCTTCTATGCTTTACTGCCAAAGAAGCCTATATTTTACGTAGTCAGTTCCCTTGGGGTAACATCTGAATGATCTTGGGCCCAAGTTACGGACTTGAGAAAGATTAAGGTCAGAAATGCAGGATTACCTCTTGCTGAGAATGAGAAGGCAAACTGGGTAGTGAGAGCTACTGGTCAACCTACCACACCCTCTGCTTCCCAGAAGCCAGATGCTCTTTGGCTGAACTCTAGAGCTCCAAGTCTGAACCAACGGGTTTTGGAACATAGCCCTAAGCAGGCTCATCCCTGGTACTCAGAAACAACGGGATACATCTGGATCCCTATGGAAGATGTCTTCATTCTTAACCGACATTGGCTCCACATGTATAATGTTAGCACTAGAGACACAAAGTTAACCAAGAATCCTGTTCTCAAAACCGTATAGCCTGCAGCCACCATGCCTAGACAGAAAGAGATGGTTCAAGTATGGAGTAATGGCACACTGGAGCCAAGGGACAGGATGGAAGTTGGGTAAGGAGCAAAGATGTAATCCCAAATCTTGAGACAGTTGCTTTACAGGCACCTGTAGATATCCTAAGCCGCAGGAGCCTGGATGAAGCAAAGGAGAGGTTTGAGTATCCGAAGAACTACAAGCATTTCACTTGCTGGAATGAAGAGGAGGCGACAAGGAAGTTTGAGAACCAGCTGGAAGAGTGGGCTGGGACACAGTCCAGCTGGCTTGGCCTGCTAGGCAAGGATCCAAACGGCAAAAGCGAACTGCTCGCCTCGGCAGTGTAGCATGATCATATTTAGATTTTTGAAAGGATAGGTTGCCTCGGGCAGCATTTTGGAGAATGGAGTGATGGGAGACAAGAATGCACACCCTTTAGGAGCTGATGTAGGCACCCTGGCAAGAGGAGAAACTAGAGTAGGGGGCTCTGAAGGGGGGTGACAGACTGAAAGAAGGAAGAGGAGGAGACGGTGCATGAGTTTTCTGGCCAGTGCCGGGTGTGAACAGGAGGGGAAGAAACTTGGAAAGAGGACCTGAACCAGCACTGGGTGTGAAAATGTAGGTAAAATCACTTGGGAAGAGGAACTGAGCTCAGCTAGACACGGACAAAAGGAAGCAGGCTTTGCATGCAGTGCATGGCTTTAAGCTGGGTGTTTATGTTTTTGTTTGCAGTGTTGAAAGGCTGAAACCAGAACATTCTACACCAGCAGTCCTCTGCTGAGTGACAGCCAGCCCTTTTGTTGACTGTGGATGGGATGCACAGAGGCCTGTCTGAGTTTGTCTCCCCAGCACAGGTCTCAGGGCTGTGGGTGCATGGACTTACCCAGTCATCCTGGAAGCAGGGGCCAGTACAGTTAGTGCAGTCTGGCTGAATATTAATAGGAGGTATAACAAATTTATTTTTCTCATTATTGATATTCTATGAGCTAAGCCAATTCAGGCCTTATAATTTTGTGATACAGTCTGAGATATATATATATATATATATATATATATATATATATATATATACACACACACACACACACACACACACACACACACACACATATATATATATCACTACTCAATGGCACTGGGAATTACATCCTATGTTGTTTTTAAATTAATTACTATGCTAGATATATGCCCCAGCAGCAGCAGCCCACAATTCTCCATATATTCATTCCTTATATGGCAAGATGGCCTTTGCAGGCGGAAGGGTCTTAAGATAGGAAGTTTATCCTGAATGACCCGGGTTGGCCCACTTGCTTCATAAGCAAAAGAGGCATGTTACTTGCAGGTTTTTCCTTGCCGGTCCGGGCTATTTACAGAATGACATCTCCCATCAGAGGCAGACTGGAGGTGCAGGCAGAGTGATGTCAAGAAAGGCAAGACAGAACCAAGCACAGATCTGTAATCCTAGCTGCCATAGAGGCTGAGACAAAAGGATCACAAGTTCAAAGCTGGCCTGGGCCAGTCAGTGAGCAGGTGCTTCAAACTAGAAAGTTGTGGGATTTTGTTTTATTTTACTTGAAGGTTGGGCAGTAGCTTAGAAGTAAGAATGTTTACCTAGGACATATGAAGTCCCTAGGTTCTACTCCCACAGTGGGGACAGAGACTGGGTTGATCATTGTTGGCTTTGGACACAGAAACGGGTGGGGGTGGGGGCTGAGAGGCAAGCCAAGGAATGCAGTGGCTCCTAAAAGCTGCCCCAAAGGCATGGAGATGTGTCTTCAGGGGCCTCTGGGAGCAAACAGCTCCCTGTCTGCACTAAGAAGTCTGTGTCGGGGACAGCAAACTAGTTCAGTGACTTTTCTTCTAGGTTACAGAAATCTCCTGATTACAAACTGTCTCTGAAAAAGCAAAGGACAGCTGAAACCCCCAAACTGGTAAACAATACCTCCTGTGGTTGATCATAAACACTTTGTCACAGCTTCCTGCCCAAAATGATGGCCGGGGAAGAGGCTGTGGCTTCCTGAGGCTGGGCCTACACTTCATGACTTACCTTGCTACTTTTAAGACCCTAAGTGGAACTTTCCATTACCTGCGTTGCAGAGTCCTTACAGGCTGCCTTCCTAATGCTAGCATTGAGAATAGAAAGTTGTGGTATGTAAAAGAGCAACCTTTAATTCAGAATGTCTGTGTTTTTAAAGATGCTAAAAAATCAAACTCTTAGAATAGAAAATACTTGGTGAAATGCAGGTCTGAAGCCAGCCCTGGGTTGAGGAAAGGTCCTAAGTACTACTGTCTTCTACATGCAAAGGTAACAATGTGGTGGCTGGAAAAATCCACACTGACATCTAGTGATACAGAGTTGCACTGCCAAGGGCTTCAGGAGAAACTGTTGGCATCTATGTATCCCTCCCTCCAGGCATCTCCCGTGGGACCAGAGATCTGCTGTGGATGTAGACTCAGTGTTGACCAGCCTTCTTCTGCTTTGGCTGAGGCAGATCTCACTTTGCTGTCTTAGTGTGCAAGGACTGACTGTATGGAAGTCCTATCTCTTCTAATTTAAAACTTAAAAAATTGTTGGACAATCTTAAATATAAGTATGCGTTTTGATCAAATCCACTCCCAACTCTCTCCCCTCTAACTTCCCATGTTTGACACTTCCCTCCCAACTTTGTGTGTGTGTGTGTGTGTGTGTGTGTGTGTGTGTGTGTGTGTGTTTAACTCACTGAATACACTTAGCACTGTCAGTGTTGCATGGGTGTAGGGCAATCCACTGACTTTCATAGCCATCACTTTTTCTGCATATTTTAAAGCTAAAGATTTTACTTCAAAAAAAAAAAAAAAACTCTGTGTGTGTGTGTGTGTGTGTGTGTGTATTTGCAAGTGTGTGGGAATACTTATGTGGCTGAATATGTGTGTGCATACATACAGAGGCCCAAGATTGTTGTCAGGAATCCTTCTTGATTATTCTTCTACAATATTCAGTGAGATGGGGTATTACAGTCAAACCTAGAGCTCACTAATGTGGCTGGTCTCACTTGGCAGCTTCCTGTGGGGTTCTTAGGAGGCTCTGTCTCAGCCTTCCAGGCTGGAATTAAAGGTGGTCCACTGGGCCCACCCAGCATTTACATGGACCTTTGATCCTCACTCTTTCCAAGGCAAAGACTTAACCAGTAAGACAGCTCCTCAGCCAGTTTGAATCAGTTTGACTGTCAAGAATGTAGGAGAGAAGTACAAACACTTCCAGAATATGGTTGCTTTCTGTAAAAGTAGAGAAAAGGACAAACCCGAATGCCATTTAGGAAGCAGCATCACACTTGACCTGTGGGAAGGTTTCAAAATGGTGTCTTTGATTTCTTATAGCTGGCAAAAAAAAAAAAAAAAAAAAAAAAAAAAGTTGTAACAGTGATGCACTGAAGTTGCAAGGAGGCATCAGATGACATCTGGAATATTTTTGGTAAAAGATAGAGTTTCAAAAAATGTTTAGATGTGCATCTATCCGGTTTCTCAAGTTTATTGTAACAGATGCAGACCAACACATCTTTCTGTTTCTTCACGCTCTCCCTCCCACCCCACCCCCAAATTATGATTGGTAAAACCAGTAGTGATTATGAGAATGACAGCTACAATTAGGATTCCATTTTATACTGTATTAAATGCATCTGTATTCTTTTCTGATAATAACTCATACATTTTAGAGGCATGAGTGTCCTTTTGGAGCTCAGAGAAACAGGTTATATATCTAGCAAAATCAAATAGAAGGTAGAATGCATCTGTGATCTCAGCTACTGACAGGGCTGAGGCAAAAGGACAGCTTGATTGTAGGAGCTCAAGGTCAATGCTGACAACAGACAGACACCCCATCACCACCACCTCAAATCTAAACACAAAGCCCTGCCATGCATACAATGGCTGTAGCTTGACACATAGGGCCTTCAGGGAAATAAAGGATTTGGGGAAGCCAGGCCACTCCCTCCATTATCTACTGCCTTTAGTGACCAATTCTAGAATGGTAGTAATTAGCAGACAAATGGCAATGGCTTGATAAACTAGATAATAGGAGCTGTCTTGTTTTTCATATTTAGTATAATCTGGCTAATGGCTTGTGTGTGATTTTCCAAACCACTTAATGTTTTATTTTTTATGACTTAATAATTATTCTTCATGTCAAGCAAAGCATAAAGCATCCAGATTTCCTCATTTGAGGGTGAATAGCCCCAGGAAGGAGTTTATATCTATCTGAACAGTAATTCCAGGGTCTGGTTTACACACCAGCACATCTGTAATGAAGTGTGTTCACAGAGAAATGAGGACGATGTAGTAGTGGTGATATATGAAAAGCTATATGTAGTCAATGTTGGAAATTATCTTCCACCCAAGATGACATCTTTTCTATTTTCATGATTGGCAATAGATTGGGTGGGGGTGTTGGTAACCCCCCCCATACACAATCACTTCTTTCTCCTCCTCCTTATTTAAGTATTTTCTTACTTGGGACAAAGAAACACTGAAAATCTAATAGTGTTTCCTAAACCATTTTCTAATGTATACTGACTTATGATATCCAATAGGAAGCTGTTACTCAAGAGGCCGATGTTCCCTGCTTTTGGTTTCCTTTGCTGTAACATGCTGCAGTATTAGGCTGCACCCCATCAGCCAGAGCCCCATGCAACTTCTCAGCTGCAACTGTAGCTCCCAAAAGGAGGGTAGTTTAGCAGAATGGCTGGGAGTCCCTGTCAGATCAAAACCATACAGTTCTAACAGGCCCTGTGCTCCCCACAGGCAGTGTCACCCATACCCA
This sequence comes from Cricetiscus sungorus, assembly GCA_030556225.1. NCBI lineage: Eukaryota > Metazoa > Chordata > Mammalia > Rodentia > Cricetidae > Cricetiscus > Cricetiscus sungorus. The sequence continues at coordinate 43,518,825 of JANBXA010000731.1, read as the reverse complement.
AGCCAAGCTAAGAATTCTCACTCAGAAGTATCCAAGCATCCGCCTGCTTTAATGGAGCTAGAAAAGCCCTGCATCCCTCTCTTCCCTCTCTTATTAATTCTCCATCCTGCCCTCCCTCCAGGACTGTGCTGTACCTTCCTAAATAGAGGGACTTGAGTTGAAGGCAAGTTCTAAATTACCCAATGATCAATGGCGTTTGTTTTGAGACAGAATCTTGCTATGTAGCCCTAGTGGGCCTCGTTCTCCTACTAATTCCTCCTGCCTCAGCTTCCCAACTGTTAGAATCATACATGTAAACCACCGGACACGGCATACAGATTCTTTATCTCTAACACCAATCCTTCAAACTAGAATTTAAATGTCCCTTTGCTCTTCTAGTCATCTCATTATCTTGGGTCACTGCTTCCAGAAAGGAAAAATAAATCAATAAATCAATAAATCAAAGGAGAGAGGTCAAATTCTTTCAAACTAAAGGTTATACCCATTAGTGAGTTAGGAAAAACATCAGGTCAAGCATGACCGGTATATTATATATATATTATATGGTGTGACCTCTCTCTTTCTCTATATATGTGTGCATGACTCACACACACACACACACACACACACACACACACACACTCAGTGCTCTATATGTATTTAAGTGTGTGTGTGCATGGTCAGTATATATGTGGTACTCCGTGTGTGTGTGTTAATGAAAAAGAATAGTATTGAAACACTAGACAGTATAAAAAGTGCTGTGAGGATATTTGGTGGATATTGTTCCATAAACAATATATATCCCGAGACATAGAATATTTCTCCTAATGTGAATTAGAATCTGCAAAAGTTTGAAGATCCCTGACAGTTGTGAGTTCAAGAGTTTGTTGGGATTGAACACAAGGTCATGTTAGGCAAACATTTTGCCCCTGAGATACTTCTCCAGCCCTCCGGAGTCATAAGATGATCTCTATAATGCCTTACAGCTCAAAATTCTGAGTCCTCACTAAGGATCTCACTTTGTTGCTCAAGCTAGTCTGTGGTCTGTGACCCTCCTGCATCAGCCTCCTGCATTCTGTGACTGCAGGTTTGTACTGCCAAGACTCTAGCAAACGTATTTAATGAAGATAGAATTCTTTCTTTAGCCCAGTCGCTCAGCATTCCCCTGGGCAGGTCTAAGAGTGCCTCTTTGTCCTTTAACCTGCCATCCAGCCTAGTGTCCTCCAAACAATCAGCCTTGATTCCTCAAGCAGACTGGGTGGCGGCTGCCTCTTGGATCCCCAGCTTGAGACAGTGCTGTACTTGGTACTTACGACATAACCATTGTTTGCCCATCACCTAGGCAGTGGTGCTTATACAACATGCCGCTGACACATCCGAGAGGAGCAAGGGAAGGAAGCAAGCAAACAACAGCTGTATTTAGCATCTGTCAGATCCCAGAATCTTCTGTTTCATTCACTCCACGCAGGCCCTGGGCTGTGGTGACAGATGACAGGGATGGAACACGTATCTCACTCTTATTTCAGCACGCTCCATTTCAACAGCAGGGTTTGAGTTTATTACTCCATTGAGTTCACGTGGGCAGGTTTGGGCAGCAGCAATTATTTACCGTATTAGCTCACAGATGAAGAAGAAATGGATTTAGCTCTGACATGTTAGATTTTCTCAAGCAAATCCCACATAGAAGAGAAAAGCATTTAATTCTAATCAGAGCCAGCTGAACATACTCTTGACTTCCTGCTTCCTTCAAGCCCCTCTTTCAAAGTACTTTGAGGACATGCAGTGAGCCGGGTGTTGTGCCGGATTCACACTGGGAGATGTGACAGCGGTCTGGAAGCGGGGGTGGGGGGGTGGGGGGGGAGTGGTGCTCTAGCCTCCATACAGATGGGGGGGCGTTCCACAGAAGAGGGGCTGCTGGACTTTGACAAGTGGGAAATGGCAGAGAGCCTTGAGGATGAGAGAGCAGCATGGACAGTGAGGGGATGGGCAGCACAGATGGCAGAGTGGACAAACATGGAGCTGGAGTCAACTTGACAAGTCAGTCTTTGGATTGTACCCTGCCAGCCAGGAGAGGAAGACCACTGTCCTGGGTTTCTATCATTGTGATAAAGGCGGTGACCAAAAGCAGCCTGGGGGAGAAAAATGATCTATTTTGGCTTGCAGTGCTCAGGTTGCACTCCATCTCTGAGAGGAGTCAAGGTAAGGACAGGCAGGAAGCAAGAAGCAGGAACTGGAGCCGAAGCCATGGGGAAAGGCTGCTTACCGGTTTGTTCTTCGAGGCTTGCTGTACCTCGTGGCTTGCTGTACCACGTGGCTTGTGTGGTCTGATGTCTTAGATCATGCAGGGGTGGCCCTACCTGCAGTGAACTGGACCTTCCCACATCAGTTGCAATTAGCAACTTGCCTCCACATAATCTAACGAGGGAATTATCTTATTTCAAGCTCCTCTTCTCCAAATATGTCTAGGTTTGTGTCGCACTGACAAAAGCAACCAGCACAACCACACAATTCATCATTTACACAGGCCACTGTAGAGAATGAATGGGTATGCCTGCCAGAATAAGGCAGCTCACAGAAAAATGCATCAAAGGTCAGAAGGGACCATGGGTTTTTGGAGATTTCCAAGAGCAGACCCTGAACAGATTTATGTGTTATAGAGGGGATTCTGGCATCATTTTCAGTTATAAGGGAGTAGGGATGTCCACTGTCCCAGAGGTAGCTAAGAAGGCCAGTAATGGAGGGGAAGAAAGTACAGGAAATGGCTCTGTCAGCAGTAGTGAACATGGAGGTAGACTGGAGTGGGATAGCTGCTTTTCTCTTGCTGTGAAGAGACACCATGCCCAACGTAACCTGTAGAAGAGATTATTGGGGGAAGGGTCTTATAGTTCCAGAGGGTGAGTTCACTACCACCATTGTGAGGACCCTGGCAGGGGTGGGCAGGCAAGGCTCTTGAGCAGTAGCTGAGGGCTTACATCTGATCCGTAAGCACGAGGCAGAGAAAGTGTGTGTAAATGGGGATAGTGTGGGCCTGTGAGACATCAAAGCACACACTTAGTGACACAATTCCTCCAACATAGGCCGCATCTATTAACCCTTCCCAAACAGTTCCACCAAGTGGAGGCGAAGTGGTCAATATCTGAGCCTGTGGGGTCATTATCATTCAAACCACCACAGATATCGAATGATAACTCAGCATCTCTAGGCTGAGGGTGACACAGAGACTTGGAAAGAAAAGAGGAAAAGCAGCTCTTGTGGGAAACAGTTTATACAATTTGGGGCATGTTTGATTAGAGATACTGCCAACTATCCATGCTGGTGTCAGGAGGGAGTTATAACCACAAGCATGAAACTCAGAACTGGGGGCGGAGCTCAGAACTAGGGTCATGCAGCTCACCGGTGGAGACCAGAGACACAGATTAGGCCAGCTGCTGCAAGACAGATGGTGCAGAACTCACCGCTGGAGAAGGGAGAACATTCTGAAGTGTAGGAGGACTTCTAAAAGTGCCAAGTAGCTGGTGTGAGGACCAAGCAAAGAACTAGGTGCAGTCAGCATTATGGGAGTTCAACTAAGAGGGAGTATTCCCAGAAGGCAATGGCAGAAGGCGTTTTAGGAATTCAACCCTGTCAAAGGCAGCCAAAGGGTACACAACGATGAATTCTGGTGAGCGGCAAAGTCAGGCAGAGGAGACCATGTGTCACTCTTTCCCCGGGTGGCAGGGGTAAGAGCCTGCAGCATGAGCATGTGTGAGAGATGGCAATTAAGGCCGCCTTTTCAAAGGGCCACAGCGATACGCAGGGGAGGCAGCGTCCAAAGCTCAATGGAGATGCACGGTTTCTCCACTTCATTTTTGCTCATGCTGTTTACTTTTGTCTTGTATGAGCACGCAGTCAGAAATGTAAAGGCAGCAGAATCTGCCCCAGGTCCCCCAGGGCAGATTTGCAGTTCTGAGGGCTCAACCTGAAGCACTTTTCAGAGTCATGATTCCTGGGCCAGTGTGGAGTATGTATACTGAGTCTTGTCAAGCCCTCAATCCGGACGTCTAGATTTGCTTTCACATACAACCCGACAAGTGGTCCAATGCAAACACTTGAATCTTGCACTCATTGCTTTTCTGTTGCTGCGATAAAACGCCACAGAAGCAACTTATGGAAGGACAAGTTTATTTGAGATTTTCAGTTCCAGAGGAACAGGCAGAAAGGCATGATGCTAAGCAGCAGATGAGAGCAAGCATCTTGGTCCTCAAACAGGAAGCAGAGCGAGCTAGCCAAAAGCAGCACGAGTCTTTTAAAACCTCAAAGCAAGCTGGCCCACAGTGACATCCACACCTCTGGAAAGTGAGTCACATCTCCTAATCCTTCCTAAATAGTTCCACCAGCTGGGGAGCAAGTATTCAAACATATGAACCTATGGGGGCCATTCTCATTCAGAACACCACACATATATAATGCTTTCTGCATATTAAGGTTGGAAGCTGTATCTCTTGTAGCTATTATAAGTTCTAAAATATCAATTAAAAGAATTTTACCCAGCAAGGTATCATGGCACACACTGTTAATCCCAACGCTCAGGAGGCAGAGACAGGTGGGTCTCTGTGAGTTTGCAGCTAGTCTGGTCTACAAAGTGAGTTCTAAGAAAGCCAGGACTACATAGTGAAACCCTACCATGAAAAAGGAAGGAAGGAAGGAAGGAAGGAAGGAAGGAAGGAAGGAAGGAAGGAAGGAAAAAAGAACGTGACATCCAGGGGACCCTGCAGACCCAGCTTAGCTCTCTTCTACGGACCCTCTCAGACCTCCCCTGTAGCCCATCTCCATTCCTTTGTATCAGCTGGTGGCAATGATCAGAAACACTTGTTACTAGGAAATCCCAGCGGCCTCACTGGGACTCAGGTAGACGATCGTCACAGCCTCCCTGTTCTTCATTACAACCCTTCCAGCCTGACCTGCTTGCAGGTACCTTTCCTCCCACCCCAGCTCCACTCACTGGAGACTCCACCATGGTTCAGACCCAGGGTTGCCCCAGCCCTGTCATCTCTGTCTCTCCAGAAATATGTTTTATCCAACCGCAGCCTGCTTCAGGAGTCCCTCCTACAACCGCATCTCCACTGCCTCTCAGTGCCCCCCCTGGCTCTTCCTCACAGCCCCTCATACCCTTTACTCCATAACTCATCTCTGTTTTTACCTGCCACCCACCAACCTCCACCAACCTGCGTAAGTGCCCTACCGGGAACCCCACAGTTAGCGCACTTGCCTAAGATCCTGAGAGCAGGATAAAAGCAGCAAAGAAGGGATCTTCCACCCAGCAAAGGCAAGAGCAGATATCAACGCCCATGAACACCTCAGTCATCCAGATACAGCCGGAATTGCCTCCGCCAGAGCCCAGTAACCCTACTACAGCAGGCCCTGACAATACAATATAGCTGAAGCACAAGACAAGGACTTCAAAATAGCAATTAAGAATATATTTAAGGACCTGAGAAAGGATATGGTTTTTTTTCTTTTGGTTTTTCGAGACAGGGTTTTCTCTAACAGTTCTGGCTGTCCTGGATCTCAGTTTGTAGACCACCAGGCTGGTCTTGAACTCACTGAGTTCTATCTGCCTCTACCTCCCAGGAGCTGGGATCAAAGATGTATGCTCCCACTACCCAGCATGAATAAATTTCTTAATGAAGACTGAAAAGATAAAGAAACAGTAGGATGAAACAAGAAACAATTCAAAACACGAAAGTAGAGTTTAACAAACAAAATCGTTAACTGAAATTAAAATGAAAACCCAAAGTTTAAAATGAAAGTGAAAAATTTAGGCTGTCAAAAGAAAACCTCGGAGGCAAGCCTCACCAACAAGTTTAAAAACAGACATGAAAGAGAAGACTCTCAAGTGTTGAAGTAGATACCTCAGTCAAAGAAATCAAAACCAAAAGCACATCCAGGAAATCTTACACAATAAAAAGACTAAATCTATGAAGACTAGGACTAGAGGAAGGAGAAGAAATCCAGGTCAGAGGCACAGGAAATATTTTTAACAAAAACCTAAAAGAGGAAGTGCCTATCAAGGAACAAGAAGCATTCAAAACAAGTACACAGGGCCAGAAAAGGAATTCTCCATTACATATAATAATCAAGACACTAAACATACAGAGCACAGAAAGAATATGAAAAGCTTCAAGGGGAAAAGACCAAGTACTGTATATAAGTAGTCTTATTAGAATAACACCTGCCTCTCAATGGAGGTCCTAAAAGCCAGAAGGGCCTCCATGGATATTCTACAAACACTAAGAGATCACAGATGCCAGGTCATACTGCTACATCCAGGAAAACTGTCAATCACAGTGGCCAGAGGGGGAAAAGTCTCCCAGATTTAAGCATTAGCTATCTACCAATCTTCAGGAGGCACTAGAAGAAAAACTTCAGTCAGAAGAGGCCAACCGCACCCAAAAGACACAAGGAACAAATAATCCCACAACAATAAATCAAAGTCCACACCACAACAACAAAATAACACCAATCAATAAACACTGCTCCTCACCTTGATAACTCTCCATAAAAAGACACAGGCTAACAGATTGGATTTTTAAAAAGAGTTTCCATCTTTCTGTTGCGTCAAAGTTATACATGTTATCTTAAAGGATAGAAAGCACACCTTTTACACACACAGTGCAAAAGGATTAAAAAAAGGTATTCCAAGCAAATGGACTCAAGTGGCAAGCAAGTTTAGCCATTTTAATATCTGAGAACATAGACTTCAAACTAAAAATAATCAAACGGGTATGGAAGGAGATTACATACTCATCAAAGGAAAAATCCATCAAGAGGACATTGCACTTCTTAACATTTATGCACCAACACAAGGACCACAAAGCTTATAAAAGAAATATTACTATAATTAAAATTGAATATTGGTCCTTACACCATGATAGTGGGTGTGATTGTTACTTTGGGTTGTCAGTTTGGCTTCATCTGGAATTAACTAAAACATAAGAAGCTAGGTGCACATGTGAGGAATTTCTTTTCTTTTCTTTCTTTCTTCTTTTCTTCTCTTTCTTTCTTTCTTTCTTTCTTTCTTTCTTTCTTTCTTTCTTTCTTTCTTTCTAAGACAGGGTTTCTATGTATTGCTTTGGAGCCTGTCCTGGAACTAGGTCTGTAGATCTGTAGATCCACCTGCCTCCGCTTCCTGAGGTGAGGAATTTTCTTGATCGAATCTTTTGAAGTAGGAAGACTTGGGCTGTTAAATTCAGATTTTTGAGACATGAAGATCCACATTAAATTTGGTTTTATCATGAAATGTTTTGCTTTCTCTGGCAATTGTGATTGATAGTTTTGCCGGGTATAGTACTTTGGGCAGGCATCTGTGCTCTCTCAGAGTTTGTAGATCATCCATCCAGGCCCTGCTGGCCTTCAGAGTCTACATTGAGAAGTCAGATGCTAGTCTACTAAGTGTACTTTTATATATTACTTGATCTTCTATATCTGGGTCACACCTATACAAATGACAGGAAAGAAATGAGGTGCTTCCTCTTTGCTTTTTTGCCCTCACTCTCCCTAAGAAGTTCGTTCCTTCACTAGTATTAGGTCCTACTTCAAGATTCTGGCATTTTCAGCTGAAAATCTAGCCTGAACAACTACTAGATTCTTAGACTCTTCATCATCAGGAGACAGCCATTGTTGAATTAATCCAACCAAACCTGTAAACCATCTCATAAATTCTATATATATGTTGGAATTTCTCTAGAGAAGCCTGACCAATAGAGTGGGTGACTTCGGTACCCCAGTCTCACCAATAGACAGGCTGGCCATACAGCAAAAACTAAATAGAGAACTGCTAAAGTTAAGTGACAACATAAATCAGGTGGGCCTAGGATTATCTGAATGTTTCGCCTAAACGTGAAAAAAAGAACACACTTCCTCTTCAGCAGCTCATGGAACTTTCTCCAAAATTGACCATATATTCAGTCACAAAGAAAGTCTCAACAGACATAAGGAAACTTAGATAACCCCCTGCATTCTATCTGGTCACCACGGATTAAAGCTGGTTATCAACAATAACAGAGACAAAAGAAACTTTACAGATTTATGGAAACTGAACAGCTTACTAGTGAATGAAAAAATGGGTTAAGACAGAAATCAAGAAGGAAATTTAAATATTTTTAAGAATTGAATGAAAATGAAAACACAACATACTCAAACCTGTAGGGCACAATGAAGGCAGTTCTAAGAGGCAAGTTCGTAGTACTATGTGCATATACATAAACATGCGTATACATACCTGTGTATGTAAATGCACTTAGTATGCACATTTAAGAACACATAGGAAAGATCTTATTTATTTGTTCGTTTGTTTTGGTTTTTCGAGACAGGGTTTCGCTGTGTAGCTTTGGAGCCTGTCCTGGAACTAGCTCTGCAGGCCTCAAACTCAAGAGATCTATCTGCCTCTGCCTCCCTAGTGCTGGGGTTAAAAGTACACAGCAACACCCCCATCATCACCTCCTGGCCACATTTGCAATTTAAAGGCACACCTGAAAGCTCTAGAACAACAAGAACAACAAGAACAACAAGAAGAAATAATACCCCAAAGGAGTAAGCAACAAGAAATAATCAAGCTCAGGGCTGAAACACACAAACGAAAGAATCAATGAAACAAAGAGTTGGGTCTTTGAGAATATTAACAAGATTGACAAACAAACCCTTAACCAAATTAATGAAAATACAGAAAGAGCAGACCCAAATTAATAAGATAAAAGATAGTAAATGGAGACATTACAACAAACACCAGGAAAGCCAGAGAATCATAAGGATATACATCAACCTGCACTCCACCTTATTGGAAAACATAATATAAATGGATATGTATATATCCATTTATATTACCTACCAAAGTTATATCAAACTCAGATATAAAATTTAATCAGACTCATAAGCCCTAGTGAAATAGAAGCAGTAATTAAAAATATTCCAATCAAAAATGTCCTGGGCCAGACAGATTTATGAAGAACTAAAAAAATTGACATCAAGGAGACAAATAACCAAAATTTAAAATGGGATACAGACCTAAACAGAGAGCTCAAAGCTGAAACACAAATGGCTGAGAAGTCCTTAGAGAAATGTTCAACATTCTTAGTCACCAGGCAGGTGCAAATTAAAACTTTCTGAGATTTCATCTAATACCAATCAGAATGGCCAAGATCCATGAAACAAACGGCTGCTCATGCTGGCAAGGATGAACACTTACCCATTGCTGGTGAGAGTGAAAACTTGTAGAGTCACTATGGAAAGCAATGTGGCAGTTCCTCAGAAAGCTGGGAATCAATCTACCTCAAGATCCAGCTATATCACTCTGGGGCACTGTCTCAGTTAGGGTTTTTATTACACTGAAGAGACACCATGACCATGACAACTCATATAAATGAAAACATTTAACGGGGGAAGTTTGCTTATAGTTTCAGAGGTTCAGTCTGGGAGCGTGGCAGTGTGCTGGCAGACAGATCTGGAGAAGTAGCTGAGAGTCCTTTATCTTATAGGCAATAGGAAGTCAACTGAGACACGGGGCAGTATCCTGAGCATAGGAAACTTCAGAGCCTACCCCCAAAGTGACACACGTCCTCCAACAAGGCCATACCCACTCCAACATAGCCACATCTCCTAATAGTGCCACTTCTTATGAAATTATGAGGCCAATTACATTCAAACTACCACAGGCACAGACTCAGAGGCCTCTACATCCTACAACAGAGACACTCAGCACCCACATTCATTACTGCTTTGTTCATAATATCCAGAAATTGGAAACAGCCTCGATGTTCATCACTTGAAAAGAGAATAGTAATGAAAATGTATCACCGTTGTACAATTGAATATCATTCAGCTGCTAAGAACATTATGAAATTTGCAGGTAAATGGATGGGGCTACAAACAATCATACGTGAGGCATCCCAGACCCAAAAAGACAAATACTGTATGTTTTTTTCTTCTTATTTGTGGATATTAGCTTTTAAACCTTCAATGAGTGCTAGTATGTATACTGACAGAGGTTAGATACCTAGTAAGGGATTATGTGGGAGGAGGGGATTTCCTAAGTGAGGGAAAATATTGTATATTGTTAGGGAAAGATGGAGATAGATTGGAGTGAGAGGATTAAATGGAGAGAGAGAGAAAAAGAGATGGGGAAGGGGGAAATATGCCAGACAGACAGACACAAGAAGCAGGAAAGTAGGACAGAAAGAAAGAAAGAAAGAAAGAAAGAAAGAAAGAAAGAAAAGGAAGGGAAGGGAAAGAGAGAAAGAGACAGAGAAAAAGGTAAAAATCCCAAAGCAAACCATAGATAAAGAGAGACAGATTAAAATAAGAGCCTACCAAAGGCTGAGCATTTAAAACTAATAATAAGTCTCTGTGTCAGGATTTAGGAGCTGGTTGGCTGCCCCAAAGAAAAAGCCTACTACAGGAGATGCCCAAGGAAACCTCCAATAGTTGTCAAGGCTATTTGTTATTCTCCATAAGCTGATAGTAAGGCTGAAGACAATACTTACATAACTCACTGAACATGGGTAAGTTGGGCTGGTACCTAAACAGGGCATTCACCTCCACTGACTAGCATTTATGGTACTAGAAAGTACTCTGCATGCTACCAGTGGATCACTACACATACAAAGTCACAGGGCATGCACATGTTCAAGCTGGATGGCATTCCAGTGCTGGAAAGGGGAAGAGGCCAAGAATCCTACCCTCAGCCAAGAACTTACCTGCAACTGATACCAGCTTGCAAAGGAAAAACTTAGTTTTCTCCAGTGGATTCTCATTAGGGATATTGTTCGTACTTCAGGGTAGGCTACATGACCAGGGTAGGTGCCCAGCACAAAATGAGCTCAAGGGTAGTTCTGTAGACTTCTTGTCTCAAATTGATTGGCCTTGCTTGGTTTTTTGCTTGCATATTTTGGTTTCTGTTTTGTGAGTTTCCTGTGCATGCGTGAGTGCGTGAGAGAGAGAGAGAGAGAGAGAGAGAGAGAGAGAGAGAGAGAGAGAGAGAGAGAGAGAGAGAGAGAGAGAGAGAGAAAGCTCTTGGTTTCCTTTTTTAAAGAGAGGAAGAAAGGGTGTAGAGTTGAGTGGGTGGGGAGGTGAAGAGGATCTGCAAGGAGTTGGGGAAAGGGAAAAGTGTGAGCAGTAATATTATATGAAAAAGAACTAATAAAAAGAAATGGACATGCTGAATATTTATGCTTCTCTGTAAAAGTTTCCAAATGATTAACTTGGTTCTTCAGAACCTACAGAAAGGAGCCTCTTCCTAAAAGCAAGTGAAATGCTTCTGAGGCCCCGCAGGTTAGTAGGGTGGGCCTCACCAAGGTTCCCAGGCTACAAGCCTGTTTCCCATCACTGAGGTGTTAACCTGTGAGAGTTCTGTTGTAGAGTATTATTTTAAGGCGTGTCACATTTGTTTATGCTCTAGAACATTTGGTTAAAAGATGTGTTGTTTTTGTTTATGCTGCATTTGTTTAACTCTGTGAAACTGTGATTCTTTGCCTGTCTAACACACCTGATAGTCTAATAAAGCGCTGAACAGCCAATAGCAAGGCAGGAGTACGGTTAGGCCAAGCTGGCAGGCACAGAGTATAAACAGAAGGAGAAATCTGGAAAAGTGGGAGGAGCAAGATAGAACAAGAAGAGGAGGATGTGAGGGACCAGCCACACAGCCAGCCACAGAGCAAGAGTCAAAGTGGGATATACAGAAGTAAGGAAAGGAAACGGCGCAGAGGCAGATGGTAGTTGAGATAATTTAAGAAAAGCTGCTGAGAAACAAGCCAAGTCCAGGCATTTATAAGTATTAATAAGCCTCCACGTATGATTTATTTGGGAGCTGGGTGGTGGGCCCCCAAAAGAGAAAAGAGCCCCAAAACGTAAAGAATAAATAAAAGAATAACAACAGAGTTCAGCTAAGCAGGAAGTGACTAGGTCACAGGGGTTCCGTTGTGCGTGCGTTAAACTGTGAGGATTGGTAGGACTGAGTCAGCTCTCTCGGAAGCAAGTTGCTAGGAAAAGAGCAAGCCTGCCCTTCCCCGGGCAGCCCATACCCTTGCCTGCAGCCTGCTGCCTTCCCTTCACTTCTCCACCATCCTGTGGTACAGCAGGACGATTCTGCCAGGATGCCAGCAGCGTACTGTTTACAGCCACCAGGAACACAAGCAAGATCCGTCTGAGTGCTCAGCCTCTCCGTTATTTGGTCTTAAGAGCACAAGGTGGGCTGATGTACTTCCATTCTCCAGGCGTTCCAGCAATGATCTTGTAAAGACCCATCATCCTGGTTCTTGTAGACTGCCTGCTCTAACAGACCTCGTGTCAAACTAGACCGTGTCTCAAAAATAAAACAAATGCTGAGCAGCACGGTCATTTAGTAAACCACTTTCCTTGTCAGGGCCTGAATGACATCTTCTAAACCCATGTGAAATGCGGGGTGTGATGGGTGATTTTGGTTGTCAACTTGACGCATCTGGAAAGAGGGAATTGCTCAGAGGACCCTGACTTGTGGCCATGTCTACGAGGCCAATTTTCTTAATTACTACTAATTGATCTAGGAGGGCCTAGTCTACTGTGGGCGGTGCCACCCTTAGGCAGGTAGGACTTAGCTGTACACGAACGGTAACAAACCCTGAGAAGCAAGCTAGTAAGCAGTGATCCTCATTTCTTCCACGGTCTCTACTTCAGTCCTCTTGGAGTTGTGTTGACTCTCTATGTTGCCTCTTTGCATTGGCTCTGCCCTGTCTCTTTTGAGGCAGCAGCCTCATTCTTTCAGCCTTTCTCTGGCCTGTATATAGCTGTGTGACGGTATGTGTGCCTTGAGTGTCATAGGTATCAGTAAGACTGGAATAAAGAACTTGGAATTGTCAAAGTTATGAGTGCATGTCAAGCCAGAAGTAGTTTGTGAAGTAAAGCTGGTTTTACTCATGGAGTTTGTGAGTCTCGTGATATTCAGTGGATCCCCACACCGTGGAAAGGCATGAGTGTGTCGATCTACACTGGTGGCATAGCTCTCTCACTACAAAGAGCGGTGAGCTTATCTGCCTCTGGCCAATTATCCAGCACTCCCAGATCTTGGGTAGCCAGAGAAGGCTACACAGCACATAACTCAGTGATGAGAAGACGTTCAAAATCTCACTCTTGGTCAATCATAAGGGCTTGTCTGGTAGCCCTTCCAACAACCCAATGGAAACACAGTCTTTATTTCACTTAATTTTGTAACCACTCAGTAAAAAACTTCTTTTTCTCTAGAGGGATTTGTTGGAAATATTTGAAAGCAATGGTTACTTTAAAAGAGTGCCTTGAAACAAGACTCAGCAGCCATGAAAGGAGAGACTGACCAAACTCTTGGAGAAGAGCTACAGATCTTTAAAGGCACTTTACAACGCTGCTGTTTATTTCTGGGAAAGTAGAAAACCATCTTTGTGCAGACGGTGCATAAGCCCAGGCCCAGGCCCGAAGGCCCCTTCAAGGTGTAACCTAACCCCGGCGCTCTGTGCCAGCCTGGCTAGGCAAGTGCCCTGCCACCAGACTCAACACCAGCCCTCTTTTGAGAGAGTTTCACTTACGTTGTCAAGGCTTATTTTGAACTTTCTTTGCAGCCCAGACCAGTCTTGATCTTGTGATTCTCCTGCCTCAGTTTCTCGAGTGGCTAGGACTATGGTCTTGCACTGCCAGGCCGAGTGAATATTTTTAAGGTGTGTATCAGTCTGACTGAGTCATAGACTGGCCCTCTGTGTAGTCACATATTATTGGTGTATATGAAGACCATCCTAAGTTCCTGACTTCTTTACAGTTCTCTTTCATTAATTGCCATCTCCTCTGTCTGTCAAAGCACCCTCCCCCCCCCCTGCATGTACGGATCTGTGGAGGTTAGAAGTCTATACCAGGTATCTTCCTCCACTGCTCTCTGTGTTTTGAGACAGAGACTCTCACTGAATCAGCAGCTTGTGGATTGGCTGGACTGGCTGCTAAATATTCTCTACTATCCCAGCTCTGTGATTACATATACACTGTTACACTCACTTTGTTTGTTTATTTTTTGTGGGTGTGTGGCTTCAAACAAACTGAGGTCCTTTTGCTTGTATGGCAAGTCCATTATGGACTAAGTTACTTTCCCAACCCTATCTTATTTTTTTTTTTTTTTTAATGTCCTATGATTTTTGGCTGAAACATGTACATCTAAAATTATATCAAGTTGTCCCTTGGGGAGTTGGTTCTGGAATTGCCTCCAGATTCCAAAGTCCATGTGAAGCTGCCTTATATAAAATTATTGTTGGAGAACTTTTGAACAGTCCTGTGCTTCCCCTACCCTTTGCCACCAGTCATCCCTAACCCATTTTGGTATGGAGAAGCCCTCCATCTGGTTTTAGTTAACCAGCTGCAGGAGGTTAGAAGTCCGCTTCGGTGATACAGCCACTGAGGAGGAAAAGAAACGCTCCCCATGACGAGGGCCTGCCCCATTCTTCTCCTGTAAAATCCTTGTGTGCCATGAATTCTCCTATGTAGCCTATCTATATTTTTCACGGCCACCTTTGACTCAAATTTGATTCCTTCAAACAACTTATGTCTTCCCAAACAGACATTTAATTACAGTAACAAATTGCCTAGTCTTTGGATAGAGCCCACTCTGCTTGGTCATATTTACTTTGATTTTATGTGTGTATTCTTTGTACTTCCAGACATTGAAGCCAAGGCCTCAGATATGTAAATAAAGCACTCCACCAGAGCTACAACTCTAATCTTCTCTGATGCTTTAAGCCATCTCTAGACGGTTTATGATTCCTAGTACAATGCAAAAGCAGTGTAAACCATTGTTAAACTGTAACACTGACAAGAAGAAAAATCTGCATATTCAACATGGACAAAAGTTTTAAAAAGCAGAACAAGCAAACAAACCTTTTCTGGGGACTGGTCAGATAGCTTAGCGGTAAAAGGAGCTCATCACTAAGTCTGAAGGCCTGAGTTGCATTCCTGGGACCTGCGTGGAAAAAGCGGAGAACTAAGGCATGCAAACTGGCTTCTGACCTCCTCTAGTTCACAGTCACATGCACATGCTCTCTAACCCTCCCTCTACTTAATAAAAATATTTTTACATGCACTTGGCTGACCTATGTATACAAAAATCCATGGATACAGCAAGCTGAATATAAAGTGTTAACTTTGGAAATTAAATGATCACAGGTTTGTTATTATTGCTATTTATTGCTCATTAATTTCCTGCCCTGTAAAACATATTCCGTAAAGCATGTATTCTTGTTTGGCCACTGGAGTCTCTGCTTCGTTATCCTAGTAGCCATGTGACTACTGGACACCAGGAACCAGTGTTATCAGTCTTCACATGGAGCCATTTGTAACACCAGGCCATGCAGGTGACAATTCTACCCCAGCCTTCAGTGTCTGCTTGGGCAGAGCTGGGAACTAGAAGGTTGAATGATGGAACAAGAGGAGACTTGAGATAATGCTGCCTTTCGCTTTTGATTTTTGTACCATTTGAGCATCGAGTAAATGCATGAAAATAACTGTAGGCTTTTGTTTTTGTTTTTGAGGGGGCGGGGCAGTCTCTCTGTGTAGCCCAGGTTAGCCTCCAATGTGCATCCACTGAGTTCTGGTCCCTGAATACACCACATATCCTGCAGTATTGTGTTTTAAATATGCAACAGAACTATAGGCTTCAAATCAAGGACATCAAAGGCGCTCAGACATGGGAGATCCTAGTGAATTACTGGGACCACCCATTGCTTCCCCCAAGGTCTAACCCTACAGCCCAGTATCATGATAACTTCAGCACACTGGCTCTGCAGATGTTCATCTCCTGGTCCTCTTGGTCATTGGCTTTGTGATTCTGAGCAAGTTACTTAATCTCTGTGAGTGTGTTTCCTCCGTTATAACTTAGGGTCGATGCTCCTGTTGCTGCTGCCCACAGAGGGATGCAGATGGATGCGCATCAAGGATCCAGTAAAGTGTTGATTGCTGTGATTGTTACCTGATTTCAGCAAAGAGGGAAGGACTCTCAGTGCTACATCCTTGTTGCGTGCTATTAATAAGCACTGAGCACTTAGCATGATCTTGACAGATTCCTGAAGTACACTGCATGCATTCTCATGGGATGTCTTGCTCAGTGAGCGTCATAAAGAAGGAGTGATTGTAGCAGGCTTTCTCTTGGACCACCAGCCCCCAAATCATGAGATAGAGACTTATTAATTATGAATGCTGGACCATAGCTTAGGCTTCTTTCTAGCTAGCTTTTTAAAAGTTTTAATCCATTTCTATTCATCTATGTGCTGCCCTGAGGCTAGTTTACCTCATCTACCTACCGTCCATCCTGCTTTCCTGCTTGGTCTATGTCTGTCTGGCTGACCCTCAGCTGGCTGGCCCCTTTTCTCTCTGCCCACCAATCCTTCCTATTCCTCCCCTGCCTCACTATTAACCATCCAGCTCTTTGTCAGACCCATCAGATGGCTTAGGCAGGCGAGGTAAAACAGCAACACATCTTTACATAGTTAAACAATTATTCTGCAACATAAACAAATATAATACATCTTTGTATAATTAAACAAATATTCCATTCCACAGCAGAAATGATTATTTCTCTTTCTTTAGAAGTGACCCAACTGAGGCTTAGAGAAACTGAACAACTAGCTCAAGGTCATGGCGCTCCTAAATAGGAGAGTGATGCATTGAAACCCGCACGCTTTGAGCTTCAGCATTGTATCAACAACTCAACAAGCAGGACTGTCTCAGGAAACAGCCTAAACAGTCCAACTCCCATCCTGTTGCTGGATCCTGTGTTCACCCACACAGTTCACAGGGGCATCTTTCTGCTATTAGTAATAGTAATTCAATCACCCACTGCTCTCTTCAAACCTGAAAAAAGGAGCATTGTCTTTCTAAATCTTAAAAATCTTTTTGAGATGCTCTCACTATGGAGCGCAGACTGGCCTCCAACTAAGGTCCTCCTCCCTCTACCTCGTAACTGCTAGGATGTACGCCATGTCCTTTCTAAACCTCAAGGTTTTTAAAGTTCTATTCTCCCTGTACCACTTCCTCCAAGCACAAACTCAGATCAAAAGGCACATCAAAACTCTTCAGTGTTAGAAAGTTTGTTTGCAAACAAAGTCTCAGACCTAAAATCCCAGATCTTGGGTGGCTGAGACAGAGGATCTTGAATTTAAGGCAATTTGAGGTATGTGGCAATAAGATGTCTCAGAAATACCCCTTACAGTTATGGGGACACTGGAATGTGTATACTGATGCTATAAACCCCAATGTGAGGCTATCTGAGGGTGGGTCTCTAGGCAGCAGATGGGTCTAGATGAGGTCACAGGGTAGGGCTCTTGATGGGACTACTGTATTTGTTAAAGTAAGGAAGGAGCAGTATCTCCTCCACCGCGAGGACACAGTACAGAGACTGTCTTCAGACCAGGAAGCCAGCCCTGACTGAACACGCTAGCAGATACTTTGAGCTTGCTTTGGCTTCCAGAACTTTGAGAAGAAAATACCTTTTGTTGAAGTTATTCCATCTAGGGCATTTCATCAGAGCAGCCGTAGCACACTGAAAGGTCTCTGAACATAAGACTTTTCAATATTAAAGGAAAATGTTGATTTTATAAAATTGACAAAGAGCCAGGCAGTGTAACAAAAAATGAGCGGGTGAATGACCTATCTGAACTGTGTTTCACCCAGTAGGGCATAACTGACAACACCATTAGGGTACAAGTGCATCTAAAGAGTTGGTTGTGACAAAATTGTCGCTGGCTACACATTCATAACTCACATCCCCCGACTGTGCCTTCTGTGAAAGGCCAGGTGGCAGATGTCATGGATGCTACCCTAGCCATGATCAGCGCTGGAAGACCTGAGAGTGGCAGTTGGTGCTAAGGCATGAGGGAGCCTGATGTGTTGAACATCTGTTGCAAAGGAGAAGAGAAAGCCAATTTGCAGGGATTTCCATTTATAGAGTTTGGAGACATATGTTAAGTGGAATTTACTGCTCTTTAGCTGAGATACCTTGGAAAGACTCTGCTCAAACCCCAATAAGTCTCTTTCTTACCTGAGCAGCAGGCAGATACCTGTGTGTGTTCATGAGAAAATGGCAAAGGCTGGTTGCCTTTTTTAAAAGAAAGATCAGTAAACGTTCACAGTTTAAAATACAGTTGCATGCCAACATGAGCAGGCCTGACACACATGCCACACCCATTCCTGTTCCAGCTCAGGGCTCAAGGACCACACACCATCCTTCGGATGTGATTCTTCAGCAGATACGTGACTACCTACCATTAGTCGGAAGTTCCCCCATCCGTTGGAGACGCCACAGTAAACATCTTTAGCTGTAGCCACTCTTCGTCCCGCTGCCACTTGACCACAGCTCCAGCTCTCCATTCCCACAGCACCCTCATACCCTCTGCTTTTCATGTCTCTCCATGGAAAGCTCACCTGGGCAGCTCTGGTTACATCAGTAATGATGTTCAGTGTATTTAACTTTGGGTGGTCCCCCAGAATATGTTCCTGTCCATAGGCAGCCATAGACAGCTCTGCCCACGCATGGTGCACCTTCCCTTAGAGAAGCGTGGCAGCCAGCCAGACGGGAGGCATTTTCAGGTAGCGTTTGAAAGATCTGCTGACTTGTACGGTTGATAAAAACAGAACCATCTGGAGACTGCTGTGTCTAGGTTCACGATTTGCACACTGACAAGGTGCAGCACACTCCTTGCCTGTAGAGAGCATTTGCAAGGGCATCAGGGCAGGAGAGGGGGCTCTTTAGGATTCTTTGATTATCACCATTCCCTTGGATCTGTCTAGAACACCCCACAGCTGAGGATTTTCTTCTCTGGCCCGTTTTATGTTAACACATCCACGAAAAGGGATGGCTATTTGGAGGCTTGTGCAGCTCCCTCCTAGCATACAGGGTCAAAAAACACTCTTACATCCATCGGTTGGGAAGGAAAATAATAAAGGGAAAGCCTCCATCTGGCAAGGAGTGGTATGTGTAATGTGGCCTTCATGTGTCCCGTTATCTGTAAAAGGGGACTTTTTTCCAGTGTGCGCGCCACAGGTCTTTTTGCCTGTACAAGTCTCTCTGATTATTTGTTATAACCCTGACTTCAGAATATCCGACCCAGCCTTCTACAGTGTTTGTTTGTTTGTATTAACTTAAATCTGCAAACAGTATTTTTTTCATTATTTTGCTCAAATACACGGTCTTCTGAACTGATTTCTTTTTTTAAGACTTCTTTATTTATTATATGTGTAGGAGGGGTTTGCCTGCAGGCATGAATATGCACCATGTGCATGCTTGGTGTCCATGAAACCGCTGGATCCCCTCATACTGTAGCTATGGATGCTTGTGAGCCATCATGTGGATGCTGGGAATTGAACCCAGCTCTGTAAGAACAATAAGTGATAGCCCCTGGACCATTTCAAGTCTTGAACATTCTGGCATTGACCTTTCTTAGTCACCTTCACAGTAGAATTTAGTCTCAGAAAGCAGATATGGCATATAGAAATAAGCACTGGCCCACACATCACTGTACACCAGGTTACCTACTAGGTATAGACTCACAGGACAAATGATTTGTTTGTTTCTGTCTTTCCCATCCAGTTGATATGGTTGATTCCTATAGACAGCAAAAGAATTAATGGTAAATGACACCAAGGAACTTGGGGGCATGATGAGACTCACAGCTTGGTCCCTAGCATCCCTTAGGACTTTACAAACCAAGCACATGATCCTGGGTCTAAGTCCCACTCAGCCTAGGCCTCTTCTAGGGCAACCCCATGCTCTGAAGTCTTCCAGGGTTTCTTTGTTAGCGTCAGGAGTAGTCAGCTCCCACTGGGCATGGTGACACAAACCCACAACCCTAGTACCCAGGAGGAGGAGACAGGATTCACACAAATTCAAATCTACCGGGGAATACACAGCAAGGCTCTATCTTAATAGCAAATATTAAAATGCCACCCCAAATGGCTTTCTCCATTTGCAGAAAGTATTCATTGAAATTCATGCATTGCAGTTTGAGAACCAATCTAATACAGTTAAAAGACCATGAACCTTAGTTCAAATCCAAACTTGGCTGGTTGACCTCCGGGGATCCCGATCCAGTAACTCCTACTCCGAGTGTCTGACTTGCTATGTTAAATAGCCACAATGTTTCCAATATCATACAGCTCCCAAGAGGACTTAATTGAGCCATGGGTAGGGAAACCCCATCTATTTACATAGGCATACAGGATGGACTCCCTCCATCAAAACTGGAATCCTACTGCCAAAAGCTGAGTAAATTTCCAAAGCTTTGCACTATCTCTGCTAACCAAAGTCAGTTAATCATTGACTGACGAAAGCAGGTCACAGAAGACCTGGAAACCACAGGGCTGTGTTTCAGCTCACCGTTTCCAAGCAGATTTTAGAATTTTATTCATGAACGCATTGTACAGATGTTAAAAAATTTAACACCAAAAATAATATGAAAAAAGACAGCTGGCAGCAACATGCAGGTTCACACGGAGACACCCTTGACTCTCTCATCTGGATTCTCTCATTGGCTGCAAAGTAGGGCGATGTGGACTTGGTCCTTTGGCAGCTCCAGATGGTTACACCAACTCTGGCTCAGAACACAAGTTAGTGCCTTGCTCTAGACACCTTCCTCAGGCCCCACAAGACAGTCGTCACAAAGCTCTGGAGAACAGAGGTCAGGCAGGGTGTGAACTTACGTGGGAACAGTCATGAGTTTCAACATTCTTTGCCAAATTCCTCAAGACACATAGAGCCCAGAACAGTTTCCGTATCTCAATAGATAAAGCTAAGACACGGTAGTACTTTGGCATGGTGGTGAAGTCAGGATCAAATGTGTGTTTTAAAATTGGGTCCAATGTTCAAACACTTGAGGGTAACCTGCTCAGATGCCGCCTAGCCTCAAGGGAAGACAAACAGAACAAGTAGGGACACTCAACACCTCCCAATGTCAATCCAGACAGGAAAGGACTTAGCACCTTTATTTTGTTTCCCCAAATATGTCATCTCTAAACCAAATACTTTTTTAAAAGCTCACATTGGGGAGATTTTTTTAAAGCTATAAATATGAAATTAGAGAATATAACCAATTTTAGAAGCTAATAAAGAAATCACAAGAACCTAAAAATTATGGTTCCATTAATTAATTGACACATAGTTTTATTCGTTTATTTATTTATTTGTATGTGAAGAGTTTTGGTGTTACTAATGTAAAAAAAAAAAAGTTAAATTGAAAAGTGACAGAGACAGTGTTGGAAAGCGGGGTCTTTGGGGAATGGGGGCATCACGAGATCTCTGCCTTCACCAGCAGATGAATCCCTTCAAGGAGTCTTAAAGGAGCAGTTTTGTTGTATGGGGAGCTTTCTGGTGACTGGATCTGACTTACCACAAGACACCATCCACCTTGTTATAACGCAGCATGAAGCCCTCATCAAATCCTGACCAGAGGCTGGCGCCATGTTCTCAGACTTCTCAGCTTCAGGGCAGCAAGATAAATAGACTGTTATTCGTGATAAATAACCAACTCTGTAGCATTTTTATTATGGCATAGGGAATGAATCATAACATTGACAAAAAAAAATTGAGTTTGGCTTTTGTTCTGCCAAAAACAAAAGAAAAAATCCTGTCATTATGAGATGGGAGTAAGTATAATTTTTACTGTCTCAACCATTGGGTTTCATATTCTCAGGGCTACTGTCACTAATGTGCAAAGTAAAATGACTTAATCTGTGTAAAGAGAGATGCTTAGTGAGTCAAAGCCCTACTGCTAACCAGCCATTGTAAGTCAAATCATTGAGTCAGGGACAGCAAGGTTTCCTGCTGCTGACATCTGTCCTTCAAAAGTAGCACTATTTTTCTTTGGGTCACTAGCTCACAGAAAAATGACATACAGACTTATTAATTATGAAACACAATTTCATAATATATTATAATACGTAATATTATCATAATATAAAAAGCCCGTAGCTTAGGGTTGTCTCACTCGCTCTTAAAGCTTAAATTAACCTGTTTTTATTCATCCACTTGTTGCCACCTGACTTGTGGCTTTTACCACTCCTCCTGCTTGTCTTGCTCCCTCTGTATCCGGCTGGCGACTCCCTTTTTAATTCTTCCCAGAGCTCTCTATGCAGAGGTCCCACACCAATCACAGTGACATAGTATAAAGGAATATACCACAACACACATGAAACTAAAGTTGGATGGCCACATGACTGGACTACTCCCTTCCTAGGTATGTGCCCGCTCTAAGTCAACACAGCACGGAGTAACTGGCACATCCGTGCTTATTTCTGCACTGTTCACAAAAGCCCAGAAATAGAGACAAACTACATGTCCATCCACAGAAAAGTGGTAAAAAAATGTGGAACATATACACAACAGAAGACTTCGCCCATGAAGAAAATAGAATCGTGACATTTTGGGGGAAATCGGTGGATCTGAAGATAATTATGCTAAATGACATAAGTCAGATTCAAAAGACAAATGCAGTATTTTTTTTTCATAATGTGCACTGTGTCTGTCTGTCTGTCTGTCTGTCTGTCTGTCTGTCTTCCTGTCTGTATTGAAAAGAGAAGGCTATGAGAGAGGAGGAAATAATCTTAGGAGGCGGGAAGAGAGTGTAATGGAGCACGGGTCACATGAAAGCAGGAGGAAGAACAATGTAGAGCGAGGAAAAGGGCCAGAAACGGGGGGGGGGGGGTTGGGAAATGAGAGAAGGAAACGAGGGAGGGGAATGAATGAGAACCAAGTACAATGATCTGTATGCAAGAAAATTCCAAAAAAAGACAAAAACAAAAACAAGCCCCATCCCTTTGTGTGCTCATTTTAAACATCAAATTTAAAGTCATATGAGCATTGTTAAGTAGCCAAGAGAGAGAAGTTTTATTTGTTAAAACAACAACAACAACAAACTACCTTCCTAGCTGGGCAAAGTGATGCATACCTGAGAAGCTGAGACAGGAGGACTTCCTTGAACTTAAGGTTAGCCTGAGCTACATAGGAGAAGCAGTCTCAAAAAGGAAGTCATAACACAATAAAATAAATTCTCTGGGCCATCACGGGTAGTGAGGATGCTGTTCTCACTCTTGTGTTCGGGTTAGGACAGAGCCTTTCTTCACTTGTTTAATAGTAATTCCCTGAGCCCGCATTGCATGCTGGGCACTGAATATACTGCGGCATGACGTCCTCAGGAAATGCATGATCTCCTGTGGGAGATGGGTAAAAGACGATCACAAGACAGCAAGTAGCAGAGGACCGAGTAAGGGGAAGGACAGTGGTGAGGGGAAGATCTGCCTGGCGGTAGCAGCATCACAAGCTGTCGCTCAGATGGAGCCTGTCCTGAGCGGCAAGTTCTAGGAATTGCCCTTGAGGCAGAGGCAAAGTGCAGGACGGGTAGCGGTGGGAAACAAATAGGTGGGCTGGTAACTCCAAACATGTAACGTTACAATTCGAGAATGTTACTTTGAAAGCTGTGTATTGTGGTATACACCCACTAGTGGGAAAGCTGAGGCAAGGGAGTACCAAGTTCAAGGCCAGTCTGGCCTAAGTAGCAAATAGTCTTGAGTCTGGCAGGTGCAGCCCCTAGGTAATTTGGTATCAAGGAAGATACCAAGTTGACTGGTCTAAGAGTGACCAAGGACAAATGGAAAGAAGGAAGATGGGGACATGGTATGAACCTTGAGTATCAAAGCATTTGGTAGAGGCTGATGACACAGGGCTGAGGACTCTGCTTAGGTGTCAGACCACACTCAGAAGTGGCTGAGTCACTTCCTGGAAGGTGGTATTTAACTAAGTCTGCCTAATCCCACATGAACCTGGTGATGAAGCAGAAGTGCAGCCGTGGCATCTTGGGGCTGAAGGGACCAGGGAGACCATCTGGTCCAAGTTGCTCATATATTACAGGTTCGAGCCTATGCTCCAATTCCAGCAGAGGTAAAGTTCAGTAATGATGGTGGTGAACTCCTAAACCAGCTCCCTGACTCTTAGGCTCTGAAACACCTTAACAGTAATCACAACCTTCTGCAGGCAGGTAAGACCAGCTCTCAAAGGCAATGGTCAAATAGTAGGTGCCCAGGAATTATTTGTTGAAATCTGTGATTTATCTGCATGAGTTTCCTTTAGTCTCTTCTCAAATTTACATATATTCATGAGCTTGTGATGAATCAACACTCTCCCAAGAAACTGCCATCTTTTCATTTTAAAGCAATATTTCAGATGAAGAATATTTAAGGACATAAAGTACACAAACTACGTCGTTGTGCCTACCAAAGAAATCAAATGGAATCTAGAATTGATTTATTTGTTTACTTTGGCAGCACTAGATGTAGACTTCAAGGCCTCGTGCATGCTGGGCTGATACCCCTAGCCTCTGGTTCCTTTTAAACTTGACAGATAGCTCAGGGGTTGGGAGCACTGGTTATTTATTCTTCCCAAGGACCTGAGTTCAATTCCCAGTAATCACATGGCAGCCTACATGCATCCAGACAGAACACTGTATAAATAATAAATAAGCAATCTTTTAAAAATTGAGCTATAGGTATTGAGACTCTGCTCATTTAAGGGATAGGAGAAAAATTGGAATCACCCAAGGGAGTGACAACAGATGATTTCACATCCGGAATGATTATGCTGAAGAAAAAGTTCCCAGTCAGTAACTTCTGAAGTCAAAAGACAACAATTGCACAATAGGAGTTAGCAATTTTTTTTTTTAATCTCAAGCGTATAATTTTTAGAAGCATAAAGAACCACCAGAAGGAGAAAGCATGAAAGACATGAGAATATATTAGCATGCTGTGTGTGTATATACATGCTCACACCCGTCATATGAGCACTGTGCTGTTTCCATGGCAATGTGGAGGGGGCTCACTATGAAGCAATCTTGTTACATTTAGACATGCTTATAAAGATCCATGTACTGAAAGCTGTGAGGGAGATATTTTGAACTCAAAGGAAAAATTATTCTCATCTCCTTTTGGATGAACTCAAGCAGTCATCCCTGCCTCTTCCAGCCACACTCCCACGTTGGACCTGTCATGTACCTCAGATGCTTTGGGCACATTTTCTCACATAACATCAGCCTTCCACAATCTCAGTCATCCACCGGTCCCTAGGGGCTTCTCAAAGCTTTGAGGACCTTCATCACCATAGCTGCCCCCAACAAACTCTTAGGTTCTTTCCTTATTAAAATGGTATCACTTATCAGTGCGGAGTTGCAGTAGTACCAGCAATGTAAGGGAAGATAAAGAACCCATGAGGAGTCTGGAAAAGAGGCCGATGGGTAAAGTGGTTGCTGTGCAAGATGACAACTTAAGTTCAATTCCCAGCACCAGAGTAAAAATGCCATGTGAGCTGATTTTTTTTTTTTTTGTTTTGTTTTGTTTTGTTAACTCTTTGAGGGCTTGCCATCCAACTCCCAAATAAATACATGCAGACTCATTCTTAGGATGAATGCCTGGCCTTCGTTTGGCTTGTTTCTAGCTAGCTTTTCTAACTTAAATTATCCCTTCTCTCTTTACATTTTGCCTCTGGGCTTTTTACCTTTCTTTATTCTATATATCTTCACTTTATTCTCTGCATCTTTCTCTCCTCCAAGGCTGGGCTGTGTGGCTGGGTGGCTGACCCCTGGAGTCCTGCTCTCCTTTTCTCACCCCTCGCTCTTTCTCTCTCGAGCCTAGGTTTCTCCTCCTGTTTATTCTCCCTGCCTGGCAGCCCCACTTATTTCTCTCTCCTGCCTCACTATAGGCCTCATCAGCTCTTTATCACACCAGTCGGATGCTTTAGACAGGCAAAGTGACACAGCTTCACAGTTAAACAAATGCAACCACAACATAAACAAATGTAACACATCTTAAACCAATATTCCACAACAGAGAGAGAGAGAGAGAGAGAGAGAGAGAGAGAGAGAGAGAGAGAGAGAGAGGGTAATCCCAACACTATGAAAGTGGAGACAGAAAGATCCCCAGAAGTTGCTGGCTAGCCATTTTAGCCAAATTGTTAAACTTCAAGCTTAGTGATATTTTGTCTCAAAAAAATAAGGTGAAGAAGCTGCCTGAAATTGACCTCTGACCTATACATCAATGTGCACACTCACCCATACACACACACACACACACACACACACACAGAGTAAGAGAGAGTAATGGGCTATAGGAGATATGATCAATGTATATTATACAACTAGGTGAAAATGGGCGTACGTGACCCTGTATAATTTCTTTAAATGTGAAAAAGTTGACCAGACACCCAAGGTTGTTTCAGTAGGGGGTCTTTGGTTTATAGCATCTGCCTTCTTCAGGGGCAGCAGAGGGCTAGAGGAGCAGAGGTTTTAGGTCTCTATTTTTAATCTTGGACATGGGGCTCCCAAACGTTTCCCTTTCTTCTGATCTCACTATGGGGTGTCACAAAGTTTGGCTGTTAGTAAGCAAGTTAACTCCTGAGGTTCTCCTCACTGGGGATGACAGGAAATTATTTCTACTGGTGGCTCCGTATTGTTTCTAATAATTCTTTAAAATTATTATTATTATTATTATTATTATTATTATTATTATTATTACTTTGGGGGTTTGGTCTTTGTGAGACTCACTATGTGGTCAAAGCTGACCATGGACTCTCAGAAATTCCACACCTGGTTTTAATTCTTGCAAATAATTATAATATTGAGTATTTCTTTTTTCCTTACTTTTTCTGCCTCTTAGTGTCTAGACTGTCCAGAAATAGGGATTCTATTTAATTAGCATACCTCCACTGTCTATGTATACTTTGAAAGGAACACACTTAGACAGTTGTCTATGGTGGTTTTCTCATAGGAAGGGCTTGTCATTTGTCTTCTTAACAGAAAGTTCGATGTAGGCTGTACAGTTTAAAACCAGAAAATCAGCAGGGAGTGGAGGTGTACCCCTTTAATCCCAGCACTAGTGAGGCAGAGACAGATCTCTGAATTACAGACCACCCTGGTCTACACAGAGAGAGTTCCAGCACAGCTAGGGCTACCCACAGAGAAACCCTGCTTGAAATAAAGGAAGGAAGGAAGGAAGGAAGGAAGGAAGGAAGGAAGGAAGAAAGGAAAGAAGGAAGGAATAGCGAGCATACATGAGACCTCAAAGCCTGCCCCCACAGTGACACACTTTCTCCAACAAGGCCACACCTACTCCAACAAGGCCACACCTCCCATTAGCGCTACTCCCTTTGGGGACCATTTTCCTTCAAACCACCACAATGTTATATATAATTAATAGATAATAAATAACACACACATCTAAAATCTTGTTTGTGTGAGCGTGAACACGTGTGTGTGTGTGTGTGTGTGTGTGTGTGTGTGTGTGTGTGTGCATGCACACACACAGGTCAGGGAACAAGTCTGCCATCTGTTTTTAAAGGGACTCTGCCCAGCTCAGGCATGGTGAACAAGGCTCTAGCTGAGGGGATGGGGGACAAAGGCAAGGCCTGCTAGAGCCACCATGCCCAGCTTCCTTGCCGTCACTTGAACATACCGGTTTCCTCTACCTGCAACATTCCTCCCTCTATGTTGGCACCATTTCTTCTCTCCTTCCCTTCCTCTTTAGCATCCGATGCCATCTTCTAGGCAAGAGCCCTCCTCCCACCCTACTTAAAAGTGCAAATTGGAGGCACGGTAGGAATCCTAGTAGTAGAAAGCTTGCTTAGCATGCAGGAAGCCTGGGTTCAAGCCAGGGCACTGCATGGTGCCATAGCCACATGATAACCCCTGGCTGTGGGGATGCTCTGTTGTATAGGATTGCAACATGCCATCCTGCAGGAAGCTTCTTAAGCAAGAAGGTAAATAAAATAGCATCAGGAAGCCCCTGAAACTGACCAGATTCACTAGGCCCCTCCCTACAAGAGGCAGCAATTAAAGCTGAGATCTCTCTCAGAATAGCAGAGCCAAGCTTCAAAGACGACTTTCAGACAGGACCAGCTGAGTTGTCTGGAAGAGGATTAGACCACCTGGCAAGGCCACCCTCCAACCTATTGAACTGTGCAGTGTGCTCCAGGTCCCCGGGTTAGAGCTGTCACCCATGCTGGAGTGGGTGTTGTAATGCAGCTGTCTTTGCATCATTTTGCCTCCTGTAAGTAACCCCTCACCCATATACTTGTAAGTAACTCCCAAACAGAGTTGGGCTTTAGTGGATTCTGTACTTGGGTCTGTCATGAGTTCCCTATCTGGGGTGAGTAGATGTATTTGTTGTGAATCCCCAGAAACATTTTTTGTCATACACCATGCCCTTTACTGTTCTCTGAGTTTACTTTTCTGCCTTGAGTTTGTCACTTTATAACATATCATGCTATATTCTAAACCGTGTTCCTTTCTCATCCACCTGCTCCAGTGGGCACAGGTTTCAGGAGGCAGGGGCCTTTATTGCTTATGGGTTTACCCTCAGTGAAGGAGACCCCACTATGCCCTCCTCCCCAGCATAACAGCATAGGCTTACTTAGGGGCCCCAGATTAGACACAAGCCACACCCAAGCACCTGTTTTCACAGAGAGATCCTTTATTAAGCAAGGAAGAAAAGTTAAAGTGGCTGCTTTCTGACTCAGGCAGCAAAACAGCAGCAAATGACCTTGCAGGTATCAGCTTTAGGAGGGGAAAGGGGAGGTCTGTGTTAGAATGGGTTAAGATGAGGTGGTAGAGATAGGGGATGAAGGAGAGGGACAAGGGAAAGAGGCAGGGATATGTATTTGTCCCAGAGTGCCTCTGGACAGAGAGGAGACAGACATGGCACATAGGCAAATAGCAGTTTATAAAGATAAAGGGGAAACCCATGTTAGGATGGGTCGTTCAATTTTAATTGGGTATGTTAATTAGGTGAGCCAAAGGGGGGTTTTGATTGCTGGACTTTGGTAGTTGGTCTCAGGAGGAGGAATTGTGCAATAAGGAAATAGACCTTGATGGCTAGCTTTAGGACTGTAACAGTTTTTAGCAAGGCAGAGGGAAGGGGATGGGGGCTCAGGTGGGCTAGTGTCTCTTCACCTAGTAATAGAGCAATACTCTGCAAATGGGCTACCAAGAAAATACTGGCATACTCGCTGAGTCAAGGAACACTTTCTTTGGGTCTGTAGCTCTCCCTGGCTTAGTACTTGATGACTGTCTCTTCCCAGGGCATCGAGATGAGGGGATATTAAGCCCAAGAGACCCAGGCTGCGCTACTTGGGGGAGCTACCGGCTGTCTATCTGGTGTCAGCTGACTTGGAGATTTGGATCCATGGGCTCTCCTGGTGTGATCTCGGCCACCAACTCTCCGTCTCTGAGTCCGTGTCTCATATGCAAATTGGAGACTATGAGCAGCTCTCAGATAGGTCATTATGAAAATAAAAATCAACATTTGGATATTAAGTCTGGTAAATGAAGTGAATTTGAGACATAATTGTGAGGAGGTTTGCTTTGTTTTAATTTTGAGATACTGTTAGTATTGCTGCAATGAAACACCATGACCAAAGCAACATGGGGAGGAGAGGGTTTATTTGTCTTACACTTCCTTATTGCTGTTGATTACTTATTGAAGTCAGGACAGGAATTAACACAGAGCAGGAACTTGAAGGCAGACGCTGATGTAGAGGCCATGGAGGATGCTGCTTACTGGCTTGCTCCTCATGGCACTCAGCCTGCTTTCTTATAGAACCCAGGACCACCAGCCCAGGGATGGCATCACCCACAGTTGGCTGGGCCCTCTGCCATCAATCACTAATAAAGAAATGCCTTACAGCTGGACCTTATGGAGGCATTTTATCTGTTGAGGTTCCTTCCATTTAGATAATTCCGACTTGTGCCGAGTTGCATGAAATTGTCCAGGACAGAAGAGCTGTTACTATGTTGTCTGAATTCACTGAGTCCTTGAACTCACTGTATAAACCAGGCTTGCCCTGAACTCCCAATCCCCTGCATGAGCCTCCGGAATTCTGGGATTATAGCTGTGAGCCACCACCCTTACCTGTGTAGTTGTTATTACTATGAAACAAATAATTTCTGCTTTTTTTTTTTTAACTCCTTGGGATTGTTAAGGGACAAAAAATTTACAACACTATATGTAAATAAGCACTTCGTAAATTGCATACCATCTCCCAGGTGTTGGGGCTGGGGATGCAATTGCTGCAATACCCACTAACATGCTGAATGCAACTTAACAATTATGCTGGGAAGTCTCATCTCTAGAAAAGGGAATTATACTAGCCCAGCTGAATAGCTGGGTCCCCTCTGAGCAATGGTTCTTCTCCACAGCTCCCAAAAGTCTGGACCCTGGGCTGAGATCTATGGCTGTACTCCAAAGCCCTCCTCCTTTCCACCTGAAACTTGGCTTGCAGTGGAAACACAAACATATGACTGTGGGTGTAGTTTACAGCCTGCCCTGTTGGGTGACTTCCAGACAAGGGCAATTGCCATTTTGAAATCATTAAACTCTCTGCCATTGGCTTCTTTCCTGGGCTCCTATCTTCCCCCAACTGCTGAAGTTCAACCTTGCAGCCTTAATGTATGTTTTCTCTCTTTTCTCATCAACCCTCAGTTTGCTGACAGCATCTGCCCATGTTGGTCCTTGCCTCATCTGGCACAGTTCTCTCTGGTCCTTAGAAGATATAGCCTTCACCCACATGCTAGGGATAAAATAAGATTGCCACACAAAGCCAGCAGCCTTTTTCTGAAGCAGAAAAACAAGTGTGCAGTTTCTTCTTGGACAAAGAAAAGCCGTCTTCCAGACAGGCTTTTGACACATGTAAGATTGAGGTATGATTTGAATATTCTTTGCAGAGAAAACAGCTCTTAATTAGACCAAGAGAGAAAGAAGCCAGCTGCCGCCTTCGTGATTATTTAAACACACATACCCATCAAAAGTGCTTCATTGTCTTGTTACAATAGAAATCTGATTGCCACTACGTTTTCTACTGTCCCCTCTCCATACGAATGGGGAGAAGAAAGACATTTACAAGACACCAGAATGTATTTGCTTCCTAAACATGATGTTTGCATGTAGATATTGGCAGCCTGAAAAACTCTAACAAGGAATGTCACATAAGCAATGAGGTCTGTTTTCCTGTAATTCTCTCTGAAATATAATTTTTAAGAGGAGCACAAAGGCAAGCAGTCTTCCGTGTTCTCCATGTTTCAAGAAGAGACAGAAGACACAGTGGATGAGTTGAGGACTGTGGGCATTAATGGTAATCGTTTCTGAATTGGGGACAGTGAACATTAATGATGGGGGAGTAACATTTTCTATTGGAAAAGATTAAAATAATTTATCAACAAAATGCTTTCACCTCTTGTCTTAGTTATGGTTTCTACTGCTGTGAAAAGATACCGTGGCCATGGCAACTCATATAAGGGAAAACATTTAATTGAGGTGGTGACAGAGTTTCAAAGGTTCAGTCCATTATCATCATGATACAGAGCATGGCGGCAAATAGATAGATGCCGTGAGGAACAGGAAGTCAACGGACACACTGGTGGTCAGTCGGGACACTCCTGAGAAAATGAGATCTTGTCTAATCACAGCCAACAATGCTTCTCTCTTTTGACTACTTGGACAACTCATACCAGGAATGTGGAAAATGGCCAGTAGGGGCCAGATTGTCATGAAGGGTAACTCTCCTTGGAAGGAACTAAGAGCAAGGTGTGCCTGTCACAAGACTAAATCTGCCCTGTTTCTGGGCTCCACCTCAGAACCCTCAGGTGGAATGATGCATAAGCTCCACTGGTACTAGCCGGGGTCTCTGTAACAGGACCAGGAATCTGTAGACACCTAGTACATGATGTGTCTCTACCTGTTTCCTTGTAGGGACCTTGAGGGCAGAGACTATTTTTCTAGCAAGGCTCAGGACAACCCGGAGCAGGTCAACACACCATCACTACTTGTTAAATGTCTCTATAATAAATTAAGCCAATTCAGATTACAGAAAGTGCTAAAGCCCCTTAGCTCTGGCTTCTGGTCCAGTAATATTTATGTTCTGTCTTAGTCAATGTTCTATTGCTATGAAGAGAAATCATGACCACAGGAATTCTGATGAAAGAAAGCATTTCATTGGGGCTTGCTTAAATTCAGAGGTTCAGTCCATTATGAGCATGGTGGGAAGCATGGCAGCACAGGCAGGCAGGGTGCTATAGAGGCAGCTGAGAGCTCTACATCTGGATCACTAGGCAGCAGGAAGAGAGAGAAACACTGGCCCTGGCTTGAGCTTCTGAAAACCCAAAGCCTGCTTTCTCCAACAAGGCCGCATCTACTCCAACAAGGCCACAGCTTCTAATAGTGCCACTCCCTGATGACTAAGCATTCAAATATATGAACTTATGGGGGGCATTCTTATTTATTTATTTATTTCTTACATTTCAATCCCAGTTCCCCCTCCCTCCTCTCCTCCTGCTCCCCCCCCAACTTCCTCCCCCACCCCACCTCCCTTCTGCTCATTGGAGAGGGGAAGTCTACTAAGTCTGTCCCATCATCTCGTTCATCCCCATCCCCCTCTGTCTAGACTGCTCTCCATATAGAATGAGCTCCACTGAGTCAGTTTGTGCATTGGTGTTAGATCTTGGACCCACCGTCAGTGGCCTCATCTATTGTCCCAGCCACACTGTTGTCACCTAGATTAAGGGAGTCTTGTTTGGTCTTGAGCAGGTGCTCAGGTCAGGAGAGGTGATGTTCTCATCCACAGTACTACGTGTCCTGAGCTGCTGTATGGTAGCTGTTCCGTGATGTCCTGTATCTCCACAGCTGTCACTCCAATCCCACTCACCACAATCAAAACAGGGATAGGGAGAGCATTGGTAACAGCCAATACTCTGAAGGTTTACCATGAGCCAGTCTCCCTGCTTTGAACGCCTCTCTTACCTTCCCTGTGAGCCTGTGAGCTGCCTTCTCGCCCCAGGGATGAGGAAGTGTGAAGTAAGAAAACACAGGCACACACCTGTCACCAACTCTGAGTCTCACTTGTGCTTTTTTTTGAGACAGGATGGCTCTGTGTAGCCTTGGCTGTCCTGGAGCTCACT
Source organism: Cricetiscus sungorus (assembly GCA_030556225.1). Lineage (NCBI taxonomy): Eukaryota > Metazoa > Chordata > Mammalia > Rodentia > Cricetidae > Cricetiscus > Cricetiscus sungorus. The sequence goes on along the minus strand of JANBXA010000731.1, from coordinate 43,485,856 downwards.
CTGTAGACCAGGCTGGCCTGGAGCTCACAGATACCCATCTGCCTCTGTCTCCTGAGCATTGGGATTAAAGGTGTGCACCATCAGGCTCAAGTGTGCTCTTCTTAACTCACAGAATATGCTTAGAAGCAACTGAAGAGAGCCAGACCAGATGGCTGGTGCCGGCAATTTCAGCACTTGGGAGTCAGGAGAATTGTTATAAGTTCAAGACTTAACAACAGCTTGGCTACAATGTAAGACTCTTGTCTCAAAAAACAAACACGGAATTTAACAAAGCAACTGGAAGTCTACAGTGTGCTGTGTAATGTGTCAGCCAGTGTTTCCCTGCTGTGACAAAACACCCAAGGCTTTCTACTCACAGAAAGGAGGGCTAAATTTACACAATTGAATATTATTCAGCTGTTAAAAAAAAAATGAAAGTATGAGATTTGCAGGTAAATGGATGGGGCTAGAAACAATCATCCCAAGTGAGGTTACCTTGACCCCAAAAGACAAATATTGTATGTTTTCTCTTATACATGAATGTTAACTCATAATCCTTTGATATGTATAATAGCAGAGGTTAGGTACTAGCAAAGGACTAGGTGGGAGAAGATCTCTCAAGGAAGGGGGAATAGAATATATTATTACAGAGAGATGGGGAGGGGGTTGTTATGGGAGGACTAAATGGGAAGGGGAAAGGAAGAGAGGGAGAAAGGAGAGGTACAGTTAATACTAGGGGCCATTTGAGGGGTCATAAGGAAGGCTGCTACTGCAGAAGCTTCCTAACATATCTACGTACATGCAAGTAGTCTAAATAAAGTTACCAAATAATGGGGGAGAGGATGTCCCAACTAGATATCTTACATCACCAAGTGAAACCTCCAGCACCAGGAATGGGTTACATCTTGTTGAGTCATTGGCCCCTAAACATCCCAGGCTATTGCCAAGGCTATTGGTTGCTTCCCACAAAAATGACGTTAAGGCCTATTGATGAAGACATCACTTACATAGCTCATCAAACACATAGTAATCGAGTTGGTGCCTGAGTATAGGCTTCCCCCTTACTGACCTTACTGGCTAATATCCGTGGTACCAGAAGGTACTCAGTGTGCATGATGCCAGAGCTGACTAGTACTCAATTGTGTAAATGTAGTACTTTTTCATTATCCATTTATCAGGTGAGAGACATCTTGGCTGTTCCCAGTTTCTGGATATTATGAACAGGGCAACAATGAACATGAATAAGCAAGTGTACATAGCAGGATGGAGAGTTGATTGGGCCTATGCCCAAGAGTGGTATATAGTTTTTAATATTTGTCCTTTCAGGTAGAAACACATGACATAAAAGTCCCACAGGATAGGTGTAAGGTAAGGACCTCAGCTACCTCTGTTTACCACGTGGCTGTCATTCACCACTCAGTCTTGGACTTGCCATCCTCACTAGAAGAGAGAAACATTCTTGAATTTTATAGTTTTTCAAAACCATAAGCATCATTTCAAAAACGTTTGACAGGCCTTTTACTTCAAGACAATGTGAAATACTAGCGGGCTAGTTAGTTTTTGTCAACCTGACAGAATCCTGGACATAACCTAGTAAGAGACCCTCAACTGAGAAACTGCCACCAACAGACTGGCCTGTAGTCAAGTTTGTGAGGACATTTTCTCAATTAATAACTGATATGAAAGGGCTCAGCTGGGTTTTAAGTTGAGAAATATACACATACTAATAAGCTTTCTTGCAGTGTTTGGTTAGAGTGACTATAATTCTGTGTTTGTCTGGGACATTTCTTTTGTTGTATTAATGCTATAGTAATATAATTAACAACACCCAGTTTGTCTCAAATTTTCTCTGAGTCTGAAAAGTAAACTGCTAAGAGAGTGCATGAGAAAATTATTTGTGTTGTTCTACTACAAGCTTTTAATTCAACTGAACAAAAATAAAACCTGAAGTTGAAATTTTAAGAAAGAAAGAAAGAAAGAAAGAAAGGAAGAAAGAAAGGAAGGGCCCAGCTTACTGTGAGTGCTGTCACCCCTTGGTAGGTAGGAAGGTGGCCCTGGTGGTATGACAGAGAGAGCAGGCTGAGCAAGCCACAGGGAGTCAGCCAGTGAGCAGTGCTCCTGTGAATGCTGGTTTGGTTCCTGCCTCCAGGTTTCTCCCTTGAGTTCCTGCCTTGGCTTCCTTTAGTCGTGGGCTCTGATGTGAAAGTTTAGTTTAAATGAAATAAACCTTTTGGTCATGGTCCTTATTACATCAATAGAAAGCAAACTAGGACAGCTGCATTCTGAAATTGATGGGCATTTTAAACATAGAATTTGGCTTTGTATTTGTTTCAGTCTGTAACTTTCTCGCCTGGGCAATAACACCCCAGCCACATTTTGTTGCAGCAATGAGAAATGTAGCTAGCACGGAGTGCAACCTAGAAGCTTCCAGGTCTATTGTTAACTCACAGCAGTCATTATTTAAAAAAATTTAAAAGCAAATAATTTTGGAGAGGAACTATTTTGTCACAAACATAGTTTTGAAAGCAGATCGACTTCCTGCCTTAAAACAAGAAACGTTTTAAGAATTCTCTGGAGATGGTGAGTACTCTCGTCTGAATCCAGGGCAGTCCCAGCCCAGCTCCACACAGCAGGTGCTGCTGCATCTGAGATGTGTGTGTGTGTGTGTGTGTGTGTGTGTGTGTGCGCGCGCGTGCGCACGTGTATACACACGCACACTATGTATATATATATATAGTTTAAGTAGCTTACAGAATTGAAAATGACTTTGTTTTAAAGAATTTCAATGGCAACGCACTTACTCTTTCAGTCTTGGCTAATGAACACAAATAATTGCAATCAATAGCAATAATAGCTAGTGCCTACTATGAGTGCTCTGTGTCAGATGCAGGGCTCATGGCTTGTCGGCATCATTTCTTCTCCCTAATGTCCCTCCCCACAATGAGGCATTCTCTGTTATTACTCCCAGCCAACGGATAAGAGAGCTAAAGCTGGAGTGACCCCATAGCTCCTAAGTAGTAGAGAAGTTCTCTGGACCCAGTCGTGTGACTAGAGACTCTACTATCTTCTACTCTGCACATATCTACCCATCATGCAGAAACCAGCATGTCACATAGAACACGGGCTCTTTGGAGGATATGTCTTCAAGCCTTGAAATATACCATTGTATTTAGTTCTCACAATAGCCCCCCCCAAAGGCAGCTCTTAGTACCCCATTTCCCCCTCACACGACAATGTTGTGAGTTGCATTTAGAATCAGTAAGTGGTGGAGCTCACATTCAAACGTCAGCTCTTATCCTTTGCCAGTTCTGTAAGAACCTTACATTTCTTGTCTGCATAAGCCCCATAGAATATGAAAACGCCCCTATGCCATTAGTCTGGGTGGGAAACTAGATATTCAGTCTCCCAGCCTGCCTGGCAGTTAAGATATCACTGCCTAGACTAATGAGATACTCACAGGAAATCTGCTGGTAGATGTGAGTGGATTCTTGGAAAACTTCCAGTCTTCTGGCCTTACCCAATTCTTCCTTCTTTGAATGTGGTTGTCAGTGGTAGATCTGCAGCAGTAATCTTGTAGCCACAAGCCAAAGGGATCTAAAAGGTGGCTGCCCTAACATCACAGAGCTATAGAACCAGTGCTGAGAATTACCTATCTCTGTGCATTTTGTTTTATTTTGTTGAGACAAAGTCTTGCTATATGTAGCCCAGGCTAGCCTCATGAGTCATGATCCTCCCTCCTGCTTCAGCCTGCTGAGTGCTGGTGCCATCATGTCTGGCTCTTTGTTCTTCTTACGAAAAGTCCATTTGATTTAAGCTTTTCCTAATTAGTATTCTGTTACTTGCTGTCCTAATCAGCCCTCACTGGAAGCTTTGTAAAATACGTACATATATAAAAGGGATCTAAATGAAATCACCAAATAACAAAGGAGGCAGATCCCCAACTGGCCATCTCTTATCACCAAATGAAGCTTCCAGTACTGGGATTGGGTTATATCCCAGGCTGTTGCTCTCCACAAACAGACAGCAAGGTTCCATTGCTGAAGACTAACTACACCTACATTAACCTCATTTAATATGGAGAAGTGCACGCGCATGCCATGCATGCACACGCACACAATACACAAAGAAGAAAGGTTTTATTTTGCTCATTGGCTCGCAATGGATTTCAACCTTCACAGTGGGGGAGAGACAACATGGCAGAGTGTGGCCATGTCGTGGGTGGCAGTGGGGTGTGTGTTAGAGATCATTCATATCATAACACACCAGGAAGCAGAAAGTGAGGCCCAGAGTATGGGTCAGGAATAACCTTCGTAGGCCTGCCCCTAGTGACCTACCTACTACTAAAGGATCCTAAGTGTTCCTGAATACCATTGCTAACTACAGAATAAACACTAAAACATGATCTGTGGGAGACATTTTAGAGTCAAACCATAACAATGGGTTAAAACAATCCAGGAAAGGATTACAAAGACAGCCTAGGCCTAGAGGAGGCAGTCCCAGCAAAGGGTAGGTAAGAGTGCAGGGCATGGTGTATATTACAGAAGTGCACATTCATACAAGCATAACTACGTGTAGATGGATTGGCACTAGGAGCTTGTGGGAAATTAAGTAAGAACAAACTTTTGGGGATGTTGAAGGGTAGGTGAATAGATTTGGAATCAGGTTGTTTAGCTCTACAGCGAGGCAATAGCCTCGCTTGGGCATGGAATACTCTTCCGGGTGATGACCTAAGGCAGAGTGCATTGGCGATAGCCAGGCTATGCAACACTGGTCCAGTATATACTCCCTCTCACTTTACAGAGTGAAGGCAAGAATGAAGAAAGGAGGGAGAGAAGCAGAGAAGACAAAGGAAAGGCATGGGACTAGTCTGAGAGACCTCGGCAGAAGTTGCAACGCCTTTCGTGATACAGCTGCTGCAGCATCCACAACACTGTTCTACTGTCAAAGAGCAGCACTGACACCACCCAGCAGCAAAGTGCATGCTGGGAAAAGGCCGGGAGTTCAGGCCCATTGTCACCTGTCTCCGTTGCTGGGAGGTACATGTGGCTTGTACCTACCACTGAACCAAATGACAGCTGTTGCTAGAAGGCATCACCCAGTGCTTCTTGTCTCTTGATTGAGAGAGGACATTCCTATGCTGTGTTCTCAGGTTGCCAGTATCAGATCTACTAAAGGTCTCACAACATGCCCATCCCACAGTGATGCTAAAGAAAATGGTAGCAGCCGGTGGCCGCCCAGGGCGACCGCTGCAGTTCAGAGTGTAGTTAGTCTGCTTTGTTCTGTCTGTCGGGGATCAGGAGGAGCCCTCACTCAGCAATGGGGATTTGCATGCTGCAGTCAGCAAGGCTGGAGGGCATGAAAAGTCACATCACAAGGTGCTGGCCTGTGGCTTGTGGCCCACCACTGCCAGACAGGGTAGTGACCAAAGCTATTCAAGTGGCAGCAGTGGGGACTGTGCTGGAAATGTCTTCCTGGTGGCTGCAGGTATGGAGCATAACACACACCACTTGTTAGAGCTCTATGGGAGCTGCTGGATATTTCCCCATCTCTCCCGTCTTCCTGCTACAGAAACAGAACCCCTATTCATTAGCTGGATCACGGTACCCAAGAGCCAAACCTATATTTGCCCTGCTTTCATGGAAAGCTGCCAATGGGATATAAGGGGAGTTGTGTGCTCAACTCCTGGATATGGAGTGTGCCTTTCTTCACCTCTTCTTCCTCCCTGAAGATGAGGAGGTTGACATGGTCAGAGGCCTAGGGGCCATTTGGGGTCATAAGTGACTTTATGACAGAGTAGAAATGTAGAAGGAGCACAAGGTGTGGGGGGGGTGGTCCATTCCAGCCCCCTAGACAGAGGCTTCCAGCACAGCACAGCACAGCACAGCACAGCACAGCACAGCACAGCACAGCACAGCACAGCACAGCACAGCACAGGGCAGGACATTTGGTGGACCCCTCCCATTTCTGTTCCTTTCTTCCCTGCTAGAGACAGTCACCTTCTGGAGACCTCCACCCTCTAACTGACAAAACCTTACACACACATATGTGCATGTGCATGCCGCAGATGAGCTCTCTCTCTCTCTCTCTCTCTCTCTCTCTCTCTCTCTCTCTCTCTCTCTCTCTCTCTCTCTCTCTCTCTCTCACACACACACACACACACACACACACCTACTTTTCTCTGGTGCCATAGCCAGGAGGCCCTGTAAACTTTCTGCTACAAAGGGTGAAATTAATTCAGCTAAAAACAACAAAACAAAAATCTCAGAAACTCAGTTACACCCTAAGTGATTCCTTCAAAGCCTTGTGTGGATATTTGTAATCTGTGTGATATAGTCACGCACATGTACACATTGTTTTAGCTATGTAGGAGGTGCTGTGTGTCCAATAGAAATATACACGAGCAAGTGTGTATACATACATGTAATATACAGATGACCAAAATACAATGTCCTCTTTGCAAGGCCTAAAAGAAGTAAATATACCTTTCATTTTACAAACCATATGAAATAGTAAATATTTTCCTGATTTTCACTGAGACTACTTATTTATTTTGTAAATCTGCATGTGTATATACATAACTATACAAAATATGCATAACATATATACATTACATGTATTCTTGCAGGACTGGGGTCAAGTCAAGGTCTTGTGCGTACTAGCTAAGTATTCTATCACTGATCAGTATCACCTCCAGCTTTATACCTGGTATTTTGCTTGTTGTTTTTTTTTTTCCCAGCAAGCTTATACCATAAAATACTCTACAATAAGAACAATCAAACAGGGGTGGTAAATTGCCAGTAGATGTTAGATCTCAGACCCAGGACAAATGGCTGAGGTGCCTATTTAAAATATCAAAGTGGACCTGGCCACCAGGTTCTTCCAGCATCCTTCAGTCCTTACCTGTTACAGGGTATGGCATATGTTAATCCCACTGATGGAGAATAAGACCACCACCACAGTTTAAAGCCAAATTTCGGTTGGATGGGCTCTGAGCGGGTCCATACCCAAGTTCCTGTGAAATGGACCTGAGACCAGGGTTTGTCTGCAGCTTAAGAAGGAAAGTTCATAATTCATTGAATTTCCTGTCAGGTCCAATCAGGGGCAGGCATATATTCTGACGTTTCTCCAGCGTACATCCAATCAGGGACAAGCATATATACACCTTATTTCCTGTCTGTGAATCTCCTACCCACCCTGTAATCAAGCACTTCTGGGGCAGATTGGTCAAACAAACTTGTTTAGGGGAGTGAAAACATGTGGCTTGTTATCTCCCTTAAACAACAGCCTCCAGCATTTCAGGAACTATCTGTCCTTGGGCAAGGGGCTTACAGATCAGAGGCCTGTTTTGTTTCCTGGATCTCTAAGGCATAGTAATTAACACTTAAAATGTAACTTTGTTTCTCACACATAACCCACCCCCTTCGGGCTAGGCTGCTCTCCCAGGTGCCCTTCCCTGACAAAGCAGACCTTTCCCCATTAACCCTTTACTCTCCTGGCTCTCCACTCTGAACTCTTCAAATGTCCCTGCCTCTGGCTATGCGTTCCCGTTGATCTACAATAAGCCTTCTCCTCCACACTTAGGAGAATGTCTTTCCTTTTTATTTCTTCCCCCCCCCCATTCATCAGGCTTCTCACAACTCATCAGGAGATGAATTCTGGCAGCCAACTCCCAAGTTGGATACACATCCTAACATCTTCGGGACCCTCTGAGTACAGAGACTTGGCTTTTCCTGTCCTTTGACGTGACATCCTGGGCTAGACATAAAGAGTTTGCATTGTTTCCAGTTATCACTCTACATTTCCTGAGGAATGGAGCTGTACAGGGCTTGGCACGATGAAGCTATAATCACATCATCTGGCCCATTTGCCTCCAGCAAGGCTGCGTTGTTCCCAAAAATAAGTTCCCTCATCTTCTGACTTGGGAGCCCAGCCTTGGGTCACTGAATCATAGATCATGTGGTTAGACAAAACAGAACTCCCATCCCCCATCAGCTGCTGCTGTTGTCTATATCATCTCTAATAAGGCCAGTGAGAAGTCAAGTTCCTCTGGCCTCCTGTTGAGCGAGCTGAGCGAGCATTCACAAGAAGTGAAGGCAGGCTACTATTTTAAATGGATAGAAAACTCACAGAAACGCAATTTAGCTGTAGCAGATTCCCTTCTGGACCTTGAGATTTCACCAGATTTGGAGTCTGTCGCTTCAGTTGATTAGGAAACCTGTGGAGTCCCAGCTCCAGCTTGTGAGGTTTGTCTCCTAGGGGCAATGACAAGCAATGGCTGGGGATGACAGCATCACCTAGATCAGTGACTGCTGTTACATCCATCAATGGAAGCAACATGAAAGAATGTTGGACACTCAGAATGCAAGGTTGTTACTGCTGTTACTGCTACAGTGGCTCCGGGGAGCTGCTGGAGATGATGAAGGAGATTAGGGAAGGACTGATAGCGTTCAGCTAGCTGCTCTTAGTCTCCCAGCAAAGCACAACAGTAACTTCTCTCTGAGCACCTCACCTGCAGCTTAACCCCAGAGGGTCTGGCTCTGGTCTCTGAAGATGTGAAGACAAGATTAGATCCACCCAAGTAATCACTGAAGAGTTTACACATTCCCATTATCTGCACATCTTTCCTTGTCTTCCTTCAGCTTCTTGTGTTACCAAGTGAGCCAAATGCCTCAGGTTGAGATATCCTTGGAGACACAAATTATCTGGACCCTGCTCCACCCTCTCCTGCCCTCCTCTGTCCTGCCCTGCCCTTTAGGCTTTTTAGGCTTTCTCCACTGTTTTCTTCTTTCCTTCCTCAAGGAAGAAGGCAAGGGGAGAGTTTATTTCACACCTAGTTGAAAAGGATGCCAAAAATTTATTTTGCAAGCAATTCTAAAGATAATGAGTCACAAACTTAAGAGTCGGGATGAGGTGGAAGGGGTCATCTAGAGAAGAAATATTTACACTGATCTCTCCAGCAACTGGTCAAAGTGTTCCACCTAGTGCGGGACAGGCCTCAAGGGAGCAGAGATCCGTGAATAGGAGTGCATGAAGCCCATTATAGTCACAGGATTCCAGCTCCTGCACTGGCCCAGCACGGGGAAGGTCCAGCAGAAGGTTGTGTTCCCTAGACTCTTTTCTGGTAGGACTCTAGTGCTCTGATGGCATTAAGCAAATAGGGGCCTGGGGAATCTGCCTCTGCCTTCTGCATCTTACACAGAACAACACCAAAATAGTTTGTTCTTCTTTTTTGCAGCTTCCTGCCCACATATGAGGGATGTAGTAAACCCAGGAGGCCCCTTTTTGCAACTTCCTGCCCTCTTACCCGCTCAAGCAACTAGGGAGGCGGTGGGTCTGGACTAATCCACATTCAGTCCCAACTCATGAGGCAAGCATCGGAATGCAGTCCCTTGTTCACCTCACCAAGTGAGACTCACCTGTTTACCTGGCCTCAGAGACAGGTCAAGAGAGCAGTCGTGTTGTCCAAAGAAGGTGATTTCAACTGGCTTGATTTGGAAATTCAGTCTCTTAATTCTTAAACCAAAGAAGCATCAGCAATGACTCCACATCATTTCCGAGTTGTCCCCTTCTGGCTCTTCTTGTCCACGATTTACAAAAGAGATCCTGGGGAGTGGGGGTGACGGAGAGTGGGGGTGATGGGGAGTGGGGGTGACGGGGAGTGGGGGTTTCGGGGAGTGGGGGTGATGGGGAGTGGGGATGATGGGGAGTGGGGGTGATGGGGAGTGGGGGTGACGGGGAGTGGGGTGACGGGGAGTGGGGGTGATGGGGAGTGGGGGTGCTGGGGAGTGGAGAGGATGTGACTAGATAGTGGATCACTGATCTAGCCTGGATAAGGCCCGAAGAAAAATCTCCAGCTTCAAAGTCACCAGTCTGGTTTCTCATTTCCTATGTGCCTTCTGGCGTCCCCCCTCTCTTTAAAACCCGACACCTTGGTTCTCATCATTGTGCCAGTCAATGTTGAGTAGAATGGAGTGCTGCCCGATTCCAGGATTGAAAGTGAAGCCAAGTAAGATCTGAAGACTGCAGTGTTGTGATCTTTTGGCAATTCTTAACTAAAGCTGGGGGTTTCTGGGTAGTGCTAATTTGTTTAAATAAAGCCCAGAACTCTGATTCAGCTCTCCAAAGGGACCACTCTGTCTTTCTTCCTTCCTTCCTTCCTTCCTTTCTTTCTTTCTTTCTTTCTTTCTTTCTTTCTTTCTTTTTTCCTTTCTTTCTTCCTTCCTTCCTTCCTTCCTTTCTTTCTTTCTTTCCATCTTTCTCTTTCTTTCTTTCTTTCTTTCTTTCTTTCTTTCTTTCTTTCTTTCTTCCTTTCTCCCTTCCTTTCTTTTTTGCCTTCTAATCAGTACAAAAGGACCACTTCCTCCAAGGCAGGGCATTAGTGAAGAGTGATTAGTTGAAAGGCAAGAGGGGGAGAGATGCCCCTTACTGTCTGTGTTGCTTACAACCAAATTAAAGCTATTTCTGCAGACCTCAAACCACCGGCCCTGTCACTGCAGCAGTAACGCCTTTCCCCCTGTGGTGGGGTGTAGGTCTCCAAGCTCAGTGTGGCTTGTAAAGTCTCAGGATAGAGCCACCTTCATCTCTGTCAGTCCTTTGGCATCTGGGCCTTGGTATCAGGATGTGTTGCTGGGTTTGTCTCTATCATGAGGAGTCTGGGGCAGAAGTACCATCGCAAGCATTCCACAGTGCTGATCCACCTCTTGTCTTGTATGGAATCATTGTTATCGTATATCTTGTATGGAATCATTATTATTGCTATTGTTACTATCCCTGACTGGCCTAGAACTCATTAAGTAGACCAGCCTGGTCTGGACTCCCATAGATCCACAAGCCATCCCCTTCCAGGCACGTCAGCTTGGCCCCCGGGAGTGGACAGTTTGGAAACAGGGTGCTTTTGACCAACATAGACTTTTCAGAAGACTGAGCATTGTAAGGACAGAAGGAAGCCAGGGAAGGCTTGACAGTGCAGTTTGCTATAAAGAAACTATAGCCATAGCAGAAAACACAGGCAACTAAAGACAGTAAAAACTACAGTGTTCAACTTTCCTCATGAGTATGTTTCATTCCAGATATTTTTCCTAACCTTGTCTAATTCCCATATTTGAACAAAAAATTCAGCCTATACATAATTACATATCTGTCTCCCTGCTCAGACAGCAGACAAGTTTTTTTGATACTGTTCTATACCCATTTTAAGTATCCCTAGCAATTGCCACAGCATATTCCACCACCCCACCTCCCTCCCAGATGGCAACTTATTGGAATATTTTATTCTGTAAATAGATCGCTTTTCAAATAGCTGTATTGAAGTACAATTAGTAGGCAATAAACTGTGCAGATTCAAGGCATACAATTTGACAAGAGAGAGTTTGTGTAGACTTGGAACATCATCACCACGAATCAAGATAAACATGCTTCCCACACCTTCCCTCCTGTCCTGCACACACACTTCTTCCTTCTTCAGATCTCACCTGCCTCTGTGATCACGTTTGGTTGGTAGATGCTATCTGGTCCCCAGTATCATGTCCAGGTATTCATACACTTGCAGTACCAGAATGTGGTGACTGCCTATTTACGCCAACTTCAGACCCGAGCCTTAGAAAGCACACGTGTATCAACAGTGCTCTATCCCCCACCCTCCTTTCCCCCCAGTGTTGGGAATGAAACTCAGAACTCTACCACGGAGCCACAAAGCAGCCCATAGTAACAGCTTGCACTTGTGTGTTAGATGGCTTCTTCTCAGAACCTTGCTGTCATGTCCTGAGGAGACTCAAGTAACCACACGAGAAGACTATGTGAGATCCCAGGCCCCTAGCTAATAGCCCCAGACAGCTTCCAGGCAGCAGTGACACCCACAGCTGGCTATTTGAACTGAGTGGCATCTTGGTCCTTCAGTTAATACCACATGAAGCTCAAGAATTGCCCTGGAAACCCACAGGTCCCAAGGAATGAGCTAGTATGTATGCTGCCAAGTTTTAGTGTAATTGTTGTGTGATCATCAGTAAGTGAGGCAGACTGTGAATAGAAACTATTATTGTTGGAATGGATTCTTAACTCTGTGCTTTCTTAAAGTCTAAACTTTCCCCCTTTCTTTCTTCCTTCTTTCTTTCCTTACATACTGCTAGGGATCACACCCAGGGCCTCATGTATGGCGGTCAGACAGTCTACCTCTGAGCTGTGACCCAGACGGCAGCCGAACCTCTTGACAAGCTGCTTACATTTGTTGAGCCTCCTCTTTCATCTTGGGTCCACTCTTAGAATTGAGCAGAAGCTAGTTTCTCCATGCTAGCACTAGGGTCACAAGGGAATTGTTCCTTGCTTAACCACGAAGGAGATTTTAAATCCCCATCTCGTGTAGCTCATCCGTAGCCTTTCTTTCAGTGAATCACCTCCTTCTCAATTGTCTTTTTCCTCCATGAGCCGGGGGAGGGATGACATCACTGCAGCCATATTTTAGAAACCAAAACAGTGGCATAAAAATATCCTGCTGTCACACAGGCAGCACAGTTGGAGTGTTGGCTCAGCTTTGTGACCCAGTTCCTTCCTGTCTTGTTGCTCCAACACCCCTGTGTGCTCCGTGTGGTTATACAGCTCTAGGTACCTCTCCCCACCACCTCATTTCATTCCTGGAAAAGGGGAAACACGTGGAGGGCTTACCTCTTCTTAGTCAGGTGCCAGCCAGTCGGTGTATCCACTGTATCTACACTCTTCATCCGGAACATAGTCTCACAGTCACACAACAGCAACAGGGTTGAGAGATGGAGTTTCTAGCCAGGATGGCCATGCTTCCAGCTAAAAATAATACCGTGGACGAAAGGGACGATGGGCTTGGAGTAACTAGCCAGCTCTCCTTTGGAAGCTGTTTTTGATCTTTCTGGTATTCCAGTTCTGAAATCTCAGGGCCTTTTCCCTTCTGTGTGCACCTTGGTGGCCATCCTGCCAAGCAGCCCCTTCTTCCCCCTCTGTCCAGTATCTCTGTCATGTTTCTAAGGTTTTGTCCCCATTAGCCATTCTTCATCTATAGATATAAGGTGTATGTGAGAAAGAGAGGAGTCCAGACTTAATAGAAAGTAGTTAATACGAGTTCTTTTTTGCTTTAGGTTATGGGTTGCATAACAAAAATTGGACTTTAGCAGTAAGAAGACAGCCCCAGCAGTGAATTCCACAGGCTTGGTTAATATTGACCCCCACACCACCCTGCACTACTTAAATAGACACCTCCATCTCACAGAAGCTATATAGCAAATCTGTACGGAAGCCATCTGCTGTGTATTAGTGCGGGGGAAGGTCTTGCCTAGCCTCATGGGACCACTTGTCCACCTCCAGCATCTTGCAGAGGTGACTCCTAACCTGAGTGTGCTTGTTGCTTGGGTCTGCCCTGTGTTTCTCCCTGCATCCCTCCAGATGTGGTTAGCAGTGCTTCCTCAGGGAGCACCTGGTTAGACGTGTCATGGAAGGACTCTGGCCACCTCAGAAGGAACTGATTCTAGGACAGATGACAAGCTCAATGGCTGATCTGTGAGGGGAGAATGTCAGTAGAGATTACACAATGTTCCTTTTTGCTCTTTTTGTGGTGCTAGGGGCTAACTCATAGCCTAATGCATGCTAAGCAAGTTTCTCATCCTTTGGCTTTTTTGAGACTGGGTCTTGGTATATAGCTCAGGTTGGACTTGAACTGTTCAGGTTGGTTTCAGATTCAGATTTCTATTTTCCTATCTCTGTCTCTCTGTCTTCTGATGTTAGAATTACAGGCATTTTGCCACTACACTGTGTTTCTACAGTATCTTTTTTTTTTTTTTTTTTTTTTTTTTTGGTATTAGGGATTAAGCTAAAGGGCTTGTGCATTTGAGTTATAGCCCATATGTTGGGAGCACAAAGGACCTTGCATCCACAGATCACCACAGGAATGTTAAGCATGCAGGATTGGACTATTCTTTATAAGGAAAAGACATATAACCTGTTTGTCCATCCATTAGGCTGGGAATTGAAGGTGATTAACAGCCTAGTGATCTGCATTTTCTTTAGGGCCAGGCCATTTCAAATTCCCACAACTGAGATTAGAGGTGCTGTTAGTCTAAATGACCCTTCCTTATCTGTATGGATAATTAAGGCCTCTCCCAAGCTCCCACAAACAGGACCTGAGGTGGCTAGTAGCCCAAATGACCTCTATACTATCTGTATGACCAAGACCAGGCTAGAGCCCTCGCCCTTAAGCTAGTATAGGTAGCCTATCTCTAGAACCCATTTGGAAAAGAATAACATGCGCTTTGACTTGCGTTTTGATATAATCATGTCTCCTTGTGCACCACCAGGGATTGTATTACACCAGGATTTTTTTTTTTTCAAATTGTACTGTGTTAAATATACTGACAATAAACTGGGGCATTAGACTCACTAGAAGTTTGGTCCAGCCTGGTTAACTAAGTCAGGCTGAACTGAGTTTTCATTCATATTTCTTTGCAGTTCGTTTTCCTATTTACCATGATCCCTGCAGGGATCCCTGTAACTCTATCCTTTAAAGTGTGTGTGTGTGTGCATGTGTGTGTGTGTGTGTGTGTGTGTGTGTGTGTGTGTGTGTGTGTAGGGTAGGTAGGAGACATTTCCTGCTATAAATGTCACTAAATAGGGGACCTACTCTTTTAGACTTCCTTTCTGCTCCTTCTTCGGTCCCATAGGCTCTTGGCTCTGGCTGGTTGAGTGTATCTCAGAGTGTCTTTGTGTGAGTCTGAACCTGTCACCGTCTCCCTCGTCCTCCCTCCTGGCAGTCACCCTTCTGCTCGGTCTTGTCTGTTGACCATGACTCCGCTGTGTTTCCTGTTTGGCTGATTCTTTCATTTCCAGAGTTTCTGTTTAGCTCTTTTTCAGCACCTCAATTTCCTTGGCCATTTTTTCCTTTACATTTTTTAATTTATCCTCCATGTTACTGGTGGTTTCATCCACACTGGTAACACTCTTTTCTAGGTCCTGAATTAATTCCTTTACTCCATCCATCATAACTGAATTGCCTATATGGCCAGTGGTACTTTGTTGTTGTTGTTGTTGTTGTTGTTGTTTTGTTTTTGTTTTTGTTTGAAAGGTAGGATTCTGAACCTTCCTGGCATTTCAGGTTCTTGACATCTTTGCTTTCCACTGAGGAGTTGTGAGCCTGTGCAGGAGTCACAGTGTGTCACCCCGTATGATTTGGCGTTTCTTTTTTGTGTTTGGTGTGTCTGTTGGGATGGCTGTCCTCTTCCATTTGATTTTTTTCCTTTGTTACTCGTTCGTTGTTTCATCTGATGAGTCCTTCTAGTGAGTTGCCTTCACTTAGGGTTGTGCTGCTATTTGAGCAGTAACACCCTGATTTCCCAGGGTCCTCGGTGTTGATGGGCAGGCAATAGGAGAGAGACACTTGTGGGCTTCACCTGTGTCCCTGATAAGGTTCAGAGGCATTGGCACTGGGGGACTTGATGAGGAAAAGGGTGGTTTACAGTTTCTTTAGAGATGAAGGTATTTTTAGAGATGAAGGCAGTACGCACACAGTAAAGTGAGGACAGATGGGGAAGGTGGGGGTAAATTATGTGTGAGAAAGAAAGGCCATTGGTGCACGTGGTGGAGAAACAAGACTGTAGCTCAGAGAAGGAGACAGCCCGAAAAGTCTTTTCTGATGAGGCATAAGCTAACGTTCACCATCC
Source organism: Cricetiscus sungorus (assembly GCA_030556225.1). Classification (NCBI taxonomy): domain Eukaryota; kingdom Metazoa; phylum Chordata; class Mammalia; order Rodentia; family Cricetidae; genus Cricetiscus; species Cricetiscus sungorus. The sequence goes on along the minus strand of JANBXA010000731.1, from coordinate 43,470,206 downwards.
TAACAGATCAAACCACAAAGTTGCAAGTAAATAAATAAAAACAAGCAGTTGCTTTAGAAGATGGTGCGCCTTAGCATTTCTTCCTCATCAGGATGCTTCTCATGCCCTTCCTGTGGGTCTTCTGGAGGTCTGTGGGCAGGAAGCCCTGCTAGGCTTAATAACTCCCACAAGTTAGGTCACCCCGTCCTTCCAGACGAGGATCCCTTTGGCTGATGTCCAGTTCTGCCAAGACTGCCTGGTCTGAGGCCACCTGCCAGGAAGTTGTAATCTCACCACTCTGCTGTTTGAAGGCCAGTTTTTCTGTACTTAAGGCTCTCCGTGACAGAGACTCTGAGGGAACCTGGAAGGCTTGCCCACCTGACCACCTTTGTGGTCCTCAGGCCATAGCACTGGGTTCCACAGCAACCTTCTGGCACCGGTTTGGGCAAAGGTGTTTGTGGGGAGTGTTTCCTCTGGCTAATATCTGCAGGTCTCAGCTTCAGGTCACACTTCTGCTACTTACTCTGACACCACCCTCACCCCCCCCCCCCCCGCTCTGGTTTGCTCTCTGTGCACTCCTAATCCAGTCTCTGGTTGCTTTTCCACAGCCCAGACCTCTCCTCACAGCACTGCCCATGGGAACTATGCTGGTGCCTACCATTAATGTTAGTCACTGGAGTTACATCCCATCTGGTCTGCCTCTTCTACAGAGGAATTCTCACCTCCTCTGATTTCTGTCTTTCTCTTGGAGGAAGAAGATTTATATTGTGTTTTCAAGTTAGTCTGCTATTTTAATCGGAAGGAGACTGTGGCAGGGTCTTGCTACACAGCTCAGGCTGGCTTTCAACTTGGTTTGGTTTGTTTTTTGGGTTTCGAGACAGGGTTTCTCTGTGTAGTCTTGGAGCCTGTCCTGGAACTCTCTCTCTCTCTCTGAAGACCAGGCTGGCCTTGAACTCGTGGAGATCCACCTGCCTCTGCCTCCTAGCTGGCTTTCGGCTTGCAATCATCCTCCCTGGGCCTTGCAAGTGCAGACATGTAATACCACATACCATCCTGACCAGCTTGCTGGAAACGAACAGCTTCTCTAACTTTGATCATTGTTAATACGTGCTTCATCTTTGTCCAGTCTTATTCTTCTGTGCTACATGCATCTCTATATTTAAAGATACGATTTTTACCAGCAACCTATAGTGGGGCTTTCTGTATAATCCACCCTGACAACCCTGTTTAATTTGTTCATTTAGGGCACTGACCTTTAAAGTGACCATTTCCTGTGACAGGAAAGCAAGAGGGAGGTTTATTTGGAGGAAGGAAGGGGACCAGTGAGGTAGGGCAGGGAGGATAGGGGGAACAAAGCACAATGGCATAGATGTGTGAAAACGCCATAATGAAGGCCATTACTTTGTATGATAACTTAAAATAGCATCATTATTGACACAGCTGGGCTGATACTGCCTGTTCTCTGGCAATGACCCTGTCCTTTGCTTCTGTTTTTGTCTTCCCCTCTTTTTCTGCCTTTGCATTTGGAATTTTTAAATTACATTTATTTATTATTTATTTAAAGTGTCTTTCTCTCTCTCTCTCTCTCTCTCTCTCTCTCTCTCTCTCTCTCTCTGTGTGTGTGTGTGTGTGTGTGTGTGTGTGTGTGTGTGTGTGTGTGTGCCTGACAGGGAACAACTTCCAGTATCCTTTCCTTCCACTATGTGGTCCCAGGGATTGAACTCTGGTTGTCCGGCTCAGAGAAAAGCACCTTTACGCACTGAGCCATCTCACCAGTCCCCATGGTGGGTATTTTCTTACTTATTTTTATTTATATATGTGTATCTGTATGAGTGTGTACCAAATGTGCCTGGGTACCCAGGAGGTCAGAAGAGGCCCTAAGAGGCCTGTGGAGCTGGAATTACTGGAAGTTGTAAGTGCTGGGAACAGCTCTCGCAGCCTCTGGAAGAGCAGTACAAGCTCCTAACCACTGACCCAGCCCTCCAGCCTTGTGGTTTTAAACTGAACATTACATGTGATTCCATTCTCCTTTTTTAGCATATCAAATATAATTAAGAAAATCATTTTGGTGATTGTTCTGGAGATTGCAATGCATTTTTCTTTCATTTTTATCTTATTTATGTATTTATTATTTATTTTGAGACAGAGTCTCACTATGTAGCCTCTGGCTCTTCTGAAACTCAGAACCAGGCTGGCCTTGAGCTCTCGGAGATGCACCTGTCTTTACCTCCAAAGTGCTAGAATCAAAGGGGCGTGTGACCACACCCACCTGAGCAAGGCATTTGCAAGGAATTCAGATCCTTTCCCATAACAGTACACTATAAAGTGAGGTGGCAGGAACTGGGGGCGGAGGCAACCCAGAGTTACTGTTTAATGGGCAGAGTTTCTTCTTGGGACTATGATCTCTGAAAACAGATAACGGTGATAGTAAATGCAAATATGCTTAATGGCCCCGAATGATACTTTTAAAATTGATTTGAATGGTGAATGCCATTTAGTGTTCTTATCTTCAGTACGAAAATAAGTAGGAAAAGAGAAAGAAAAGAGATGGGTCTAGAGAGGGTAAGAGGGGAGGGAAGTGAAGATGACAGGCTTCCATCTGGGGTGCTCCTACTTTCTGCTACAGCAGCAAAACTGGGTGTTACAGGAACGCATAGAAAACAAAGCCGCTTCTCAACCTCAGAACTGTGAAGTCAAAGCTGAATAAGGAAGCGTTTCATCTGTTTAATTAGCATACTTAATGTGATTCAATAACGGAGGGCTAGGAGGTAGGGTGGGGAGAGTGCCGCTGTGGGCCAATCAGCTACCACAAGAAGTCAGTGTGAAGGGGCAGATGACAGACCAGGAGACAGGAGTGCTGATAAAAGTCAGTTAGTTCACTCCACAGATCTGAGGACAGACAGCAAAGTGACAACAGACGTGCCACGCACCAGCAAGCTAAGTGGGTGCAGAGTCGCGCCTCCGCCTCCGTTTAAAGTTTTCATTTGAGATTGGTGTCAGTAGAGCGGCTGTGACAGGAAAGGCAGACCCAGGAGAAACGCTGACTCAGTCACCCCTACCAGGCGCCTGACAGGCCTGGAGTAAACACAGGTCCTGCTGCAAATTACAACACAACCTTAAGCAGGCACACTGCACAAATTCTTTGTTTCTGCAGACGCTTGAAGAGCAGAGTGCTGTGTCAGTCTCTTTTTCCCCCTTCAAAGACAACCAGTTTTCTTTTTAGCTGGGCAAACACGAACAAGGATTTCTGTTAGTGACTCATGATGCTGTCTTCCCATGCTGCTGATCCTAGCCTGTTGGACAGAATGAATGCTCACCATACTTTCCCTGGTCATTGTGACCTCCCCTTGCCTAGCAACCGTCTCCCACGCCGGGCCTGGTGGATGCTACTTTCTTCTCATGCCATATAATTTTTCTAATAGTTCACTCTTCCTGGCACCTACTGAACACGTGGAGAAAGTATAACCCGTGGACAGCCTGAGGGGGTTCTGGAAGTGGAAGCATGCTTTGAAGGAGCTAACAGAAGAGGCAGGAGTCTCGGGCATTGGCAACAGCCTGAAACACAGGTGTTGGGAAGTTCCCCGAGCCTGTGGGAAGAGAACCTGAGTCCATCAGTCATGTCTGCAGAGGCCAGGCAGTCACAGAACCACCTCTTTGTGAGCCCCGTCACTGTTTCTTACTTTTCAGCCATAGTCACAAACGATTTATTCTTGTCTAGGGTCCAACTTCATCCAAAGTGAGTGCTGTTTCTGAAGTTTGTCCTAAGACGTGGACATAAACAGAATGGCTCGAAGCAGCTAAAACCTATTCCCTCATGGTTCTAGAGGCCAGGAGCTGGAGGGAGCGAGTCTAACTCTGGATGGAAACTATCAGGGGCATTTTGCACTGAGTCCCATTGCTTCTGATGGGCCCAGCTGGTCCAAGTGCATCTGGGCTTGTTGCCTCCATCCCTTCTGTCTTCCCATCATGCTCTTTATAAGAATACTAGTTGTACTGCATTGGTGGCTCACCCTATTCCCAGATGGCTTCATCTGAGCCAATTCTAACTGCAATGACTACTTTCAAGTGAGGTTGCTGGTGAGGGCAAGACATCCACAACCCAACCCATGGACTAAAGCTGAATTGCTGTGTTTTGGGGAGGAAATTCGGAAGGCTGGAGAAATGCTTGGTTATCTGAGGAACTGTGCTCTGGGTTGTGAGAATGAAGTACAACATCCTCTCTAGACTCCAGGCTCTGGAATTCAGCCTGGCACAGCTTGAAGATCCCTCTGATTCCTGTTTCCATGGACACCATGGCAAGTGTGTACCCAGTATTGCTCTCAGTCCTTAGTAAGAGCAAAAGAAACTCAGACAGACTGGTTCAGAGTTTAAGCTCATCATCGCTGCTATAGTTTGAATGGCAAGCAAAAGTCTTTGGAAAGAAAATCAGAGTGATGGCGCTAAGAGGTGTGGCTCTTTAGAAAGAGATGCAGTCATCAGGATGGGGCTCTTAGGAATGATTGGAGACTGTAGAACCCTGTTGCCATGCTCACTGTCTGGACTGGGTATTTCTGGGAAAGGGATGCCTTGTTTAAAAGACTGAAGAGGTGCACACAAATAACAAAGTAGGGAGAAGTTTTATTCAAAGATAAACTCGAAGTACAGAGCTGATATATTGCAGAGAGCAGCAGGCTACTGAGAGGCACTGTTCAGAGTATTCAGCACCGGATACTGTGTGGGGCCTCCTTTTGCAGGGGTTAGGAGAAAGAGGAGGTGGTTTCTGGGAGTGGGGTATGTGTGGTTTTCTGTTTTGATTGACAAGTTTGGGTTATGTAAGCCTTTGTTCACTATACATGTCCTTTCCCATGATGCATCTGATTTAATCATATGGACACCCAAACATGCACATGCCTAAGACGGTAAATTTCCCCTGAATGTCCATTCAAAGACACTTTGTCTTGCTGCACACATACCCAAAACCAGTTCAAGGTGGATCCATTCATTTTCCTTAGTTTTAGGATGTGTTTGGTCAAATTGACAATTGAAGTTAAGCATCACAGGAAATAAGTTATGCTTGGATATTACAAATAATAATGCATGGAAGCTACTGACTTGGTTCTAGGTAGGAATAGCCCCGGGAGTCCTGGCCTGTGTGGACCAGATAGTGGGCTAGGACTGGTGTGACCAAGGTCACTGTGGAACAGGCTCCTGGTTTTGACATCGAGGAGTATTGCACTGCCTACTTTCCAGCCCTGGGACAGTCTCTGTCATCCCTGGCCTGTTGGGCCTGTCAGGAAGCCTTGTTTTTAGCCTATTAGATCCCAGCGATGCCCAGGCTACAGGCTCATCATTTGCTAGGACCAGTCTGACTCTGTTAGTGCACACTGTCATGCAACCTGTGTCACTTCCCCAGCTTCCTGCCGTGATCTTCCGTGATCTGCCAGCTTCCTTCCGTTTTGGTGGGTAACTTGCTGGCCTACATCCCTGTCTTTCTCTGACATTGCTGAGTTCTCCCCACGACTGTTAGAATTAAGTTAGTAAAACCTCATCGTTTGTAAAATGTATGAACAAGTTGGCTTTCAGAGCCCATGTGATGCATGTTTGCGTATTAAGCTCTGCCTCCTATGGAGATGTAGATTAACAGAACAGAAGACCTGAGAATCTGAACCTGTGTGGCATGTTTTCTAAGGGAGGAGAGGTGGTGCCCTGTCCCTACTGCCAGATCCCTGGAAAGACCAGGAAAGGCTGGGGCGTGACTCCATGGCAGAGCACTGCTTAGCACACATGAAGCCCTGGGCTTAATCTCTAACACTGCCCCTCCCCAAAGTAAATTTGTCACTATTTAGGATATATTGTTTAATTTATGCCTGCATGGGTGTTATGCCTGCATGTATGTCTGTGTACCACATGTGTATCTGGTGCCCATGGAGGTCAGAAGAGGGTGTCAGATTCCCTGGAATGGGAGCTAGAGATATTTGGGAGCTGCCATGTAGGTGCTGGGAATAGAACCCAGGTCCTCTGCAAGACTAGTTAAGCTCTTAACCACTGAGCTACATTCCTCGGTCCTCTAATTTCTTTTAATTAGAAAATGTGTACATATCTGTGGGAATGCAAAATGATGCTTTGGAATATACTTTGCCATACACTGTGGAATGGCTAGATCAAGCATTACCTTACCTATTTATCAGTTATTTGTAGTCTAATAATACAATTTTGAGTTGACAGTGGACATCTGCAAGATATAGGCAGTCTTGAGTTTAGGAAATGACAGCCCATCTCCTCTATCCTTCACAAGGCTTTAAGAATTCCATTTTTATTTCCATTTATAAATAAGAAAATTGAGACTCAAAGGCAGTGAGTAGCCCACTTGCACACAGCTAGCAAAACTCAGATCTGGGATTTGAACCCAGGCTAAGACCAGCTCCCAGCCCAAGATTTCAGCTGACTCCATAGGCACTCAGGAATGCTGCCTTGAACTGGACTTTTCAATCTCTTTGAATTTAGAGGGACCTGAGAAAGAGGAACCTTTGTCCTAGACAAAGGTTGGATCTCAAAGAGAACTGGATCAGAGGGCTTAGGAACAGTCTGTGGATTTTGTGAGTTGTCCTGGGATGTATCATTACAATCTGCTTTCTTCAGATAATATCATTTAAGTGCCAAAAGGCTTTTGGAACCTGCTTAATGTCATGTGACCGCCTGTGCTGGTGTTAGGGCGACTGGTTAGGTTCTTGTTAAACAGGCTGTGGGCTTGTGATGCTACTAACAGCAGACTGGTTTTCTCTCTTGGACATATGACAGACACATTGTTCCAAAGCGTCAGCCTGCTACTGTAAAATGGGTGCTTGAGTCCTGAAACGTTAAGCTAGCTAGCAAACACAGAATGAAGCCACCACAGCGGAAGGAAACACAGTCACACGTTAACTGACAAGGAGTTGTGTCATAGCTAGAGATTTTAATGTTCTTATGCTTTTCTGTGACAGAAAAGCTATATATGGCATGTGATATACACATCTATTTGGGATGGAAGGAAAAGGAACATCTATCTTAACCCAGCCAGTGAGGAGAGGGCACTAATGCCACCTGTCACCTCCTCTTAGGTGGTTTGCAATGAGCAAAGACAATAGAAACCACAGATAGGATGAGAGGTAAAATCTGTAGAAACCCAAGAGCTGGCAGCTGTCCCGAGCATTTATTAAAGGTGTCAAGGGCCTGATTCTCACTAGGTAGACTCAGCTGGTTTCAAACTTCTGATGATTCTCCTTTGTCAGGCTCTGGAGTGCTGGGATTATGACCTGGACAGCCACACCTGTCTTAGACCCACATTTCACTTGTAGACATCAAGTCTTAGAATAAAAGTCCATTTTATTTGAAGGTTGTGACTTTATATTGGTTTTACATTAAAGCAAACAGTACTCTTTTATGGTGAGAAAGATAGATCCCATCTAGAAGACTAAGGACATTTAAATTCAAAGGAAACCCACTGGATCCTAGTGCAGTACACAGGGTGTGTGTGTGTGTGTGTGTGTGTGTGTGTGTGTGTGTGTGTGTGTGTGTGAATGAATTTAGTCTAATTTACACAGGGTGTGTGTGTGTGTGTGTGTGTGTGTGTGTGCGCGCGTGCATGTGTGAATGAATTTAGTCTAATTTACACAGGGTGTGTGTGTGCGTGCGTGTGTGTGTGTGAATGAATTTAGTCTAATTTGCCCTTCTAAAAGTCCAGAGGAAACCTTTTGAGAAGGTAGTAGGCACCTTGGTTTCCCTCTCTGCATGACTCTTCAGCGCTCTGCATTAGTGAATGTCAGGATCGCTGCGGCCAGCAAGGTCTAACCTCTACTACAACAAAGGTTTTGCCCCCTCATCTTAAGCCCAGAAGAGGCATGGTATACTATGAGAAATTGCTCCAGGCAGCGCCTCAGAGACCTAGAATGTTACATCTTGTGGCTCTGGTTTCCCCTAGGGCTTCTGAGTCTGTTCCTCTAGCCAATGAATGAAGAAGATAACGTGTAGCTGGGTAGATGGCTCCCTTGGTAAAGTGTTTGCTTCATAAGCTTAGGGGCCTGAGTTTACTCTCTAGCACCCACATTAAAAAGCAAACAAATGAAAAACGAGGAGAGAAGGCAAATGCTTGAATCCCAGCACTGGGCCACAGCGGCAGGAGGATCCACAGACTTGCTGGCTGGCTGACCGGCCTCGCCTAATGGGCAAGTCCCGGTTTCCAGTGAGATATCCTGTCTTAGGAATAAAACAAAGTTCACAGCTTCTGAGGAATGACACTTTAGGTTGACTTCCAGCCTCCGGATTTTAGGAGCTGGATTAGGCTTGGAAGTGCCACCCTAAGCTGGCTGAAACTTGTCTGGGAGTCTTTCCTGCATGCTCAGTGGTTGGAAGCTGCTGGCTAGCAGAAGGGACAGAGCACAAGGATGTGGGGGCAGGGAGCACAGAGCCTGTCAGAGGCCTCAAAGTCTTTCTTCCAAGTTCTTTTCAATGCACATTGACCTTAGGTGGCCTGTGTAATGGGCGGCTGTGACTCTACCACGTTTCTGGCCAGGTGAAGACTCCTCTGTCTCAGGCTTCTGTTCTCAAAGCAGCCAGATTTCCTGGGGCTATTTTCTTCAGTAGTAGGGAAAGCAGTCTCTCCAGTTTTGAGATTACTCCTATGGGGACCAGAAGACCTACAGAGCATGTCTCTAACCCAAGAGCCATCCTACAATCATACCTCAGAGTCACAGCTGGCTTCACAAAAGCATGCCCAGCTCTGCTCTCTTAGAATGGCGGCAACACTGCCCGTGGAACATCAGAAAGGCACTCCATATCCCCCTCTCGGGCTAATCCTCCCCCGCCCCCAGTTTTGAGCACTTTCTCCCTTTCTCAGACTGAGAAAAAGGTTACAGGTCCATCAACGAAACCAAACAGAAACTGCTGGTTCTGCCCGCCTCCTCAGATCACGAAGTCAACCAGAACAAGTCTGAAACTCCTTGTTTAAGGTTCAGCAAGAGTCATCTTATTGATTACTCATAAGGCCTTTGAATGGCATACAGCCACCGATGGAAAACATATGAATGGGTGCATGAGTATGGCAAAATCAAATGCTGTGGTTAGTAACACAGCCTAGCACATGAGACTGCCTGGCAGAGGGCTGTGACTGTATGAGTGTTTGAGACAGGCTCTGGCACGAAGGACCCAGGGGAAGAAACCTCAGAAACACTCCTTATGCTTGGGCACCCAGCCTGCTGATGGATGGCTGGGCGGAGCCCTTGGCAGAGGCACATCTATTGATCCTGAAGTTCTGAGCAGGAGCCGCCTTGAGTACTGGTGCTGATCCAAGCCTGCCATCCCGGTTGATCCCCACTTCCTCTTCTCTCTTCTATTTGTGTCTTGTTGCCCACACAGGTTGGGGAGGGCTAGCCTGCCCGCCATTCTGCACAGAAGCAACGCAAATATTTTAACCACAGTGAGGTCACTTCCTAACATTGAGAGGCCCTTTGTTCATTTTTGAGCAGGAGGAAAAAACTCCAGTTTTTCCCATAGATCTTAATTAGCTTGAATAGAAAAATTATTTTTACGCTTTCCTTTCACAGTTAATAAACATCATATGATGGTGCCGTTTCTCTAGGGGCCCAGATGAAATTGGCTCAACGTAAGTGGGAAGTATGTCTACCCAATTGTCTGGGTTTTTTTTTTATCCTTGATCTGTTACTATCCTCCTACACATCCACTCCCAAGAGAAAGATGCCCAGAGCCTGTCAGACATCACAATGGCACCTTTGCTAAACAAATTCTCAGAGCTGCCTTCTTGCTACATGGCAAATATATCACTCAGCAGCTGGTCTCTTTTCCTCACCTGTGTAATGAAACTTGCTGTTTGTTATAAAGTTGGTCCAAGGCCTAATTTCTTGTCATGAAATCCTGTCATCATTGTATGAAGAAACATACTGTTTAAGAGCCAGTGTTATAATGAAACACTGGCTTGGCAGGTCCCAGCAGCGGGGGCTGACAAGTACGAGCCATGTTGTCTGCAGTGGTGAGGCAAGGAGGCTCAAGTCCTTCAGCTTTATTGTCCCTGAGCAGGTCACCTCCCTTCATTCACTGTCCCAACGCTTTTGTGCCTGGATCTGTGCATATTTATTAAGTAGCTTGTGTCCCTTCCTTCCTTCCTTTCTTCCTTCCTCCTTCCTTCCTTCCTCCCTCCCTCTCTCCCTTCTTCCTTCCTCTCTCCCTTCTTCCTTCCTCTCTCCCTTCTTCCTCCCTCCCTCCCTCCCTCCCTCCCTCCCTCCCTCCCTCCCTCCCTCCCTCCCTTCCTTCCTTCCTTCCTTCCTTCCTTCCTTCTTTCCTTCCCTCTTTTTGTGTGTACATGTTTATCTATACCCAGGGGCAGATAGCCTCGAGAGTATGTGCATGCCTGTAGAAGTGAGAGGCTAGCCTCGGGTGTCATTCTTTGGGTGTTGTATTAGTTGATTTTCTCTTTGCTGCGACCACACACCTGACAAGAAGTGACTCAAGGAAGGAAGGGTTTTATTCTGGCTCCCAGTTCAAGGAGATACAGTCCATCATGGTGGGAAAGGCATGTGGCAGGAGCATGAAACATCACATTTATTTATTCCTCACTCAGGAAACAACAGAGTGATGGATGCTTGTGCTCAGTTAGCTTTCTCCTTCTTACTCAGTTTCAAGCCCCAGACTACTGAATGGAATCACTCAAGATAAGGATGGACCTTTCTACCTTAACTAGCTCAATCTAGATATAGCGGTTCTCATCCTGAGGGTCACAACCCCATCTCCAAAAATACTTACACTAGAATTCATAACACAAGCAAAATTGTGGTTATTATGTAGCACTGAAAGATGTTATTGTTGGGTGTCACCACAGCACGAGGGACTGCGTTAAAGTGTTGCAGCATTAGGAAGGTTGAGAACCACTATGCTAGAAACTTCTTCATAGACATGCCCAGAAATGTGTCTCCTGGGTGAGTCTATGTCCAATCAAGTGACAAAAGGCACCTTCAGAATTCTGTTTGAGACAGGGTCTCTCGTCGTCTGGTAACCTTGACACCTAGACTAGGCTGGCTTCCCGCAAGCCTGCAGGGGTCCACCTGTCTCCACTTCCTGCCCTTGTGGCATCATAAGCATGTGCCGCCACATCTAGCTTTTTGTACATGAGTTCCAGGAACCCATATCCATGTCTTCATGTTTATGAGGTGAGTTCTTTACTGTTAGCCATCTCCTTAACCTCAGGCAGTTTGTCTTGAGATCAGTGCAAATTTTAGATATTTGAAAATGCTGCCTAGTTCAAGAAATTCAGCAATATTAAGCACCAGCGACACAATGATTATCTTTCCCTGCTCCATTACCTGGGAATCTTTCCCCACCCTGCAGTTTCAAAACTAGGAGAGTTACACAGTCTTCACCATCTCTTCACCAATCCTGCTCTCTTCACCAGAATTGTGTGGATGTGACATTTTCTGGAGCATCAAAGGTTAGCAGCATCAGATAAGACTGGTACAGAAGAATAAAAGGGTCTTTCAACCTTGCATGTTCTATAGGAACCGTACCCAGCAGGAGGTGAATAAACTGACTTAATAAAGAATGCAGTTTCCCATGGGAAAAGACAATGAGGTGATTCATATCTTCTAGAATATTGAAGGTTTTATATTCCAGAAAGGAAAGCAAAAGTGAAGAAAGCATCTTGAGCTTAGACCAATAGTGACAAAAAGAGGAAAGCCCCGCTCTGAAATGAGCAGTGGCAGTAACCCAGCCACTGATTTCCAAGTATCAGGAAATTTTCAGCAAGGATGAGTTTCTGTTTCAGTAGTGATTCTAAATTGCTGCTTCTCAGCCATTTAGCTTTGCCAAGCTCAAATCTTCTCTAACCCCAAATCATAGTGGTTAGAACCACAAAACATTATACTGTAACAGGAGAGGTGTGTGCCGCCACAGCGTTTCTCAAAATGTGTTCTGTCTGCCTGGCAACAATCCCAAGGCATAGTGCTGAAGCAACAGGTGGCCAGGAGGATGTGCTTATAGCATATACTATTGCACACACTATAATCTGGAGATTTCATAATGCATAATTGTATATTAAACTTTCTGAGGCAGCCGGGCATGGTGTTGCACACCTCTGATCCCTGTGCTCTGGAGGCAAAGGCAGGTAGATCTCTATGACTTTACAGCCAGGCAGGTTTGTATAATGAGATCCAGAACTGCCAAGGCTACATAGTGAGATCCTGTCTTAATAAATAAGAAAATAGAAAAGGAACAAAAAAAGACTTCAAGACATTGGGGACTGGGATGACCCAGTTGTTAAAACGCACACCCCACAAGCATAAAGAATTGGTTTTGAACCCTAGGACCCATATAAAAGCTGGATAAAATAAAAATCTGGGCACTGGAGAGGCAGAAATATGCAGATCCTGGGGCCACTAGTAAGCTGGCCTCACCTGACTGGTAACCTGCAGGTCATTGAGAAATTATGGCAAAAATAAATAATAAAATAAATGAATGAGTAATAAAAAGACGGGTGGTGTCTGATGAATGACACCCTAAGTGTCTGACTTCCACATACATGTACACATGTGAATACCTTTGTGGTTATGAAACAGATGTGTCACCAGCAACCCATCTACCAGAAATGTCACCAATAAATCTTCCCTGATCCTAAGAGATGGCCTTGATCATCTTCCCTAAGAGATGATAGAAACATACTCTGCAAGTTAGGTTTGGCAGACAGACCAGAAAGAACAGACCAGAAACATACACAAGCAGGAGCCTTGGTCCAGAGTCTTACGTAGTCTGGCAGCCCTGGACCGGAGCCACCACGCCTGGTGTGGGATAACTGTGAACTCATTTTTTTTTTTTTTAGAGCCACAGGGATATTGTGTTGGCTAGGACACCCAGGAGGATGCCAGCCCTGGAAAGCCAACTAACACATCAGTGGCCGATCAGAGACTGGCACCTCTCTTGCAAACACTAGATTTGAGGGATATCTATGGCAAGCCCTGTTACCTTTCAACTTGTTTTCTATTATTTTACTTTGAGCTCTTGTGTAGTGTGACGTGCATGTATGTGTTTGCTGCGTGTATATGAGTGTTACTGGGGGTGAGTGCTCTTGCCAAAGCGCATGGGTGGAGTCAGAGCAGCTTCGGGTGTCATCCTTACTGTCCATCTTCTTTTCACATGGGATCCTTTACTGAATACAACAGGCTAGCTGGCCCACAGCCTCCACCTCCCATCTCACCTCAGGAGCCCTCGGGTTACAAACATATGCTGTTGTGCCTGGCTTTATTCTAGGGATTCAGGGTGAGGTCCTGGGGTTTGTACAGCAAGAGCTTTACCCACCGAGTCAGCCCTGGTTACTTTTAAAAGTGTAACAACCTGTACATAGTTTCTGCAAAACCCAGTTCTTCTGGAGGTTTTAAAGATGCCTAGGGGAAAAAAAATGTGCACCAGGCTCAGGTTCCCAAATCCTGATGGCAGTCAATGTGTGGCTATTCTGGTGTGGACAGGTTCCCAAGCTGTGATGGCAGTGTGTGACTGTCCTGGTAAGGCCAGGTGTTGATGGCATATTTGGGGATGTGTTTTCTTCTCTCCTTACTCTGCTTCCACACTGCCCTTTTTTTATCAGTCAGGCTGACAGGGTGCCCTCACCTCTGGGATGAGGAGACCCTGTAGAGAGCTGAGAAAGAAAAAATTTAAATGCTTTTTAATTCTCAAAAGCCCAAGCCCCAGACCAAAACAAGCATCCAGCACAGGGACAACAGATGGTGAAGACACCTAAACGGGCATCTTTTACCTGTAACAGCTACTCACCCAAACTGAAGCTTTCCCAGCTGGGGAGCAGAGAATGGACATACTCGGAGGTCACAGGCAGGGATAAATGCTCTGCTAGTGACTCCAGCCTAGGGTTCAGAGAGAGTGAAGGCGACAGAATCTAGAAGGCTGAGACACCAGAGTATGGGGGAAGCTTCCGGAAGTGGCAGGATGGCAGAAGCGTCTGCCAGGTTTAGTGACTTCTTCATGGGAACAGCTGTGCCCAGGGGTGGCACTAAACTAATGCTAAGAGAGTGGGGATATGGCAAATAAGGGTAGGTAGGCAGTGAACCGACCAAACAATCAGCTACTACAGTGCAGCAATGGAAGGGACAGCAGAGGTACACAGGGGTCCCCGAGAGTCTATCATCCTCTCTATACAACACACCGCCTGGTGGACCAAAGCCCCTTCCAGAACTCTGACCTTAGAAGTTGGTACTTGCCAGCCTCCTTTCCCCTTACTGTTCCTAACCCTGGCCAGATACATGTACACATATCACACACATGGTCAGACTCAGATATGCATATATTCCCTACATGTCTGTGTAAACATATGCAGACTCGGGCTCCATGACTGGTCTAATACCTCACACTTAGATATACATGATACAGATACACACTATACATGCACACAAACACATATAACACACATGTCTTACCTCTCTCTCTCTCTCTCTCTCTCTCTCTCTCTCTCTCACACACACACACACACACACACACACACACACACACACACATTCTTACACATAGGCTTTCTCCTTTAAATGCACTTGGCTTGTCTGCACTATCTATAGTCTGTCTGATGATTTTCTCATTAGTAGAAGTATTAATTAGCATTTACTACAAGAGCTGAAACTTTGTCATGTTCTCTGATCATCCCAGCAAGGCTTTAAATGCTTAGGGTTGGAGGCTTTTTGGTCTCTACTACTGCAGCAAAGACTGAGTTGGCACATGACAAAGGTGTAGCTGAGACCTCTTTGAGGTCTTGTCAGCATCCCAGGTATGATGAGGAAGGCACTTGAGCAGCTAATAACATCATAAGGCTGTAGCAGCATGGACTCTCATGTGAGAAAGGTAATAGAACCCTTTACTTACTTAAATCTCTGCTACTGAAAGTGTCAAAACTACTAATAAGGTGTTGGAGAGATGTCTCAGCAGTTAAGAGCAGAGATTGATCCTCCAGATGTTCTGGGCTAGATTCCCAGCACCCACATGGCCTTGCACACCTGTCTGCAACTCCAGTTCCAAGGGATCCAGTGCCCTCTTCTGGCCTCCATGGATACCAGACACGTACATGGTGCATGGACATGCATGCAGGCAAACACCCATACACATAAAATTTTAAAACAAATACAATAGAAAGCAAACAAAGGCCTACTAATAATTTGTCCTGATTAACACAACACTCAAGGGACCTCAGTTTTGGTGTCTTTTGTGAATTTCTGGGTTACATATAAAATACTTAAAACCAAAGCCCCCCTAAACTGTAGCCCTGCCCATCTACATCTGTGTGCATGATAACATCTGTTCATCTGTTCCCTGACTTTCCATAACCACAGGCTGCTTCTAGCTCCTGCTGCTTGGACATTGTGGTAAGAGAAGGGCAAAAAGCTGTCATTGGCCTGTGGTACCCTGAGATATCAGGTGGAATCAGAGGTAGAATAACTCTGACAGGACAAGTCTGTCCCCCACAGCATAGACAAGGACCAACTGTGGTGAAGTTAGGACACATAAAGGGAACCAATCTGCCCTGATCAAATGGAGAGAAACACTCAGGGAGGGGCTGGGCATCAGGCCATGATCTTCTCAGGGTTGTGCTCTTTACCCAGGCCTAAGGACACTGCCATGCCACCTCAGGCATGATGGTGTCTGGACTCCAGCCGCTGGGTAGGTCATGCATGCCTCCCTCCCTCAAGTCTTGATGCTAAGCTATAGGCAGCAAGCTAGTAAGCACTTCCTCCATGGTCTCCTCTCCTTCAGTTCCTGACTCAAGAGCCTGCCAGTGTCCCTCAGTGATGGAGTGGGATTAGGACAGCATGTGCCAAATAAACCCTTCCTTCCAGAGTTGATTTTGGTCAGTGTTTTATCACAGAGAACAGAAGCCAAACTGTAGCCGCGCCTAAATGAATGGAATGGCACTGTTCTTCCCACACAGCCTGGCAAAGCCTGGGGACTTGATGCCACACAGCATGTCCTTCTTGGCACCACAGGCTTCGGGCCTCTTTCCTGTCTCTGGAGAAGCACATACACACACACACACACACACACACACACACACACACACACACACACACACACCACACACACACACACACACACACACACACACACATCACACACACACACACCACACACACACACACCACACACACCACACCACACACCACACACACACACACACACACCACACCACACCACACACACACACACACACACACACACCACACACACCACACCACACCCCCACACACACACACACACCACACACACACCACACACCACACACACACACACACCACACCACACACACACACACACACACACACACACCACACCACACACCACACAGACACACACACACACACACACACACACCACACCACACACACTCACACACACAAACATACACACACACACATAGACGCACACACATACACACAAACACACACACGGACACATACACACATGAACACACACACACACACACACACACACACACACACACAAATTGGTAGGTTTTAAGAAAATCCTGGTAAGTCCTGGGTTGGTTCTGTAAAACTCAATATGACCTTATTTTCTTGGCAAGATGTGATGATAAATTTGGCCCATTTCTCCACCACAAAAAAAGCAAGAGTAATTGCTAAGGCAAGAGAAGTGGCTGGTTAATACACAGTTAACCATTCAGATCCTAATGCATGGAAAATACGACCTGCAGTCATACAGAACAGGGATCATCCATGGGTTTCACTTTTGTGGTTGTAGGGGGTGGGCAAAAGATCTCACCAGCCTAACAAAGCTGTGAGAAGTCTAGTTAAGCCATTAAGCCATGGTGTGGTCCAGAAGATCACTTGTAGGATGGCTGGAGACACAGCTGTATTTCTAAACAAGCTGATGAAAGCTTTTAGAGACTATTCAAATGTAGACACTAACTCGGTAGGGATGGTCCCAATAACTATGGATTTCATTCCTCTATCAATCACAGGCATCAGAAGAAAATCTCAAAAACTGGAATACAGGGACTAGAATCCCATGGTCTCTTTGATCAATGACACCTTTCAAGTATTTAAAGTAAGGACTAGACAGAGAAAGCTCAATGATTGGCTATTTAGATCCAGTTCTTGGTTTAGTCACCTTGAGTGACTACAAGAGGGTGCTCATATATATTTTGGTGCCCACTGAGGTCAGCTCTTGGGGCCCAATCAGTGTGTTGTGTCCCAGGGAGGCTCTTTGGCAGTAGGACTACTTGACCTTTCCCTTCCAGAATGACTAAGTGGCATCTGAAGTCAAAAGTTGCTACTTAGTCCTTTGGATGTTGGTTATGCCTGAGATGCCCAAGAATGAATGTGACTACAGAAATTGGGACTGATATCATGTCAGAGTTGCCTTAGGTGGGCCACCCAGATGTCACAGGTCAGAAAACAGAATTCATTCTTGATGCCGAGCTGAGATTCCTTCTCGATTCACCTGCTGGGCCTTAAACCAAGAGTGCTTGGTAGATGATAGACCCACAGTAAAAGGCTTCCATCGGCCGATAGCTTGCTAAATCACTTCTCAAATCATCTTCCACTTCTTTCTTTATATGTCAGAATGTTCCATTTCATTGTTAGGAAGGAACCTGATGATCAAATTAGGAATAAGTGTCTTGTTAGCTGGGAACCAAATTTAGGTTGAGGTGCCCCCAGAATAGATATTCTGAGGGCTATGTCTACCCTCTGATATTCTTCAAGAAGTACTTGTCTTAATAAAAGCAGAGTTTGGGAAACCATAAGCCTAGAGTGTGCTGTAAATTCCAGGTCAATTCAAATAAAACCCAAATCCAGGGTCAAATACTTTTGGAAAAGACAGTAACACTCTGAAATTAGAAGTCCTTCAAGAACCACAGCCTTACTGCAAGAGTTCTCAACTCTTCCCTTCACTGAGCCATGGCAATGACAGTGTTCTATTTCTGTGAAGAGACACCATGACCAAGGCAACTTATAAAGCTTATTTTTTTCTGGAACTTGTTTACAGAGGGTGAGACCATGATCATCATGTGGGGGAGTGCGACAACACATAGGTAGGCGAGGTGTTGGAGCAGTAGCTGAGAACTTACATCTCATCCACAAGTTGGAGGCAGAGAGACTGGGCTGGTGTGGGCTTTTGAAACCTCAAAGCCCACTCCCAGTGACACACCACCTCAAACAATTAGAAAGCAATGCTTTTTAATCCTTCTCAAAAAGTTTCACCAACTAGGACCACTCATTCAAATATATGAGCCTATGGGAGCCATTCTCATAAAGAAATTGGCTGGAGGATGTACCTTCACGATGGACCTCATGGCTGAAGATGAAGATGTTGCTCGCATCTATTCTATAATTCCTTAAAAAAAACCTTGCTTATTCTAATACTAGGAAAGGTTTAATATTTTACTGTTTTAATGTCCAACTTGTGACCCATGGGCTACACGCAGCCAAGGATGTGTAGCTTAAACAATATCACAAGCTTACTTAAAACATTACAGAACTTCCCCATCCCCTCCCCAGCCCCAACTCAATGATGTGATTCTCAAACATGAACTTTGTAGATGACAGCATCATGTTGCCATATCAAAAGGTTGGCCTACCCTGGAAGGATGTTTATCCTGCACACGGTTTGATCCAGATTCACAGTATCCTTTTGCATTTTAGTAGAGAGACCACAAAAGTTAAAAGGCCACTCATTATCCTGAATAATGTTGGTTTATGGATTTAGGAACAGGTCCCCCTTGTTTGATAATACCTTGGACCAGGTCTTACAAAAATTACAGCTTAAAAATGGGACTCATTACATTATTCATGATCTATCACCAAAGAGATTGAGGCTCTGGTACTGTGGAAGAGTGGGCTGAATGAATCCAGCAGTGGACAGAGTGAAAATGACTTGGGCTGGAGCTGCTGCTCCTTTAGGGATCCTTTCTTGCATGTTAAGCATAGCCCTATTCACTGGCTTTCCTCCTTTGGAAGGACAGCCAGCCGGATCTCAAGGTAGACCTGGCAAGAGTTGGCTTCCACGGTCTAAAAAAGCCTGCTATGGTTTACTTAGATGCATTGTGCACGGTAGATACTGCTCATGTCTTCATCAAGTCAAACAGTGACATTGAGAGGGCCTTGGAAGGATTCAGGTTTAAGATCCCCGCCTTGGGATGCTCTGGGCACATAATGGCTAAGGTTTACTTAAGGGAATGGTTGGCATTTTCTACTTTTCTCAAGGATTGGTGATGCCAAGCTCAATGCAACTTATACTTAATTGCAAGAGCTGTGGAAAGTTTTGAGTTACCTTTGCAACAAAAGAAGACAGATGATCTTTTTGGTAGGATGCCAGGAACCCAGGTTGAGGAATAATTTAAGAGTCATTACATAGTTTCTATAGCCTTTTCAGTTCTAGTAGGATAACGCCGATCCATCCTATAAAAGTAACTACAAGTACTAACAGGCACTTATGTTCAGCTTTAGAGGGTGTATGGGTTAAGTCTAACTGCCACTCTTCCCTACACAGGTACCCCAACATTGAATAGACTGAAAGGGGGACTCTGAATAGGTGTTTATGTAAACTTTGTAGCCTTGAACACCCCGCTGACTGCCTTGTAAAATCCCTTTCTATAAATCTCATTGCTCTGTGAGCTCTCCTGCCTCATTAACACAGTATGCCATTTATCTTACTTTTGCATTTCCGTGAAGGGATGTTTGAGCAGTTTAAGTAGACAGAAGGATCTGAAACTGGAGTTGTAATCTTATGAAACCATGCAGGATCTTCTGTGAGGGCTGAGTTTGGGGGTTGACACACCCATCACATAGTATTGGAATGGTCTAATAGGAGGGCCTGGTAGTTCATCAGCCCTCTCCTTGTAATCTAGCAGTACTATCCCTTGATTTCTAGAACAGTCTGCATTTTCTGAGGGACCCATTTACTACCTCATATACAGGTTTTGCTAGTAAGCCTGTGTTTTAGATCAAGGTCTGGGAAAAACTTGGCTTACAGTCTCAGGCAAACAGAGAGGCAACAAGCCAGCTTTTTGTTGGGGTAAGGACAAATTCCAAGTATTGAGTTGGGAGAGGAGAGTCCCGCTTCTGTCCCTGAGACCTTAAACCCAAATCAGCAGGAAGAAGAAAAGGGGCGACAGAGCCCTTGTGAGTTTGTTTTCTATGCAAGGAGACCTCAAGGTAAGGATTTGATCTGGGAAGTGATCCTGAGGATCCCTGTGAGGAGTCGGGGAGTAAGAGATTGGAGGGAGAAGAGCCACCGATTGTGGCCAGCTAGGCAACCAGGGGCCTTCTGAGGGGCCGAGGAAAACAAACCCCATGTTTGTTCCACCCAGGAGTGAGGGAGCTGGGGGCTGGCACTCTGAGGGCAGCTTCTTTGTTGGAGGTCAGTGCTCAGTCCAATCTTACCATCCTTTACCGACTCACTCAGTAGCGTGCCTTCCTCTTTAGTTTCTCCTGAAGTCCCTAGGGAAGAATTCAGTGGCCCAGCTCAGGTCCCATGCCATTTCTGAACAGTCACCATATCCATGTCTGCTCATGTGCCCATCCCAGGAGCCAGGGTGTCATCACTAGTGTGGCATCAGTTGTGATAAGGTTGTCCTCATGAAGAGCTGACAAAGAAGGGAAGCATGCATCCACCTCACAGGCCAGTGGCACTGTCCTTCAAGCAAGGGATTTATGTCTGGCATCACAGCTCCTTGGGGTTGCATAGAAACTGCTTCCCGAGGCTGAGGGTTTGAAAAGGAAATTCCACAAGGCACCCAGGGCGTCATGAAGTGGTAAGAGGGAGTTCTGAGGTGAGGTTTCTTGCTATTTTTCTCACCCAATACAAATAGCCTTCCCATTCACGCCTGCTCTAGGTCTAGCCTTAGCTCCTGCCAACCCCCCTTCCAGTCCCCACTTCCTGGTTTTCCTGGAGCGCTTTTCTTTCTCTCTTTGTGTGGGCAACTCTTGTGTGTGCTTCCTGAGGGATGAGTTAGGATGAGTTCCTCCCGCTACAGGTTCCCAGCACAGTTCATCCTTCCCCTCGTCACCCTAAAGGAACTATGTCTTCCATTCCCTTCCTACTATGCACTTAGTGCAGTGAGGAGAAACTCATGTTTTGTGGCACCAACCAGTTCTCTGACATCCAACATCATACAGTTCACTTGTATTCTAACACTAACCACCCAGAGAGAGAGAGAGAGAGAGAGAGAGAGAGAGAGAGAGAGAGGTCCTGATAGGTTGAAGTTCCGCCGGTGTACCTCTCTTGAAATACCAATCACAAACCCAGAATACCCACAGTCTGCCTGACAGGGTACAAATCAGGGGTCCTCATCGGTCCCTCCTCCTGGGACATCTCCCAGTTAAATTAGAGAAATTTAACTTTCACCACATGGTTTATCATAAAAGACACTAAGGACCAACCAGGTGAGAAATCACATAAGCACATTCTCAAAGGTCTCAGGAGCAAGCACCTTTGCTTCCTGGAGCTGGGGTTCATTCACGAGTCCATAAGCTTGCCACACTTCCTTGTTGACATTTCTATAGTATTCAGTCTTCAACTCTGGCCCTCTCCATGGGTGTTGATGGAGGGGCTGATGTGTGGCACTGAATGTCCCAAGGTCGTTTTAGTCACCAGAGCCATCCTGAGTCCTTGTAGGCATTCCACCCCAAGTCACTTCGTTAGCATAACCCTGATTGAGATGCAAAGGAGCTCATTGTGCATAATGAAAATTCCTATGGTGAAGTCCCAAGGGGGTCACGAGCACTCAGAACAAACAACAAAAGAGGCACATTGGTCACTGTCACAGCCCTGTGTCCATACCTAGCACAAAGGCTAATACACAGTAGGCATGGGGTCTGTTTGCCACATGAACGAATGAGCTTACAATTGAACTCATTATTTCTTCCAGGCATTCGAGGTGTTCCCCACCAGCTGAGCTGTGGCATCTACATGGGTCACTGCAAAGTGTCTTGGGTGGGTTTGTGAATGCCTCTCCATTAGTGTCCGATAGGCTATGTTAATAGATCCCAGGAGAGGCAGTAGTCTGTGGGACAAAGGTGACAAAGGCTGCCTTGTTTCCAGGCCAGCTAGCAGCTCTCCTTCCTCCTCCTCCTGGGAAAAGAGTCAAAGATGGAGCTTCGAGGAACTGTGCTGGCAACCTGAGTGCTCCTCAGGAGGGAGGTCTCTTAGCAATAGAGCCGTTGGTGGCAACCTGGCCCTACCTGGAAAGTAGCACTAAACAGGGTTGGGCAGTCTTGAAAAGGAGGAAGACTCCCCCTACTTCTTTCTCCTAAGAAACAGATTCCTGAGAGTGAAATAATGCGATTCCTATTAATGAGTTTCTACCAGTAGCTAGGGAATGGTAGGGAATAGACTGTGGCCATGATAATGATTCTACTAATGAGTCCATGAGGCCCTTTCCACCTGTTGCCCACATTAAATATAATATAATATATATATATATTAAATATATATATTCTGTTATTAAAGGCTACACACACACACACACACACACACACACACACACACACACAAAACAATCCTTAGCTTCACAAATGAGCCAACAGGGCTTGTTTCATTTGACAGTTATGCTTAAAGGATTATAAAAGCCGACACAGCACTACCCACTATTTATACATTTTGAGTATATTATCATCCAGCTATAAAAGTTAAAATAAATGTTCAAAAATTAAAATCTTTCATATGTATGTTTTCCTTCCAAGAATTCAAAAATTCACCTTTAAAAATCAAGAAGCAAATTACAAATTGAAACACATACTTGTGGAATGTTTAAGTCAAAATTAGCTAAATGAAATTATTATAGAAAAGAAAAAAAAGAACTATTCTAGCGTTCAGTGTCCATCCAGTTGCCAGGTCAAGAAATGTGGCATCATTATGTTGGGTTACAGAAAGCTGCTTTCAGTAATAACAGTTAACATTGCAGAAGTTTCCCAGTTGCCACTTGTATCTATGTAAATACCGTGTCGGTCTCTGACCACTCCAGCAGCAGCACCAGGAACTGAAACCCAACAGAGAAGCACGAGCGTCTCCTCCATTGAGGATGGGCACTGTTGTTTGAGGATCCGCATCTGTTCAAGAAGATCTGAAACATCTGTTTGCCGCTTCTGTTTTCTGAGCACTGTTTCTGTTCGTAGCTTCCTTCTGTCTTTAAAACTGTGTCTGCCCAAGTGAGCAGTGGCTTAAGTCCCAGGCCTTCCTGCTGTACACAAGTCCTGCTCTCCGGGTGTTACGTAAATTTCTGTGGGGAGATCCACAGAAACCCTATGCTCTGCAGCTAGAGCACCAACCAAACCAAACCAAAGAAACAATTCTACCCAGGTCCAGCTAGATGAACCAGTGAGTTTACTCAGGTCACTTATAGGAGCATGGGTAGCCCAGCAGCTAGGCCAAAGGTTCTGTAGAGCTATGGTAGGGACATAGCCACCCTGCCCGAACCTGTAGCACTGACCACACCCGTTTGGGCGTGGTCACGGGTGCAAACGGGAGGGAGGGTTAGGTTAGGTTTGGGGTCTCCGAACCGAGTTCTCTCTCTTGGTTCCAGTCGGGTCACTGAGAGCAGCTTGGGTGTGGATCCTTTCAGTGGGAACTTTCGGGTTACACGTTATGTGTAGGGTGTGTTACCCTATCACAACTGGCTTGCTTGTTTGCTTTTGATTTTTGAGACAGAGTTTCCCTGTGTAACAGTCCTAGCTGTCCTGAAACTTACCTATAGACCAGTCTGGCCTGGAATTCACAGAGACCCACCTGCCTCTGCCTCCCGAGCGTTGGGATTAAAGGCATGCACCACCACACACTGTGTGTGTGCCGCACAATGCATATCTGTGCACCACATGAAAGCAGTTCCTGAGGAATCCAGAAGATGTTGGACCCACTGGACTAGAGTTACAGATGGTTGTGAGCCATCCTGTGGGTGCTAGGAGTTGAACCCAGGTTCTTTGGAAGAGTAGCCAGTTCTCTTAACCACTGAACTATCTTTCCAACCCCCTGTCATGATTTTTAATAAGCTTGTGTGGGAATGGGGTGTAGCTCTCAGTGACAGAGTGCTTGTCAATCATGTGTTAAGGTCCCGAGTTCAATCCCTGGCAAAAAACAAGAATAACAGCAACAATAAATTCATATCATTATTATCAAGACTTAGGTAGAGCTGGGGGTCAAGACTTGCGTAGTACAAAGTAGATTTGAAATCCAGCCTTTCTGGGCCCCAATCTAAAGTCCTCAAATATTGAGCTATTCTAGCTCCTCTCCTTCACCACCTCCCATTCTAACGTGGACCAGACCAGGAAACATGGGGGCAAGGCCAAGGCCGAATGCTTTAGTGTAGGAGGATCCCTGCCAAGAGGAAGGGCAGAGCTGGGCATGAGGCAGCATGAGCTATATTGATGGGGTAACTCAGCTCAGTCTAATTTGTGTCTTTCTTAACAAACTGCAGAGGCAGCATAGTTTTTCAAGGGGATACCCAAGGAAGAGTAACCGCTGCTGGCTGTGTGAGGCTGGTGAGTAAAATTTGACATTTACCAAACGCACTGAATGTGTAAGCTCATTGTTGTATTATAGGCATTTCTTTTTTGCAAGCCCCCTTTCATTCCACATATCCTATGTGCCAGCAATCATGACAGTCTGTGTTTCAGAAATGCTGTCTGAGCCAACTCTGGGGGACAAGTAGCTGTCGACATTGGCTCAAAGCAAACAGCCCATGTGTCCGCCCAAATGCTGAGCCTTTGAAGCTTAGCGTTAGCTTGGACTCCAGTGTACGCAGACCTGCAGAAGCGTGGCAGGAATGAGCACCCTGTGGGGACAGCATCCATCTTCTCCTTTGTGCATGCCACAAACTGTCTGTTTCCCAACAGTCACAGGGTTGTTGCTAGGGTCTTGCTATCCTGCCTTTGCCCTCCTCCTTTCTTTCACATGAGTCATAGCTCCTTGAAAAGCCGCTTTCTAGTTGTCAAGACTCATCCAGTGGAGCACTACATTTTAAAACAGAAATAGTTTGCCAAGGTAAGTGCATCTAACGTGAAACAGGTTCAAGTGAGAATCTGGGACTTGGATGTAGCTCAGTAGTATTGATCTTCTCCAGTATGTTCAAGTTCCCAGCACCACAGAAACCAAGCCAAACAAAAACAAAAAACAAAGAGAGATGGGGAGTTTTGCCCAAAATGAGTTTTCACAATAAGCATGGTAAGCTCAAGATCCAGGGTAAAATGTTCCTTGGAATCAGACACAGTTGCATGGCCATCAGAACCTGGTTCTGTTTCCCCAAGGCTCTAAAAGCAAGAGTGCTGCCGACAGAACAGAGAACACGCCACCTGTCTGCCTCCCAGGAACTGGAATGTGTTTCCACCTAGGCCAATAGATCATCCATTAGGCATTCTCCTGGCCTATTCAGGCACATTGGGTAATTAACAGTAATGAATAAGAATACTGGAGTAGACCAATTAAAAGCCTCCATCAGCTAGCCACATGTGCAAGTTACCAATGATCAAATCCAGCTAAAACCCTGTCCATAAACAAATGAACAAGCTCCCAAACCAAAACAACAACCTCCCAAAAACCCACAAAAAAATAAACAAAACCAAGGAGGGGGGTGTAACGGGGGTGTGGGGGAACAGACACCCAAACACCATCCACGGACAGGTTTTTGACATCAGGGTGTCAGAGTCTGGTTGTACTGGATGAGTCAGAATGGAAATTCATCAGGTCAATAGACAGAGTGGATAACACAAGATAACAAGACTCGGACTCGGAGCCAAAAGTGTTGGCACAGGAAATACTCATGGTTGGAGCTGAAGCTCAGGAGCTTGTGACTTTGGCAAATTATTACTTGGATGTAATGGTGTTGAGCATACTGTGAACTTTGAGGGGCACAGGCAACGTCTGTTCATCCCTAATATCAAGCAGCCCCCAGTTCCCAGTAGGCACTCAGTAACTATTTTGTAAATTAATAAAGTAATAAATAAATGAATGAAGTCAGGTTTGTCCTCTTGAACTTTTCTACCCTTTGTCCTGGGACGGAGTCTCTGGCCGAGCCGCCGTGCAAAGCGTGTACTGTTTGGACATCCCTGCCTTGGCTTTCTGCTCTTCATCAATCTCAGAACATGTATACTCAGTGCTGGTTCATTTCATAATTGACTTGTGTTGCCTCAGTGAATGAAAAAAAAATGTACCTGTCTCACATGCTTTCTTATTTTAACAGCGTGATTAAGAATGAGGACATTGAAGCATATACATGTATAAAGAGAACTTAAGTGGAGTTACCACTTAATGGGAGCACAATGCCCTAACTAGACATCATATGCTACCAAATAAAATCCCCAGTACCAGAAATGAGTTATTGGCCAAATGGGTGGCCCAGCCCCTCCTAAACATTACAAATTATTGTCCATGCTATTGGTTACCCTTCAGAACCTGATGGTAAGATCTTATTGCTGAAGATGCCACATGCTTACACTACAGAACATGGAGAAATCAAGATGTTTTCAACTGCAAGCATATCCCTACTGACTAGCATTCATAGTGCTAGAAACTGCTACCTATGCATGCTACAGAGGACAAAAGTAATCACCAATTTACCTAATACAAACCCTGCAAAGTACAGTACTAAGCTATCTGCAAGATATGGCCACCATGTAATAATGGCACAGCTGTTATGAGAGTAACCAACCCCTTTTCCAATTAGAGTTAAGGCCCACTCATGAAATACAACCCATATCAGACACTGTTAATGGAGCCCTGAGACTAAAGAGGTCGTGGGTCCTAAGGAAAAACCTACTACTATTATTCTGTTAAAGGAACATAGCAATACAATGATTCTTAATGACATATTTACATACCCATAGATTACTCAACCCTCATTGGGGAAGTTTCTTCTTGCAGTAGATAGTAATTAACATAGAGCTCCATAACTGTACAATGTACAGAAAGTGGAACTTTAAAGCACACCACATTCTTTGGAAACTGTGCTGGGTAAAGTACCTTTTGTCTTACAGATGTGATTACTAAGTCCTCACAAGATGCTAGTTTTCCACTTTTTGATGAAAATGTAAGTTGAATGTCTTGCCAAGGTCATACAGCTGTGGGGCTGAGATTGAGATTTGTTCTCAAGCCCTGGGGATAGCTGTTGACCATTCTGAGATGCTGGTACACAGAGGAAGTCACCCTGGAATGCGTGACAACCTCTGCAAGGATACCTGATCATAATCTGAGACCTCCAAGTAATAGGCAGGCCGTTTGTGTTTTACTGCTAGCACCAAAATGATTCATGGCCATGAGGAATTAAAAATCCCTTCCCCCCCAAATGTAAAGTTCAAAGGGATTTTTAATTGCTTGCTAAATCAATCAAGATGAAGTGGTCTTAATATATTAAATGTATAGGAATAATGAGCTGAGGGTCTTAAGAATTTGAGCATCACCCCTGGAACCATGACAGCCCTGTAACCAGATTTATTCTCTGTTTCAGGAAAACCAAATTAACCCTTCAAAATGCAGCCAAATGCCTAGCCAAATGGTCAGACTTGTTACTTATCAGGCAAGGTGGACTTTGAAACTGAGTCAGGTAGCACTGAGAGATCTTTGAGCTTCTGAGAAAGTTACACCAGATAGCTATTTTAGTCATTAACCATAGTAGTACTCATTCATTTATTAACCCATTTGACAAATGTTTATTAAGGACTTACCACCTGTCAGATGCTGTATGGGGTATTGAGGCTGCGAAGGTGAACAAGACAGACATAACCGGCTTTCACAGAGATCTCCATTTACTGGAGATGGTGAAGTGTCAGGCATTTACTATGGGCATGGTGCTGAGGGCTCCCTTGGAATGAAATCACTTAATCCTTGCAACTATCTTGCAGAGTAGAGAAATCACTTCCTTGTTATAGAGGAGGAAAGGGTTCAGAAAGTTGAAGCATCATGCCAAAGTACAGGCCACTGCCGAAATGGATCTCTGACTTCAGGGCTGTGCGCTTAGCTCTTACAGTCTTGGCGTCTATGTGTGTGGATTCCTGTCAGTGCTTGGAGGGGCATCTGCTCGCTAATGAGTGCTCCATAAATAACTTATTAACTCTTGAGTCACGTTAAGGACAGAATGTACTAGATAAAGAGACGACTAGGTTTGGAGAAATAGTAACCTTCTGAGGGGCAAGGCGGTGGGCAATCTGGGACTCAGGCTTTAGGGCCTGAGTGACTCCCTGCAAGCTGGTTAGGAGCCACCTGGCAGGTAACCATGCCTGTCAGAAGCAGTCAAGAGTAGAGGACTAGTGGCCACGACTGACAGAAGATCGTTTCCCTGGCTGCCACGGAGGGGAAACCTTCTTTAGTCTGGGCTTATTTGTGTCCACCCTGGTGGCTTGGAAGGCGACTGGCAGAGAAAGGTAAGTGGTGGGGGCTGATTGTCTCCTGCTCCTCAGATCCTTATCCTTTCCCAGTGTGGCCGTTTGCAGGACTGTGCCCATGTCTGAGTTAAAGTGTTGGGTTGAGACTGCCACCAGCTGCCTTTGCCAGCACAGTGTCACCAGGTTCTTCTGTCACTTCACCTGCTATTGGGTTCTGGGTAGCTCTGTTTTGGAAAGCATGCCAATTGCTTTTCTAGCATCTCTGAATAAGAGCATTTTCACTAAATGAAGTTACATGAGGTAAACAGTATCATTGTTATCATTTGGGGTAGGCCAGAGCAGGACACAGCTAGTAAGGGTCCAGGCACTAAGTGCGGCTTCTGTGGTGGGCTAACTCCAATAGCCTGAGCCCCACCTCCTGCTATTCAAGCCCCGTGAAGAGCTCCGCCTTGAACGTAATGTGTGTGTGAACTTGCGTCCTTTCCACCAATGCACCAAGGTGATGGGATCACGCCTGGATTTGTTCCAAGAGCATGCAGCCTCTGTTTCCCTTGTGGGTTCTCAGCTGCTAGCTCTGCTCACGGGAGCTAGGGAAGCTGGAGGAAAGCACACAGCTCAGAGTGTAACGGAAGTCAAGCCCAAGAGCTCCTGGGAGGCGAAGTTCCATCAACAGTCGCTGAGTCATTCGGAAGCTGCTCCTTGCTCGGTTGATCACGTGAGAGCCCGGTCTGGCTGATGCCCTGACCAAGGCTTTGGGAAAGACATGACCCTGAGGATCTGGGTAAGAACCCCCAGGCTTCTGATACCGAGGGGTCCTGAGGTCGTGAGTGTGTGCTGTAAGTTGTTGAATCCATGGTTTGTCACACTACATAGAATACAAGGTGCGGCTCATCTGATACTCTCTGCTCCTTATCTCTGGAGAAAGTGGAGATGATGATAGGAGCAAAAACACCCACAACAACACAACTGCCATTGACAATTAAATGAAAAAACATGAATTAAATGGAATAGATGAAGCCGCGTGGTGGTGGTGCACGCCTTTAGTCCCAGCACTTGGGAGGCAGAGGCAGGTGGATCTTTGTGAGTTCAAGGCCAGTCTGGTCTACAGAGTGAGTTCCAGGACAGCCAGGGCCACACAAGAAACCCTGTCTCAAAAAACAAAAAAACAAAAAACAAAAAAACAAAAGACAAAAACAAAAACAGAAAGGGAGGAGTAAAGGAAGGGAGGAAGGGAGGAAGGGAGGGAGGGAGGGAGGGAGGCAGGGAGGGAGGGAGGGAGGGAGGGAGGGAGGGAGGGAGGAAGGGAGGGAGGGAGATGGAATAGCTGTTGCAACCTCCCTCCAGACCAAGGGGTCTGGGGCTCTGCCTGTGCAGGTCTATGAAGAGCGGAAGTGAGGGTGGAGAGTATTCAGAGCAACAGGGCTTCTCTGCTGCATGAAACTTGAACCCAAGGGAATCTGGAGTCAGAATGTACGGATTCAGGCATTATACTGGTTTGCCCTGTCACCTGGCAGAATGCACTCAGGCAGTGCTGTGGCCAGCCCAGGGTTCCATGAGTACTAGTCTGCTGGCAGGTGTAAAGGACCCCTTTAAAACACAGATTCCCCCGCCCACTTATACTATTTTGCTATCTCTTTTGTTCTCTCTCTCTCTCTCTCTCTCTCTCTCTCTCTCTCTCTCTCTCTCTCTCTCTCTCCCTCCCTCCCTCCCTCCCTCTCTCCCTCCCTCCCTCTCTCTCTCTTCCTCCTTCCCTCTCCCCCTCTCTCTCTTGCTTTTGGTTGGCCACCAGTAACCCTTCTTCTTCTATTCCCTCTCTCTGTTTCTCTCTCTCCTGTTCCTGGTGCCTCTATGTCTCTTCCCTTCTCCCTCACTCCCCTTTCTAAATAAACTCCTCATTCAAGCTCTGTCTGCCTGGTGTGTCATTCCCTCCCGCCTCGGTCACCCTCACCTGCTATGGAACCTGCTATGCTCTTACCTTGGGACCTCACCCGGGACCACCACCCTCCCCCCTTCTCTGCCTTTTATTCCTATAACTGTAACTGAAGAACGTCACAGGACCCAACGCAAGGGGGACTGGGAGCTCCGAAGACTATGAGATTTCAGCCTTCTGGGGTCAGATGATGGATTAGAAGCTGTCTCCGTGTGACATGAGTGTGAGGAGCTTAGATAACAAAAACAGACTCTGTTCCCAAGGGAGAAAGAGTAGAAGACATTGGAAGTCACAAGAGGGTGAGAGGACAGCTGGAAAGTGTGGGGAAATGGATTAATGACTCAGCAGAAATGAGCAAGAAGCAAAGGCTCCACTGGCATGACTCATCAGCTAGCAGAAATAGAAACTGCATCCCCAAGGTAATTCAAGTGGTATTGGAGAGAAAGGACCAGCGGTCCTATGCACAGGACGAGCCCAGAGCGTTTGCACTGCAGTGGTCAGACAGTGACTTATCCTGTAAGGGTTTTCTCTGCATAAGCGAGGACACACCCTGTCTTAGAATGGCTATTCTTCAAGACTGAGCTACACTGGGACCTGGAAACAAGCAATCCCCGGTCAGCTGCCCTCCACAGTCTCTGAGTGGAAAGTGGCAGTCACGGATTGGGGATGGCCTCAACTGGGACATCGTGCAGCTTGGGAAGTAGGAGGCTTCAGCTGTGCTCTGCATGCCCATGGTCCCTTGTACACTTTGACAAGGAGTAGGGAGAGCGTGGGATCCGAGAGCCCTAACTGTCTGCTGGTGGCTTGAACGCCACATCTCCCTCTTTCCTGCGCTTTCCCACTTGGACAACAGAGACTCTAAAGGGAGAGCAGTGGGTTATCACTGCAGCCTCTGCCCTCCACACGTCCCTCAGAAAACACTGACAGGTTCTTCAGTAATACGCCCTTGTGTTTCAGCGACCCCATCCGAACCAAACACAGCCGGGGAACACCCTTTGCACTAGACATTAGCCTACCTATGGTGTACAAACCCGGGAGGGGGGAGGAGGGAGAGAGGGAGGAGGGAGGGAGAGAGGAGGGAGGGAGGAATGAGGAGGGAGGAGGGAGGAGGGAAGGAGGAGGGAAGGAGGGAGGGAGGAAGGAGGAGGGAGGGAGGGGGAGG
Organism: Cricetiscus sungorus; assembly: GCA_030556225.1. NCBI lineage: Eukaryota > Metazoa > Chordata > Mammalia > Rodentia > Cricetidae > Cricetiscus > Cricetiscus sungorus. The sequence continues at coordinate 43,438,801 of JANBXA010000731.1, read as the reverse complement.
GAGGGAAGAGGGAAGGAGGGAGGGAAGAATGAGGAGGGAGGGAGGAGGGAGGAGGGAAGGAGGAGGGAAGGAGGAAGGAAGGAAGGAGGAAGGAGGAGGGAGGGAGGGAGGGAAGAGGGAGGGAGGAAGGAGGAGGGAGGGAGGGGGGAGGGAGGGAAGAGGGAAGGAGGGAGGGAAGAATGAGGAGGGAGGGAGGAGGGAGGAGGGAAGGAGGAGGGAAGGAGGGAGGAAGGAGGAGGGAGGGAGGGAAGAGGGAGGGAGGGAGGGAAGAATGAGGAGGGAGGGAGGAGGGAGGAGGGAAGGAGGAGGGAAGGAGGGAGGAAGGAGGAGGGAGGGAGGGAAGAGGGAGGGAGGGAGAAGGAAGAAAGAGGGAGGGAGGAGGGAGGGAGAGAGGAGGGAGGAGGGAAGGAGGAGGGAGGGAGGAGGGAAGGAGAAATAAAGGGAGGGAGGAGGAAGGGAGGAGGGAAGGAGGGAGGGAGGGAGGAGGAAGGAGGAGGGAGGGAAGGAGGAGGGAGGGAGGAGGAGGGAGAGAGGGAGGAGGGAGGGAGGAATAAAGGGAGGGAGGGAGAGTGGAGGAGGGAGAGAGGACGGAGGGATGAGGGAGGAGAGAGGGAGGGAGGAGGAAGGAGGAGGGAGGGAGGAGGGAAGGAGGAGGAAGGAAGGGAGGAGGGAGAGAGGAGGGAGGGATGAGGGAGGGGGAGGGAGGGAGGAGAAAGGGAGGGAGGGGTGAGGGAGGGAGGGAGGAGGGAGGGAGAAGGGAGAACCTGCCTTGTCCTCAAACTGGAAAGATCAAATGGTCAGAGTAGCTTCTGGAACACAAAGAACAAAAGTTCCTAAGGCGATTGTGCCGCTGTTGGGCAATCAACCCTTGACCACTCAGAGCTCAGAACCAGTTTCAATATAACAAAACAGAGGTTCAACTTCAACCCAGCTTTAACTGATCACACCTTCTACCTGGCAGACTCCAAAACCACAGAATTCGGTTGTCTCAAGGCATGTCTTTTGTTGTTTCCTTTTCTTCTTGCCATTGTGTTTCTTCTCCTTTCCTCATTGACTATGCTCTTGCTTTTGATTTGTGGATTTTATTTTTAACTGTGTCTATAGAGTGTGTCTAAGTGTAGGTTGTGTGCATGACAGCGCTGCCCTCTGGGGTCACAAGAGTGAGTTGACTCCTTGGGAGCTGCTTTCACACACAGTATGAGCTGCCTGTCCTGAGTGCTGGGAACTGATCTCAGGTCCTCTGCAAGACCAGTGCTTACTACTGACTGCTAAGCCATTTCTCTGGCCCTTCTTACTATTACTCTTATTTTCAGAAAGTACCTTATAGGGTTTTAATTCCCTTTTCCATGTTTATATAGCATTTTTTATGTGATGTGTGTGTGTGTGTGTGTGTGTGTGTACCACTCATGTATGCATGCACAGGAGTACACATGCACATAGAGGACCAAGGCAAACCCTGGATATCCTTCCTCAGGTGCTGTCTACCTTTTTTTTGAGACAGTCTCTCATGGTCTTGGCACTCACCACCTAGGCTGGCTGAATGGACAGCGAGCCATAGCAATGAGCTTGTTCCAGCTCCCCGGAGCTGGAATTACAAGTGCCTGGCTGTTTTTCATGTGGGTTCTGGGTATCAGACTCAGCTCCACATGCTTGCAATGCAGGCGCCTATGACTGAGCTAGATCCTTGGCCCCTGCTTTGCATTTAGCTTTATTATGTAATATTAAACAAAAACCAACCAAACAAAAAGCCAAAAAACTTCTTTACCTTTTCTCTTCCTAAATTGTTCTCCTGTCTTCTGCTCATCCTTTTCAACTTAGACTGCTCTTTCTTTTTCCTCTTCCCATGCTGTCTTCCTTTAATTCATTCGACTGTAATTTCTACTGTTATACGAATACATTTTAATTAGATTTACTCATGTTATTTTGTGTGTTGTGCTTGCATATATGTGTGTGCACTACATCCCTGCTTGGTGCCTGTGGAGGTCAGGAGAGAGTGTCTGGTCCCCTGGAGTTACACATGGTTATGAACCACCCATGTGGGTTCTGGGAAGTGAACTTGGATCCTCTGCTAGAACAGTAAGTGCTCGTAATCATCTTTCCAGTCCCATTAATAATTTTTTTTAACCTTGTAACTTTACATATTCTTCACCACTTTTTTTCTATTATTATTCACGGCAGAACTAATTGACTTCAATTTATTTAAAGTCCACTTCTATATCTGGATTGGTTGCTACTCTCCTCCTCTCCAAGTGGAGTGAGGGTTGAGCCCTCAGTTGAGAGCTGTTCACTAAGACTTCCAAATAAAAGCAGAGAAGGCATCCATCTGGACACTGCCCACTGCACACTCTTCTCAGCATCCTCTAAGAGGGACCATGTTTCTGCATATCCCACAAGTCTTAGCAATCACACGATAATGATGCACATTTTGTTTTTAACAAGGTCACAGTGAGAACAAGCTAGAACTGAATAGTAGTAGCCAGGGAAACAGTACAAACATACAGAAATTGGGAATTGCATTTGATATTATTTTACTTATTATTAGTGTGTGTGTGTGTGTGTGTGTGTGTGTGTGTGTGTTTGCATGCACACATGCCATGTGGAGGTCAAAGAACAGCTTTGTGGGCTTGATTCTCCCCTTCCACCTTTACATGGATTGCTGGGATTGAACTCAGGTCAGAGCAAACACCTTTATCTTCTGAGCCATGTTGCCCCCACCCAGATGCATTTCTGAGTGGCTACTGTATCTGTGAATAAACTAAGAAAGAAATTTAAAAATCTTTGGTCAGGGGTAATTGAAGGACAGGAACCTCCAGGCTGTGGAATGAAAAAAGCTTACTGACTCCACGGGGCACAGCCCTTCTTGACTTTCCTGAACTAGACCGCTGTAAGATGTAGCTCCCTGAACCTGTAGTTCAGGTGCCCTGGCCAGCACCTAGCACTCTAGGGTTGTCTAGACATGTGCCCCCCCAGGCCACGTGACCAATCTGGCCATGACTGCAGCCATGCGTGGGCTCCTCGCTCCCTTTCTACTGCCTTTAGCAATTGCATTGGCCCTAAAAATACAACCAGCCTTTTCCCCAGAGACAACCACAGCCCTTTACTGTTCCTTTTCCCTAATTCAAACACAAAACTCCAGACTGCTCCATTTGGCTGCACCCAAATGGAGACGGGACACGTGGGCATCTGCTGCTGTCAGCTCATCTTACCCTATGCCAGGGCTACCTCCATTGTTTGTGACAGACAGTGCCCTTCTTTGCCAGAGACTGCAGTCTTACCCTTTGGCATCTGCTAGGAGCTCAGCCAAGAGAGTTCTCGACAGAGAGAGCTCTGTGTGCCCGAGGATGCCTTCTCCATAAATTTAGAAGTTGCTGGCAGGTTCACACTCTGAATTGTCCCACCACCTAGTTACACATTCTGCACAAGACCAGCTTTGAGGTGACGGTAAATGACAGTCCTAGGAGGGAGCTGAAACTGCTGTGTGGCCGATGTTCAAGTCCAGGGTCTCGCAGCCATCGTAGCCCAGGAGCCATAGCTGCACTCACAGCAGGTCAAAGATCTTTGTTGTCTGACAAGAAAATGAATTTGATTCTCTTTATTACTCTAGGCTCAAGACCCTTCTTGAACATTAATTTCAGCAGTGTCTTTATAGTACACCGCGGTGATATTTGTTTATGATCTAACAAATAAAGCTTGCCTGAAGATCAGAGTGCAAAGCTAGCCACACTAGTTACCCACAGAGGCCAGGCAATAGTGGCACACATCTTTAATCTCAGGACTCAGGAGACAGAGGCAAACGGATCTCTGTTAGTTCAAAGCCACCCTGGGCTACAGAAAAAAAATGATCCAGTCTAAAAAGAGAAACAGAGCTCACACAAAAGGCCCTTGGAGTGACATGCCTTTAATCCTAGCACTAATGAGGTAGAGACAGAAAGGGGTATGGCTGGACAGAGACAGAGACAGGTGGGAGGAGACAGGAGCTCCGGTCAGTCTGAGGCAGTCACTCTGAGGAAGCAGTCTGGGAATGCAGTCTGAGGCAGGATCACCCCCTTTGGTCTAAGCATTGGTAGAGGTAAGAACTCTCTAGTGGCTGGCCACTCTGCTTCTCTGATCCTTCAGCTTTCACTCCCCGATAGCTGACTCTGAGTTTTTATCATTAAGACCAAAGAGAATAGGTGCTAGAGTACAGCATAGAATGAAGGCTCCCGGAGGTCCGCTCTGGCTGTGGGATGATGTCTAGACACAGAGCTAGGTCCTGGTCAGAACCTATTCCTGCACCTAGACAGGAAGGTGGCCAGTGCTCTGTGGCAGTTTTCTCAAAGCCACATCCCCATTCCCATCTTGGAAATGGCTTGGGGAAGCCACTCAATCCTCTGGGGTCTGAGTGGCCAAACATATGCTTGGAGGTGACCATGCCTGGTAAGCCAAGCCTGCTAACCGGCAGTCACTGGGAAGGAGCAGGCCTGTTAGCTGGCAAGGGGCAGGAATACCTTGGCCGTGCTGGGAGGGAGGCTGGAAGCTAGACATTGGGAAGGAGTGTCTGTCAGAATTAAGCAAGCACAAGGAGGAGGCACACAGCAGTGAGATTAGATGCACATGGTCCTGCAGGAGACAGGCCTCCAGCGTCAGTGGTGCAGTACGGGGCAGGGTGCCCGTGAGCGCTCCAGGAGTCCAAACACCCCTTAACAACCATGATAGAGGATGATGAGGCTCCTTCAAGGACACTAGGGAAGAAAGAGGACTGGGGTCTGGCTCCAGGTGTGTGGGAGGTTGGATATGGTCTTAGACACATAGTCTACTTCATTGAAGTGGTGGCATCTCCCTGCCCCCTACTCCTGCCCAGAAGGCACAAGGAGCATTTTCCAGTCGCTCGGCCACAACGGGAGCTCCCGAGCCTTTTCTGAGTTGTCAGCCCAGCAGCTGTAACAGGCAGGTGGAAAAGCAGGTGCTCTCTCCTTTCAGCCAGGACGTGTGGGAGGCCACTCAGCTCCAGGATGCTCCAGTCTGCTGATGACCTGTCTGGATGGTGCTGATCCCTGATGGGGTTGTAGGGTGGAGCACGGACAGCTCCTGGAGACATGGAGTGGAAGGCAAAGGTGGAGGCTGGGGTGCTCTGACCCCCAGTGAGTGAATTTGAGCAAGATGTGTCCCACACAGCCCCAGGGAGAGAGAAAGCATGAAAACACACCCTCCCTCTCTCCCTCCCCCTCTCCCTCCCTCCTTCCATTTCACAAAGGCTTCTTAAAAGCCAGTACTGTGCTGAGCACTGCAGATAACAGAAAAGAATAGAATACTTGCTTTATGAAGCTCACGTTCCACTGGGGTATGCCGGTTGTGGTGTAAGGGGAACAGTTAGACCATGTTCTTTGACAACCAGAAACAAAAGTATCACAAAGCACCGAGAGCCTTTGATTAGGTCAGAGGACTCCCTGAGCTTCCCCACTCTGTCTGTAAGATGGCTGCACAACCAACATGAGCAGCAAGATTGAGCAAGCCGGTAAGCAGCATTCCTCATTGGGCCTCTGCATCGTCTCCTGCCTCCAGGATCCAGCCTTGAGTTCCTGCCTTGACTTCCTTAGATGACAGACTAGAAGATAAAATAAATCCTTTCCTCTCTGAGTTGCTTTTGGCCATGGTGCTTTATCACATCAATAGAAAAACTAACTAAATCAGGGTCCAAAGGGTATAGCCAACCCCATCTCAGGAAGACTGCAGCCTTCATATGTCCCATTTTTGTGTATAGAACATGATACATTTTATTTTCTATTTTTTGTGGGGCTTGAAACCCGTGGCCTTTGCGCTTTCCTGGAAGGTGCTCTCCTACCGAACTATTTCCCCAACCATATTGACAGGTCAGGAGGCAGACTGGCCAGGGGCCTGTTTACAGAAGGGTGTGGGCAGGCTCACAAGGCTTACATACTGGGTTCATGGTCCCAGTGACATGACTGGGTAAGAGGATGATTCTGTATATTGCATAGCAATGTCCAGCTAGTTCCCGCCCCTCTACTAGAGGCTGGAAGAAAGAGCTGTCACTAGGATATCACTTTCCCTGATACTGACACTCTGGTCACTGCCAGCAGCAGCCTGGACCAAGCAAGGTTCACTGCCTCGCAGAGCCTGCCTCAAGCAACACTGTCAACACCTGTGCCCTTCTGTGGATGCTGATGGCACAGATACCCTCTGGGGTACTGCAGCCCTAGCAGAGATGGAAGAAACCAGGTACCTCAGAATAGGAGCCTGTGACACATGGATGAATTGTCACCCGTGGACCATCCCCAGAATATTCAGGAAGCAGCATTTGAACCAGGACTTTCTAGCCAAGAGTCACAGAGATGTGTTTATGTGCCTGGCTGTGGCTCACTCTCCCTACCAGGCTGGGCCTAGGCTTGGGTGGGGAAGGGGGTGGCATCAGTTAGTTTGCAGATACTGGAAGACAGAATGAGGCATTGGCCCCAGAGAATGATTCCCTTGTCCCTTCCTCCTTCTGATGTCACTGTTCTCAATTATAACCAACTGAGGTGCCCAGGAAGACACTCTATTTACAGAAGATCCACAAGAATATTATTATTGTGACAATGGCTCCTAGATCAGTGTACCATATGTCCTAGTGGCTATCCTGTCCAACCCATGTTAACCACAGTCTTCCCCAGGAAGGTGTGCTGTGTTCCTGAGTATTTATTTGCTTTTGTCAAAAATTCTTCCTTTTAATATTTCTTCCTTTATTCTATACGCTAAGTGTTTTGCCCACATGTATGTCTGTGCACCCCTTGCATGCCTGGTGCCTGCAGAGGCCAGAAGAGGGTGTTGAGTCCCCTGGAATTAGAGTTATGAATTGGTGTGAGCCATCAGGTGGGCGCTGGGAACTGAACCTGGGTCCTCTGCAAGAGCAGCAAGTGCTCTAAACCACTGAGCCCTCTCCAACCCCCAAATTCTCCTTTTTAAAAAATTAAAATTTTTATTGCAGTGCGTGCGTGCGTGCGTGCGTGCGTGCATGCATGCGTGCGTGCGTGTGCGTGTGTGTGTGTGTGTGTGTGTGTGTGTGTGTGTGTGATGGCCTACATGTGGAAGTGTGGGTCCCAGTGACCAAACTCAGTTCCCCAGGCTTGGCATCACGTACCTTTACCCTCAGAGCATCTTTGCAGCTTGCTTTCCTCAAAATCATATCAATGCCGGCTTCCAAACCAAGGTTTTCAAGAGCATGTGGCCATTTCTTTTTTTCTCTCCCACAGTCCCAGAGTACAGGGTTAGGGCAAGATTTCAAACATCCCTGGAGAAATATCCTTTGCTGTGCTGAGCAAAGGGTTGGCTTGAGGAGTCGAACTTTACAAATGAGTTAGGGTTCATCGGCAGCTAGCTAGGTGATGTTTTGGCTTGCTTCTAGCAGCAGATAAATAAAACAAACAAAACAAAACCCAAGTCTGTGGGGTGCATGCGGACAGGCTTCGCTACCCAGAGAAAAGGCGCTAGTTTGGTTTCAAGAACTGGGTCCCTTATTTCCCCTTTCAGCCCTTCTTACAGTCAATTGCAGGAACCATCTAAGAGGTCAACAATGGTATCTTTGAAAAAGGGGGAATTAAGAAATCAGGGTTAGCTCTGCCACCAAGTGACCCACCCCCGCCCACAGAACTGGTTTAAATCGAGGGTGAAGGCTAGCAGGAAGTGACAGGGTGGGGTGGGGTGCAGTGGGGTGCGGTGGGGAGGTAGGTGGGGGAGGTTGCAATGTAGGAGAAAGAAAGCAAAACTCATCACAGCTGTTCAAAGGGTGAACTCTGCTTACAATTACCCAGAAGTGAGAGCTAGATCCTTCCTCTGCCCTCACCCAAACACCTGGACACCTAGATCCTTCCTCTGCCCTCACCCAAACACCTGGCCCTAGGGTACCTAGGAGGGTACCCACCCCTCCCTCTCCTGCAATTAGATTGTTTGGCCCACCACTCTGGCACTAAAACGTCACACAACAATGACACAGTGTAGCTGATGCATGACTTCAGTCATTCTTTCCTTCTTATACATCTCCATTGCAGGGTACAGGGGAAAGCTGGCAATGTGGGTGTCCTAGCTTCCTCAAAACTGCCAGAAGCTGCTGAGTCCAGGCCCCTGACAAACAGCATGGGCTGAGAATCTTCTTCCTCTTTTTCCTCCCCTCTCTCCCCTCACCCTTTCTCCTAACCCTCTCTCCAGTATCTCACAGTTGGGGCTGGCTTGACATCACAGCCCTGCTGGTTTAATCTCCTGCATGTAGAGATTTCAGGCATGTACCCAGTGGTTTCTTGTTGGGGGATGTTATTTTAAGGTGTGTGACTTTTGTTTTTTCTGCATTTGTTTAACTCTGTGAAGCTGTGTTACTGTGCCTGTCTAAGACTCCTAGTGACCCTAATAAAGAGCTGAATGGCCAATAGTGAGACACAAACAAGGTTAGGTGGGGCTGGCAGGCAGAGAGTGTAAATAAAAGGAGAAACTAGGAAGGAGGAGAGAACAAGGAGGGCATCAGGGGTCAGCCACCCAGCCACCCAGCCACCCAGCCACCCAGCCACCCTGCCACCCAGCCACCCAGCTACCCAGCCAGGGAGTAAGAAGGAAAGAAAGATATACAGAAGAAGGATGAAAGCCCAGAGGGAAAAGGTAGATGAGATAATTTAAGATAAAAAAAGCTGGCAAGAAACAACCCAAGCTAAGGTCAGACGTTCAGAACTAAGACTATGCCTGTGTGTGTGATTCATTTGCGAGCTGGATGGCAGGCCCCATAAAGGAAAAAACAAAAACAAAAACTTCTTGTTACATAGTGGCTTACCAACATGTCATATTTCCATAGGGTCTGAGAAAGCTGGGGGAGAGGGCATGCGGCTCCTTCAAGAGTTTCAGCTAGACAGTTTCTGCCCGTCAGCGACCTCTTAGCACTTAGTACATTAAGTAAGAACAAAAAAATGAAGTAAAAATGCCTGTCATAGCTCGAGCATTGGCATTTGAAAACTCTAGGAAGGCGGAATGCCGTTCCTGATGAGGCGAACCTCTCTCTGATGAGGACACCGGCTTTAGGCTTGGTTTTACTGGAGAAGCAGGCAGAACCAGCTGAGTGCAGTGCGGAGTACCCAGGTGTAGCTTATCAGTTTAAAGTTTGCTTCTTCGGTCAGAAAAGTCTAGCGATTCACAATAAAAGAGCTCCACGTAGATAAACCTCTACACAGGCTACAGCGTGTTTCACAACGTGTAAGCTTGTAAAAGTAATAAAAAAAATAAGCCGGATAAAGATGGGAAATACACAGGCCGTCTGGATCCTTTGTTATTGTGTTGATTTTGAGTTTTAATTGCTGAAAAGCAAAGGACAGCTGTTAAGAAACCTGTAATTGAAAAAGGGGCTGTTGAAATAAACCAGCTTAGATATTTTAAGAATGCCTTAACTTTAAACAAGTTGAAAAATGTATTTGTCAAAAGGAAATAAAAAACAAATATGCTTTGGATAAGTGGTACAGAGGCTGTAGATTCGTTCCAGGTTGATTTGGATCTGCTCAGATCAAAGAAGACCTCCTGAATCTTGACAGGTGATATCTATCAAGAAAGGTTATAACTGGTCTTCCCAGAACTTAGTCACTATCTTAAAATTTTCTCCCTGGGGCCCATAGCCAGCAAGAAGCAGTTTAGAGAAAACTATAATCACATTCCCAAGAGCTGGGCTGTGGGAGGTTTTTGATTATTTGGTGGGTCATGGGTATGGATGTATGTATGTATGTATGTATGTATGTATGTATATATATGTATAATTTGGGGGACTATAGGAAATATAGAAAAAACTATTAATCTCAGATATTTTGCCTTGGCATGAATTTTGGTATATAGATACAAATTCAATTTTGTCATACATATATGTGTTTTTACTCATGTTTAAAGGGTTTTTGTATATTGATAACCAATTTAAGGTTATTTTTGTTATAACATATTGTATGTTTCTACTCTTGTTTAAGGTATGGTACCTACACAGTTCATTTTAAAATGTAAGGTAAAATTCTAGCTTCGGAAAACTATTATTATGAATTATTTAGGATAATCAAGAAACATGGGTTGGTAGTTAGTCATCTATAACAATCAAATCTGCAGATATGCTAGATATGTTTTCCAGATCATATAGAGATATATTTTAGATAGATGGTCTTCAAACCTTTCAAAGACCTACAGAATATGGCATTTAAAATATGTTTTTAACTTAGGGCTTGTTTGTGACAATGAGACACAATTGCTCCTGTGGAAAGACTGACTTATTTCAGAGATGATGGGCATAGAAGAAACTCCTTATGAAGTTTGTTTTAAATATGACAAGATTACCCATTTGGGCAAGAAACTGCTCTTGCCTGGACTGCTTGACTATATTTTGTATAAACTGGACATGCAGGACTCACAGAAAAGTGGCCACTGAACTTTGCCAAAACAAGACAGGATGGTCCTTCAGGGTTTCTGCTTCACAGAAGAAACTGCCAGACATTTTGGAGGATCCAGAGGAAAGAGACTAACAGACATTGCCAGTATAGATAGTATAGGTAGGGACAGTCTTTCAAATTTCCTGCTTCAATGAAAAGTCAGCCAGATGCAATGGGCCTGTAGGCCGAAGATGGATGTTGCAACGTTGCAGATGAAATTTTGGTGACTGTCCAGGCAGAAAGATGTCTCTGTCATTTCTAGAGTTTTTAGAAGTCATTTGCATGCACTTTTTGTTTACTAAATAATATATCATTCTGGTGCCTTTGATGGATTTCAAGACTAGTTAATAGTTGCAGTTTTCCTGCAACTGTTGTGACTTTTGTTTATGCTGCATTTGTTTAACTCTGTGAAGCTGTGTTACTGAGCCTGTCTAAAATACCTGTTGGTCCTAATAAAGAGCTGATAGGCAAATAATGAGGCAGGAGCAAGGAGGGCAGGGCTTGCAGGCAGAGAGGATAAATAGGAGAAACTAGGACGGAGGAGAGCAGGAGAACAAGGAGAGGAGGACATCAGCCAGTCATGGAGTAAGAAGGAAAGTAAGATATACAGAAGAAAGATGGAAGCCCAGCGGGAGACAGAGTAATTTAAGAAAATCTGGCAAGAAACAACCCAAGTTAAGGCCAGACGTTCATAACCAAGAATAAGCCTCTGTGTGTGATTCATTTGGGAGCTGGGTGCTGTCCGTCCCCCATAACCTCCGTCCCCTGTAACCTCCGCCCCCAGGCCAAAACAAAAAGAGAAAACAGAAAAAACAAAACAGAAAACAAAACAACACATAAATCTACAGTTTCTTGGCTTTTCCTTTCTTTAAAGGAGAACACATCAAGAAATAGGTTCATTTTAGCATCTCACAAAAGATGCTGTACTTCACTCTTACTCATCCTTGGCCCCTCCTGTTTGTCCTCTTCCTCCCTCCCGCTTTCCGTCATTGGTATCATTCCCTCTCCTGTAACATGAAAAAAACAAATGACTCAGAGACCGATATTGGGGGTCAAGCTAAAAATTAGAAAAGCAAAGCAGCTGGCCACTAGCTTCTGTTAGACATCTCAGGTTGGATGGGCTGATCTGTCTCCACAAGCTCACACCAAGCCTCAGACTGTAACCTCTCTTTACCATGGCTGGAGAATGAATGCCTTATACTGAATCCTGATACTGAGTTATATACCTCTCATGAGTCCTGGAGTTAAAGGTGTGAGCTATAATCTTTTTAGACTGATTCAACCTCGTGTAGATCTGAATGGCTTTGGACTCACAGATCACTTAATCCTGAGTCCTAGGATTAAAGATGTGTACCACCACCTCTTAGCTTCTGGCTACTAGGATTTAAGGTCTGTATCACCACTACTGGATCTCTATAGCTTGAGGCTGAGTTTGCGTTTCTGAATCCTCAGTCGAGCTTATAATAAATTATAAATATCACTACACTCTTCCCCATCAACCTCTCCTTAAGATCTCTTCTTTCCCATAGCTCTTTCCTACTTGATTGTGTACACACACACACACACACACACACACACACACACTCTAAGTCCTGCCTATAAAAGAAAACATAGCTTTGTTATGAGTTTGACTTATTTTGTTTAACAATCTTTCCTTTATGGCTGAAAAACTCCATTGTATGTGTGCATCAAGTTTTTTATTTCCATTCATCTATTGATAAACACACAGGCTGGTTCATTCCTTAGCTATTGTGGATACTGCAGCAATAAACATGGATGTGCATGCATCTTTGTGGTATGTTGAGTTGGAATGACATAGCTGGATCATACATGTGGCATTTTTATGTTCTAGTTTCTTTTCTTTTTTCGGGGGGGGGACCTCCACATTGATTTCCATACTGTCTTAATGTTTTTATTGCTGTGAAGAGACATTTAGTTGAGTTGCTTGCTTACTGTTTTAGAGATTCAGTCCATTATCATGGTAGGGAACATGGCTGTATGCAGGCAGACATGGTGCCACAGTAGTTAGCAGGTGCTAATTGTTACAGGCAACAGGAAGTCAACTGAGACACTCAGTGATAGCCTGAGCATAGGAAACCTAAAAGCCAGCCCCCAGAATGACACAATTTCTCTAATAAGGTCCTATCCTATAGGTTCCCCCCCCCTTTTTGGCTCTTTATTCTTTGGGGACCCCCTACCCCACTCCCAAATAAATACATGGAGAGGTGTTCTTATGAATGCCTGCCCTGAGCTCGGCTTGTTTCTAGCCAGCTTTTCTCATTATCTCATCTACCTTTTGCCTCTGGGCTTTTACCTTTCTCTGTTTCTGTATATCTTTTTTTTCCCTCCTTATTCCGTGTCTGCCTGTGTAGCTATGTGGCTGGCCCCTGATGCCCTCCTCTTCTCCATTTGAGAGCTAGGCATTCAGTTTTAGTTCTCTCTCTGTGACCTCCAGTTTGATGGGCACAATTTGTTGAAGAAACTGACTTTTCTCTAATGTGTACTTGGGACATCTTGATAGAAAATTAGGTGTTTAATTTATTCTGCATATTGTGATTTGCTTCTGAGTCACTTATTCTATGCACTAGTCTGTGTTATTGTGCCAAGTTTAGATTTAGTCTCTGTATTGAGGTTAATTTCCAAGTCCTCTATTTTGTCCCCTTAGTGTACGTCTGTCTGTGCCAGTCATACTGGTTTTGTTCCTATGGCTCTATAGTATAATTTGAGATCAGTATTGCATGCTTCCAGCATTATCTCTCCTGCTTTAGGATTGCTTCAGCTCTGAGATCTTATAGCATGTGAATTTGGATTGTCTAATTTACTTTTATGAAGAATGCAATTGGAATGTTGATGGGTTTGTATTAAATATGTAGCTTTCTTTTAGTAATATAACCATTTTTACATTGATTCTCTCAATCCAAGTGTATGAAAGAGTTTTATATCTTCTAGTATCTCCAGTTCTTTCTTCAATATCTTAAGGTTTTCATGGTAAAGGCCTTGTACTTTGTTAGACTTATTTTCATGTATTCTATGAATAGGATCCATCCAACCCTGATTTCTTGCTTTTATTATTAGAATACAGAACAGCTACTTTTTAAAACCTATATTACTTAATGTGTGTTTGTGCATGCACACATGAGCACGTGTGTGTGTGTGTGTGTGTGTGTGTGTGTGTGTGTGTGTGTGTGTGTACATAAGAGCATACTACAGAGTAGATGGAGCTCAGAGGACAATTAATGGGAATTGTCTTTTCCTTTCCACCATATGGGACCCAGGGGTTGAATGTACGTAGTCAGGCTTAGTGGCTAACAATTTAACTACCTGGGCCATTTTGCAGTCCCATCATTGGTTTTTGTATGTTGACTGTGTGTATTCTGCTACTTTTCTGAAAGTGTGTGTGTTTGGTATAAGAGTTTTATAGTGGCCCTCTCTTCCTGTTCCCCATCATGTCACAAGATCAAGGTGAAAAGGAGAGCCCCATGCAGGAACTGCACATCCGCAAGCTCTGCCCCAATTCTGTGCTGGGAAGAGCGGAGACAGACAGACCCGGGCAGGCAAGATGTTAGAGCAGTTCACGGGCTGCCAACCATCAGTGTATAGTTTTCCAAAGCTAGATACACTAACCATCAGGTCCTTTGGCATCAGAAGAAATGAAAAGATTGCTGTTCACTGCACTCTCCGTGGGGCCCAGGCAGAAGAAATTCTGGAGAAAGGCCTGAAGGTGTGGAGTATGAAGTACGGAAAAATAGCTTCTCAGATACTGGGAACTTTGGCATTGGGATTCAAGAACACATTGATCTGGGCATCAAATATGACCCAAGCATTGGGACCTACGGCCTGGACTTCTATGTGGTTCTGGGTAGGCCAGGTTTACAGACAAGACAGGCTGCACTGGGGCCAAACACAGAATCAGCAAAGATGAGGCCATGCGCTGGTTCCAGCACAAGTATGTTGGGATCCTCCTTCCTGGCAAATAAATTTTATCCAAAAGGCCAATAAAATTTTTTCTCAGAAAAAAAAAAGTTTTATGGTGAGTCTTTTTAAGGCTCGTGTGATCTGCATACAGGTATGCACTGGTTTTACCTTCCTGATTTTTTCTCGTTTACTTCTTCCTCTTGTCTTCTTGCTCTGGTAAACACTTCGAACACTATTGAATATGAGCTTTGCACATTTGGTGTGATGTCAGCTAAAGGTTTGTCAGATAGCTTTTATTCCTAGTTCTTGATCATGATTGTGTTCAACTTTGTCAAGAGCCCTTTTTGCATCTATTGAGTTGATCATGTGACTTATGGCCTTAAGTCTATTTATTGATTTGTTGATATTGAACCCTCACATTATTGGGATGAAACCAACCTGCTCATGATAGATTTTCATTGTAATGTCTTCATGCACATAGAAATAATCAAGCAAAGATGTGGTTATTCTTCTAACTATCTTACTTTAAAGTTTTATATCTATGTTCACCAGGGAATTTTCATGTAACATATCCTTATCCTGTTTTGGGAAAACAAAATTGGCTGGGTAGTGATCTTTCACCCTCTACTTTGTGGAACAGTGTGAGGAGCATGGTGCTATCTCTTCCTTAAAGGTTTGCTAGAATTCAGAAGTATCTCTGTCTAGTCCTGGGATTTTCTTTGGGGGGTAGACTTTCTATCTCTGCTACAGTCTCCTTGTTTATATAGCGCTGTTAAGGTGTTTATTTTTTTTTTATTTATTTTTGATAGTGTAGTGAAATGCTTTACTTTTTTGGCTTTTTTAAACTCTCTTAGGGGGTTCACCACCCAGCTCCTAAATAAATTTCACACAGAGGCTTATTTTTAGATATAAATGCCTGGCCTTAGCTTGGCTTGTTTCTTGCCAGCTTTTCTTAAATTACCCAGACTACCTCTAGCCTCTGGGCCTTTTCCTTTTCTTTCTTCTGTATACCTTACTTTAACTCTTACTCCGTGGCTGGCTGTGAGGCTGGATGGCTGCCCCTGGCGCCCCCTCTCCTGCTCATCCTTGTTTCACCTTCTATTTATCCTCAATGCCTGCCAGCCTGGCCCATCCTTGCTCCTACCTCACTATTGGCCCTTCAGCTCTTTATTAGGATCATTTTTAGACAGGCTCAGTAACACAGCTTCACAGAGTTAAACACATGCAACATAAACAAAAGTCACACACCTTAAAATAATATTCCCCAACATGAAAGACGATACAGTCTAGGATTTAAACCATTTCTCATAGATTTTAAAATAGAAGTTAAAAAATATTCCCTCACGGATCCTCTACATCTCAGTGGAATCGGTTGTAACAACTCCTTTCCATCCCCAATTTTTTATTAATTTGGCTCATCTCTTTTGGCTAATTTATAAACTTTCTTCTTTACCTTTTCACAGACCACCTTTGGTTTGGTTGTTCCTATTGAAAACTTTTAGCATCTGTTTCATTAATCCCTGCTCTGCTTGTCACTATTTCCCAATGGCTGTTGATCTGGAGTTTAGCTTGTCATTTTTTCTAGCATCTTGAAGGACACCACTAAGCTATCTATTTGAGTCCTGTGGTCTTTCTAAATGTAAGTTCCCATAGACATACATCTTCCTCTTCAAACTGCTCAACTGGACCCCAAAGGTTCTACTGAGGTGTGCTTTCATTTTCATTAGATTCCAAGTATTTTAAAAAATCTCTTCCCCAATTTCTTCATTCAAAAATATATTATTTAAGACTCCAAATACTTATGTAGTTTCTATAGTTTCTCCTGCTATTGCTTTGTAGTTTTGTTCCACTACAATCTTGTAAGATACAAGAAAGTATTTTGATGGCTTTCTGACATATAATGTGATCCACAGAAGAGAATGTTCTCTAGGCTGCTGAGAAGAATGTGTATTCTGTATCTGTCAGATGGAATATTTGATATATCTTCAGTATATCTGACCCATGGTTTAGTTCAACTCTGAGGTGGTTTTCAGTGTAGATGACCAATCTGACGATAGCAGTGGAACATAGCACTTATTATTGAACCAGGACATATCTGTCCTTTTTACCTGTTAGTGTTTGTTTCATAAAATTGACAGCTCCAACACTTAGTTCACATACATTTATAAGTGTTATGCCTTTATTAATATGCACACCTTCCTTTATCTCTGTGTAATTTATATTTGAAGTCTAATCTGTAAGACAGAGAATAGCTACTACTGCTGCTCATTTCAGCTTCCATTTTCTAGACAGATGGACTGCCATACTTTGTGGGTGTCTTTGCCAGTGAGGTGTGTTTCTTGGTGACAACACAGTTGGATCTGTTTTTAAAATTAATTTTAACCAAGATGTCCAGTCTGTGTCTGTCTGTTATTGAGTTGAGGTAATTATAGCCAAGACTTTTATTGAGAGGTCTTTACAAATTCTTGCCATTTTGTTGTTTTTCTAGTTGATTAGGTTGTTGTTGGCCCAATCAACCCGATCAACTTCTTTCTTCCCTACTCGTAACAGGGGTTTGCTGGTTTCTTCCTGTCCTGGGGTTACTATTGCTGTGATGAAACACAATGGCAAATGCAAATGGAAGAGGAAAGGGTTTATTTCACTCACAGTTGCACAGAACAGCTCATTATCAAAAGCAGTGAGTGCAGGAACCTGGAGGCAGGAGCTGATGCAGAAGCTATGGAGGGGTGCTGCTTACTGGCTTGCTCCCCACGGTTTGCTCAGCCTGCTTTTTTATAGAACCAGCCCAGGGATTGAGCCACCCAGAATGGGTTGGACTCTCCCACATCAATCACTAACTGTAAAAATACCCTCCAGGCCTCCCCTGCAAGCCTGTCTCATGGAGCCATTTTCTTAATTGACACATCCTCTCAGATGTGTTTTGTGAAAAACTATCCGGCACATGTCCCATGCTTCTTTTGTCCATCTTTGCTGTCGTGGCTGATATTTCTGTTCCTCTTTCTCTATGCATAGTGGTATTTCTTTAAGTGCCGTATGCATTGCTGGAATGGCATTCATGAACCACCTTAGCGTATATTTGTCTTCAAATGTCCTTATTTCTCCCACAGTTTAAAATATAACTTTGTTGGATGGTTACTTTCATGGTTAGAAATAGATTATGCTTTTCTGTCTTGCAGGGTTGTTAAGAAGTCTGATGTTTTCTTCAGATGTTTGCCTTTGTAGGTATGTTAGCATTTTCTTTTTACTTTTCAATCATGTTTCTTTAGTTTAATATGTGTATGTATGTATGTATGTATGTATGTATGTATGCACGTATACACACACACACACACACACACAGAGAGAGAGAGAGAGAGAGACAATAATGTATTATGGAGAGGTTCTACTCTTGTCTAGTTGGAACTCTGTGCCTTTTCTGTCTGGATGTACATTTGTTTCCCTATATGTAATGATATATGGGGTATTTTTCTGTTATTATTCCCTTTAATAGATACCTACATCTTTAGTTGTTAATCTTAGCCCCCACCTCCATCCCCTGGGTCCTTAGGTGGTCTCTTGATTGTGTGCTGGAATTTTGGATGCTGTGGTCATGCTGGACCAGTTTCTTCTGTATTGGTCTTTGAGTTTAGCGTTTCATTGAGCATGTCCTTCATCCTCGGATCCCTTTTTCCCCTGCTTGGTTGAGTGAATGGTGAATCTCTCCATTGTGCTTTTTATTTGGTTCATTGAATTTCTCATTTCTGCTATTTACATTTGCTTTGCTTTTTAAAGAAAAAAAAATCTCCATTTTCTTGCTCTGATTTTCTTTCATGTTGCCTTTTAATTCATTTTACTGATTGTCTTATGTGTTTTGCTGACTTTTCCCTTCATTTTGCTGTCTTTCCTCTTTGTGTCTTGGATTTAATGAATTTGCTTGTTTGTAACCTCCATGGAGCCTTTGATAATTTTCTTTCTAGCAAACTTTTGCAAGTATCATCTTCTATTTTTTTTTACCTATTTCAGGGTCTTTGAAATCCATAGTCAAGACATGTGGAGATCTGTGGTACCTTGCTTTTTCATGTTTCTTGTATTTCTGTGTTGATTTATGCATTTGTTGGGATGGATGGTCTTCCAGTTTTGTTGAGGAAGACTTATTGGGAAGGCTGCTCTTGAAGATTCAATCCCCAATGCCACTCGGAGAAAGAAAACACTTCTCTGGGACAGCACAAACATCAAACCATACAGTATATAGAAATACGCTTGTGGTGAGATGAACCAGCTGGTAGACGTGCTTTCTGATCAGACCTGGCACCCTGAGTGTGCTCACAAACCTCACGAACACCTACACTGGGATGGGAGGTCGAGACAGGAAAATCATGGAGAAGCTTTCTGGCCAGACAGCCTGGAGTATGCACATAGCAGAAACAAGACAGACCCTGTCTTAGCAAGGTGGAAGGAGAGCACAGATTCCTGAAACTTCTCCTGTCCTCCACATATGTGCATCCACACCCACCTGACCACTAACAGTAAAAACAAATTAAAAAGTAGATCATGATGAAAGGGAGAAAATCATAATATTTTAAAATATTAAGTAAAAATACTGTCAGAAAAAAAAAAAAACCCAGGAAGTTAAGGGGCAAGGAGGAAGGAGGCTGCTGGGAGACAGGGCTTAGGAGTGGGAGGAGGCAGAAGAGGAGGGAGTGTTAGGAGCAGCTTTTCTCTGTGCCCTCAAAACTTGGACGGTGGTCAGGTGTGTGTGTGTGTGTGTGTGTGTGTGTGTGAATGTGAACTCTTTCCTAAGGTTTGTGCTGGTGTCGAGACAGTATTGGACAAGTGCCCGACATCTACTGGAGCTGTCTTTTCTTGAATAGGTTTGCCTTTCACGATCTCTTAAGTAGCAATCCCCTGCTAGGGGTGCATTGAACTTTTGGCTCTATATCTGCCTGTGAAGGGCAGATAGTTCCAGCTACTGATCACCTCCAGGCAGAAGCTCAGTGCTATCAGACTCCAGGCCGCCACTGGGTCCAGAGCTGTGCACATCACTCTCTGAGGCAAGTCCCCTGCCGCCTGCACACTTTAGCTTGTCAGCATCCTGTCATTCTCCACAGCTGCTGTCTTGCTCTGTGGCTGAGGTCAGATAAATCCAGGCACCCTGCCTGGTGGCTGTTCCCTGTTTTCATGTTCAGTTTTCAATAACAGGTTCCCTCTCAAGTTGGTACCCAGGCACTGAACTCCACCTCATATGGAATGACAGGATGGGATTCCGTCCCACTGCTGACAGTCTGTGGAGGAAAGAGTCTCACTCAGACCTGTGACTGGATTTGAGAGTTTGAGGGCTGTGCATTTGTTCTGGGGCCAGAACCGCTTGAATGAGCACCCCATGTAGGCCTCCCCCATCCCTCGTGCTGGAGGCAGTGTGGCTGGAGCTGTGTTCTACTCGGCCCTGTCTACATCCTCTTGTCTTTTTCTTAGCTATTCAGAGTCATTTGCATACAGGACTTTTTCTTCCTCCAAGAACAGTGAAGGCTAAGGTCAATTGGAGATAGAAAAGGCACGTTTTGATAAGTACTGACCCACATTGAAACAATGGATTTTGAATTACAGTTGTCCCTTGGGACTTAGGATGAGTTAGTTGTTCAGGATCCCTGACAAATCTTCAGATGCCTATTTGCCTATAATTTGTGAGTTTTCTCCCATGTATCTTAAAACATCTTTACTTATAATGCCTTCTATCATGCAACTGTTATAACATAGTTGACAACCTGTACCCTTTTAGGGAACAATGACAAGTGACAGTCTTTTGTATACTCAGCTTAGATGCCAGCTTATTTTTCCCAGAATATTTGGTTAATATCACAGATGAATCCCTAGGCATGGGGTCCACTGTCTGAGGTCTCTGTCTGTAAAGGTGGGTGAGAACTAGAAGGGGTAATTCTGATGTGAAAGTCAGACTCTAGAACTTTCCCAGGAATACCTGACTTGAGGGTCACATGAATTGCATGTCATTTCCAGTGACTAGAGTTCCACCTTTGACCCCAGCAAGCACCCAATCCACCCATTTAAAATTTGGATGGCCCATGCTAAAGTTGATCTTTCATGATTTTTTCTTAAACAACAACAACAACAAACTATTCCTAGCTAACTGAACTTGGGGCTTCTTGTGTGCTAGGCAACTGCTCTACCACTGAGCAACATATACCCCAGCCTTCAAAAATATACACATTTTTTTTTCATCTTTGAGTTAGGGTTTTCCTAAGTTGTCCAGGTTAGTTCTGAACTCATTATAGAGCCCAATGTGGCCTTGAACTTGTGACCCTCTTACCTTAGCCGCCTAAGTAGCTGAGATTTATAGGTATGTCTACCAACCCTAGTGGTGTTTTCATTTTGAGGTCCCAGTCAAGGGTCCCCTTAACCGTTCTTAATAGAAACCAAAGGTCTAAAATTTCTGTGGGAATTAAGAGTCAGACCCAGGGAGGTAATCTTTCTTTGTGACTTTGTAACACTTCCTCTCCTGGGCTGCTTTATGGCTCTTAGAACATTCCTGTCTCGGTGGGTTCCTTTAGGCACACCTTCCCAGTTCCACTCCTGTACACCATTTCAGAAGCCAGAGATATGCTGCTGGGCTAAGTGTATTCTCCACAGCCATTCCCCAGGAAGCCCAAGGTCCCAGTCACTGGGAATCCTAGAGGCAGATCTGAGACCCAACAGTTCCTCTGGGCTTTTCTTTCATGCTAACGGAGGCAACCTTGGCAGCCACAAGCCTCCCAAGCAGCCAGCTCAGAGGTGAAATGAATGTGGCTTGAAATGCAGTCTCCTTCCTGATGCCTCTGCCGGAGGCTTAAAATGATAGGTGTGTTCCTGGCACAGCATGGGGTGAACGGGGTGGGTAGGGAGCACAGTTCGAGATGCTGGCACTTTGTGGGGTTAGGCCTTGGTGTGTGCTGAAACCCCATTGAACCTGACTAGAGACCAGAGGCCAGAAGAGTTGTTTACTTCCTGCTTCTGTACTTTGCCTGACAGGGGCAGGGGACTTGGGGTAAAAAACCCTTCATCACAAGGAAAGACACACTGTCACCTGCGATGTCCTCATGAAGTCCCATACAGAGGACAAAGAGGAAGGCAAGTGGGTTGTTCCCTCAGCCTTGACCAGGTCTAAGCATTCTCTTATCTTCAAAGTCATTGCTTCCAGCTTATCTGTGCCAGGGCCTGGATATTGGAAACTGTATTCATTTTCAAGGTGTCCAGCAGCAGGCTAATCTAGTCAAGGGCAAAGAGTTGAAACATTGTCAACATTCCATCCTGTGCGCAGACCATAGGTCTGCAGATTCCCATGCAGGAGAGAGAGGAGAGAGAGGAGAGAGAGGAGAGAGAGAGGAGAGGGGGGAGGGAGGGAAGGAGGGAGGGAGGGAGAGAGAGAGAGAGAGAGAGAGAGAGAGAGAGAGAGAGAGAGAGAGAGAGAGAGAGAGAGAGAGAGAGAGATAGGGAGAGAGATAGGGAGAGAGGAAGGGAGAGAGTGAGAGAGGGAGGGAGAGAGAGGGCAAGACAGAGCAGTTGAAAAGGCCCTAGGAGGCTTAGGATCAAGGCCTGCCCCAGGCAGGAGGCCAGGCTGCCTGGATCCCAGTGCCAGTCCTGGCACTTTCTAACTGTGTGATCTTGTGAAAATGACTTAGCTTCTCCCTGTCTCTCTGTCTCCCTTCCCCTACCTACCTTACAGAACTAGTGAGAAAACGAGAAAACAAAACAAAAAACCAACTATTTAGAGTGTAACAATGTAACGATCCCAATGACAGCCGTCTGACAGGAGGACCAAGGGTTCAAGAGCCTTGGCAACAGGGCTAGCTGAAGGCCAGGATGGGCTATGTGAGACCACTTTAAAAAAACAAAACAGGTTTTGTATGTAATAGGCACACACAGCTTGAGCCTGCTCACTCAGCACTGTTTAATTCATGAGAAGAAGGACTGGAAAGTCACCAGGCTGTTCTGGAACTATAAATAACACATAATCTACATTCATTGGGATCAAAAAGCCATGATTTTGAAATTGAATGGTTCAAACGAAACTGAGTTACCAAGTGGGGAATATTTTGGCATTTTCACCCATATCCCGTTCTCCGTGTTTGTGTCCTGAGTACATCCCAGTGCCCACCAAAGGGCCCTCTTTGATGGCATGTGATTGGGGGTAGCTTCCTTGGGAGTCAGAAAGAAGAATAGCCCTGAACAGAACAGGCAACAAGAAAAAAGGAGAAAAAACATTTCTTAGTATTTCCCCTTCCTGTGGGAGCTTCTGGGGGTTTGCAGACGCCCTTTTGGGACTGGAGCTTGTCCTGTGAAACGTGGGACACCCCTGCCTGGAGCTTCACCCCCTTGTCCTTGGAGGCCTGGCTTCTAGCAGTCTGTAGCCCCCCACCCCGCCCTAGCCCCCATCTGATCCTTCCCCATCTGTGACCTGCACAGCTCTATAGGACCTGGCTAGATTCTCCCCAAGTCCACTGAAAGTGGCAGTTTAGCAGAGCCTGCTGAGTACTAACCAGCAAAAGGAAGAGCCAGGAGCCAAGTCTGCTCAGTACAAAATGTAGCTGTTGCTTCAGGTGCTTCAGCTGTCCATCTGTCAATCAGCAGACAGTTTGAAACATGGGTGTGGGAGCAGCAGACACACACCAGAAAGACAGAGCAGAAACGCGGGCTGCTCTGAAGAAACACGCTTTCTGCTCGGGTGCCTACTGCCTTCCTGTCCTACCCTGGCTACTTCCTCCTTAAGGCTGCACCGGGAAGAGAGTGGCCTCAGTGTTAGGAAGCCCTTTGTTTATGCTGTGCTGACCTCTAGAGGCTTCCAATTAAAAGGCATCCGGGAGGACCGCTTCACTTTGAGCCTGCCTGGCTGGCACGGACATCCACTTTGGGGGCTGTTTCTGTGGAAAAGGAGGGGGTGATGTGCCTTCCATGCTTGTTCTTTGGTTGTTTGATTAAGCTTGCCCAGATTTTTAGAAGCATCATTGTGTTCTACTCAGAAAGCAGGGGAAGATGGGACAGAGACCCAGAGGGGGTTGGTGCCTATTATGGAATAAAAAAGTATCAGCTGGTTCGGGAGGCATTTCAACCTTGCTTCCAAACTCCCAGGTGGCCCAAGCCTGACAAATGGAAGACTATTTGGTCACTCAATTCATCAGGACACTGGGCTAGAACCCTAGCCCTGTCACCTCCAAACCCTGGGCTGTGGGGTTTGTTTCTTTTCCTGGGCTGTGAATCTACCCATGTGTCTCAGCAAGCCCTGGGTATATTGTGGTACCCAGCCCACCTGCCCACCTTCACTATGGAGACAAGACTGTTTATTATGTCCCTAAGCAGGGAACCCTGCCTTCCTTCTTTGTTGTGGTTTGATTCTGAGATCTCCTAAAAGAGATGTGTGGCGGGGCAGGATGTGGCACCTTCGAGCATGGGCTGATACCCAGCTGTGGCTCTTCCCTTGGAAATGGGGATCCTAGGAAATGTGGGGTAAATCAGAGAAAAGCATAACCATTGTGGCTTTATGGGACCTTGTGGCACTCCTACTACAGCAGGGCAGGTGCTCTACCTGTTGCCCTTTACCCCCCCCCCAGGAAATCCAAGATGAGGTCACCATGCTTACTCTTACCCATGGAAAAACAAGGGATGGGGGGGGTGAGTAGTGCCACAAAGGCCGTCAGGGACCTGTCTGGGCCAGAACCTTCCGCCTGCCAAATGATTTCAGAGATTAAGTGCAAGGAGAGGAGAGTAATGTTAGTATCTGTCCCTGCTCATAAAGGGGCCAAGGGAGCCTGTGTGAGCAAGTCCTAGAAACAGGAATTTTCCCATGATAAAAATCTGTCTACACGGCCTTTCTGGAGCCAGGCTTACTAGAGAGGTTTAGAATGTTCACACACAGCTTTACTCTGGACTTGGAATCTCGGGCCAAGGACTCTCAGTGACATTACACAAACACACACAGCCACAAGCTGGGCTTGCTAAGCCACTCTCGAGTTTAGAGACCCCCTCATTCAGAAGGAAAAACTTGATCTTTTAACCAGAGTGAAACGTGCCGGCAACTTTCAGAGCTCCTACTGAAATGCCTGTATCCAGTGAATAGCAGCAACTGGAAACAAAGGCGTCGAGGAAATATCATGTCCTTATTGAACTGTCACAGGACACATATTTCTAATTGTGCCACAAAGGATCCCTAACAAGGTTTGCAAAAAGGGATTCTGACAGATGAAACCAGTACTAGTTAAAAGGGAGATGAAACATTGCTGAACACCAGCCAGTGGGTAAGTTAGACTTACGTTCCCAAACTTCATGAATCCACACCTTTGATGTAACTGCCCCCCCATATCCATGGTCTTTGTTGTACACTTATAAATCATACATAATACTCTGTAACCAAGATCTTTGGAAAGAGTTTAAAAAACAAACAAACAAAGGCAAATACCACCAGGGCTGAAAGGCTCTTTAATAGCAAGCTTATGGTAATTACATCCTTGGATGTGGTCCTTGCTCTCATGGGAGGGAAGAGGGAGCAGATGGAGCAGGGTGCAGAAAGAATTTACACAGTTCTGTCTGAAGCATCTAAGAAAGGACACAGCTTTTGGCAACCCATGTCACAGTTTGTCATTTACAAGAGAGCTCTCTGAAAGGAAATGTGAGCTCAAAGGAAACACAGGCATCACACAGAAAAAACTCCCAGCCCAAAGAACCAAAAAACCGGACAAGGGCCCCTGCTTTTGCTTCTTCTGATTTGCTTCTCTGGAGTTGGCTGCCGTCTTGCTTGTACACAAATTAGCATTGGATTGTAGCTGGGTTTGGAGCTGCCCAGCACTAAATATTTACTTTAGCATCTTTTGGAAAAGCTGGCATTTGTCTAGAGCATTGGTTCTGGCCAGTTCGGAAGGTACCTGCTAAGATAAAATCTCAAGAAGCAGAACTGAAAGGAAAGCCCAGGGAAAGGTTTATGACGAGCACCGACAGCTTTCTCCCTACGGCCGAACAATGTGAACACACTCCTAAGCCAACTGAATGCTAATTCCTATGGAGCTTGGTCCACACTTTAAGATGCTTGGAACCAGTCAGCATTGCATTGTGGCGAATGCAGGTTCCAACATGAAATGCTCATGGCCATTGCCACAGGACCACAGGCTGCCAGGGTGCAGCTGAATTTTAACACCTATTCCATATGAAACCTAAACGACCTCGGCTTCTCAAGTCACACTAGTTACCATTAAACCAAGGTTAACTCACTGAGTTTGTATGAAAGAGGATTCTCTAATGCAGAAACGATTTTATGCACATCTGGAGATGATGCAACAAGCTATGCGTGCCGTCTCCCTCAAGTCTAGGGACAAGAGCCTCCATTTGAGTTTCACTGGAAACTGAAGCACCAGCGATGGAGAGGGCAGGTGTGGCTCACGTTCCACCAGCTGCCATGCCAGCAGCTCTGGAGCCAGCACTCTGGAAGGGCATGCTTCTCAGGCTCGCAGCCGATTTTATTATGAAGGGAAGGAATTCCACCAGGCGCACAGCACACCTGCCTTGCCTTTGGCTTGGCAGGGGACATTGTGGAAATCACAGGGCCATCATCAGCATCCTCTAAACATCCAGGCTCTGAGGGAAGCAGTCCTCTAGAGACAGCCAAGACAGCAAGTTCTCCTGTGCCACAGGAGCTAAGTGTAGGCTTTGTGCTTTGTTTACAACTCAGATGGACTGAGTCCTACCTTTCTCATAGTCCCTGTTCATCTTCTCCCAACCCACATTAAGTCTTGTCCATTCCTACATTCCCCTCACTGTAGAAAACCCGACTGGATTAAGCTGTCTCCCAACTGGTGAGTTTTAACATGCAATAACTAAAAATTCTGCGCTGGGACCACAACACCCTGGACACACTCCCTGTGCTTTGAGAAACGCAAACAATGTTCAACGTGCATTGTGCTTAGAGAACTTTCTGTCCATACTGAGCAATGGTGTCACTCCCAGTGTGCTTCAGGGTTACTGGTGCCAGCGTGCAAAGACAGTCTCATCATGCGGCACACATCTTGTGCTCTGGTCATGGAAACACAGGACGTACCACATGCTGCAGTAAGCCTACAAATCACAAATTCCGTGGGATTGAACCCAAGTGGTGTTGGGTACTGCCTGGGGCTTCACTGCCCTGCCTGGCTCTAGACTTGGGTCTCTGAAGCCTGCTTAGTGCTATCACTAGGCAGGGTAAAGTAATCAGGCAGACAGGAGAAAAATGTCTCCCTGGGTCACTCAGCGCCAGGATCAGGCTTTGTAAAGTTGCCACGTCATAACTCAGACTTCACAGCTGGTCATGGCGATCAGCAAGCAGTCAGCCCTTCCTCATATGTTTCTTCTCACATCACTACCTATCAAGTTTTTCACTGTCACTTTCTCTTCCAGAGTGACAGGACAAGCAAAGTGCTCACCACTCACTCACCTACTGCCAGCTGTTCTTCATGCCAATCTCCCCTCTTGCACTAACTGCCAACCACCTCCAAAGCCTTTAGTGGGCAGATGGGGGGGGTAGGACCAAAAAGCAATTTGTCCACCCATAGCAGAGCAGGTTCAGCAGAGACAAACCATCGTCAGGGGCTCTGGTTACCCACTTCTCAAAGCAACAGAATTTCATCAGGTTGCCTGGGATGGAGTCCACACCAGGCTCCTAGGATCTGGACACCTGCTGCCACCATATTCTAATTAATAGTCATTATCTTAAGGACATCATCTTTAGTGAAATTCCAAATTATTTTCTTCCCATGCCCCTCACTGTCCTAGACTGATGTTCTTTGGCTCAACACTTCCTACAGTAGCCGCATTAGGATGGTGTTTAGAGCTACAAGAACAAGTACCCCTCTCTGTTATGTAGAAAAGTTACATACTTATCCTTGTCATGCAGTCAAGGGCTGAGTCAAAACCAGAAGCAAGATCCTCTCCTCCTCTTACCCCATGGCCGCCAATGGAATGCCTCTGTAGGCTAGGGGAGGGTCACACTTGTCTCATTGTTTCCATAATTAACCACAGGCTGCCTGCCTTCAACCCCAACTGGTATATGAGCATCAACAGAATGGGCAGGAGTGGGCGTGTGCAAGCTTGCACACACAGGAGCACACTGGAAGGAACACACTCGACAGCAGAGGATGTTTGCAAGGACTGTGGATTTGCTGATGCTTGGGGGTTTTGTCATGGAAATCAGCCACATCCAGGGATGGCCTTTCTTCCTGACCCCTGGGCAGAAGAATGACCAGAGTTTTCAGCCAGCCCACTGCACCACTAGGGGAGTCTTAACTTTGTAGAAATAGAGAACACCAATATGAGAATACCAAGTATATTTGGTCAAAGTTCAAATATGTTTTTGATAAAAACCCATCTTATATTAATGTTCAAACACATGTAAATTTAGATTCGAAACTTCTGTATAAAATTCCAGTTATCTCATAATGGAGCAAACTGCTCGGGTATCTACAAAAGCCATTTATTTATGTGGTCTATCATGTTTAAAAGGAAGTTACCTGCTCTGGACCATATCTACAAGATGAGAGAGCTCAGTCCCCAGGCTATGAGCAGACAGGGGTGAGGAGAGCACAGGCAGGACAGTCAGCACACTCTGGAAGGAGCATCAAGTCTGACTTCGCTAATGGGCTACTTCAAGGGAAGTAACTCAGCTTGAAATTAACCATTAGTAAGTTCCCTCCAGAAAAAAGCAAAAACAAAACAACCACAGGTACAGAAGCACAGATGGAAACCACGATGTGACATCACCCAGGAACTGAACTCTGCAGTGCACCAAGGAGCAGCTGGGCCCTTCAGTACCACTGGGTTAGACAGAAAGTGCCCAGACATGGCTGCCACAAACACAAGCTTCTGCTACAGCAGATTTGGTTTGTTTTTAACTCAAAGTACCGATGACATAACTCTGTGTGTGTGTGTGTGTGTGTGTAAAACATTCCCAAACTGGATGATTGGAGGAATCAATTGTTGTAAGGGGACTTTAGCATCCTAAGTTATGAGAACCCAAGACACATAAGGGTCTTTCAATGACATTAGAGAATGTCCTGGGTAAGTATTTATTGGCTAAGAAATGACAGCAGTTACTTCTGGGAGCTGTCTGTGTGTCCTAATCATTTGAAACATCCTCTTTTAACCAAAAAATCCTCTAAGATTCCCACTTCCATGTCACTTCAAAATTTCACTGCATGTAGGTTCCCTGGAGTATTTAATTATAATTTTAAATAAATTAACTCAGTGGGAGACTTTTCTTGTCATTCTCTAAATAATAGAAGATTAGAAAAGTGCAGGATTTCATTATATTAATTTTTTTTTTTTGTCCTGGTTTATTTTCCTATTAGATTTCATCGGTGGCTTCAAAGCCTAAGGGACACTTGCTTGGATTCTGGTTGTTTTCATGATTTAACGAGTGGCCGTCTCATCATATAGATTTCACTTCATATGCAGGCTTAGAAACAGCTCAAAGGAATCAATAATTGATATCGTACAACCCACCTGTACTTTCCACTATTAGAATTTAAAAGTGGCTTTGGAATTAGCATGGTTTAAAATGACCAAACAACCACAAAACGTTTACACTAACCAGCGGTTGGCTGCTACATGCCCACGTAACCAATTCGGCAGCTTCGGGACTCCGAGGAGCCTCAGCCGCCCCTCGCCCTCTGCATTTGCACGTGTGCAGTTCACAGCTAGATATTAAAACTCATGCGTTCTAAGCCAGACCTTTCACTTACGGACACATAAAAAAGGTACATGAAAAGTGCAGGCTGCCTTTCTCCTCGGTCATGCTTTTCCTCAGCAAGGTCACCTGGGAGGACTCAAAACACACCCTAATACATTCAGCGTTCTCTACATCCCAATCAGCAAACATTAATTCTCCAACATAAACTCAAGAGGGAACGGGCAGCCATACATAGGCTCTAACCTCAAAGTGACAAAGGCTACCAGGACACCTCCACAGAAACCCCGCCAAAGTGGGGCAGAAATTCTGATCCCTTCTGAGCGAAGCTCATCACAGACATTGTGTGGTCGTTTAAAAGGTATTTCATTTACAGGTGGATGTCGGGAGCCCGATGTCCTGTCTTGAAGAGCTAATACAAAAGGCTACCTCAGGAGCACAGGACCCCATCGGCAGCTCAGGGCTTCATCTCCTTCTGGAAGGTGACCTAGGAGTTTATTGCTGACTGACCCCCATTTGGGGGTGGTCCGCCTCTGGTTCCTCCTCCTCCACATCTGCACTGTACTCTTCAAACGCGTCATCATCTGCATCTGGAAGCCCCAGCAGCTACGGAGAAAGAATTGGACAAGAAAAACAACAGCTGTAAGCATTGCCCAGACTTCAGGCAACACTGCACCCAAATTCAGCTGTTGAACACAGCCAGTGCATCCCTGACCCCAACTCCCCCGCCACAGCCTTTACAAATTTCGTAGAAGACACATGGGGGTCTTCATGGGTTATCAGTTTCATTGGCTGCCTCTGAGAGGCTTTCTTAAATGCCAAAGCACAGGCCCCCAAACCACTGGAGTGTTGGTGAATCATGTCGTGAGCAGTACCGATGTCCCTTCAAAGTGTTCCCTAATCAACCCTCTGCTTTATTTTCTCTCCGCAAACACATGGTGTCATTTATTAACAGCAGCAGCACATGGCTAAAAATGCTAAGACAACTAGGATGCTCCATAGCAAAGGGTTACACCTTATGGCATGTTAGTAAGACAGAATCTTACATATACTTAAAATTGAATTTTAAATTATCTAAAGATATGAGGCACATTAATAAAAAAACATGATGAAATTACATATTTATTATGATACAAATTTCCTTAAAATTCATATGGATGCACAGGGGGAAAAGACTAATTAAACATAGTCACATATTGAGTTTTCTTTAAAATTTTACATTTATTTATTTTGTGTGTTTGCATGCATGTATCTGTGACACAACATGTGTCTGGTCACGGGACAATTTGCATGAGTTGGTTCTCTTTCCACCATGTGAAGCCTAGAACTCAGGTTCTCAGACTTGGCCACAAGTGCTGTAACCCACCAAGCCATTTCACTGGCCCTTTCTATTTCTGCAAACATTTAGTGTGTGTGTGTGTGTGTGTGTGTGTGTGTGTGTGTGTGTGTGTGTGTGCACATGTGCTCCTGTGTCGGGGTGTAAAGAGTTTCTGTAAGACTGGAATTGTAAATAACTTTTTTGCATTTCACCCTTAAAGATGTTTTTACATTTATTTTATGTATATGAATATTTTGCCAGTATGTATGTGCACTATGTGTATGCACAGTGCCCACAGGCACCAGAATAAAGCGTCGGACCCCCTGAACTGGAGATAAGGATGGTTGCGAACTATAGTATGCGTTCTAGGAATCAAACTTGGGTCCCTTGAAAGAGCAACAAATGCTCTAAACCGTTTCCCCAGCTTCCTTTTCATCTATATTCCACAAATATTCTAAGTACGGTCAGGGAAACATGACAAATTCAAGATAAATATTTTTAGTGTGCATGTATGTGTTTGGGTTACATGCAAGCGAGTGCGGGTGCCACTGGCCATTAGGTGCTGGAGCCTGCTGGATCCTGTATAGTTTTGTAAGCCACTGCCATTAGGTGTGGGAGCCTGCTGGATCCTGTACAGTTTTGTAAGCCGCCTGGTGTGAGTTCTGGGGATCAAATTCGGGTCTGTGGAAGCAAAGCACTCTTACCGGCTGAGTCTTCTCTCCAGCCCCACAACAGCAGTGCTCTTTCGTTAGAAACTGGATAGTACTAACCAGTCGTGATCAGTGTGAACCAAACACCCTGTCCTGGCAGAACGTCATGCACGGCCTGCAGTGCTCCTGGGCTTTTGCACGTGAGGACTTGAGTAGAGTGGCGAAAGACTTTTCACACACAGACCCTGGACTTGTCACCTGCAGACCGTAACTAAGCGGCCCCAGGGACCTCCACTTTAGCGGCATTAAGACATTTGAGGCAGGCCTGCTCATTCCTCACGTGCCTCCCCCCACTCTCCCTGTGGGGGAAGAACAAGCACGAAGCCCCAGTAAGTCAGTGCCTATACTCTCAAATCCTGGAACTCTCAGTCTCAAAGCCCCGGGGAAGCATGCAGAGCAGGGCAGAATCATCTGTGAAGCATTACTGGTCACGGGCAAGATGGCCACAGCCAACTGTAGATGCGTGCTGTCCCTGAGGCGCTCACGGCTGCTGAGGTCTCACAGAGTTAGTGCTCACTTGAAGGAAAGGTCAGGAAGAGGCTGTCCAGCCCTGGCACAAGGCTCTCATGTGTCCTTTGTGTCACCATTGTCTCCTTCTCACACTCTACTGCAATACAGGATGAAACTACCTCCAGAGAGAGAAGATGGCTGGTCTCAGGGAGAGCACACGGTTGCTACGCTGGCGGTCAGTTTTTATTTGAGGAGCTGCTGATGACACAGCAAAGGGGAAGTGTCCAGTGACGGGAACACTGTGATATCTGACACAGCGGGACTGCTGCAGCAGCGCTCAGAGCTTCAACATCAGCTCAGCCGCAGCAGAAGGGACACAAGACCACTAACTGCAAAATGGCCAATGCATCTGTCCGTCCCTCTTAGTGAATGTGAGGTAGCGACTGGCCACTGGGAATGCTGGGTGCAGAGGACTCCGAGGCTCAGTGGGAAACTAGTTAGCCATGACATTCCTGGGTAAGCATGGTACAGCCCAGGCATGTTTGTATATACATGCATCCACAAGGATTTTTCCTCACCGGACACTTGCTTACTCACCCTAACCCAGGCCATAAGCAGCTCTCAGTCGCCTCGTGGACTCAGCATGCCTGCTGAAGTACATCTAGAAGGCTGATGGGCACAAACCACACCTCTCCCCCTGCTCAGCTCCCCTCCTTACTCTTGCACCTGAGGTCAAAGTACACGGTTTTAGCTTTAGAGAACCGGCCAGAAGGGAGGCCCTTCCCTGGGGACAGGAAGCATCTTCCTGCGATGTGGGGCTGATCAGCCCTTGTAGTTCCAGAGCGGAGAAGAGAAGACACCATTCACAGTGGGTTTGGACTTCTAAGGTTCCTTGGTATGGATTCTACAAACACAATGAGAGGCTGGGAGACGGCACTTGACCTGCAGCCTAGAAGCCTTTGACCTTTGGCACGCATCCTTCTCTGTACAGCAATAAGTACGACATTGGCTAGAACTCAGAGAGACTCAAGCTCAGAGGCAAAAACAAATGGCCACAGTCTGCCCACTGTCCAGTCTTACAGATGAGCACCTTGTCGGGCTGTCTAGGGAGTTCCCACTGCCAAGTAGCCTGACTCTAGCCTCCTTCTGCCTCTTTCCTGCTGAGCTGGCTCTAGGAGGTCCTTGCTGTGAGTGAGTGCTCTCAGGGAGCACTCCCACCAGCCTCTGCATCCCAACCTTGGACTTGCACTTAGCACTCCAACGGGACAAGCAAGTCCGCCACACTTCAGAATGAACAAAAACTGCGTGCGCCTGTTGCTATCTCAAGCTTTCCACGTGGTTCTCAAGACCAGGAGACACTGTGAGGCTATCCAGAGTCATCTAAGACATGGCAGAGCCAGCACTCAAACTCTAGTGACTGGACTGGTCTTCCCACACGTACCCACCAGGCTGGCCACTGTCGAGATGCCTGTCAGTGCTGCGCCTGGCACCTGGAAGTTTCCATGTTTCCTACTGGGCAATACATGTTTTCGAAAAGTGACCCCAGTGGGGAATGTATGGAATTGGTGTTTCTGTTATGACAACCTGGAAATACATGCAGCACGGCAAGCTACCAGAGTGGAGTTCCAGAAGCATCGTGCAGATATGGAACAATCCAGTGCCACTGTCACATGCCACGAGTGGTGGAGGATCCAAATCAGAGGTGGCATGACAAACAGCCTGGTACGAGACCATGGAAAGCCAAAACCCACCTGACAGGCCAGGTATGTCTAAATGGTTCTTGACAGTTATAACTGTGCAATCCTAGTTCGGTGATTATTTCTTTTCAGCAGCCTGGGACTCAAACAAGTTCCTGCTCATTGTGTCCAGGAACACACTGGCATTGCAGGCCTTGCTGACCACAAAAATCCCTGGGAACAGTCCACAATTACAGATTGCTAGGCCCACCAGGGCACACTGGCCTCTACTGGAAAGGAAGAACTGCCAGCACTTGAGGATTAAAGCTCTCTAGGCCCTGGTCACCCGTGGGACTGGTTTCAGGTCCTGTGGACAAAGGTGCAAATCACTGGAGGCTGTGGCTGGCTGTGGTACCCTGAGAGGGCACACATCAGGCAGTTTGGATTGGTGTCTTTATGCTAGAAGAGAAGGCGTATGTGGCTTCTAGAACATCCTGGATCAGCCTCGGCTTTGGCGTATATAGTAAGTCCTTGGGGCTTCAGGCTCCCTTCTTCCAAGGGAGAATGAGCATGCCCCATACCTAACTGTCTCTGAGTCACCAAGAACACTACCTACAATGCAGATCCTGGCTCAATGAGCCGGAGGGATCCCTGCATTTCTAATTTGCTCTAAGGGGGCTCAGAAGCCCTACAATGGGCAGCAAGACTGGCTAAAGCATTTGGGGGATTTGAAACTGTTTATCCTAAAACTCATGCTGAGTTTCAGTAAGTCTTTTCTATATTAGGAAGGAGAGGTAGTTGCAAGATGAGGTAGGAGTCAAAGGGTAAGATGGGCATATGCACTGTTATAGGGGACATTGTCCTTCCTCAACCTGACAAGGGTTTTTTGTTGTTGTTTATTTGTTTGTTTTGGTTTGTCGAGACAGGCTTTCTCTGTATAGCCTGGCTGTTCTGGAATTTGCTCTATTAGACCATGCTGACCCCAAATTCACAGATCTGCCTGTTTCTGCCTCCTGAATACTGGAATTGAAGGCATACACCACCACTGCCTGGCTAAAAATTGACGAGGTTTGAATGTCCACAAACATGAGCAGAAAACAAAAGATATGGAAGAGTTAAATTTCTAATATTTATTGCCATTCACGCATATCCACATGGGCAATGTTTGTCTTAGACTTTCTGTTGCACTCAGGCAAGCTCAGCACCAGTGGGTCTCTGCATCTCTTCAAGGCTACTAACCAGAAGGTAGGAGCAGACGCAAAAATTGCACTGGTCTGGGTCATGAAGGATTTTCTTGTGTGGAGTCATTCCTGGCTCCCTGGACCACTGGCTGTAACCTAAAAACACTATCCTCCCTCAGGCCGGTGTCCAGACTCGAGTGTTCTTCTGGTAGGAGCTCCTTGAGAAAAGAAACAGTGTCACACAGCACCAGAGGAAGAAGCCATCGGAACCACAGGAACTAATGCCAGGCAGGGCCGTCATGGTAACATCAGCCAAAACAGCATTCACCACTGCCACAGGGACAGCTACAGGACTAACTTCCATGAAGGAGAGAGGGGGGAAGGGAACTCACTGCGAGAGCATCGGTCTTCATGTTCGTGTAACGTGGGGAGAATCTGGCACTGGAGGGCCTCCTCTCCTCTCCTGCTCTGCTTGTTTACCAGCAGTCAAATCTGACATTCACCACCAAATAAAAGTCACAAGTGATGGTCACAGTCACCAGTAGTGAGGACCGATATCACTGGCCCTCTGTCTAAGTCTACATGTGATGGCCAGCGAGAGTCAGAGAGTCACTTAAGACAGAAAAATGACAGTCTCATTTGCCAGCAGTCTCTGAAGTCATTACCAGAGCGGTGCTACAGTGAGTGGCAGTGTCACTTGCATTCATGTGCTATCTGACATGCTAATAGTGAGGAGGAAAGAATTGGGCCGAGGCCCTCCTTCAGGAGGCTGGAGGCTCCTCCAGTGGCGAGAAATAGGGGTCGCTTGAGGGGAAAAGATGGACAGTTGCATCGGTGGCAGCTGCACTTTGACAGTCTGCTTTAGACATCGCCCATGGATCCACAGGACAGTGACATAGAAGCTGGCCTGGTTTTAAAGATGGGAACACAGAGGTTAAGAAAACTGCAGGAAGTCACATAGCAAGGGACAGGGCAGTCTATCCTACCTGGGGTGTTTCTGCAGACCCACAGGGGTCAGCTCTCCTCCTGCTCAATCTCTGTAGGGAAAACACTGCCTGGTACCCTGACCCTCAGCGAGCTCCTCCCTAACTTCCAGCATTTCCGACACATGTAAGTAATATAGCTTTTTAAAAGTACACACTTTCGGATAATTTATCTATGACAGAAAACTTAGAGAATAGAGAAAAGAAGAATATAAAAACCACCCGCCATCTGGACCTTCATTAGTGTCCTTACCTACAAACAGAGAACCTGAGAAACAGGTTAAATTGAGTAATGCGCTCAGCCGGCAAGGCCCAGAGCTGGAGTCTGTACCCAAGGGGCCTGCACAAGCAGGATGAAGTACATGAGACAAACAACCTCTCCGAAATCTTTCCCAACAACCCACAGAGTGGAATGGGCGTCTCCGCTGGCCCTCTCTGCTCAGCATCTCACAGGATGCCGGATCCAATACAGACCCTGCTTTTACCCTGGCTTCCCCCTGTTCTGCGGACATCACTGCTCCCAATCAGTGTCCAGATGGCAAAAGCCAAGCATGCTTTGCTGTCCTTTACAGGGCTCTGGCTAGAGATGACTAGTACACTTTGTGGGAAATATGATGAATTAGGAGGAAAAAAAATAAAAAAAGAATAGGATGGTTGAAAGGAAAAAAAAGAAGGAGGAGAAGCCTTTTCTTCAGAGATCCAGTTGGATTTCAGCGTGTATGACTGCAGTGTGTGGAGCGAGGCTCTGTGGTGTTTTAGAGCAGGAAGTATAGGTGAGAGAAAGGAAGGACAGTCCCCAGACACAGCTCCAGGTGTGCCTTGAGGTGACACTGCTCTTCAGGCCACGGCTGCCTTGTG
This sequence comes from Cricetiscus sungorus, assembly GCA_030556225.1. Taxonomy (NCBI): domain Eukaryota; kingdom Metazoa; phylum Chordata; class Mammalia; order Rodentia; family Cricetidae; genus Cricetiscus; species Cricetiscus sungorus. The sequence continues at coordinate 43,402,636 of JANBXA010000731.1, read as the reverse complement.
ACCAGCAAGGTCAAGCAAACGGGCTGACTGAGGCCCTTCGGACAGCGGAAGGCTACCAAGAGATGAGGCCTTATCTCCTCGGAGAGATTGCACAGAGCAGTGGCAGGTGCCCTTGTGAGAGCAACCATGGCTGGAGGGGTGCGCACGACATTTTAAGTTCCACACGTGCACCCCTACAGTGCAGCCTTCTCAAGGCTCAGGGGAAAGCGTTATTTTTGGGATGCCACCACGCAACTACTGATGTGCAGGGGAAGGCAGCACAGGCTTCCTGGCTCACAATCCCTTTAAACGGAAGAAAATCTTCTCCAGCGGGCACTCTCAATTAGGACAGCAGCAGCCAGACCCTGCCTGTCCCGTCTGTCTAAGCCCAATATACAGAGGTGAACGCAGGGGAGACAGGTAGCACAGGTTCCCCACGGACTTCCCAGTCTGCATTCTACCAGCACCAGGCCCATGCATTTCCCCCTGCAGCTCTCCCAGCCCGTCTACCACTGCGAATTTCCTTCACTGCACGCCCAGGGAACTCAGATCCCACCTCTCTCTCATTTCCTCACACTCTACTTCAACCCGTCAGCGAGGCCAGCTGGCTCTACTTTCCAGGCATCTCCAGCATCCCAGGCTCTGGTTCCACTCTTGCTCTTTCTGAGCTGGCTTCACATCTGCCTGGAAGATGGCACTGGCAAGAGGGGAACTCTCAAAACAGGACATCATCATGGGCCACCTGCTCTAATCTCTTCCGGTTCTCCATGACTGGTAAAGCCAAGTCCTTCCACACCTATGAGACCTGATGTCCTTCTGGACCCCCTCTCACTGTGCTCTGGCCCCCAACTCCAAACCTCGGTCGCTACATGGATACCTCCTATATCAGGCACACAGGCAATCTCCTGCCCTTAGGCTGTCAGACCCGCTAGTCTTTGTGCCTGGACACCTCAGCCCCATCCTCACTCCAAAATATCCTTCTCACTGAAGGCTCCTAGATCTCTCCCAATAATTTCACGGTAATGCGTGTTACCCCCATTCTTGGTTGACTTCCTGCCTACTTGGCACCTGTTGTGGACACACTGAGTTGTACTTGCTTACCTTGTCTTCCCCTAGAAGATCACAAACTTTTTGGTCTCTGGTGTTCATCACCTGATCCCTGTGCTAGGACCAGAGCAGGAAATGGTTCGGATGGCTTGGTGGGCATTCACCACATGCTGACAGCAGACCCGAACGGGGCACACGGGCCCTTTAAAGCCAAAGTGGCTTAGAAAATTAGCAAGGAAAAGAATAGAAGGCCAGATGAATAGTTGGAATAAGAGAATGTGATGAAAGCCACTGAAATTCCATTTCTCATAATGCTCAACTGAATAATTAGGGCCAAAGCTTCTACTGAGAACAGCTAAGACATTTTAAGCATTTCATATGGAAATCGCCTCTTCCGTATGGTGAGGACTTGGAAGCCAGAGAGGCTGGCCTAGTCTGACTGGGAAAGCAAGAAAGTATATTGTCTTTTTAGACTGTTCTAAGAACCATGAAGAAGGGAGTCAAAGCCGAGGGCCCTCTATGGGAACAGACTACAGCAGGGTCCCCACTTTAACCTGGAGCCACCCCAACCCTTGCAAAGGCCCACACTCTTGGAACAAAGATGAGCTAAAGAGACAAGATCTGAAGCCTGGTCTTTATGTCACCTAGAGTGTCTGGGAAACTACAAATCAAGTACCATAGGCTGACAGGCTCTCAAGTCCCGGCAGGGCCAACAAAAGTCCTTTCTGAAAGGTACTGTCATCTTGGGCCTCAATTTATTCCTGACCATGAACCAGCATTTAGAAAATGCCACACACAACGGCTGGATACCACCAGTGCCAGCCAGGAGCCACAGAAGACTCCAAATGCTTACTAACCTTGAGATGTCAGAAAGGCGGTTATGCAACTGACCTCCCTGGACCAGAAAACAAGCTTGAAATGTTTGGTAGAGAAGTAGAAACAGGCATTCCACAGCACCGTACCGAATGCATGGAATATATTCACAGTGGGCAGGGGAGCACACTGGGGCAGGGCACATCATGATGCTATGGATAGCTCTGGGAGAGAGAGGGAGGAAAGGAATCACCAAGCTAGGGGTGCGCGGTCAGTCACTTCACACGGCATCAGCTATGATGGATGCAGACCACCAGGAGGCAAGTTTTACGCAAGTACTTTTGAGAATGGAGACAAGAAAAGAGTCAATCAATATCCAACGCCGCCCTTTCCCACAGGCACAAATGTGGATGAGCTTTATCTAGATTTCCGGTCATGTCCCTGGTGCAAACACCACTAAGCACCACTATGAGAAAACCAACCAACCAGCTAAAAACCATACTACTTCCAGGAGGCTTTGGAGTCTGCTGGGTGAGAAATGGATTACTTCATTGTGTGGAAAACACCCTGCTTGCTTCCACCCTGCCAGTGGAACATCTCAACTCAAGTGATGCTAGAAATCTCACCATTCCTGCACCGAACGGCCAAGTCACATCCCCCCTCGGCCTCCCCACACTGGCTGCTGCCTCTATACTGCAGGGCCCAGGAGGAAAGCAGTCACCCTGGGTTTGCCCCCTTTCCCACCATCCCCGCTATCGAGGTGCAGTTACAGGGGGTTACAGGCAACACCTACAGGTCTGAAGGACTTGAAGACTCTTTCCAAGACTTCATGGAGTGTCTTCTTGCCACACGACGAGATGTAGTCCTGTGCTAGCTGCAAGAAGGGCAGGCAGTCTTCACTCTCACTCCACACGTGCTGCGGCCCCACGAGGGCAAGGAAGAAACACAGAGCACAGTCATTGGTCTAGAGCTCTAAAGAACCACGCATCCCTGTCAGCCTGTTCAGAGTGAAACCCATCCACTCGTTCTTCATTTCCCGGTAAGGGATCAGAAAACGCCCAGTCCTTAGGACGCTCTCAAGCTTCGTGCTCTGTCTGCCATCTGCTCCCAAGCAACTAGAGAACAGGGAGGCAGACATCACCCCTGGGCACCGTCTCCAGGAGGCAGGCAGACATCAGCCCGGCTCACTGTCACTAACAGGTGCATGGGGGTCATTTTAAAAGAGGAGGAGGAGAAAGCAGAGCCTTGGCCTTCAAATTCCTTTACCTTGCCTTCAGCTCCAGCTGACGAATTAATTAACCATAGTTAGTAATCATGAACTTGGAACAAGGTGTTCCCTCTGCAGATCACCCCTTGAAAGGGGGTGTTGCTTAATTTCTTCAGAATGGAACAAACTTGTGAGAAATTGCAACGTCAGCACCAAGTCACTGGGAAGCCAGTCGCCCGCCCCTCAGGGCACACTAGGCGGGCATCCTACCCAAGCATCACTGATCCAGCCTAGTGCGTGTGGAGGGCAGCCTGCATTTAGGTTTAATGCTGTTCCTGAGGCTGGGGAACATCTCTCTATGTGAGGGAATCCATCTTATCCTGTCTTTAAAACTAAAGCGAGTTTTTCCCATAATGGTCAAAGATCTAGAATAAGCTAGAGAAACAGGCTGGTGAGGTCTGGATGGAGAAGCCCTATTTCTGCAGGGCCAACCAGCCAGGGACACAGGACACCTCAAGGGTCTGACTGGAGGGTGTCAACCAATGACACAGTGTTAAGGCCTGGGAAAAGGGAAGGTGTTTGGTGGACCGGAGGGGACGCAGAGGCTAGGCAGTAAGAGAAAAGATCTAGTTAGAGACGGGGCCCAAGGGGTCCACGCACCACCTGCCCACTCCTATACATGTACATAAGCAGGGCAGCACCCTAGGAAGTTCCGTTTGCCACCCCATGAGCTATCACTTCACCTTCTTCCTCACTGCAGGAGTTGTGGAGACTCCTGACACAGATGGGGTCTAAGTGGGGATATGACAACACCATTTATTAATTGCTAATCATATCTGCTGTCTTTAAAAATAAAAAAAAATTCATTTAAACTTCTTTTTTCCAAAACTAAAGTTTTCTAGCAGTGTTGGAATACAAGATGAGATGACCTGAGATATAAGTATGAATTGTGTGTGTCGGGGGGGGGGGGGAGTGGACAAAAGAAAAATAATAAAAAGGAAAGAAACATAAAACCAGGGGTGAGCAAGCAGTCAGGCGAGAGGGCAGAGACTGCGAGCAGGGTCTGAGTTCTCTCATACAAAGACAAATGGGTGGGTGGCTGGAGCCCAGAGTCCTGGGCCGTAAGGGACAACCTCTGCAGCCGGGAAACATTTCAGGCCCCTAAGACGGAGCACCACACTAGCCAGGAAGAACTCCGGCAGGGGCTGGAGAGGTTGGCTGCAGCCGTAGAAATAGCTCAGCTGGGAGTGTCAGACTGAGGAATCCCAGCTGCCCCCGGGTACAGACGGTGTTTGGAGCCCGTGGGTACAGTGGGCTGCAGGCCTCCTGGGATGGCAGAAGATGCCAAGGAGGCCAGAAGTGAAATGGAGCAGGGGTTCTCAAGCTTTGGAAGCTTGATACAGTGCACACTTCCAGGCCCACCTCCCAGCTGTCTGACGGGAAGCGGGCTACATTTCAGCATTTTTCATGGAGAACTCAGGCAGTTCCAATACTGACCACAGTCATGAGCTGCAGTGAAGTGGGCTCCACGACCCACACCCCAAGTAGCCTGCCTCTCCCACAGCAAACGCCCGACGTGAACACTGTCATTACAGGCCATCTGTGGTGCCACCACCACACCGTGGACCTTCTTTCTGTTACATCAGGCCTGACCTCATCCAGCTAAGACAGCACAAGCAGTCACCCTCAACAGGAAGGGAGCATGTTCCACTTTCTATATAGAGATGACAAGATCTGGTCATCAAAATGTGACATTAGATCAGTAAGATAAATCAATCCCGCTGAGCTCTTCTTGTCCTGGGGGGCATGCTGCTAGACTCTCTGCCATGAGCTCATGAGGTGAAGACGGTCCGGAGCACACCCCTGACTCTTTCTGAACGCCTGTGTCCTGACCTGTCTCGTTGTCACGTAGTCAGTCACAGGCTCTGTAGGCTGTGACCTAACTAGGATGGGGATCATCTGAAGGGGAAACAGCATCTGTACTGAACATACACATATACTTCACATTCCCACTATTCTGAGCATCCCAAATAATCTAAGACAGTTAAGGCACACAGGGAAATGTGGGTAGGTTTTGTGTAAATGTGTCATTTCACACAACAGCTCTGAGCAGCCTCAGATTTGGGAATCTAAGGTAAATCCTAAAACCAATTTCCCCATGGACCATCTAATCTTTGATTCTTGCTCTTTTTTTTTTTTTTTTTTTTTTTTTTGGCTGGGGATGGGGCGTGGGGGTGGGGGTGTTGTGTGGGGGGGGTGGGGGAGGTGGGGGGTTGGGTTTTGGTTTTTAGACCGGGTTTCTCTGTGTAGCAGCCTTAGCTGTCCGCGGAGCAGGCAGAACACGAAAACCACAAGCCACCTTGTGGCACCAAACTATTGCACACCCATAGGAACGTGGTTAGCTGTAACTAAGGCAGCCTGCTCATTGTGTTGAGCTTTGCGTCGGAAGAAACTGGGGCTCAAAAGCTTAAGTAACTGGGCAGCAGAAGGCAGAGGGCACCCCAGAGTTTCTGTATGCATGCCCTCAACTGACTCTGTGCGAGCTGCTTAAGGGGGTTTTGGCTCAGCCATAGTCAGTCACTGACGACAGTTATACCAGAGGGGGTCTGAAGATCATAGGTGTCGGCCTGCGAACTGCCTATCATATAGCAGATAATCAGTAACTGCTTGTTCCCCGTTGTTTGGACTCATAACACCCTAACTTTCCCCTCTTTATGATTAGCTGAATATACAAGTGGCTTTGTTCTTCCTTGAAATAACTCTGTGGGTCAGGCGATGCTACTGTGCGCATGACTCCTCATCCAGTGCTCAGTGATAATGGCTTATCGCATGATCATCCTACTCTGCGGATGGGGAAACCAAGTAGCAGGGAAAGAGAAGCTGTTTCTCCTTCACACAGTCACAAAATCACAGTGCAGTTCCATTTAAAACACCGAAGAGACGTGCTCACACGTGTAGACATATGCATAAGAGTTGGCCGCAGAGTCCCTCCGTGAGTATGGTTTCATTAACAGTATTTCTTTTTGCTTGGGTTTAAGGAGGGGGGTGAGACTGCAAAAAACCCAAATGTGTTTCTGATGGATTGTCAGAAAAGCTGGCACTGCTCGGTAAACAGGGCCCTCCATACAATCAGTGTTTTTTTTTTACAGGTGCCATCTACCATTCTTTTTTTTTTATTATTATTATTATTATTATTATTATTATTATTATTATTATTATATGTACATTGGTGTATGTATGTCTGTGAAATGGTGTCAGATATTGGAGTTACAGACAGTTGTGAGCTGTAATATGGGTGCTGGGATTTGAACCCAGGTCCTCTGGAAGAGCAGTCAGTGCTCTTAACTGCTGAGCTATCTCTCCAGCCCCTAACAATCAGTAATTTCTAATCTAGGTGAAGGTGGGCACTCCTCCATTAGTGGACAAGGAAGGGGAGCAGCCAGCTGAACACACACCTGCATAGTTGCTCATGCATGCACACGCACATGTGCGCACACACACACGCGCACACACACACACACACACACACACACACACACACACACACACACACACACACACACCCCACACACACAGTTCTGTCCACCTGGCACCTGACTGGCTGCCTGCCCACATTCCCCTTCTCAGGCCCCATAGACCTTCTGAGTTGGTAGAAGAGGGAATCCCAGTCTGGTTGCTGAGTTCCTGCCCCTCTACCTGAGTGGCACAGCCCTTCCTGTCGCTTGCAAAGCCACGACTCCCAGCGTGGTGGGCAGTTTGGAAGGGGGGGACATTGGCAGGTGGCTGGTGAAATGAGAAGACAACCATGAGCTGCCCAGGGTGTGGCGAAGAAAAGCATCTCTGTCCTTGGGCCTCTGGAGCTACCAGGGGCCATTCTCCAGTGAGGGCTATCAGAGTCTCTTACACACTAAGCCTCAGTTTCTTCACCTATAAAATGGGTCTAACATCTACCTCATAGAAAATTTGTGAGGCCCAATAAGAAGTCGTCTTTTAGGACTGAGCAGACGGCTCAGTGGGTAAAGTGCTTGCTGTGCAAGCATGAGATCTGAATTCAGATCTCCCGTGCCCACGTAAACACTTACAACCTTAGCAGTGAAGAGTAGGATCCTCAGGTCAGGAAGTGCCTGTGTTACAGGTCATGTAAAGGCTTGAGGACACCCTACACACACCTCTGCCTTCTGAGTGCTGGGCTTACCACCACCACACCCAGCTCCAGATCATAATTTAGATACTTTAGAGAGACACTGGTAGAGATGGCTAGGGTTCAAGAAGGGACAAAACATGTGAGAGCTCATCCCCAAGTCCCTTCAAAGTCATGGAGGGAAAAAAGTGGGGGTTGCACATGCTTTACCCGGTGCTGGGACAACTCTGATGATCTGGACTCCCGGAGTGGGGAAGAGAGGTTAGGAGGTCCTTAGAACTGGGGCCAGGCCCTATCATATGAGTGGCAGTAACGGTCACAGTGATCACAGTAACGCAGGCTTCCAGATATGAGCACTGCGCATAAGCAGATGTGCTCCCCAGTAGCCCTGCCAGGCACCGACAACAGGCTGCCCCTGTGATGTAACAGGAGCTCACAGCTGTCTGAGCGGCAGAGAGGGTTCCCACAGACAGAAGTGGGAGTTTGCATGTCTGAGCAGAAGCAGGGCTGATACATGACTTCTGAGCCAGCCAAACGTCCTGACAGCCACAAGACCATTTGTATGTAGGATAGCCCTGACCCGGGAAAGACCAAGCCCTTACAAGTGTTTCTAAGTTTTTCAATGATCTGAAATGCTGTAAATGGAGAGACACCGTTACCAAAATCTTCAAATAGCAGAGATACCACTTAATTCAAATTTCTTCAAATGCTTTAACAGATTTTTCCTAGAAAAATGACAAGACCCAAGAGGTAGGCACTTAGCACATCCAGCCTGGTATGGATTAGAGGAACAATTTGGCTAAGAAAACACCTGTGGTTGGCAACTTGTCCATTGTGGTCCCCAGAAACTTTGAGAAAGTGCTAGTGCCCAAGGAATTACCGTCTCTCTTCCTCATCCCCTCCTTCAGATGCTCAGGCAACACTTTGCTCGTGTTAAGAACAGCTGGTACGTGCTTACATGAATCAATATCTTACCTGACTCCACAGTGAACACTGTCCTGTGGTGATGGGTTATTTTGAAAGAGGGTCTCAGGATCCTAGGCTGGCTTGGAACTCACTGGGTAGCTTCCGGAAACCTTGGATTTCGACCTCTGCTTCCACCTTCTAAGTGTGGGGATCACCCCCCACGTGCACCCCACCTCCACTGCTGCGGAGCTGGGCATCTAACCCAGGGCTTTACACAAGCTACACAAGAACTCTACGAACCGAGCTACAGCCTCAGTTCCAGGTAAGGCTTTTAAACAAAGCGAGTGATGAACACCAGGTCTCTAAACTTTTAAATCTGCAGGACAAGTGTTGTGTGTCAGACTGCTAGATATGCCTAAACGATCGCCAGAGAACTGGAACTAGAAAACTAATTTTGTGGATAGGCAACTCAAGAGAAGACAAGGAAACAGAAGTCAGGTCTAGGTGCCACCCAAAGCCAGGAACATACTGGTCAGGTGTGCACCAGCCTACACTTGTCCTGTCCAGGTTTGAGAAAGGTCTCCCTGTTTTGACTGTGAACTGTTCTATAGGTGAGATTTATTTTTTATTTTTGAGATAGGGTCTCACGGATCCTAGGCTGAACTTCCCAAGGATGAGGTGCGCTGGGCGCGTGGTCCATGCCCAGCTTTGTTACTCCACCTGATGAGCCAAGCCAGTCAATGCACCGCCCCATCTTTCTCTGCAGAAGCAGCAGCAGCGCCTGCTCCAGCCTCAGGCCAGGGACCACACTATAACCCTCATTCCCAGCTGCCTCCATTTTACATTTGGGGACTATTATTTATAGTGCTTACAAACACTCCATGGCGCGCCTTCCCCGCCCTGCCTCCACGCCTCTCGTCACAACCGCGTGCTCTTTGCATCCCCTTCCTAAACTGTCGGAGCCAGGATCCCCCGTGGGCGAGACACAGGCCGAAGGTTTGGCCACCATAGTTCTGGTCCCGGTCCTTCTGGGCCGGGGTGTGTGGGTTCTTCCTCTGGAAAAGCTGAAAGGCCTCGGTGGGGCCACAGCAGCTTCATGGCTGGGCAGAACCCGCACAAGGGACACACTTGCTGGCAGCTCATTGAGGAGCTAGGGAAGCGTGGGACCGGGGATAGGCGTGCCCCCCACCCCGCATGAGCGCGAGCGCGTGTGTGCACGCGCATACATTTTCAAGCTTCAGGGCGTAAATCCGCAAATAGAGTCCAAAAGATCTAGCACTGCGGGTGTAGACAGAGGCTTTGTGTCCTTCCGAGGGACTCGCAGCCTGGGGCTGGGGCCCTTCCGGGAGGGGCGGCTTCAGAGTTGTGTCTGAGATCCCGAGGGAAAGGACACCTCCCCCGGACTGGACTTTGGATCTAGACGCAGGGGCTTTGCGCCCCGCCCAGCGGATGCCACACAGGGACTCCCTGGGGATGCTCCGAGCCACGCGTCGGGCACAGGGTGGTCCGGGAGGTCGCCACACATCGGCTCCGCGGACCCTGGCGTCCTGCCGCTGTCACTCCGCCCCACCCGACTTCCCTGGAGGGGCTCGCGCGCAGCGGAACTCGCTTTCCCCAGGTACTCACAAAACTGTCGCCGCAGCCGTTGTCGGGACACAACACGTAGAAGGACACGCCCGGGTCGGCATAGAAGTCCATCCTGCGCTCGGTCTCTTCGGCGGCGATGAGCTCGAAGGGCGTGCTGGAACACCACTTCTCCGCGACATCTGCCAGCTGCTGGAAGTCCATGGCGGCGCCGCCCGCGCCTCCTCCGGGGCTCGCGGCTCCCGGGTCTGTTTACACCGCCCGCTCCGCCTCCGCCCCGCCCCCACCCCCGCCGCCCGTCTTGAAAGGAACCCAAGCACCCGGGGCCCCCGCCAGCCCCGGGCCGCCCCGACTCGTGACGTCACGAGCCCTGGCCAATCCTCGGAGCCCGACCCGGCGCTGCCCCGAGCCCGGTGACGTCAGGACGTGGGCGGGGCGACCGTTTCGGCAGGTGGTGGCGGCGTGGGGCGGGGCTGGCCCCGGACCCTTGGTGTGGAGCTGGTGTGGTAGGTAGGCTTGCTCCGGAATCCGCTCTGAACGCCAGAACTACAGACTGCCCGACCCTTTGCTAAGGGCTGATGATGGTAGAGGTGCCGCGAGAGCCTAGGAAAACAGCTTTGGAATTCGGTCCTCCAAGGAACCCTGAATGTGTCTTCCAGACTGAATTGGTTCAGTGCTTTTACAAATATGTTCACTATTATTCGGCTTGAATTTATGTTGTATGACTTAGAATGGCCAAATGTTTTGTTGGTTGGTTTAGGGGGGTTTGGGGTTCTGGTTTGAGTTCCTGCAGATTGAACCCAGGGTCCTATTCTTCCTATACAGGCGTGCTACCACTGAGCCCCCTAGCTCGCGGGAAAGCGGGCAGCCTGACCGTTGACCACACCTGTTGAATGTCAGGATGCTGCGTGTCCAACAAGCACAATGCATTACACTGAACACTCGGCTTGCGGGAGGAACACATTAAATAGCATCCATTCTATAAACATCCAACAGTGGTTATTTTTAAAGTGTGCCTTGCTAGCTGGGGCTGTAAACATGTGAGGGGTAGGTCTCTGCCTTAATGAGCAGGCATTCTAGCCAAGTTCAGCTAATACACCTCTTATTCCAGAAAGACCAGAGGTGTTCTGCTTTGATAATTACCGGGACAAGAATTTCCATTCTCTTGGCTCCCCCTAGTCAACTGAGGGAGAATTTCTATAGTGTATCCATCAGGCTGTGAGTGAAAGAAGAGACCGTGAGAGGCCCAAAGGCATCCTGTACAACACATCTGTCTGGATCTTTTTCTTTTCCTTAGCTTGTCTAGAACTTCACCCTGTGAAACAACTTCCTGATTTCACCTGTCTTCTTTGAAGCCAATTTAGTTAAGTGATCCTCTGTGAGCCTGGTGAGGTGAACTCTTAAAAAGTGCTGGGTACACTCATGGATTCATTGCTAGGGATGGAGGTGCTGGGAACAGGTGCTAAGAACAATCCTAGCCAACACCAGTAAGGAAGCCGACTTCAAGAATAAGTTTAAGTTGACTTTCTCACAAAGTTTCCAGACAAGAATTATACCCAGCTGATGTTCCAGTCTTTAGATGCCCTGAGCCAAGAAGCTACTTATGCATGTCTGAGCTGTACTCTCTGCTTTCAGAACTGTGGACCACTAAATAAGCTTTTGAGTTTGTTTAAATTTCTCTTGCAGTAGTAGAAACAATAGAGAGGCAATGAGAGATAGGCAGAACAATGACAATAATTTAGCAAGTTGTTCCAAGTTGTTCCGAATATACTGTTACAAAGTTGCAAAGTGGGCAACACAAGATATCTCAAACATCCTTCTAACTTTACCTGGTTCTGACACTTAAATATATGTTAATCTGCAGGGCAAAGTCGCCCTCCCTGGAGGCCACAGATGGAGAAAGGGACGCCTGGAGTCAGTTCTGCCTCAGTTGCTTACTGAGCAGTTAACAGCTTGTCCATACATCACAGCCCACATTTGTTCCAGAAAGTGTTTCATTTGAACCTTAGTTTCCCTAAATAGATGACTGGTACCTCTCTTAGATAAGAGCATCAACCTTCATCAACCTCTGCTGCCTTGGGCTGGTCCTGGGGTGGGGCAGCCCAAGTATTCCAGTCCAAAGGGCAGGATGGGGTCCCCTTCCGAGCTCCTACCAGGCCTTTTGTGCTGTGAGTGGGTGAAGGAACTTCAGGGCCCACAGAACCCCTTTTCTTGTGTTCCCATGAGCCTACTACCATGGTCTGGAAGTGAACGTTTATCACTACCAGTGAGCAGAGCATTGAAAGGTCTTAATTGTACTCAGAAAAATATTTCTGCTCAGAAGCCTTGCTGTTTTTTTAAAATTTACTACCTGGCTTTTGGGAGCTGTGCACTGGGAAAAAAGAAAATGCAGATGCATACTTACAGGCTGGGAGGTCTCAAGAGCTCAGTTTGGAGGAGCAGAGTCTGCCCTACACTCAAGCTAAAGGCTGATTTCCACTCACCTGACTCTTGTCCTCTGGGGCTTTAAATCTCCTTTTGAGTCAAGTTGACTTTAACACACAAGTGGACCTCCTATTCACTGCCCCGTGGCAAACTCAGCTTCACCCACACAGCCTCATGATTCCATAGCAGGGGGAACCAGGAGAGGACAATTCTGTCTCCATGTTCACCTTTGGTCTGAGCCCGAGGCAGCCACTTCCTGTCAGCAGACACTGTCCAGGCAGTTGGTAAGAGGCATTTGTGGTTTGATCCAGCATCTGAGGAGTGACATTCTAAAGAGCAACCTAGGGAGAAGGAGGGGGCACCGGTGAAATGCAGTCTGGAGGGGGAGTGGGCGTAGAGTGTGGGGGAGGAGTAGAGGGACACAGAGTAGGGTTTGCACCAAAGTTTCCCTCCTGGAAAACAAAGTCCGAAGAAAAGTGAAATTGAGAGATGAGCAAAAGTTAAAATTTATGTAAAAGAATCATTTGAAATTTAC